>JALNQK010000001.1:0-600000 GCA_028458525.1 Ophiosphaerella herpotricha
GCTTATAGAATAATACTAGAAGCTAAGTTAATATATAATTAGATCTCTAGTCTTAAGAGAGCTAATAAGGTAGCTAGCAAGTATAAATTATAAAAAAAGAAGTAGATTTAGAAGAAAGGAGTCTTAATAAAGGGATAAGGAGAGGATATAATTACTTAACTAGAGGCTAATTACTAGATTAATTGTAAATAGCGTAAGAGTAAGTAGTATTTAGGCTTAAGTTACTAGGCTTGCATACGCTATAAGAGGTATAGAGAGACTAGGTATAACTTATATATATATAAGAAAGATAGAGAAGCTACTACTTAATTTATTATATAAATATATACTCTCTACTCTACTATATTACTAAGTTATATACTTAAAGAGGTACGTAAAGTTAATAAGGTATAGTACTTACTTATATATAGTACTTACTTATAAACTACGTTACTATTATTTCTTTTTACTATTTAGGTATATTAAGCTTGTAGTCTAACTAATATAGGTTAAACTACTTTATTACTTTGTCTTTAAGGTATATTCCTATATATACGACTTTTTTTTCTTCTATATTAAAGTATTCTACTTATACGTCTAGATATAGTATTACTACTACTAGGAAGGGTTGTAGGTTCTTTCTTTCTCTATTAAACTTCTTAAGTTCTAGTATCTTAGGTAGCTTCTTTATTGTGCTTGTTCCTAGGCAGCCTATAATACCTTTAATTCTTTCCTAATCCTTAGCTATAGCCCTTACCTAGTTTTTATTCTAGTTAATATAGCTCTTTAGTTTATTGTTCTATTTAAGGAGTTTCTTAACTACTATTTTTATCTATTTTCTATCTTTGTAAAGACTTCTTAGGATCTCCCTAATATTTCTAAAGTCTATATTATCTAACTTATATATCTTAAGGGGTCCTTTTCCTATAGATATAGCTATTGTTGTTGTATAGCTTAGACTGTACGTAGCTTATGCTTTACTCTCTAAAGCAATAATTATTAAAGTATAAGGGTTGCTAGCTATAGTACCTATTAGTAGACTTACCTAGGTGCGTAGTAATTGCAATTAGAGTGCAACGTAAATAGATGTAGGTATTAGGTTAACTGTTAATAGGACAAAGTACAATAATAATTCTAAATTACAGATATTAAGAGTGTATTACTCTAGGTTAAAGATTAGGATTAACAATACTATCTTAATAATACGTATTATATTAACTATATACCTTATAGCTTTGTACTTTGTATTCGCTAAGAACTACAAAGTACTAAGTTAACTTTGCGCTTTGTATTTACTAAGAACTACAAAGTACTAAGTTGACTTTGCGCTTCGTATTTGCTAAGAACTACAAATTGCTAAGTTGCTTCTTACGTGTCCAAGTTGTATTCTACGTTACTGTCCTACACGAGTCCCTCGGACTCATGGCCTGTCGGTACGTTACTCCTTGGTGACTCAGGTTCAATTGGTTCAAATTCATGTGTAGGGTTGTAACCCGTAACAGTAGTATCTAAGCCTCCTCTTCTAAATACTACTAGGATAGCTATATACATATATATTAATATTATTATAATATAGATTTTTTTAACCTAGGTAGAGGTTTTGTACCCTAAAACCCTAAACCTAATATATCTAACTACTTGGGAAGGTCTTGATACTAGGGCGGATTTACTAGCGGCGAGAGAGTAATTTAAGGTCCCTGCAGGATAACCAAAAGCATAGCCTTATTCTTTAACTCAAAGCGGATTCAAGCTGCGAAGATAGGGTAGGTAGTTGGCCTATTTGATTAAGGGTTAAACTGTGCCACGTACCGGGTTTGCATATAAATCAATATCGGCAGTCCGCCCCAGGTGCGGTCCGGATATGTTTCACAGGACCATGCATTAATATTAATGATCTGACCATGCAGACAAAGGAAATGCATCACGCGTAAGATTTTGGGATGTGGGCACATTATGAATCTGCTTATGGTTGCTAACCTGTGAGATATTAGAGGGCCTCCCGATCTGCAGTTTTTACCCGATGATAACGGGGAGTACAGAAGGATCCCTGCTGGCTTCAACGTCCTGTCTCCAGATTGGGCGAAGCACTGCATCAGTCGGCAGGCCCCGCCGCACCCGAGATTGTGGTTGCGATACGGCGTGGTTTTCGTGGCCAAACGGTCGCCCGCGCGCTCCTCACTCTGCCCGCTTCATCATTCACCGCATTCTCCCTCTCGTTGCGGCCCAACATGGTAGGCAGGGCGCTGTTTCTTCCTATCCCTGGTCGTCGCACGCGCCTTTCTCTTTTGGGTAGTTGGCGGCCTGCTGTCACGTGACCGCCCATCAATCGCTGTTTGAGAACGATGCATAAACAAACTTATGGCTTCGCATTGACCGGTACCGTTGCCGGGCCTCGGCACTGACCTTTGATAGCCGTATGGAGCGTTTGGTATTAGGATTCGCCAAAACGGGCAAGATTTTCATAGGCTGGCGCGGAAGGAACCGAGAGAAATATGGGTCAGTAGCGCTACTCGGTCATCAATGCTTAGCAAAGTGCGCTAACGCTTAACGGCAGTTCTCGACGGAACCAGCACCTTTATGGGCTTGCAGGAGGGGGGGAAGGCTGACCATGATCTACATCACATATTGGAGGACGTTGAAAGAATACGCAACCTTGCGGCGGGCGATGCTCATCGGGCACTCCAGATGCCGTGGCCAGCAAAGGTGTGGCCCTATTTCGGCAATATGCACGAGACATACTCCGTACCCAAGAGCAACTGGGGGGCCATCTACCATCGTTTTCAGTCCTTCGGTATGGTTGAGTATTTCTCTCTCGGATACTTGCACCACGCTGTGCTAACCGAACGAGAGGAAAGACAAAATATGTCGTTGAGCCGAGCAACTTTGATGCCTGGTCATCTGTTGACATACCCCAATTCACGACACCTCTCATAAAGCTAGAGGTCGCAGCATGCACTCTATATTCGGCCGGATGGGTAGATCTGAGGACATCACACTGACAGACTGGGACCTGGAAGCCTAGACTTTTAGCCAGTGATCTCAATAAAACTCAGCATGTAACAGACTCGTTGGTAATCAAATTACTTGCACCTAATTGATTTTATTATTTGATTGTGTCTCTTTGTCAATTAATGCCCCCAAGTGCTCACGACCAAATCCAGTAAGATTACAATTATCTAATTGACTTGACTGGGGACAAGTCTGCCTATAAGGCGACGATGAGAAGAAAGTCTCTGCCAGAGAGGATCGAAATCACTAGAACAAAAAGATGTGTAGCCAATCTATGAAACGAATGGCAGGTAATGAAAGCTTGGTTGCTAGGTGATTGTGGGCAAAAAAATCCTCCGCACTACCTTCGTTCTCATATGACCTAACCTTGCGACTATTATTGGGGCGGGGAGTACTATTCAATGCTGTGCTACTCACATCCTTCTCTTATTCCAGAGCCCTCTTTTCACCGAAACTTAACCCATAAACCCTTATCAATGCCATATCCAATTCCGCATGAGCTGTGTGACAGCAGGTCAAGCGAGTATTGGCCGGGGAATTCCTATTCTGCGGAAATGGGCTAGGGAAAAGCAGATATCAGTCGGTGTTCGTCGGATAATGGCTTTTCTGTCTCAGATGTCGACCTCTGTAGAAGAAAAACCACGGCACAGGGACCAGAGCAAGGCTGAGAAACGCGAAGATGCTTCCAGCCCAGTAGATTCCGATCCGTGACTGATATAGCTGTATGATGAACTGTGGAAAAGCGGCTCCTAGGAGGAACCGTAGCAGCCCGTTAGCTGCTACCGCGGATGCCGAGTTCGCGCTGCCGTAGACGTCGACAATGTACGCGATGGACGTGAGAAATGCCGTCAGCGTTCCCCAGCCTACGGGCAGACCAGCTAGCGCCGGCACTATCCAGTGAACGTCAGCGTGCGGCGCCCACGCATACCACTGTGAGGGCAGTAAATTAGCTGTCGACCACGTTTATGAACTTCTACTGTGGTTGGCTTACAAACAATCCGATGGGAACTAGGCCAGAACCGAATAGAGCTGCGTAGAGCCGATCTTCTGGCACAACTTTGCCCTTAGTTCGTATCAATTTCTGGTATTTTAGCGCATCAAAGATGCCAAACGTGAGCACTGCCAGGAGGAAGCCTGGGAGTTGTCAATCAAAAGTCAAGGCATGTGGTTGTCGTGCAGGAGATTATGCCTTACCGATAATGACGGGGATATAACAGAGGCCGATCTGCCTAGAATTGAAGTGGTAGATGGCCGAGTAGATGTATGCATAAGAACCGAAGAACGAAAAGATCATGGCAAAACTGTAAGCTGTGTAAAGACCAAGGAGAAATGAAAGCGGCTGAATGCGTCTGTGAGCAAAGACCTCTTGCTCATTATAGGAAAATATGAGGAGGGCATCATACCTCGAAGACGGCCATGTGTAGCGGTCTCAGCAGCCCCCTTAGGATCGTTCTGAGTCGGGACGAGGCCGTCATCTCGAGCCGGTCATTTCCGCGTTTCTTCTGTCTCAAGTACAGGATCCTGCTCTTGGAAGTCTCTTTCATCAAGGGAAGCATTAAAGCGACAGGTGCGAGGATGCAGAGAACAACCCAAATAGACCACCTCCAATCATTGTCGTACTGGTGGAGGACGTAGGCACCGATTAAGGGGCCCATCGACGGACCAAGGAATGGAGCTAGGATGTAAGGTACACCCACCTTCCCTGCATCTTTCTTGTCCCATATGTCGGACAAGGAGCCGGCGGCGACGGCCAAGACGCCAGAACCGCCTACGCCGGCCAAGAACCTGAACACAACGAGGACGATAAAATTGTTTGAGGCTGCGGCTATGGCGTTGAAGATGATAAGCATAGGAAGGTTAGTCCAATAGATCCAGCGACGGCCGTATAATTCGGAGAGAGGCGATGCAATGCAAGGCCCAATACTGAAACCGACAGTGTAGAGTGTGACAGGCAAAAGGGCAACATTTCTGCTCAGGCCGAATTTGCGCTGAAGAAGCGGTATTGCGGCAACTAGGCTCGAGATGCCAACACATCTAGAGGCCAGGGTTAGTAAGCTCGGAATGGTGGCGGCGGCGCTGCATACAGTCCAAATGACCAGAGGGCCGGAATGGCGCTGTGAAGAATCCTCTGCCATAGCGGCCAGTTGCGAGGGTTTTCGGGGTCGTCAGGTCCGTCCCAGTCGAGGTCATCAGCGAGAGCCTCCATCTTTGGCGGGTTGGTCGTCAACCCTTCTTCTTCGTTGCTTGTAGGTGTTCGAGCGTTGCCAAGATCCTCGCCAGCCATAATGGGGGAAAAAGGGTAAGATTGTGGCGGGCCTCATGATGGGGATCTGGAATCCCCTTGATAATGAAGGGCGAGTATTAGCGAGGGAAAGGCTGATGGCTGGAGCTTGTTCAGACCCGCCAGATTGGTGCGGAATACTGGGTAGGGGGCCGCGGACATAGCCTGTTAGCCTGCTTGAGTGCGTGCGCATCAAAGCGGTTACAAGTCTAGGGTCTAAATATTGTTGCTTCCCGCGCCTGACGGAACGGGCAGGGGTCAGTGCGGCGGTGTGGGTCGAGCAAGGCCGTTTTCAGTGCAACGGATTATCGCTCGCTGGACAAAACATCCACATATTTTTCAAAGCCTCCTAAGGTAGAGTAGACGTGGAAGTTTATTTGCTTTCGAACAAAACGGCTGAGTTTTATTGTGTAGATTCTCTTTGCGAGCCATTTTCTGTATTGGGAGGCAGACTCCGCCCGTTCCGTCGGACGTGGAAGGCAGCAGTGTCGGGGGCCGAGACGTTAACGTGAATGGCAAAGTATCACGTTGTACCCCAATGGAAAGAGGTGTAACACCCGCATATTAGTTGGAGAGCTGTGGAGCTGCGTACGGGTGGGGCGGGGGTGCAGGTAGCAACGCCAAGGCGCTAGTGCACCCACATGCATCATTATATTGATCTCCAAAGCCCGGCCGATCTTTGCAGTACGGCGAGGTTTTTAAAGCTTTAGGGGGTGAATGTCCACAGCCCGCAGCGCCCTGCCCAGCCCAGCCTCTACTTGTCCAGCTTAAGTGTTTGCGATCAACATATCAGGACAAGCCTCAAGCTTCTTTCTCTCCATCAGTTTATCCTCACACCACCATGTCGTCTGCCGAAGCAGCACCAGCGACTATTTCAAAGCCCCTCTCCTTCATGGAGAAACTCGATCCGCTCGTCTCTCTCTACCGGCCACCAGAGGCTCCAAGCACAAGCGCAGACTTTCAACCGCGGATGATCATCATCTCCAGTTGGACAGACGCCAAAGATGCCCACATCGCCAAATACGTGGCTAAATATCAGGCCCTGTACCCTGCCGCCCAGATCTTGCTTCTTAGGAGCACGATGAGTTGCATCTTTCGCCCATCGCAGATCGGCCCTGCCATGAGAATCGCTGCCTCAGTCGTTCGCGCCACCTTTCAAACACCGGTGCCGTCTTCTTCGCCACCTCTTCTCATTCACATATTATCCAATGGCGGCTCCTCCAGCGTCGCCAACTTATATGAGCAATTCGCTGCCACGGCAGGCTCCGATGATGACAAGCGCCTTCCCCCACACGTCACCATCTTTGATTCTTGCCCAGGCCTCTTCCGCATCCCTTGCGCCGTGGCCTTCGTCAGTGTCGGCCTTCCATTCTTTCAGAAGTTGATCGCTGCGCCTTTCCTCTACGCCTTCGCCGCTTTCTGGACTGCCTCGATGGCCCTGGGCCTTTTACCCAACTCATTGGGCGACTGGTACAAGTCGCATAACAATAGTGCCGGCAATACGGCCGAGGTGCGGCGTGTGTACATCTACAGTCCCATCGATGCATTGACCGACTACAAAGATGTCGAGGCACATGCGGCTGAGGCTAAGACTAAAGGTTTCTCTGTTGTGTTAGAGAAATATGAGAAATCAGCGCATGTTTCACATCTACGGAAGGATGAGAGTCGATACTGGGAAATTGTCAAAAGGACCATGGAAGGATGAGAGTCGGTATTGAGAGATTATAACGGCATCATCGAAGGTTCACGAGTCCTAGCCTGATGGTGGAGACATAGTAGTCTTTCATAGTCTTAGTATATGGTAGCGGTAAAAAACTAAAACCCTTGGTCTCTCTAGTACTGCTTACAAAATCACATTTGTTTTTTTATCACACCTATGGTTGCCTGAGAGACTAAACGGCTGAGCTATCCTTCCTCACTGGTACTTAATACGAACACGTAGCTACATCCAATAACTTAATCACACCCCCTAGTTCATATAAGATGGTACAATTACCTCATTCCAGCTAAACCCTTCCTCCAACGTTATGTGGCGAATCAGCCACATCAACACACTCTTCAAGACGAATAAAGTGGGACTTATCATCATCCTGTCTTGAAATAGTCTTTGGCGCCGAAATTGATGTTCTGTGGCTGCCGTTGAGGTTTCTGAGAGATATCTCGGATTGGTCACCCTTGTCTGTACCAGGGCCGTAGTAGCTGTCTACTTTGTTGCGCATCCACCTGTAGAGGACTCTTATCAGGGGTCGAAGGGATGGGAAACAAGAGCACATAAAATATGCGCTTGGCTCGATGATGGTGTACGAGAACAGAGTAGACGAGTACCATGTTGGATCTGACTCAAGGTCAATCGTGAAGAAGCTGACGAAGCGGATGATGGCGGTGATGATACCCCTGCAATCAAGAAGAACACTGATCAGCTTTGTGACGAGGACATGGAGAGTACGAAATCAGCGGAGCTCCCCCTTCTTAATGAGACGAGAACTTACAAGCCTCCCATGAGGAATGTGAGAAAAATTCCCAACTTCCTTCTCTTGTTCATCATCAGATGATATAGACTCGATACGGGTAGAATAAGGATCGCGATGTCGGTGAGAATATGTGGCAGGCTGACGTAGCGGTAGCTTGCCATGACATTGGCACAATGACCATTAATGGTCTTGTTCCACTTGAATTCGAAAGGCCGACATATGGTGAATGACGCAATGATATTGGCAGAGGCGTGAGCTATGCACACCCCAATAACAATCCATGTGCAGACTCGCACAGTGCGTTCAGTAAAGATCCTAAGATACAAAACCAAAATCGAGAGCTTTGGGAAAAGGCATGCTGCCACGTAAACGAACTCGGCCGCCGTTTGTATCTTCAGATATGTCGTTATGACGGTCGGGTCAGTAAGAAACCAGTAAGCTATATGACGACCTCCGCATCCTTTATCGACGAGCACTGTCGGAGTAATGTCAATAGCAATGTCCGGGACAGCAGTTGTCTCTCGGGAGAGAGACAAAGTATAACTGGACAACTTACCAAACCCAAGGGCACAGAGTCCCATACAGAAAATATAGGAAAACGCTGGAAGTATCCATATTTCCAAGTTATTGCGCTCGGCGCAAAACAATCGAGAAATGAGGAACAAGATGTACACGAAAGTAGTCACAGTCGTGAAGGCGATCGCGACGTTGAAGAGCACCCGACTGATATCTTCAGCAAGGTACGCAGGCGGCAGCGCCAGGAGCTGTTCAGGAGTAGGAATCTTAGTCATGATGGGGCAAGTGAAGCTCTCTCGGTCTAGGTCGGTGGAGCGTGCCGTTAGGGCTTTATTTCTAATCGTATTCCTGAAAATGGGAAAAGCGGATAGTGTCGATAGATCTGACTAAACTCAGCCTGGTGTGCAACTTGTCAAGGGTAGGTAATATTTGCGTCGAAACGCGGCACTGATGGCGGGACCTCCACAACACTGAAAAGGCGTGTGCTTGGAATAGATTACTCGGGTGTGTCGACGTGGCCCGGCTACCTAGGATCAGAATCTTAGAGGACGCCCATGATTGGTTATATGCAGAGGGAGCGATGGTGTGTTGCATCCTGTGGCTACTACCTTAGTCCTCAAATTGATGCTAGGATTAGATACGCGTAGATATCAGGAATTTGTTATCAAGACTCGCTGTGAAATGCTCACTGCAGATGGCAGAGTGAAAACGGACGGCCAAGACACAACGGCCGCACCTGGCATACGCCGTCCCGCATTACAGCACAAAGATCTAATGCGATGCAGATCAATCATCGTCGGTGACCGAAATCTTATCCGCATATAAAAATACATGTTGTGTCGCATAGAACCCGCAAAAACCCAAGTTGAAGGTGTGGAATCGAGAACCTATATCCGGACCACGTCGAGCGCAGAAGACCATGAACAGCATATGCAATTTCAGGTCCGGCTGTATTCATCTTACGTGATAAATAGTGTGTTCGGCTGTCAATCTGAGGTAGTTACCGTCCTGACATCGGTAGGTGGGATGCTTATAGGTTGGTTTTACAGTACACCATTTCCCCTCCGATGTAAGATATTCTGGGGCATATTCCGGCATATGCTTAGTTAAATAGTCACATTAAGGCGTGCTGCTGAGATTGAGTCGAGGCTGGGACAAATCCACTATCATGATGGTGCATTTCCCTCAGAATAGTCATATGTCGTAACCTTATGTAGGCTTTGGTCTGCTTTGGTATATAGCGAATCACAAGAAGAAGCAGACAGTTCAGACCCGTGCAATCCGTATCAGTGAACTATGTCACTAAACATGCTATGCTTAGTATTCTTAAGGAATATGAAGCCATCATGAACGAGTTAGGCTGTGCTAGACTAGAAAAAGAGTGGGAAGGGGGGTTGAAATGAAATGGATTTAGGAATCATGATACTAATGCCAATTAACTTCCATTGTCAATATCCATGAGTCAAAACAAGACTCCTAAGCCTAGCTCTGTAATCTTCACCATTTTCTATCTCGGTTCATTTTCAACCAGAGTTCGCTTCGGGAGACGGTCGCTTCCTGAATTGAACTTCTGGGCCTTGCTTGACTGATATATATGCGTCTACTACTTGAAATATCTTCCTGTCCCTTTCACCCCAGCCCAGCTCAGGGCTACCTTCTCCCAAGGTCGATCCAGGTGTCTTTCTAAAATCAAAACGGAGCAGTGTCTTGGCGATTACAAGGTGGATCTCCGCCAGTGCTATGTTTTTCCCAGCACAACTACCTGGACCAGTTAGAAAAGGGTGGAAGTTGGTGCGAATCTCGGCTACCGTCTCCTTGGTAACTCCCGCAGCCTCATCTACAATCCAGCGCTCAGGTCGGAAAACCCCTGGATCTCCGTAGACATCCACGTTGAAAGAATCGCACCATGGAGCCGTGCCGACTATAGTCCCTTTTGGGTAATGGTCATCCAAAATGTTGAGACCACCGTCAAGGATCTCTCGGGGAGGTTCGCAGGGCCCAGGGGTGACAAGACGCATTCCCTCATCAATACATGCCCGAAGATACTCGCAGCCCATAAGCTTCGGACTGTAAATGACATTTTCTGCTTTCTTAAATGTCCTTTGCAGCTCGTTGACAAGTTTCTGATAACACCTTGGCGCTCTGACGAGGTACCAGAAGATACTAGCGAGGCTGGCAGTCGTAGTATCAGTGCCAGCGATGATAAGTAAAGTAGCCTCTGCGCGAAGCTCATCCTCGGTATACGCTGGAGAACCTGTGCTGGAATCTTGAGATTTACACAGGAAATAGAACATGTCTTGACGACGCTCGTGCTCGGGAAAATCCTTCTGCTTTGCATATAGCTCAAACCGTTTCGTAACACTATCAAAGACAAAGTCATTGAATCGCTGCACAGGTCGCGGGGTGATGAACTCCATGAGCCGGTCCAAGCCGCGAGGCTTGAGCCAAATGATCAAGCTTAGGAAAGGCGAGCGGCACATCTTCATTCAAACTCAGTAATTATTCTCGTGAGCTATACTTCGCTGAAGGGTATTATGAGAACGGTACTTACCGGGTAATAGAATTTAAGATATCGGATAATGTTATTTGGCACCTCCCTCAGAGGATTATCGCCCGGCACTTTAATATTGAATGATCTTCCAAAGCTGAGGTCACCCATGATATCGAACACAAGATGGTCTATTTTCTCACCAAGGTTCACAGAGGCAGACCACTCCGTCGTGCTATCATGCTCATCCAACAGGATCTGGTGCCAATGGTCGATATGCTGACTTATAAAAGCAGAGACAGCAGTCACAGACTGATCGGTGAAGCATGCGTTGAGCATCTTACGTCTCTTAGCGTGTTCCGCTGGGTCTATGGTGTTCAAAGTTGTTTTTTCCCGCATGTTCTTCGTCAATCCCACATAGAATGTGCTCCGTCGAACATTGGACTTCATACCATAGATAGCGGCATAGGCCTTAGGGTCACAGAACAGGACCAAGTTAGGCGCGACGCGGATTCTCTTGCCATAGATCTGGAATAACTGCCACAGCCAAATGTGTCGCTTACCGCCAGTCGTGTAATACCATGACGGTATAGAGCTCGCTCTAGCCCAAAAAGGTCCTGGCACATGCCGTAGAGGATGCAGGTACACATTGTAAAGTGCGTTTGTGAGAATCTGGTGTGCGTATTAGCCAATCTGCTTTCATCCCACGAAGCCGCCGGATTGGCGGGGCGTAAGAGCGAAGAAGACAAACCATCACAGGCACAAGCGCACAAAGCCCGAGGAATCCTCTCACAGAGCCTACAACTAGGTTGGAAACATCTAACATGGTTGGAACAGCGTGTGGTGCGGGGTAGTTGTGTTGCTGGACGCTGTCAAATTATTGGTACTGGGATCAAAGAAGTCAATTCTTTCCTGATGATTGGAAAACGATAGTTTGAGGATGAATCTTTTGAGGTAGGCGTATCGCATGGGTAGGGAGAAGTGGGGGGAATAAGGCAGTCAGCTCTCTTGCAAGCAAACTGGGCCTACGGCGCGGTCCAGTAAACGTAAGCAGCGCACTGATAACATGAGCAGTTGAAAGAACCCGTTTTGGTACTGCGAGACACCGCAGCCAAGACGGCCGGCACTCGCAGTTTCTGCAGGGAGGGGCAAGGTCTCCATAAACGACGAATTAAGCTAGGTGCTGTTGTAGCTCAAAGGCCTCAGCCTTCGGTGGGAATAACAAAGTGGGAATTCGACGTGTAGGAACCAAGGTAGTTGAAACCCGAAGCCTAGCGCGCGCTTAGAAGCAGGCTCAACGCCTTCTAGCCATTAAAAACAATATAGAGGTTTTGAGGTGCTGGGGTGCTTACCTGTCCGTTGTTCTAGAGAAGCGGAGCCTTACAGCTACCTGGGGATACAAGGGTTGCACAACTAACGCAGACTGGGCCCCTCTTGCAAATGCATAAGCTCGGACACCGGGTTTTCGGCCACCAGGGTTCTCGGCCACCCCAACCACCCATCCTAGCCAACCTTTGAAGCTCAATATTTTCACAACCCCTACACAAATATGGATCCCCGCGAAGTTGCAATACAATCTGCTATCCGCGATCTCGAATCTGGTGTTTATACAAGCGAGCGCAAAGCAGCGAAGATGTGGGGCGTCGCAAGGTCAACACTACAGAGCCGCCGTGCTGGCTGCGCGCCTTACGCAATTGCTCATCAGTACGAGCAGCGACTAACACCAGAGCAAGAGAGTTTTCTTACTGATTGGATTCTGGATGAAGATGCTCGCGCTCAGCCACCTAGCCACTCGCGCGCACGAGAGATGGCCTCTTTGGTATTGCAGATGGGCGGTGACGACGCGCCGCTCGGCAAGCACTGGGTCTCAAACTTCATACGCCGCAATCCACGTATTAGCTCTATTATAGGCAGACCAATTGAAGCTGCACGAGCTGAGGCATCAAAGCTAGAGACTATACGAGCGTTTTTTGAGCTCTTTGAAGCTACAAGAGCCTGGCTGGGTACACACACTAACAATATCTGGAATATAGACGAGACTGGAGTAGTACTAGGTGTATGCAATAACTCTAGAGTCCTTGCATCTGCTAGTAAGCATAAGGCTCATGTTGCGTCGCCTGAAAATCGCGAGTGGGTGTCTGTTCTTGAGACTACTTCTGCTACTGGCTATCACCTTCGGCCAGTAGCAGTATTTAAAGGACAGAGCCTTCAGACAACTTGGTTCTCGCCAGAATCTATACCAGACTGGTTCTATACAACTTCAATGAATGGCTGGACCTCAAATGAGATTGGATTAGAGTGGTTACAGCGCATATTTATTCCTGGATCCCTACCTACTCAGAGCAGCCACCGGATACTTATACTCGACGGCCATGGCTCTCATGCAACTACTGAGTTTATGTATACTTGCTACCAGCATAGAATACATTGCCTCTACTTACCAGCTCACGCGTCACATATATTGCAGCCATTAGACCTTACTCCATTTAGTATTGCCAAGTCAAAATATCGCGACCAAATACGAGCTCTATCAGCTCTTGACGACGCTGCGCCAGTCAAAAAAGAACGCTTCATACAAGCTTATTATAGAGCTCGCCTCTCTGGATTGAGTGCGCCGAATATACGTGCTGGCTGGCGCGCTGCTGGTCTCGTTCCATACAATCCAGAGCGTGTGCTCTCATCGTCGCAAGTCCAAGGCCGGCCAGTAACGCCGCCACCGCCGCCGCAGCCAGTATATATAGATAGAGCAGTCTTTACAACACCTCAAAAGCCTCGCGACGTATATAAAGCTCAGAAGCAACTTGAGTGCTCTGAAAAGTTGTCGCGCAGTACTCGCCTTGTGCTTGGCAAAGTAAGCAAGTCAATTGCGGCAGCTAATACACGAGCAGCTGAGCTACTAGCTAGTAATAAACGACTGCAGCAGCAGCTCAGTAAGCTTGAAAAGCCATCTAAGAGGAAGCGTATTAAGCCTAATCCAAATGAGCGATTTGCAGATGTCGAAGCAATCACTGCTGCAGTAGAAGCTGCTGCTACTCAAGTCGCAAAACCAGCACGTAAAACTCGTACAAAGGCTACTAAAAGCAAGGCAGCTACTTTAGCTACTCCAGCATTTGATTCTATGTGTAGCCAGTAGCAAATATAATCGTTGTTGTTGAGTTATGTTACTCCAAAGTTGAGAGCTCTTTTTTTGGTGGGTGGCCGAGAACCCTGGTGGCCGAAAACCCGGTGTCCGAGCTTAAAGGACAAATAGGCCAACAAACCGGCCACATTTGACTAAAGAGGGACTAATGCTGGGTGAATGGATATTTCGTGCTTATATGCCGATGGTGGTCAGCAAGGTAACACAATGAGGGGGTGCAGGGGGATGCGAGAGTAGCCTTGTCCATTGAACTTGTGACGAGAATACAACGAACATCGATGGTTACCGGAATCTGACGCCAATTTCTATAACCAAAAACTGAACATGTAGTGTTACAATAGCGTCCGAAGCCAGAATTACACCTTTTGTCTATCTTGAATATCTTCCCGTATATGATCACATTTTTACACACCTATGCTAGTTAAATACTCTCTTCCACAGATACCATTATACACATCGTACTAAAGATTCTGCCTTTGAAATATCATGTTGACAGCCAAATATGAACTCTACATTTGTTTCGGCTAAGATGATGGATTTTGACACATCTATACTCGCCATTGGCGGTGTTGTCACGTTTTTCCTATTTGCCGTTACAGGATTATCCTCTATCTTTCTTCCCAATCGGCGGTATGCCGCCTTGGGCGCAAACCCTCCGGTGGTAGCTTCTTTGGACCCGTTTGGTATACTCTTCTTTCAGACTCTGAACACTTGAGGACTAATCACATCTAGGCCTAACCCTGTTTATTAGCATGCTCAAAGCAGTGAGAAGCCACAAATTTCACCTTTGGAGTCAACGTCTTCTGGAGAAGCATAACCACACAATGGAACTGCGGATGTTTGGCGAGAAGCTTGTCATGACTGATGATCCCGAGAACATCAGGGCGATCCAGGAAACGCAGGTAGCTTTAGCCCATCAATTATTCACATTCTTCGTTTAGAGCTGATGAAATATAGTTCTCTGGGTTCGCTAAGCCAGAGGAGCAGCGTAAAATATTCAAGCACATATTCGGCGATGCCATTTTTGGGTGTATGTGCTTTCTCATAGGATTACCGAAAGCCCAGATGAGAACTGATAGATACAGTGGACGGAGAGGAGTGGAAAGCTGAAGCAGCATTGTACCGGGTGCATGTACGTGGTTGCTCGATATTGCATCTGGAATAAGCCTCTCATCAAAGCAGTTAAGCCACGTTCGAGAATCAGTTTTGACTGTAACCGAGAGGCATATCGGTAACTCGTTTTCTCTCCTAGATAAGGAGGGCAACGATGCAGCAGATATTGTCGATCGTTTACAGCTGGACGTAGTGACAGAGGTGTTCCTTGGCGAGTCAGCGAACTCTTTGACTTCAAATCAACAGCAATTTCGCACTGCAATGGAAACACTGCAGAAGATCGCTTGTATCAGGCAGCTTCTGGGAAAAGTCGGCGTTTGGCTCAATGACAAATATCTTGCGCCACAGGCCGTTAGATTTGTTCAAGGCTACCAAAATACCATGGCGGACAAAGCCTTCTCAAGAACGGGCGACAGTGCAGCCTCGTCGACCTGTCTGATCGACGACCTCATCCGCCAGGGAAAGAGTCACCGAGACATTAGGAATGCGGTGACGAGTACTTTGAGTGCTGGTAAGGATCCTTGTGCCACCGCCCTTGCCTTTGCGGTTTATGAAATCGCAAAAAGACCACCCGTGTTCGCGAAAATGAAGGCTGAAGTGGAAAATAAGTGAGTCAAGAATGTTTCTCCTATATGTAATTATGATTGACTCCCAAGCAGCATCGCTTTAAATACGCTGCCGACCTTAGCCGACTTACGGAAGTTGAAGTACATCAAGATGGTCATCAAGGAAACGCTTCGAAATCATCATCCCCGTAAGTAAATTCACCCCATGTTTCGTAGGAGTGTGCTAAGCAAAGCCCTTCGGCACGGTTCAAAAAGTGGGATACAATCCTCGAGTGCCGGTCGACGATATTACCCTGCCGCGAGGGGGTGGACCAGACGGCCGATCTCCAGCAGCTGTTACGAAAGGCACCCAAATCAGCAAGTGCTCCCCTTTCCTAAAGGCCAAAGTGCTCCTTCATTGACTATAACGTGTAGTTTACAGCTTGCTATCGATACAGAACCGCGAAGACCTTAGCGCCGATGACGCCAGCGAGTGGCGTCCAGAGAGATGGGGTAGGTGCTACATATGGAACCCAAAAACTCTGGAACTGCAATTGACAAATTTTCAACAGAAACGTGGAAACCAGGAAGCAAGTGGGAATTTGTCCCCTTCAATCATGGCCCGCGGATTTGCCTTGGCCAAAAATTCGCTAATGTTCAGATGGAGTACTTTTTTGCAAGGCTATGCCAAGAGTACGAAAGCATCTCACTCATGAGCGAGTCTCTACCACAAGAGGGACTAATGAGGCTGGAGCTCAATACCAAGTTGGCTTATCCTGTCTACGTAAAGTGTATAAGGAAAAATAGCAAATGAACACAAGCCTTAATCCTCTACCAGCAAATCACACGCTTTACGAAGCTTGTCCGATGTCTCTTTTACCTGTGAGGCCTCGTCAGTGGTGCACAATCTGTTAGACAATATTCAACGTACAATACTCTTCTCAAAGAGTCCGAAGTGATGTGTGGGGACTTCCCAGAGAGCCACAATGAAGTTCTCATGTGGAAAGAAATCCCAGCCGTTTTTTGCGTTACGGAAGTGGTCGAACATGGTGACCGCTCCCGTTTCTGAATTGGTGACGGGGATATACTTGGTCGCATGGATGAAAACCGTGGGTGGGGGTTCCTCAGCCTCGATACCGTCTAACTGATCTTTGTTTTCCTTCCAGTTTCGTGACACCCATTCGCAACAGTCTTCATTGGCCCATTTCATGCAGCGCACTATCTCTTCCCTCATGTCGGGAGGGCAAGATTCGAAGATAAGATCGACAGGCAAGTCCGCATGCACAGTCCCCGGGGGACCCCAGTACGGGTACAGGGTATCGATCATGACAACGCCTGCCACGCGCAGCGGAGATCGTTTGTCTTGGGCGAGTACCCGGCCAATGTCAAGGCCGAGCTGCCCCCCGAGGGACCAACCTGAATTCGTGTCAGCTTCGAAGTAGACTCGGACTTCCAACCAAAGTGGACACACCTCCTACTAAGATATCACCCCTACGCTTTATGCTCTTAATTAATTCGATGTATTTTTGTACGAAAAGCATTGTACCGCCATTCCATTTCTCGATGTTTCGGAACCACGGATTGTGGATGGTGTAGACAGGCCTGCCGAGAGGCTCGAGCTTAAAGTAATTGAAGACACCCCCACTGGAGTCGTGAATGAGAAATAGGGGTGTACGAGAAGCATCACCTTGCTGAAACAACACAGGATTTCCGCGGCTCTCCATGATCGATCTTGGGCGGTTGGCAAACATGTGAAGGTTACCGTCATGGGCTATAGGAGTATAAGCGTCCTTCTCTCAGAGCACAGTTTACAACCCTGTCCAAGCGAAACATTATATTACCCAGGTATTTGGGTCGAAGTATTTGGTTGAGCCAAGTGCTCTTCTCGGAAACCGATGCCTGCAGGTTATTGGGTTGCATTGGCTGTGCTAAAGAATCAATATCCAAATTAATATATTCGATAGACTACCAGTCGCTTGGCTGCATGCAGCATAGAGGACTTTTAGCTAAGGTCATGTCGTAGTCCTTCGCGAAAACCACATATTGCGTAAGCGGAAACTAGCTAAAAGAGCGGCCGGGGCTATACAGGAGATTTACCCCTACCAAGCCATACCAATAAAAATACTCTTCTCTTCTCTAATTCTAGTTTAGACTATTGGCCTCTATTATCATCTTCTCTTAATAAAGATAACTAATTAGTAAAGTTAGAATTAACTACTAAATAAATCTATAATAGAACTTATTAGTACTTAAATATTGGTTATATGGGAAGCGTTTAGAAACTAAGTTAGGGGGATAAATACTATATATAGAGAGGTATATACCTATTCTATATACACTCCAAGGCTTATCTAAATTCTTATAATAGTTAACTACGAAGTAAAAGTATAAAGGTTGTCTATAGTTACTTAAAACTTAAAAAAAAAAAGGCTAGTAAAGAGTAAGATAGCTAGCGGGACGCTAGTAAGGCGCCGAAGAACCGAGTCGTGAAGGAAAGAGCTGTATATTAGAGAGAAAAAGCAGATCTAAGGGGCGTGACGATTGTACCGTAGTCTACCCCTACTTCCCCTGTGGCTCCGGCTCCTCTGCCCCATGAATATCGGGATTGGGCGTGAAGGTGACACCTCGGTACCTGGTTACAGTCACGGATTCGAAAGCGACGCCGTTGGTGGATTAGATGTTACTTGACATCATCGGGCTTATGCTTACGAATGCCTGTCTGGTTTGTGTGTACCTACCTAGCTGTTATTACGAAAAATTACACCAAAGCTCCTTCGCTTCCCCTCCCACACGATCGATACGCTATAAAGTAGTCCCCCCCCGCCGTGGCAACCAATTCGTCACATTGAGCAAGTTTACACATCTGCCCACAACCTATCAAACTACGTATTCAACTCTTCCATGCTGTTCTAATGGCTTCATCCGTAATTAAGACGCATGAGCACAGCTCTGGGAGGTACACGAATGATATCAACGGCACGAATGGTATGAACGGCTATAGTGATAGTCACAGCGCTCGTGTTCACAGCAATGCAAGCGGGTTCGTTGCCTCAAATTCCCCCTCGCTGGTTAATTAAGTGACCTTCTTAGTCATGCACTATCTGCGAGCCCAATCGAGACGCCTGTGCCTATCGCCATTGTAGGTATGGGCATGAGATTGCCAGGTGGTTGTCACGATGCCGAAACATTTTGGGACTTCCTCATGAACAAGAAGGAAGGCATGATTCCGGTTCCCCGCACTCGCTGGGATCTCCGTGGCTTTCACGACGACTCAGGGCGTGCTGGCACGATCAAAGCTAAGGAAGGAAATTTTCTAGACATCAATGTTGGGGCTTTCGATGCACAATTCTTTCCCATGGCGTCATCCGCCATAGAACAGATGGATCCGCAACAGAGACTCTTCCTCGAGACTGTGTACGAGTCATTAGAAAATGCTGGAGAGAAGAAAATTAAAGGGAGGAACATTGGTGTCTATGTCGGGCTATTCGCAGAGGTATGACAGCATGCACGCACGAGTGAAGCAGGCCAGAGCTGACTCCGAGTTAGGATTGGATCGAGATGCATTCCAAAGATTCGGAACCGTTGGGATTCTTTGGTCTCACGGGCCACATTGATTTGATGGATAGTATGTAGTGAAATGTATTATCTGTGTGAGAGGACTAACGACTCCAGGCAACATCGTTTCTTACGAGTTCGATTGGACCGGCCCAAGGTAAACATTCCGTTCTCGTTATCCTAGAGGTTACTATATTAATATTACTGATAGCATGACCTTCAAGACAGGATGCTCTGCTTCCATGGTCGCTCTTGATACGGCTTGTAAGGCCATCGCCAGAGGAGATTGCGAGTCTGCAGTTGTGGGCGGCACGAATTTAATCCTCAGTCCCGGTCTGTCGATGATCTTGAGTAAATACGGTGTCAACTCACCTGATGGGCGATGCAGGCCATTTGATGCCGATGCTTCTGGTTACGGAAGAGGAGAGGCTGTGTCATCTCTTTACATAAAAAGACTCGATGATGCTATCCGGGACGGCAACCCTATTCGCGGTGTTATCCGTGCAACTCTCTGCAACGATGATGGGAAAACGCCTGGTATTACACAACCCAACACGCACGCCCACGAATCCCTTATACGCAAGACTTATGCATTGGCTGGTCTAGCCGACAAGCATCACGAAACGGGATTCTTTGAGTGCCACGGCACGGGAACCCCTATTGGCGACCCTATCGAGGTAAACGCTGTAGCCAGAGTTTTTGGTAAGGAGGGTATAATTATCGGGTCTGTTAAGTCTAATCTCGGCCATTCGGAAGCCGGAAGTGGTAATACCTCTATCATTAAGAGCATTCTGGCACTAGAACGCCGAGTTATTCCCCCTAACGTAAACTTCAACACACCAAATCCTAGAATACCATGGAAAGAGGCCAAGCTCACAGTCGCTACTGAGCCTCTACCATGGCCGGCGAGTCGTCAGGAACGGGTCAGCGTTAATTCGTTCGGTATCGGTGGGTCCAATGCCCATGCCATCTTAGAGTCGGCAAGCTTTCACGGCATCCAGGAACAGATGGTTTCGGCTTCCGAGCAACCCAGACTTAGCTTATTGCCTTTCTCAGCCAGAAGTGCTCAGTCTCTACAGGCTTCTTTGGAAAAGCACTCACAGTATCTAGAGAAAAATGGGGAGGCCTGCCTCAAAGATCTCGCTTACACCTTGGCAAACAGAAGGGTTCACTTTGAGCACAGAACTTTTGCCATCACTGACGGATTGGAGAGCCTTGAAGCTGAGCCTGCAACCCAAATATCGACCGAAGAGAAGTCCCTTGTCTTCGTCTTCACAGGCCAAGGCGCACAGTGGGCAGAAATGGGCAAGAATCTTATGGATGATTTTCCTTCTGTCCGAGACGATATCATGGAACTGGACAACATCCTGACCAAGTGTCATTCCCCTCCAACATGGAAGATATACGAAGAACTCAGGAAACCTAAGGCGAAAAGTCAAATTTCTAAAGCCGAGTTCTCTCAGCCTCTGTGCACTGCTATCCAGATTGTTCTCGTTAACCTTATGAGGTCTTGGGGCGTCACACCGGCTGCTGTTGTTGGCCATTCGAGCGGCGAGATTGCCGCCGCATACGCTACAGGGAGCTTGAGCAAGACAGAGGCCATCCTCGTCGCGTATTTTCGTGGCTTTATCACTAGAAATAAGCTTGCGAGCGGTGCTATGGCTGCCGTTGGCTTAGGTGCAGATAGAGTAAGACCGTACCTGATAGATGGCGTTGTTATTGGCTGCGAAAACAGCCCAAACAGCACAACCATTTCAGGAGATACCATCGCTATCGAATCAGTGATTGAATCGCTCAATCGCGAGATTCCAGATGTGTTTATCCGCCCTCTTCGAGTTGACAACGCATACCATTCGCATTTGATGAAGGCTTATGGAGTAGCCTATGAGAATTCTATAAAAGATATCCTTTCTGAGGGCAAGCCAGTTATACCTCTTTTCTCTTCGGTCACTGGGGAGAGGTACAGCTCTCCAGGGGTCTTTGAGGCTTCCTATTGGAGGAAAAATCTTGAAAGTCCTGTTCTCTTCCACGCCGCCGTTCGGAATATCATCCATGCAGACTTCAAAAATTTACTTCTTGTTGAAATTGGGCCCCATTCTGCCCTCGCCGGCCCTCTACGGCAGATTTTTCAGGCCGAGAGTAAAACGTATACATACGTTCATTCTCTCCTACGAGATCGAGATGATACTCAGTCGGTTTACGAGTGCATCGGTTCGCTCTGGTGTTACAATGTTCCCGTGGACTTTAAGGTTATAAATCCTCCAGGAAGAGTTCTCACCAATCTGCCTACTTACTCTTGGGATCACTCTAAGATTTATTGGCAGGAAAGCCGAATATGTAAGGAATGGCGTGAGAGAAAGTTCCTCCCCCACGAAACACTGGGCACTCGACTGCCAGGCGCCAGCCAGCTCGAACCAACTTGGAGGAATATTGCGAGTCTAGAAAAGGCACCGTGGATTCGGGACCATGTAGTCGGCAGCGATATTGTCTTTCCGGGTGCTGGCTATATTGCCATGGTCGGGGAGGCCATCCGCCAGCTCACAGGACGGTCCGATTACTCTGTGCGCAGCCTTGCGATCAAGACAGCAATGATATTTACTGGGAAGGAGATTGATGTTATCACCACATTCAAGATGGCCAAACTCTCCTCTAAGGATGATACTGAATGGTGGGAGTTCCGTATCACTTCGTTCAATGGATTCACGTGGAACGAGCATTGCTCTGGTCAGGCCAAGGCAGGCCCTATCTACTCGAAGGAGCGGAACCCCCCCGAACAGCCCTATCACCTTCGAAAGGTGCAGGCTTCACGTTGGTACAGGACCATGCAGCGTATAGGGTTCATATACGGCCCTGAATTCTGCGGCATGAAAGATATTACCGTCGATCCCATCACCTTTGAAACGACTGCAAATATTGGGATCCCAACACGGGTGGAAGTCTCTTCTTACGAACTGCATCCATGCGAAATCGACAAGATTCTGCAGCTCCTCACTGTCACTCAACACGAAGGAGAGCCGAGCCTGTTCAAACAGCTTAATTTGCCTACATATGTCGAAGAGGTGTATGTCGGAGCCGGCAGTGCTTCAGAAGTTCGGGCTACCGCGTTCTCGCACGTAGATCACATGGACACATGGACTGGCAGTGCTTTTGGTACCTTTGAAGGTAAGATTGTGTTTGAGCTAAATAATCTCAGCGTCACGCCTATGGGTGCAAGCAAGGACACCGAGGAGAAACCCAAAAATGCCGTCGAGCTTGTCTGGCAGCCAGACGTGGAGTTCACTAGTGCCAAAGATCTCATTCGGACTCCACTGGATATGCGCGAGCATCTGCTCAAACTCGAAAAGTATTTCTTCGTGCTGGCTCTCGAGACCTTGCCTATCATCATGAACATCCAGACAAAAGTCGCTCACCTCGTCAAGTTTCGTGACTGGCTCGGGCGATCCGTACAAAGCACCTCTAGTGGTAACAACAAATTTGTTCCTAGTGGTCCCGAGATTGCAGTACTGGAGAACGAAGATCGCCACATCCTACTTGAAAAGATGACGACGGACCTGATGACCTCGCCGGTTGCTGCAGCCGCCATTGCTCTCCACCGTATTTATATGAATGCTAGGGCTCTATACGGTGGTGCCGTTGATGTGCTCGACATACTTACGGAGGACGGGATCCTTACGCAAATCTATGCATTTTTTAATCAGAACTGGGATTACTCATCTCTCATCTCTTCTCTAGGGCACAAGAAGCCAGCATTACGCGTTTTGGAGATCGGAGCCGGCACTGGAGACACAACCCTTAACTGGCTTGAAGGCCTTACTTCGGAATTTGGCGAACAGCTTTACAGCAAATATATATACACAGACATCTCACCGGGTGTCTTCGTTGCTGCTAAGGAGCGTTTCAAGGAATACAAAGGCATAGAGTTCCAGGTCCTAGACATCAGGAAGTGTCCCATTGAGCAAGGTTTTCAGGAATGCAGCTATGATTTGATCCTAGCCGCTAATGTCCTACATGCCACGCCTAATATACAGGAAACACTCAAAAATGTCAGGAAGCTGCTTCGCCCTACAGGCCACCTGCTCCTACAAGAGTTCGACATGCAAGCCAAGTGGATGAATTTCATCATGGGAGGCTTCCCCGGTTGGTGGCTCGGAGAAAACGACGGACGTCCAGACGAGCCCTATATTTCTCCTGAGCGGTGGGACCAAGAGCTCAAGGCCAGCGGTTTTGTTGGTACTGGCCCCGTGCTCCTGGATAATGACCATCCGTATCAATTTTGTGCGACAATGGTCATTGAAGCCTACCGGGAACCAATCGAAAAGAGAGCCGTCACATTTCTCTACAGGGACAAAGTCACACAACAGATCAATTCAATTCAAAGCAAATTCGAAGCTGCCGGCCATACCGTTACTTTGACTCGCTTCGGTAATGCTGTTTCGCTTGAACAAGATATTATTTGCTTATTAGAGCTTGAGCGACCTTTTGTTCATGAAATTTCCAAGGAGGCCTTTAACAAGCTCATGAAACTGATGACGAGCTTAGAAACCGTAAAGGTGATTTGGCTTACTCGGTCTTGTTCCATGCGAGTCACAGATCCCCGATTCGCCCCAATCTTAGGTCTGGCTAGGACTTTGCGCTCGGAAAAGCATATCGACTTCACCACACTTGAGATTCACGATATCAACCACCCCGACATCCCTAACAGGGTTATTCAAATATATGAGAAGACCTTACGCCCGGACAACGACGCTGGGCTTGACCCAGACTTTGAGTTTGCGATCGAGAACGGGATCATCTACTCGTCCAGGTTCCACTGGTACGCCCCCTCGGAGGGACTACGCAAATCAGCTGCAGAAGTCACTGACAAAGTCCTTATGATCGGCCGAAAGGGCATGGTTGACAGCATACGATGGGAGGAGAACTGGAGAGTACAGAGACCACTCAGAAACGGCGAGGTGCTTGTAAAGCCGTACATCGTCGGTATCAATTTTAAGGATGTCCTCCAGACACACGGCGTTGTTGACGGCAACGATCTTGGTGGCGAGTGCTCTGGCACGGTCATTGCAGTTGGCCCAGGTGTTATGGAATTCAAGCCCGGCGACCGGGTTTTTACAATCGCGTCATACTGCTTCTCTAACAAGTTAATTACTAGTCAAGATCGAGTAGCCAAGATCCCCGACGGCCTCAGCATGGAAGGAGCAGGCACTATGGGAATCGCGTTCACCACATCAATCTACGCTCTATGCCACCTGCGCCATCTCACAAAGGGCCAGACTATACTCATCCACTCAGCCTGCGGTGCCGTTGGTATCGCTGCGATTCAGATTGCCCAGATGGTTGGCGCCAAAATCTTCGCCACTGTCGGCAATCAGGAGAAGGTTCAGTACCTTATGGACACGTTCAATATTTCTCGTGATCAGATCTTCGATTCCCATAACAACTCCTTTGTGAAGGATGTAATGGCGGCCACAAATGGCCAGGGAGTCGATATAGCTCTGAACTCTCTTGCTGGTGAATTGCTTCACTCCACATGGCGATGCATCGCCCCCTTTGGTGCCATGATTGAGATCGGAAAACGTGACTTCTATGGTCACAGTAAGATCGACATGTACGGATGCACGGAGAACCGCGCCTTCCTTGGCCTTGACGCCCGCCACATTCAAACTGCTCGTCCCGCCATCTGTGGTCAGATGCTGCGTGAGTGCGCCAAGTTTTTCGAACAAGGTTTTGTCAAGCCTATACAGACGTACAGGAATGTCTCTGTTGTTGATGTTGTTGATGCCTTCCGTCAGATGCAGAAAGGTAACCATATTGGCAAGTTTATTGTTAACATGCCAAATGACTTATCCCACCTTCGTGTAACCACCAATGAGCCCAGCCTTAGGCTTCGGCATGATGCGACCTATCTTCTTGTTGGGGGCCTTGGTGGCGTTGGCCGGTCCATTGCCTCTTGGTTTGTCAGAAACGGCGCAAAGAGTCTTGCCTTCCTCTCACGATCAGGCCGTTCCAAGCATGAGGACTTCTGTTTGGAGCTCGAAGTATTGGGTTGCAAGGTGCAGGTTTTCCAAGGCTCTGTTGCTAACGCTGAGGACGTCAAGCAAGCCGTTGCCGAAGCTTGCGCTCCTATCCGTGGTGTCATTAACCTTTCCATGGCCCTTCAAGATCGCGCCATCGATAATATGAGCTACGAAGACTGGTACACTGCCATTCAGCCCAAAGTTGATGGTACTTGGAATTTGCATAACGCCTTGAGCTCTGACTTGGACTTTTTCATCCTCTTCAGTTCCACAAGTGGTCTCGTGGGCCAGTACGGCCAGGCTAATTACGCAGCTGCCAACACATTCCTTGACGCTTTCGTACAGTACCGCCACAGCCAAGGCCTGGCTGCCTCGGTTATCGACCTCGGCGTCATGGAGGACGTTGGTTATGTGGCTGAATCGTCCAATCTCCTTGACTACTTCCGCTCCTTGGATGCCAACCTCCTCACCGAGGACAACATGCGGGAAGGTGTTAGGCTTGCCATTGCTCGCTCGTTTGGGAACCCACAAGAGCACGCTACACAGAAATACAGCAATTCTAGTCAGATAACCCTTGGAGTGCGCTCACATATACCCATATCAGACCCAAAAAATCGGATTATATGGAAGCGCGATCGCCGATTTTCTGTCTACCGCACCATTGAGTACACTGCGCCGCATCTCTCTCCAACAGATGAGAGCCTTAGGACATTCCTCAATCAGCTAGCTTCTGGTGGTGCAGGTAGTGTAGGGGATGACAAGGCTGAGTACTTAGCCAAGGAGATTGGCAGAACTCTGTACGGATTTATGATGAAGAATCCAGAGGACATGGAGATGGATCAGCCACTTTCTACACTGGGACTCGACAGCCTTGTAGGCATCGAGCTAAGAAACTGGTGCAAGACACAGATTGGATTCGATATCAGTATTCTGGAAATTATGCAGAGCACACTAAGAGATATTGGCAGAAAGTCTTTGGATTCTCTTGTAGTAAAATATGCTCAAGCGAAATAAGCAACCCCACATATAGAGAATTAAAGTATCCAGCTTCTATCTCTTAAATAAATAACTGTATATATTGTAGTATAGTAAGACCGCACGTAATCGGGGTGTCAGATTGATCCGCTTGTCGCCCTCTATCAGGGCCTCTGAGATATATCTAATTAACGCTCTTTCATGATCCCTTTGTCCTCATAGCCGAGTACTGCGCTATAACTAATCCGGTCCATCAAAGACTCGTGATCGTTGCGCTAGCTTATTCAACAAGGGGGACCCTGAATCTCCGGATCGCTCGATCTCCGGATTGCGCATCTCACCTGACAATTAAATAATACTATTATACCAAACTAACCCTATCTAGCTAGGTTTGGTGTCGCGTATTATTTGCGAGACTAGAGAAAATTCTCCTCTACCGGCAAAAACTAAACAAAAAATATACAATAGCGGGGATTCCCTACTAGTTACCAACCTAAGCACTAGTCCGCCAGTACGCCGATTCTCGATCGGAGATCAGACGGAGCCCAGAGCTTTCAGGGTCCTATAGTCGTATATAAAGGTGCTACCGTCGCGGTCTGTATATAGAGTTCAAAACTTTTAAGCAAAAACATAGATGGAATATATAAATTAGTCGCCATCAGACCAGTATAAAACAACAAAAGTGCCTACAAGTGCTGTTTGACTTGTACCTATAATTTATAGTATTTCGTTAGGTGGTTTTGCGGTTAGAGTGGCAGTGATACAACGCCAGTGGAAGGTAACACTAAGCGATCTTTTCCGCGCTAACATCACAAAACACAACCTCATAGGTCATTCGGGGAGAAGTGACGTCGGAGAAGGAATTTGCGATGGAATAATGGTCTTTGACGTTGCCGGGCTGGCCTTAGACATCGCATTAACGAATGACCACGATTCGTCGGCGGTAGCGTGTTTCGTGTTGACATTTCCCGTTAGGTTCCATTCACGATGTTCTTATTTCCATTTGGATCGCCGCATATGTTATTAAATGTATCATGATGTCGATGGAAGTCGGCCTCTGCGACGGCGAGCTCGGCCGTACGCCTGGCTATCTTGATCGGTCGACTGACCTTTACCCAGGCTTCACCAAAGGCGTCACCAATGTATATGAGCATTGTACTGACAGTGATCTTGTCAGGCGCAAAGGTTGGTGGTATTCCGGTTGGACACTATCTCCCACAAACCAGCCTCGCACCTGAATCACTGCCAATTCTGGTCTAATCCTCACCTGAAGTATTGGGGATCTCCGCTTGGCATCTCTTGCTCTGCTACAACGAACGAGTCGATGCATTGCCCGGGCAGGCCCCACGTGGAGGTGCAAGAGTCCAACTTTGCCAACCCCCCCTTTCATCTTCACGACCAAGGTCGATCAGAATCCAGGGACGCCACTACGGCAGCAATGGAGTCAGGAAATCCCTCATCCATGCCGGGCACTGAGAGCCCTTGAGCGACAGGAATCCGTCTTGGGAGACTTCAGCCGTGCTAGAAAAGAAAACCCGAAGGCCGGGCACTAAGAGCCCTTGAGCGACAGGAACCCGTCTTGGAAGACCTCGCCCGTGCTAGTGTACTATACTCATGCGTTAGCAAACGAGATACTTTTAGGGTGTGATGAGCTCGTCCAAGCCAAATCGAGCCGCCGTATTCTTGATCAAACATAAAACATTGAAGCCAATGTCTCAGTTGTGTTCACTCCAGTATTCACCAACTTGAATTGGAATATGTCGTCTTCCTCCAAAAAGAGAATCATCAAGCAAAGCATCGTGGAGATCCAGTGTACAGCCCGCCCAACGGATTCACTCTGTGGCGCTCTTCGGTATTCGATCGTGCCTTGCGATCCGTTTAAAAGAGGACGTAGGTTCCAGGTAACCCGCCGATCCGGAGAGAAAACCTCTACGATCTCGCCCATGGCCGGTCTGTCAGGGCCCAGGTATTCCTCGTATTTGAGCAACATTTCCATGGTTGTTGCGGCGTCGAATCTTTCGAGGGGTTTCATTTTCGCCCATTGTTTGATGCGTTCAGACTCCGGAATAGCTGCGCAGAGGAAATTAGATGTGGCGATGATTCCCTCCCCAGTTGTTTTGACCCCGGATTGACCCCATGATCGACCTTCAGGTGCCATGTGGATATGTGTCGAGCCGAAAGTCATTGGAATTATGTCAAAGTAATGCTTGATGGTACCGAATAGCTTGCAGAACTCGACTTCCCATCCATCCTTGCCCAAGATCGGCGATACCAGCTCTACTCGATCTATGCGACAAGGCTGATTAGCCATACAAGTTTCAAAGCTCCCGTAAAGCATTACAAGTCTTCATGTCATCCCGTGTATTCCCATCCCCGAGTATTGAAGGATCGTCATCAATTTGCCAGACTGTATAATCAGGATAATCCGGGTCGGCAAGTTCTGCCTGCATTCCGCTTCCACGTAGTACACTGGCGATGAATTCGTGTATCGCCGTTCGATTAACGTCTCGTGGACTGGGGAAGTTTATGTCGGTACCCATTTGATGGCCGTAGTCGCTATCGTCAAATCCGCGGCCCTGCATGAGTGGAACTGTTTCGGGCTTGGGCCTCAGACCCAGCTCTAGCTCAACCCCAAATGCGAGCCTCACACCAGAGTTAGTGATCACCATATTGAAGATACCGTACGACTTAGCTAATTTGTAAGCTGTTGTAATGCTCGCGGCTGATCAGCGTGGTGCGTTTTCGAAGTTGCTCTCGTTGACGTGTCAGAGAATGACAAAGATAGTCGTTTACAAGGTCTGGTATTTGGCGCAGAAGACACCACTCCGAGGCAGCCTAAATGGAATTGACTCCCACGAGCCTCGACATGCCGCTCGGCAATATCCACATTACGGTATGTGCTTAACGAATAATATGTACAGGACCAAGTGAAAAGTTCCGATACTGTACTGCCCATCCTGGGGTGACACAACGCACCCAAACCTTTGAGACGGCAAGTACGAATTGTTTTGTATCGAGTGTACCACTAAACTTAGATCTCTTTCAGGAGTCAACACGATCCTCTTTCCTATCGCGTCCGATCATTGATTGTCAGCTTCCCTCATGCTACTGCTAGTGTAAGATCGCGCGAACGTTCGGTCGCGAGAAATCGGTCAAATCTCGCCCAACTGTTGAATGGTTGAACACAACACCTCTCAAGATGTTCAAGGAAGTCCGCAGGCGTATATAATGAGTCTTGCTCTTTCGTATAGAGACACGTTTTGCAGAAGACCCCCATCTTCGCACCATCGCTAGATATCCGTGGTGCAATGATCGTAGCCATGTTGCGGCGGCAACTTCGCGGGACAAGGTGGGGAGGACATACGATAGGCTCTTGTTGCCTAAATTGAGACTGAAGGAAGCGGCTAACCTCGATGTGCTCATGAAATTGTCCCCACGATCCCTGAATTGAAACACCCGTTCTCTCGTAAGATAACTGCGCGGCAACCTGAGCGTCGTAAAGAGTATGTTCTCTGGGAACACGTAAAGTGTTCATCTTGTATCCACCGACAAAAGTGGCTGGCAAAAAGCGAAAAGATGGTATACATACAAGATCCTCGTCTATCAACCCGTATCGCTGAATTATTTCCGCCTTTTCAAGGGGTACTAGTCCAAAACGCGCGCAGTAAAAGCACAAGCGCGATATTGTAGGTAGCCACAAGTGCTGTGCTAATTTTCCGCAGCAGTCGCAGTGTCGTTGGCGTAATTTTTTGAGCAAGCTAGGTAGGGTTACTTGCACCTTCGTTTGTACAGCAAGTACACCCTAATTGCCTGGGGTGCCTGCTCGACAATGATCCGAAACTTTGGCATAGTGTCCACAATATGATGCGCGAGCCGATTCGTGTTCCGGAAGCGAATAAGAGATATCAATGGAAGCTCTTCCAGTATCGAGAGAAGAAGTTCCATTGAGAGACCTTCGAGATGACCCAGCCCAAAGGTTTCTGGCGTTAAACTGATTTGGCCGAGATCAAGAGGGAGTAGAGTCTCCAGTTGGGCATCGATCAACGGGCTGAGGTTGACTTCGCTGTAATCGTAAGAAAAAATTGCGAGAGAAATTTGACTTGACATTTTTCTCAGGTTACAACTTCCCGCAGATTTTATATAGTGCGAAAATGATATTTTCGAATTGTTACGTCTTCGAATTTATAGGTGGCACAGGATCACGCTAGGCAGCCGCTTGATCACCTACCGTGGGTAATGTGTTCCACCAGTCCTCGCCAAGCCTTTTTTCAGTTAGTCATAACTCCACGTCAATACTCTTAATTACAATTAAAAAAGTGTAATTTTACTCTAACTTCAGATACTTTCTACAGAAACTAATTTTGGAGAGCTTACAAAGCTGATTTTGGTGAGGCGAGCCGAGAACTGGTAGAACACGTTATAACGTAAAATCAACGCAATGTCTCAGAGACAATTTTCAACCAACCCACAAGGGGTCCTTGGGGCTCGGGGTTGGACTGGGTCCGTCGGTTGGCGGGTTCTCCCGGTGCTAGCTATCACTGCTTCCGGACAACTATCTGGTAACACAGCCTAAAATTATCGCGCAAAGACGTTTCTATAACTCCTATCAACAAACTCCAGTTCCTAAAGTGCCTTTCCAAGCACTCAGTTTCATTAGCGTATAAATCGAGAGATAACTCAAGACAGGTCTAAACCTCAATGTTGAGATGTCAATGTGAAACCGATCTCGGTAAATTGAATCTCATCCTGCCCAGGCAGTCGATGAATTTATTTACAGCTTGCACTTTACGGAATAATTCAGGCGTTGCTTCCTGTCCCATAGGGAAGTGCACCCGCGCTTCGCAGCGCCATGTAGCAGCACTTACCTCATCCCTTGAGACACGAGACCCATCATGCTTACCCACGTTTTTATGAGTTCCTCACATGGACTCATCACTTTGCGCATAGCAAATATACAGGCCCTTATCCTCCGTTAGTTATATGAATAGTATATAGACTTTGCTTTTTCGCACTGCCTGAGAGCAAAAAATCGCGTAAAAAGTACTACAGGTGCGGCGGTATTACCGCGTCTATTGGCATAAAATTCGGCTTAGCTCCACATTCTCGTCCAGTACCCATAAGTCGAGCCTTCTCAGAACTGCTAACTACGTTTTTGTGTCCTCTTGCCTTGAGGTCTGCATAGCCCCCCTGTGCATGGACTGTTTGTGTTTATAGTTATAGTTTATCACCTGCAATTTTCTCTCGTCTAGTCCGCGCGCATTCTTATTAGTATCCGCCTACCACCCCCCGCACCTTCATCACACGAATTCTCGACTCTTCGGCCTGATTGCATCGTTGCTTTGGCGGCATTGTCTCTTGAGCCCCCACCTTACGCCATTGTCGTATATGTATTGCTTTTGCTAACATGGAGGGTATCCTAATAGCATCAACACCACCACCACCACTACCATCGAGGTATGTTCGAACACTCCATCATTCTGTAGTATCATCCCAACCAGTGCCAAAGACCCGTCTGTTGATGAAACTGTTGACTGACATTGGACTAAGTAGAAGACCACCGCTAGTATGTATTGAATCTGCCCCATCACTGTCTTCACTTCTCTCCTTCCGTCCGCGAATATGCCTATGCTCGACCACATACCACCGTGCTTGAGTTCGAATTTGCTGCGACGACCCTGCGCACATCCACTACCTACGATCGGAGTACCACGGTTCCTCGAACGTTGTCCATACATCTAGAACGCGAAAGGTGCCATGCCATGCGAGCCATCCCAGCGAGTATCGGTTGACCGAAATGAACTGTACAACTACGTACGCGAAGGTACCTGATTGCGAATCGATCTTCGCATGCAAGGAGAGCCGGACACTCTCATAGGCATGCGCTTGCTTGGGCGCGCAGCCGTAAGTGTTGTCAGCGAAAACCTAAAACATGACATTCTTCATGATACACCTTCGACATAGGCCACTCAGTCCAATCCCACACCACTTTTCAAGTTTTCTTTTGCTAACCATATAGCAGAAGCAGCACCAGCGCGCGCAAGCCCGCCGTAAGTTGTTTCACTTCACGCCACGCACCTACTTTTGCACTGCGACAACCCGAACTCAAGATCTTCCCTGAATTCAACATCATGGTTTCTCCGGCTTTTGATATTCCTCCAGGCTCATCGGAGGTCGTATTTCGGCATAGATCGCGCTTTACGGACACTCTTGCCGATATTGCCAGTTCTGAATTCGCATTGAACAGATGCTGTTACTCTGATTTCACTCTGACTGCATTCGTTGCGGTGGCAGTTCATAATTATGGTTCAGCGTGCCAATGTATTTTTGATAGCCCGATGGCACGAGAGGCGGGGCCCGCGCCCCGAGAAGACGGCTACCGCCGCCGACGAGGAGGAGGATGACGACGACGACAAAGAGAAGAAGAAGAAGAAGAAGAAGAAGAAGAAGAAGAAGAAGAAGAAGAAGAAGAAGAAGAAGAAGAAGAACAAGGAGAGGAGGAAGAGGAAGGAGGAGAAGAGGAAGGAGGAGAAGAGGAAGGAGGAGAAGAGGAAGGAGGAGAAGAGGAAGGAGGAGGCGAAGAAGAAGAAGGGGAAGGAGAAGGAGAAGAAGGGCGACAAGGACGAGGATGAGGGCGATGACGATGACGATGGTGACGTGGCGGGTGGAGGGGGGATGAGGGACGTGGTGGAGGTGGTGAGCCGGGGGCTGCAGCCCAACCAATTCCTGTTTGAAGTTTTTTTTTGGTTTCGATATTGAGTATGGTTCACTTCTCCCGTAAATATTGGATAAATTAGCGATATTGTACCTGGTGGAGGACATCCAGGCTCCCATCGTAACGGATGAGCGTTCTCGTTGTGTCTTCCATCACGTCCGACACACACCGTTTGTAGTCTGGTTGGACTTCAAGCTCAGTCGGCTCTTTACCCATTGCGAGAGCGAGCACATTGAGCATACCTAAGTGTTGTCTAAAGGATTGGTGGCCTGGCGGTCCCGCGTGGAAGCCATCATGTCAAGCAGACGACTCTCTCGTGCGCCGTTCATACCTCCGCGCATAAGAGTCAGCGTCGCGACACCACCAGGAGGTGGCATGTAAACCTTGTGGTATATTGACATACGATCAATGATCTGCTGTGACCAACCACATTGTGAGTAGTTTGCCCACGTTGAAGAGCATCGCTGGTTCGATCATGTACTCACCGCATAGAAAGAGAGTTTCTCTTGCGAAGACAATTTCTTGGACGATCCACAATCGATTGAACCACCTAGACTCATTCGTTAGGGCAAATCTTTCAGCCTAACGGTGACAAGATTCGACTCACTCGCGGCCCAGAAGCCCTATCACGCAGTGCAATTGTTTGGCGTCAATAGTATCCACGCCCAGTATTTTGTATGTATCGGGATCTTCCAAACTCATCCCTTGCATTTCCACATGCTTTTGAAAGGGTATTCTAGCCAATACTTGGAACCCTTCGATCGCCAAAGCTGTGTTTGGGAGATCCTCGCCGAGCCAGGCAATTACTGATTTTGCGCGTAGCTAAATGTTACTCATTAAGGGGACTTGAGCCTTTCGTTCGTCTAAATCCGCCTGGTTGATACATATGGCATCTGCCCATAGGTATTTGTGCTTTTTCAAGGGCTCTGTAGCATTCCAGGTGCGCCTGAACACATTGATTAGGTTTTGCCCTGGTCGAACAACGATGCGTTTGTTATTCCACTTAAAAGTTTTCGATAATGATTATGTGTCGTGTCAGTATTTGTAACTATCCCAAGCCGACGATGGTGAGTCCTCCTCCAAGTGAGGAAATTAATATGGTGTGTCCCAAGTATATGACAATGCACTGAATGGCGGCGCTTCATCGAGCTCGAATACAGTTGTAGATAGAGAGTATGTCCATTCGTCATCTTCCTCAAAGGATGGAAATCCATATTCATATAGCTCTAGCCCTGTGACAGCCTTATCGACCACTTCGACGATAGTATTCCCGACAAAATTCCAAAACGAAATTGTGGTGACTTGACCAATTCTAGTTCAAAAGTATTGTAGTTTCATCGTCAAGAGAGTTACACAAAAAAAAAGATCCGCCTAATCTTGACCAGCTCGGGTGAAAGCTGAAGGGCACCAAATACGCCTCCTACGTATTGGGTAGTAGGAGATGACCCAATCAATTTCCATCAGATCTTGGCGGTGCGGTTTGCTTTTTTAATGCGCTAAAGCCGAAGCAAGTTTGTTGATCGGAATTACGGGATGCTGCAAATACTATGAAGGTATAGAGTCTTGAAGAAGGCATTTCTGAACAACTTTTAGATTACAATATATGACCAATATATACGAATATGTAATTTAATACTCTAAGAACTCCGGGTCGTGACAGGGCAATGTTGGGCAGGCTATTGGGAAAAGGGTCGTAAATGAACAAAATCTTGGGCATCGACGAAGAATTCCAAGTTTCCCATCAAGCTCACTTTAACCTTGGCCTTGGAGTTATACGCTGATAGCTCTTTGGTTTTGCGACAGGATGTCGCCACTATAGACTAGGATGGAACGATAGACAAGCTCTTTATGTTTGCATGAGCCATAGAACACCGAGGGCAATGGTCAATTTAGCCACCTTTTTGGTCTAGTAATCCCAGTATCATCTGTTTGTTCGTTCTTCCCACCCTCAAAATCAAAGATCATGATTCCTCGCATATCCTACCGATTGGCTGTGTGCCTGGCTCAACCAGTTCTCAATCCCCCACCCAATTCGATGAACATCTTAGCACTCAACAGTTTTTGATTGGAGCTTTCGGCTGTGTCGTACGTCTCGCACCGGAAATATAATGGGACAACAAAAATATAATGGAAAATTTCGATACTTTATGGCTCAACACATCATGGAAATAGCCTGTCAACTGGCAACTAACCACGTCGGCAAGTCTGTAATAGAGCGGGGTTCCTAATCTTTGCGGTCCTACTCAGCCTAAGGCGGTTAGAAGGACACTACGTGGACCACTGCAATCCTAGGTTTTGTGAATAGGTCACATGCTGACGGCCAAATATCCTAGAGTAACTGTGCCGTGGGCACACGTTGTGGAAAGGTTATCCTTGCTATAAGACAGTACTCCAAAGTGAACACCAGAACTGACTGAAGACTTGGTGAAGCCACCATGCATATCAGCGTGTTTGCGAAATTCGTGGCATAACGCTCGACCATGTGTAACTAATGGGAAGGGGTAGCGAGCGTACTTGTGCGGCGTCGGGCTACTACTTATGTGGCGTCGGTTAGGTGATTCGCAGGGGAATGCTCAGCAGCACGAAACGATTCACATGCGGTGTGCGACCTCCTCATGCCGGTCCGGGAGCGGAGGGCACATTGCTGCTGCTCACAACAACATTGGCAATTCGTTGGGGTCGTGTCGCGCCGCAGCCCATGTAGTCGTTATGGAAGTCAAATAGCCCGTGTTGACGGTAAGGTAATACAACATGTGACTTGATGGCGTAGCTACAATACGAGATGACTTCCTAGTGGGGCTAATGGGTGAAAGATGGATGTGGTAGCTCGCCGTGCTAGTCGATTCTTTTGACCGGTGAACGCCCCGACCAATTGGGTAGTTCCAAACGTGGCAAGGTTGCCACTGTTGTTCACCGATCTGTAGACAGCAAAACATATTTTCCCTGGCTGCCAATAAAAAGCATTTCACGGATGCGAGACTCTATACTGAGGATACGGTGCAGATACCACATGTCGCACAAGGCTGCATGAATGGGGGGCCGTGAGTGCGGGGCTGAAGAGAACTCTAGGTGGCTCACATTCTGCTTGCCTCGCCGCAACCCACTTATTCTCTCCACCCTCGGCCGCCGTAGTAATTATTTGTAAGGGCGTTATTATGTCAGGAAGGGCAAATGAAGCGCGGGGCCGCAAGTAGCTTGAGCCGCTGTGACTTTGTCAGGCCGGTAAGGGTGCTGACCGGAGCCTAGCCCGGTTACTAGTCCACGGGTCGCTTGGTGCACGCTCCTCACCGGTGAAGCGGTGGTGAGAACTGTCAACATCGTTTTAAACAGTCCACCGCATCTTGCTCTGCAGGAGCTTATATTTCGAATCCCGTTTTCTGGAAGTTCGGTGAGAGTGTTAGGATGGAAGCACTTGACGCAACAAGTCTCGCTGAGCGGCTGAAGTGGGAGGCGAAAGAGTACTGGCTGCACATCGAGGCCGAGACTCCCTTTGAAAAATATCCAGGTAATGGATTAATCGTCGCAGCATACGAGGATTGTGAGCTAATAATCTGGCAGCGAAGCAACATGCAAGACGTGTACAGGAAAAACTGGGTGTTGAGCAGGGCCTCATTTACCTCCCAGGCCAACCAGGGAAGAATTTTGAGGACAGCGATATGCCTGCGCCTTTCCATCAGCGACGCTACTTTTACTACATGAGCGGGTTCGTCGACAATTTCTAGTAAGCTGGAGTGGATGCTGATGAGACGAAGGTGCGACGAGCCAAATTGCCACCTGACCTATGACATCCAGCACGACACATTGACCCTCTTTATTCCAAGGATAAATGAAAGTCGCATCATCTACGATGGCCGCGGCTTAACCCTTGCAGAAGCGCTTGTCAAGTATGATGTTGATGAAGTCTATTATTCTGACGAGGTTTCGGGTTTTATTCTGGATTGGTTCAACCCCAGCCGCAATCGAGGCAACCTCTATTCTCTGCATGATTCACAATCGCCCCAACATAAGTCAAAATGTCGAAAACATTGGTACGACTTAGACACAACATCTTTGCAGCCTGCTATGAAAGTCGCGCGGATGATCAAAGATGAGCATGAAATTAACCTCGTCCGCAGGGCGAATGACATCAGCTCTGCGGCACATCGGGAGGTCCTAGCGAACATCTTGAAGTTTAAGAACGAAGCCCAGGTTGAGGGTATTTTTCTCGATGTCTGTGTGTCGCAACAGGCGAAACAACAAGCTTATAACCCTATTGCTGCTTCAGGACCGAACGCTGGAACGCTACACTACAGTGCTAATAATGAGGACTTTGAGGGCCGTCAACTCATGTGTCTAGATGCTGGCTGTGAGTATAAAATGTATGCAAGCGATATCACACGAACTTTTCCGCTTTCATGTTCCTGGCCAACTCAAGAGGCGGAGAACATTTACAAGCTGGTAGAACGCATGCAGGAATCTTGTATCAAGCGGCTAGCACCCGGAGTAAGATATCTTGACATTCATGTATTAGCGCACCAAGTCGCAATTGATGGTTTGTTGGCTCTTGGGATATTGCATAACGGAACGAGAGAAGAGATCTATAAATCTGGCACGAGCAGAGCATTTTTTCCCCATGGTCTTGGCCATCATGTGGGCTTGGATGTGCATGATGTAGGCCAGGCAGAGTTGATGAGTGTCCGAAGAGGCAAACCAATTCTTGAACAGGTATGAAGAAATGCTTTGCCGCGTCTCGATGACCACAAGTCCTGACCAAAGACAGATACCTTCGCTATATCCAGAGAACTTTCATCTTCCAGTTTACGACGACCAAACCTGCCATGCCCCAACAGATCCACAGAGCAGCCACCTGGAGGAAGGTATGATCATTACAGTAGAACCTGGAATGTGAGTGAACCTATGATGCACGCGATGGGCCACACTCATATCGATACAGCTACTTTTCTGCGTATGCCCTTCAACATGTCTATCTACCTTCGCCCATTCACTCTAAGTACATCAATTTGGAGGTACTGCAACGCTATCTCCCGGTTGGTGGTGTTCGTATTGAAGATGATCTGTTGATCACATCAACTAGTTACGAGAATCTCACCACTGCACCGAAGGGTGATGCAATGCTGGAGATTATTCGGTCAGGAAAGAAGGGCGAGAATCTGTTCACAGCCCCCGGACGTACGCCGGAGAGAAGAAATCACCAAGAGCAACAACCACTCCTGCGCGCCCCAGGAATATCAACTGAGAGACCAAAATCGATACTGAGACCGATCGCAAGATCATCCACAATGCCGACGGAACTACACAAACGAAGATCAGTCGACTTTGAACCATTTGAAGGACCTTCTTTATTTTCTAACTTCAAACGCTCAATGACTACTAACGAGAGAATTCATCTCTGGCAACAGAATCGGGAAAGTGCACTGTCATCACAGAACCAACCTGTTACCCCAGTATGTGGTGACTATACCAAAGGGCTAAAACACATTTATATGACATCTGGGTCACACCACGCCGCCCGTAGCAGTGCCGAAAATGTACAACCTGCCTGCAATAAATGTGCGATTCTATGCGAGACGTTAGGTCGGCTACGGCAAAACCTTTCCTTGTCTGAGCAGAACTCGCCGAAGTCAAGTGTGCAGCCAGTCCCTATGCGTGAGACCAAGAAAGAAGATGTAATCAATCGGTACAACAATGCGCAATCAGCAATGCACCAGGCAAAGGAGCTGTTGAAAGAATACGCATACGGTGAGCGAAGAGAATGGGCTATCAAAAATGAGCAGACCCGTCGTTCGAACCAAAGTTCGAATCAAGCGCCAAGCTCGACTGCTCATTCCACAAATGGTCAGAGATCGCCCCAGGGTTTCTCACTTTACCATCCAAGCTCAACACGGCAGATCCTCAAATCCAGCCCATCATCAACAGAACTGCCACTCATTGCAACACCACCGCTTCGCACTCAGCCTAAGATAGCATCTGCAGACTCCTTCCATGTACAATCCCAAGCCAACACGTCAAGAAAGTCTCACCGCAATAGCATACAGCAACCACATCGGACACTAGACGACTACTACCAAGCGCGAGGTAACCCGCCGCTCGCCATCGTAGAACACCAATACCTAAACCCAAAACAACCCGCGCGACCCATCACTAGCACGCAAGAGCCTCCTCATGTAACCCACGATTTACCCGAGCATTTCAAAAGCCGCTCTTTCGCTCTTCGGCCCAGAGGAGCTGAACTCACCGAATTGCAATCGGCACCCTCAAACTCAAAACCAAACTCACGGCCCACACACACGGCAGCCACACAACCTCACACCAAGCCCTGAAATCGCGGACAAGAGCACTCCGACGACATAGCTAGTATTGTGGAGCAACTACGGCGTCTCTGCGCGAAGCAGCAAGTTGCTAGGATCGGCGCTGCAGGCACGGAAGAACGGGGCAGCGGGCCCGCTGTTATGAACAAATGGCTTTTTTTTTCCCTCACGGGTCGGAGGAGCAAAGGGATATCAGATATCATATTAAAGCAAATATTAGGTAATTGGGGGGGGGGGGAGTGGGTAGGCGGAGGGTACAACTTATGATGAACATCCTTATACGTTAACGATGACGAATTTCCTAGACTTTGTTGGCGCGCTATATAATCTTGTTGCTCAATGGAAGCGGAAATTGAAGTGTGGAATGGTGCATGCGCGTGTCTTGTGAGACACCCATGCTTTAGTAATTATAGCTAGCTAATGCGCTTATCATCTACAGCCGTCACCCCTTTTCCTAACCTATGCGTCGTAATCAACGCTCATTATGTGCAACCTTGAACTCAATGAAAGACAATTATTACGCTTGTGCAGATGCTGTTACTCTTCTCTCGCCTTAGCGTCCTCGACGGCACGCTTCCAATCGTAGCAATATATGTAGATGCCTTCAGCTATGGTGATGAAGCAGCTACCGACGGTACACCCGGTCCACAAGCCTAGCAATTTCAGGTCCTTGGAGAAGCATAGGAATAGGGCTAGAGGTACGGCAATGACATAATAGACGAAGAGGTTCGCCCATCCGCCGATTACTTGAAGGCCCAAGCCGCGCAGGACGGCATTTACCAATGCTGTAGTGCTGTCGCAAAATTGGAACACTGCGAGAAGGGGAAGAACGGTGGCGGCAATGGCTATGACTTCAGGATCGGTACTGAAGGCCCTTGGAAGGACATTACGGGAGGCGGTCAGGATGGTAAAATCGATCGCGCCGATGATGACGAATACCAGTATATATGTGCGCGTAGCGGTTCGGGCGGCGGACAGAGAACCAGCGCCGATTAAGTTGCCGAGTCGTGTGCTGACCGCTACACCAACAGAGAAGGGGATGTGGTAGATTAAAACTCCGAAACTCATGATGATACTTTGTGCGGCAAGGTGGGCTGTGCTTAGGTAGCTTGTTGAGAAGGTGAGGATGTCGAAGGCCTAGATCAATCTGTTAGACTGCCCATTTTCTCAAAGCTGAATTCTACTCACCAGCCATTCCGTCTCCACCATGACGATACCGGGTATAGCGAGTTTGGCCATTGGGCCCCAATTTTTGAAAGCGTCGCGGGTAAAGCCTCCCCAGCACTCCAGCGAGAGTGGGTTCACAAAGTATACGTACACCCACAGAAGAATTGGTAGAAGGCTGTGGGACAGTACGGTTGCGAGTGCGGCGCCCTCCAGATTCCATTTGAGCACGAATACGAATAGGTAGTTGAGTAAGATATTGACGGGTGTGACAATAAGCAAGACGAAGAGACTTGCATTGAATAGTCCTTGAGCTTGCGTAAATCTTTTTCCGGCTTCGAATATGGCATAGCCTGGGGCTCCAGCCAAGAGGATAGAAAGATATCGTCCAGCAAGATGGGCCAATTCCTTCTCTGGTACCAGCGCAGCGAGAATCCAGCCTGAGGATAACCAGAAAGCTCCGATGGGAATCGTTACCAGCATCATGAACATGATCATTCGTTGTAAATGAAGCCCAACCAACTCTTTCTTGCCAGATCCATATGCTTGGGCGCAAAGGGTATCCAGGCTCGTAGCCAAACCCTCATACACCGCCAGCCCAGTGATATTCGCAGTCATACTCGCAAGACTTACTGCTCCCAATTCTTCTGTCCCAATATGCCCAACAACAAAAATTGTGACCAAACCAAAATTATACTGAAGAAGATAGGTCAACATCAACGGGACGGAATACTTGGTAAGCAGCCTCGCTTCCTTGCCTGCTGTTGTCTGCAACTCTTCCGTCGTCCCCTCCTCGCCTAGCAGGGCCCCAACCTCAGCTGTGTCCATAGCCGTGCCATATTGCTGAGCCTTCGCAATGTTATCGCGATGTGCAGCCAACAAACCCACGCGCTCCTCGGTGCTCGCCGAGAACCTCCGTGTCACCGGACTGTCCATAATGTATCCTGCAGTAAAAGGGAAGGGAACAAAAGCCAAAGTTAACGACGAAATGTCATATTCAAATAACTTCTCTTCCTCATCGGGGTCGTGGGTGAGGCTTGCTGTTGATATGTGGTCGCCGGCGAAAAGCAGCGGGGCGCTGACATGTGTGGCGTTCCGCATCTGAACTCTGTATCCCGGTAATTGCCCATAGAGGCTAGAAGGTAACGAGTATGGAGCAGCGGATATGCCCGGTCGCTCAGCGAATGTAGATCATGGCCAGCCGGGACGGCCCATGCATTTGTTGGCTCGAAAATAAATGTTCTGCGCTCGGAGCGCCGGTGCATTCTTTATTCGCAGCGCACGGAAGCGGCTGCTGGCTCATTGCTGGAGATATACGATAAGAGCAGCTGCGAACTGACGCGCGTGCAATGAGGCGCAAAGGTTCCGAGATGGATTAGTAGTCGTTGCAGCTGTTGCTGCAATTGAGAGCGAGCCGATTCGACGGGAGACGTGCATGCATGCATTTCATCGCTGATCACCAGGCTCACCGGTCCCAGGCACTGCGCTACTGCCGATCCAACTCAACAAGCTGCGTAGATAGGCACATAGGGCTCCAAGAAAGATGCAGTAGTGCGTGATTTTAGGTGCCAAAGATGCACGTCTGTCGCGATAATCTCGGCCCGAGTGTGTGCCTCGCAGCCGAACATAGTCGGTGACCGATGGGGAGCATCAAGTTCACCTCAAACGTCCAATTATGTTGAAGCCGATAAACTTTCAAGGTGATGGCAGATTGTTGCTAACTCGATAAGGCTGATTGAAAAATTGACAACGAGGCGGGAGTATTACAACGATGTCAATATCTCATGAGCAGCCTGCCTTGCCTTTCACCTCCCAAGATTGCTAATTTGGCAATGGTCATACAGGTTTGCGAGAGCAACTCAGTCATTATATGATTTAATTAGCAGATTTCCAAGCAATGAACAAGAAGGGCAATTGCTCATCCTACTAATAACACGAATTGCACAACAGCTGATTTGTAACAGGGTCAATTTTGTGAAAAGTACCAACTGAGTTCTGTCCAACGCACAAATTGAAGCAAAAAAAGTTCCAGCTAATCTACCAAGGGTCTAGTTGCTATTACTCCGGAAGCCTAATTCTTGCTTTTTCGGTTAATCGAGAGGTACTGACAAATGATGTCACACTGAAAACGATTGGATAGCCGAGTTCTTTCATCGAAATGCTTGGATTCATAGGGCGTATATGGGACGAGCCAAAGCACCGTACAACTACCAGTTTTAGAAGAACGAAGTTATAATTTGACAGCCATAATATATTCCTGTCTAGATATACCAAACTCTGTGCTCATCCAGTTCTACGCTCTACGCTCTACAACTTTTCTCGCCTCCTTCGAAAAGTCAGACATCGTCTATACTCTGGAAAATCGGACTCGCTACTCTGACTGACCCTCACCCTTCGCCTTCGCCAATTTCCCAATTTCCGGATCCTTAACCACGTCACTGTACTCTGGCCTCGGTAACTCAAAAGCCTGAGTGACACGCGCATATGTGATACCACCCAATCTCGAAATGGGCTTGAGAACCTATCAAAAATCAGCGCTGATCTACACATCACGAAAATAGTACTCACAGCAGGATCAACCAGCACGCCCTGCTCATCAATCGCGTCCTCCCTAGCCCAGAAATTGACGCCCTCTATGAACGCCGTGACACCCGTCTTCTTGTCCGGGGTCTCGGGGTTCTTGGACGTCCACTCATGGGTGCTTACAAGCTTCCCCTCAATACTGAATACCGCCTCCTGCACGCGATCCGGCCCAACAACCGCGCTCTTCGCAGGATGCAGGCCGCTAAATGCCCACTCGGATATACCCTGAGGGGCATTGATGGAGGTGTAGTTTGCAGCTTCGATATACTCCTCGGAAATGATGTTGATGGTGCATTCCTTGGTGTCGAGCAGGTTCTTCAGCGTGTCCTTGGCCCGGTCGCGGCCGCCCGCGAAGCCGAGAATGAACATGGGCGGGTCGTGGTTTACGAGGTTGAAATAACTGAAGGGCGCGAGGTTGGTGCTCTTGCCGTCTGCGCTGATGGTCGAGGTGAATCCGACGGGGCGCGGGACCACGGCTGAGATGAGCATCTTGTAGTTGTGGGCGACGGGCCGGCCATCGGCATAAGGGCTGATTTGGCGGTGGGACTTTTCAAGACAAGAGGGCTCGTTGGGTCCGGAGCCGGGTTGCCAGTCGGGCTTGGGTGTTTGAGTGTAGTGGAAGTCGGCTTTTTCGAAAGGGGGGCGCGATGCTTCGACGGCTTTGAAGTCACTATGGGGGTTGCGTTTGATTTCTTTCTCGGCGTCCGTCTCGTCCGAGGCCATTTTGAAGGAATTGTCACCGCGCCGTGGCTTGGGGAAGAGTATAGGGTGAGTGTTGATGTTTTTGATGTGAATTTTTTTGACTACTACATGTCCCTCAAATAACCGGAGGCGATGTCGCATATTTGCAGGGCCTATTGCGGATCAATTCCGCGAGTCTACAAGTGGCGGCACGGAATGTCTCCAGGCCTTTACGACCAGGGGCTGTATTCGTACAAGCAGTACAAAGTCGAGCGGAGCCCTCTTCCATCCAATCGCCTCCACATTCTTCAAAATATGTTTTGTAATCTGTTTGGTTTGTTCTATTTATACGGTTACATGCGGCATTCTTCTCACCTCCGTGCGGGGCGGCGGGGTACATTGGCCTTGGGCTACCCCGCCATAGTACATATATGACTGTATGACCCCGTAATACCGACTGGTCTGTCTTTGGATATATCATCCTTATCTTGTCAAGTACAATAGTTCTGCGTTGTAGGCCCATTATCATCTGATATAGCACCACATTCTACCCATATCAAGTCTACTCACATCCTTTAACACTCACAATTAATTCAATCATTCTCTTGTTTCAGTGTTTCTACTTGTATTCCAAGTTTCAATTGTTATATGAATATTCCAAAAAGAGCTTGGAAAGACAATTCAGAATCAATCAATAGGCGAAAGGATCGGCAGACTCTGCCGTAAAATCATGTCCCCCACTGAAGACATGCCCAAAATCGAAAATCTCAAATTAGACAGTGACTATGAAACATACCAACTAGGCGACTTCGCCCTCCAATCCGGCGAAACCCTCCCTAACGCCTTCATCGCCTACAAAGCAATCGGCGACCCCAAGCTCCCCGCCATTATCTACCCCACATGGTACTCCGGCCGTACGTCCCTTTGCTCTTCATGTCTATCCCTCTTTTCCATCTTCACTCACCCCTCCAGTAATATCCGACAACCTATGGCTCACGGGCCCAACACACACCCTGTCCCCAACCACCTACTACATCATCATCCCCGCGCTGTTCGGCAACTCCCAATCGACCTCGCCCTCCAACACGCCCCACCGGCCATTTCCAAATATTTCTTTTTTTGACAACGTACGTGCACAGTATCAGCTCATCACACAGCACCTGGGTGTCACCCGCGCGCACGCCGTCCTCGGCTGGTCCATGGGCGCCGCGCAAACATACCAGTGGGCAACGCAGTACCCTACCTTCATGCGCTTTATCGTGCCCTTCTGTGGCGCCGCAAAGACATCGGAGCACAATCAGGTGATGCTTGAAGGCGTCAAGAGCGCCTTGTACTCAGCAGCGGGGACAAGTTCCGCAGGCATCTGTCAGCCTACAAGCCTTCCCCCGTCCGCATTTTCATCCACGAGGCTTGTCCGCGCGCCGCGCGAGGTCGGGCTACGCGCGCTAGGCCGCGTATATGCCGGATGGGGCTTCAGCCAGGCGTTCTACCGAAAGCGGCTGTATACTACGCTCGGCTTTCCCACGCTAGAGTCTTTCATGACGGACTTCTGGGAGGCGTGGGCGCTGAGCAAGGATCCAGAGAATATGCTGGTCATGGCGCACACGTGGCAGAGCGGGGATGTGTCAAAACAGGAGCCGTATGGAGGTGACTTTGGGGCCGCCATGAGGGGGATTCAGGCGAAGGCTCTGGTATGTCCGTCAGCGACGGATTTGTATTTTCCGCCCGAGGATTCGGAGATTGAGGTTGCGGGGATGAGGGAGGGTGTGGGAAAGTTAGAGGTTTTTCCGTCGATTTGGGGGCATTGGGCGGGGGTGAGTTGGCTTGTACTTTTTGGCGGATTTTGCTAACTGGTGTAGGGACCTGGGCAGAGCACGGAGGATGTGAAATGGTTGGATGAAAAGCTGAGGGCCTTCTTTGCGGCCGAGTAATTGAGATCGCCGATGACTCCATCTCGTCAAGTGGCGCGTCCAAATCTTTTCTTGTTAGGCAGTCGGGTCATTACTTAAACACTCACACCAATCAGAAAGGTATTTTCTCTTTATACAAGTTGTATCGGAAACAAAGGTTCTCTCTTAACTACATACACCGCTCCCCGTCCCAAGATCCACCAGTGGTGGCTGAGGAGGAGGAGGACCCTCGGGCAGAACGTTATGCTGCATTACTCGAGTCCATGGCAGATTGATATGCAAGCTAGTATGTCCAGCCCTGTTGCTTCAGTTTGGTGTATTCCTACTAACGTGCAATGAACCGCTCTTCTAGAGTCGCTGATACCATAGTCGAAGCCACATACAATAATATCATAAATACGGCACTAGTCTCATCGCATATTAAGCAGAGGTGTCTCAACAAGGTTGATCCCTCCACGCATCTCACAAACCGAGAGTATCTGAATCGTCTGTGGTTGACGGGCGGTGTACCAATACTCGATGAACCACGAACCAGCTCTTAAGTCTATTGTTGAAGAAGACGAGTCAGAAGTGATTGAACAGAAACTATCGAAACTAACCTTAAACCAGGTTGAAGTAGCTGCGGCAAATTCAGCCGCTTTACATGGCAATGCCCTGCGGGGGAAGGACAGGTTGTCGGTCCGCAACGTTTCACCCATGCCTTAGCCGCGACTAACACCGCCTCGCCCGGTACCGCCTCTTCCAGCCCACCAGCGGTAGTGATGGAACAGGAGGAGTTGAAGACGAAAGTGGAGAAGGAGAGGTAAAAAAAAAATAAGAAAAACAGATCCCCAATAGGACAGCGATTTGTCTTACATCAACACGAATACAATCCTCTATCCCCTATCCTCTCCAAGTAAGCATACCTACATATACTATCCTCTCTTGTGAAGACCTATTCCCTGTAGCCATAGCGCTTGCAGCTTAGAACTCGGCTTGTTGATCCTCTTCTACACCCTTGAACGATCGAGCGGACTGATATCATGCATAAGGGTAGCAACGCGGTCTTCGCCTTTTAGGTACGGAATCTCCACGAAGATCTCTTCAACAAGTGAGAGGGAGTCCGGATAGGAGAACTAAACTATTACCTTCTCATCCCCGATAATTATATGCTTAAGATGAAGGTAGATAATTGCTTCTATCTTTGGGGACATTCGAAAAATAGTCGCGACCTCAGAGTTGGGAATACGATGGTAATCCGTCCAATTGACGTCAGCCAGGCCCGATTCTTCGCCACCACACTACCTAGACTTATGCATCAACCATCGGCATCGTCGAAAATTGGGCCCGATATTAGGTATCCCTTCGTACAACGCGCCCCTATCATTGAGCCAAGAATGAAAGTCTTAGCTATTTTCCTTGGTCTTCTCCGGCGGCTTATCCATTGCGTTAACGAGGAGCCTCTCCTCCCCCGACGGTTGGATATAATGTGGATTTGGAACGTACAGGTGCCCTAGTCGTGGGAAGAGCTGCAGTAGCGAAACCAAGCGAGAGAATCGAGAGTTGTTGTCATTGGGGCTGCCATCCAGACGCTTGATGATCATGCGGCGGGACCATGGTTCGAAGGCCTTGTCCCATTATTCCCGCGAACCAGGACTAAACGCCCGCTCTATCGCAAAATGAGTCAGAGGCTTCAAATTCCACACAATGGTTCGATCGGACCCTATTGGGCATGCAGAGCTGCATTCCCGTCGCAGTATAAAGTGTTTGAGTATTTTGCGAGCGAAACGAGCTTGGTCGACCTTATCATATGCGTCTAATTCAGGATCCAATGTTCGAAACAACGACATGTGAATCGATACGCCGCGGCAGGGTCTGAGTCGTCAATAGCATACGGATCGGTGTTTCTAGTGTAGTTGCGCGATGCGTCTCCAACCATGGCTCGAGAGGCGAGCTCTGGAAGCTCGAGCAGGTCAATATAGGCGGCGTAATCCTCAATACCACGAGGTGTTGGGCTCCCAGAAAAGAGAAGAACCCTTTCCACACACGCCCATGTTATAGAGTCCCAAAAGTTGGAAAGATTCCGAAGACTATATTGTGTTTCATCACATATGATGCCACGGAAGCGACCGTTAGGATTCGAAGGAAAACCCGAAACAGGATCAATGACAGTCCCTAGCGCGAGTTTCAGGTATCGCCTGTCGTACTCTTACCCGGTTTTCCATAGCATTAGGGCCCATGTGAGCAGAATAAGTTTCGTAACTACTGACGATACTACACATCGAGACCGCGCCAATTCTCACTGATCTATGAGATACATTGTCAGCATACTTTGTTGGTATTGTTGCCGAATTTCTCACCTGTTGAATGAAGACACTTCTTTTCTATATTCAAGGTTGATTTGAAGTTAAATGAGACGAAAGAGTTTGTGCTGGTGCTGGTGCCGGTGGTCCGGCGTGTCTCTGGTCCGAAGCCCCATGCGACAGGCATTGCTACTCGAAGAAGAGCTTGAAGAAAAAGCGATTTGTATTTTTGGATAGATCCAAGGACTTTCTAATAATAGTTGGTGATGAATTCTGATAAATCGAGGGAATCGTTCAAGCACGAGGGTAAGTGAGAGTAAACTCAGACCCGGTAAACAAAGCTAACTAACCAACCACTTCCCCACTCTCTCTTCGCTCCCTATCTAACAGCGAACGCAGCTATATCGAACTATAAGGCAGGAGCGATACTCATGATTGTACCTACTGAATTAAGTACGGCCTTGAAGAGCACACTTTCAGGTCAATCCCAAGAGCATCGGCAGGCCATGCGATCCAGTGCCAGTTTTCTTCCCCTATCACAAGTGCTGCAGTTGCAACGATGTTGGTAGCAAAGCCGTCCAGCCAAGGATTCGTCGAAGCCTTAGATGGTAAAAGTGCATAGTGCGCTAAAAGAACCCAGCATTCCATACGACGCTGCTCGAGTAATGAGAGAAATTCCAGGTTCAACTGGACTGGCCAGTTTAATGATGCGGTCCAATCGAATGTCTTCGTGTCTTCGGAGTCGCCTGGAAACGAACAATGGGCAAGCCGCGATAGAAGAGCAAAGTCTTCGCGTAGACTCTTCAGCGCACTTCGAAATGTATCGAAGCAGTACTCGTATGGCTTTCCTGGCTGAGACCACATCACTTCTAATTGTTGCAACTTTCTATCGTCTTCAAATTCTTCAGTAGTCTTTGGGACTGGTGGAGGCCACCAAGACCGCTCAAGGATGGTCTCGAACTTTCCTCTGCGAAGGAAATGGTAACATGGAACCAGGATGACAAGTACTCCACGTATAGCTCGAAATATACTGCCGATCGACTGTACTAAAGATGATATATACTCTTCATGGCGATCAGTTTGAGGTGTCGATTTTTTGCAAGATTCTAGAATAGTCTTGCATTTGCTGCCTGCGGTGTTGAGAACAAATGTAGTAATCATCGTGGAAAATGCGAATAGCGGTTCAGCATTACTAAGTTTCACTTCTTTGACGTCGTCGCGGTAGTTGGTCATTCCGATGTTCATCTGAGTGGCAGCTTGGTCTTGGAAGTCGTCTCTCTCCTGTGCTGAATGAACCAACATGGATAGATGTAAGCTTCCAATAGCCAAAATACCATGAAGCACATAGCGTTGTTGCATTGCTAGCTTTGGCAATACTTCGCACCATGCTAGCCTTGACAATGCACCTGGGGAAAGAGTCGAGGTAGTTTTGCTTGCAAAATGATTTAGTATGACCTTCAGCTTCGGGCGGTCTGACACTGGGAAATCTCGAAGCAGCACATCCTGGAACTCTTCTTGTAAAAATATGTTCGTGCTCCCTATTTGCTTGATGGGAAACACATGGATCATCGGCGCGACGGCTTCTCGTGAGTATTCATCTGAAGCTGAGGGCCTGCTTTGAGGAGACGGGTCGAACTTCAAATAACTGCACTTCACACCGCGTTTCTGGCAATTGCTACACTCTGGTCGGCTTTCATCACACTAACTAGACTAATTAGTGGTGCAAAAGGACCCGTTGCATGGGCTGTATATATATAACAGGCGTCCAGTACGTACCTTGACCTTCCTACGTTTACAGTCTGCGCATCCCAGTCGCGACTTTGGATGAGCCCTTCGTGCTGAGACTGTAGCGAAATTTGAAGACATGGTTGCACGGAAGCTGACGGAGCACGGAAATAAAGTTGATCCATTCGGAGCAACTGCTTACTTCTAGAGAATAAATCGCGCCAGAAAAAGATGTGATACACTGTTGGGTATGCGGCGAGATGCCTGTGTTGCGATGCTGGTGGCCTAGCACGTGGCCGGCCACTAGGTTCCCCACCTCTGATCTTCTCTCACAAAACCTCCAGCTCTTCAAAACCGCCGACCTCCCATAACGCCTCCAAAACCTCCAAAGCCCCCGACATGTTAAGTATGCTCCTTCGGGATCACACGAACCCAACACGGATGGGTCTCGACGCACAGGAAACATCTGATGCCCTACCATCCGGGCAGACTTTACGAACTGGTTTCCCAGTCTCACAAGCTTATTATTATACATAAATTGAGAATCTGAATTACATGAAGCCTCGCATCTGCGCCTCCAAAGCCTGCAAAGCTTACGATCTCTCACAAAATCTCCAAAACCTCTAACCTCGCAAGGTCCCCACAACGCCTCCATAGCCTCCCACAGCGCCCTACTCGACTTGGAAGCATCCAAAGCATCCGAGTTCCTACAAAACGTCTAGTCTTTAATTCCTCATAGCGTCCGACGCCTTCCAAACCTCCGATTTCCCATAACAGCTTCGAAACAGCAATGATCCCCTGGTTTGAGATTTCCAGCTCTCCAGCTCTCAAACCCACAGCTCCCCGACTCCGGCTCCCTGGTTCCCAAACCCCATAGCTCTCCACCTTTCCGCCTTTCCGTCTCTTCGTATGTCTGAACAATTAGGACATAGGTGACCTAAGGCGCGGCAGCCGAAAGTTACCGGCACTATTTAGGATCTTTTTCTCGATAGTTACAAGTCTGGCAAGAGTAAGATAAGGTTCCTAGAAAGACAGTTATGCAGTGCATGCCCTGTTTTATGCGCCTGGTATTATTGTGAGGAGAATGAATATCTCACTTTTTTTAGTTTACGGAGAGACAGACATCTGCATGCCAGGTAAACTCAGTTTGCATAAAGGTGGTGACCGATCTTATGCACATCGATTGAGCTCAACGCTGCGATGCATCACCGCATCCGACCATCGTGCTGGAGCCACATGAGTAAGGAAGGAAATAAGGCAGGTGTCACAGCGCCGATTTCGGTGGGAGGTGAGTTTGGTTGGGTTCAGGATTTGTGGAGGCTGTTCATAAGAATATCGGCTCCACGTCGCTACTCTTGACTTGCCTGGCACGAAATTTGCATGCTTCGTTAGGCTTAACCAGCATGCCGAATAGCCGGTGCAGACATATTGTGCAGATTCCCTCAATTATCGATATACTTCTCGGATGGTGTTGATTATCATGAGGATAATTTCAATAGCCTGCTTGCTTGTGGTGGTCGGTGCACGTGCTATGCAACTAGGCGTCGCGTGCTAAATATCTGCTGTCCCAACCCCCGCCATCTCCGCATCCACGTGCTTACTAGGCAAGCACCTTCTGTTTTTGAAAGCGGCTCCCCTGTTCCCGTACATCATACATACCTAGCTAGACAATTCTACACTCATGGTCACAGTGACATCTGCCCAGCGGCAGATGCTCATGGGATCATCAGCGGGGTATACCTGGGTAGTAAATTGCAATGGAAAGCGCCGATTGGCGTTTGCTGCCACCCGACCAGGCCGGGTGGGAATTCTCCTCATATCCTCAAGTAAATCTTGTTTACTTCAAAGATCTTGCGAGGCCGGGTGAGAATCCTTCGTAACGTGAATATATCTAAGAATCTCGCTGCTCATTTCTGCCTCTTTTGCAAACCACACACGTCCAAGCAACAACATGTGGGTATCCGCCATCACGGCAGTACTCTTACCTCTATTGGTATTGACACAGGAATGTCCAAAGTACATCAACTACGCAAAAGAAGTCCATGGTCCTCTCAGTTCCGGCAAATACAAGCTCGCCTACCAGCGGCCTGTCGAAAACTGCCGCACCCACAAGTCCCAGGTGCTTGAAGACACAATACTACGCATGAAATCGGTCATTGCCGATCCAGATCTCTACAGACTTTTTCAGAATACATTTCCCAATACCCTGGATACTGCCATCAAATGGAAGGGTAATGCCGCGGATGATGGGGCGGAGCTGGTAAGTTACCCAGTAACAGGAGTTGGTCAAACCACTCACCAACTGGCAAGGCATTTCTGGTCACTGGTGACATAGACGCGACGTGGTTAAGGGACTCCTCAAACCAGATGCAGAGCTACCTCCCTTTACTAAAAGCGAGCAATGATACGGATTCTATTGCAAGCCTCTTCCGAGGTGTGATCAACCTACAAGCGCGCTATCTGCTCACTTCTCCATACTGTAATTCCTTTCAGCCGCCACGTGAGTCAGGCTTGCAGGCACAGCCGAATGATGCCTCGTCCCAAGACACCGTATACCCGCCCTATTCGAACAGTTCAGTGTTCGAGTGCAAATACGAGCTTGACTCGCTGGCAGCCTTCCTCCAGATATCGGCCGACTACTACAAGGGGACAGGTGACTCTGCGTTCTTCGGCAAATTCAAGTGGACCCAGGCCGTGGAAGCTGTTCTCAAGGTGGCCCAGGACATGACTTTGCCAACGTATGGCGACGACGGAGCCGTATTGCAAAGTCCATACACCTTCACTCGTCTTACAACTAGATCCACGGAAACATTTAGCAACGACGGAATTGGTAATCCAATTGCGAAGGGTACAGGCCTCATCAGATCAGGATTTCGACCTAGCGACGACTCAACTATCTTCCAGTTCTACATTCCAGCAAACATGATGCTAAGCGCGTCACTCGCCTCAACTTCTGAAATAATGCGTCAGCTTAATACCGGCAACTCAGCATCGCTGGCTCAGCGGATGTCGACTCTTTCCAAGGACCTTCGCGAAGCGATCGAAAATCACGGGACGGTGAACCATCCAAAGTACGGCAAGATCTATGCCTTTGAAGTCGACGGCTATGGTTCCTCCACCATCATGGATGATGCGAATATCCCATCACTCCTGTCTGCACCGTTCCTAGGATACCAGGTCAACCAGGAGACGTATGCGAACACACGGGCCCTTGTGCTTAGCGCGTCCAATCCGTATTTTATGCGCGGTCCCGTGATCAATGCGGTGGGTGGCCCTCATGCTGGTCTTGGAAATGCGTGGCCCATGGTAAGTGGTACAAAGATATTCTTGATATGAAGAAGACGCTAAATGTTGGCCAAGGCATCCATTATGAGGATCCTCACTAGTAACAACGACACAGAGATTGTCAATGAGTTGCGACAGATTCTGAGTAGCACAGACGGACTTGGTTTGATCCACGAAAGCATTAATAGTTTTAACGCCGGTAAGTGGACGAGGCAGTGGTTCTCGTGGGCGAATGGGCTGTTCGGACAGATGATCCTTGATTTGGAAGCCAGAAAGCCAGAAATTTTGGCAACGAGCTTCCAGTGAGACAGGAGGGGAAAGTGACGATAGTGGCATGATCCACTTGTTACATGACTGCATGTGGTGCTTGGTTTAGATACCTAGTGTTGTACCACGCAATACACCGGAGTGTTGCCATGTAAAGCAACCAGTCGTTCGTAAATGACCGTATCACAGAGCTGCTCCATGTTGTCTGTCGGCAGTGCCATCTCTATTCCGTGGCCCGCGCAGCGAGGTGTCATGATCTATTCAGGGCTGGCGCACTCTGCGACAAGACTGTGCCACACAGTGGGCGCTTCGGGGCCGTTGCGCTGGCGTGCCTGGCTATCAAGTCGGCCATGGACTGATGGCGGCGCAAATAAAAAAAGGGCCGGTGGGTCGATGACGCCAATCATGACGGAGGAATTATGCCATATTATAGCATCAATTCCTGAGGGTCCTGAGCGAAAATGAGCAGGTAGTGTCAGGCACTGGCCAGGTCTCTCATTATGCGCTGTGGAGAGTTTTCAGTGCTGGCGACCGCCGTGGGTGCACCGTGCACACAGGGGGGCATCAGCCGAAGCGTGGAATCTAACCACACGCGCTCCTTGGACGATGTAAGATCGATTTGATCTGCTGGGCTCCCAAGCGATCCTTCCCTTTGTCTAGCCTACCAGTACCTGGGGACTCTCCATTGCCCGTGGGCAGCTGAAGAAATGGGAAGGTTTCAGCGTCTGTCCTGACCCCATTTAGTATTAGGGTTTCTTGGTGCAATCATTCCTACCAAACGTTCAGGAAATGAGCGACGGCTTCGGCACCTCACCGGCCAACGAGGAGCCCTCGTCTACGGGTGTCTCAGCTCCACTGAAGCTTCGCTCATGCCGTTCCCTTCCCTCTTAGCAACGAACGCCATTGTGGCTTCCTTGGCCCCGGCCTCGACCATCGCCATCTTTTTCCTTCTGTCCCTTTTCTTTTCCCACGACATTCAGGGCCTCACTTGTATAGCAACATGCAGACTTACACGACATAGATGCTTTTCTGCCACTGTGTTTCACTTACTCCACCATCTGCACTTGCCATAAGCGCCCACCCAGGCCGCCAGGCTGCATCGCTCAGCCCCAACATCATCAACAGCGCCAATTCAACCAATCTTTCGCTCCCACAACAAGACTTCCAACAGTACGAACCACTTGCATGAAACACCGTCCTTCTGTTTCCTCTATATTTTCTCCGAGTCGACTTGCTCCTGGAACCTGCATCCTACCCTGTCAGCCTCGCCATAAGCATACATCGGTAAGCCTAGGTGCGGTTTCAGTATTCTCCCAAACGCCTTGCTGTCCACCAATTACGAGCCTGATCTCGGGCGTTTCAGAGACTGGACCAACAGCAACATTCAGCTAAAACAGCCATTGGTATGGATATCTATTTTTGATACACCCAAGTCCATGCACACATCAGAGCTGCTCAGAGCTTAGACGCGCACGCGCTTCAAATTGGCACTCCTTGCTGTTATCAGCTTAGTAGATCCGGAACCGCGGTCATGGACAACACAACACTACATACTTTTTTGTTGTATGTCTACCCTTTACTGCCCCATTCAAGGCTGCCACTAACTTTGCCAAACAGTCAGTGCCCTACTGCACAGCGCACAGTAATCTTGCTTGGAAGTTGGGACAACTTCGCCAGCCCATATCACCTCGAGCTTGACACACGGCGCGGGCGTAACTATTGGCGAGGTTGTTTTACCTTCTCAGATATCATTTGTGACGGTGACTTGGCCGCATTGAGCCCGAAACGGAACGGGCTTTTGAAAATGGGAGGCACGTATTGGTACTATGTAGGTCAGCTTACTTACCAATTTACCGACAATACTGACTTGCTACAGTACAAGGTTGACGGTGATGATGAAGTCCATAATCCCGCAGAACCATCGACCACCTTCTGCCCACTATTGCCAGGACAGCGCCTTAATGTTTTGGAACTTCCCAGCGAGGCGTCCACACATGGTGATCCTGAGTCGACTGACGGCTTTACTCGCAACCCAAGTGACCGATATCTGAACCCAGTGCCGCCTATGCCTCCAAAGCCATTGTCATCGCCACGTTCAGGTGCCCCAAGCCCAAATCCGAATGCAAATTCCATACCACAGCCGTCCTTGTGGGCACCAAGATCCGCCACCTACCCTCCACCAGGCGCGTTCCTATCTCCAAATGTAGTACGCCACGCACGCAGTGCATCCGCATCGCCACGAATGCCTTCAACGCCGCTTTTTGCCGACTTTAGAAGCTTGAAGGAAAAGTTGGCGTCGAAACGGTCCGCATCCAGAGCACGCAGCTCATCTAAGCCTCAGGAATTGGAGATTGGTACACCGATATTGATTAGCACTACAGCCGACGACCTCAATCTAGTTCCCTTGAATTCATATCGGCCTGCGCCCACATCTGCACCATGCGATACCGCGGATGTTCCTCCCGTGGTCCGTTCGATACCGTCGATCAGGAAGAAGTTCTCGCCACTTGGGTCTCATCCAGTTGATCCTGTCCGAGATCCTGTCTTCGCTCACGCTGAGCCAGTAAAGAGGAAAGCGTCTTTCAAGCGGCGCCGGTCTCATGTTCCGTCCACGATTGTAACAAGTGAGGTTCATTTGACGCAGGGCCGCATGCGCGCTAACTCCTCGGATACACGGAGAACGCGACACTATCTCTTCTCCAATGACCCTTGGCTTTCTTCTCCAAAATTCCAGAAACCCTTGGAATCAGACGTCCGGAATGGGTCTGAAAATGTCCCTGCCATGCCGGAACTGAAACGTTCTTCACGTTCGCTTATACCTCCATCTGAAGGTCAAAGGCCAACGTCTAGCCATGGAGGAAGCCCAGCCTTCCGGCAATTGCCAATAGACAAGGATCTTCCAGCACTCCCTCGGTACCTGACACCAGCTCCATTGTTTGCATGTAACAACTCATCTCCAGTCGAGCCGTCCATCGAAGAATTTGTACATGACGAAGAGTTGGGAGATGAGGAAGACGGTGAAGTACTACATGATATCATCATGGAATACGAAGACAAGCCCCAGAGTCATTTCTCCACATGGAGCAATGAATCAATGGCACATACCTGTTCAACGCCTGACGCAGAAGAGGCCAACTCGCCCACATTTTCTGCTCTGACGAGCGACTGTTGCAGTGACATGGGATCCCCCCAAAGGCTATCCCTGCGCCACTCGTTCACCGAGCCCGAATTCGATTCGAAGCGTGGCTCAACATTGACGGAGGCCAGCATTACAACTCAAGAAGAAGAATCAGCAATCGATTTTCTTTCAGCATCCCCACCACAACTAGATGACCTTCGTATTTCCACATTCGGCTCCGATCTATTCAATCTCGACATTCAGCACGCCGACTCAGCTCCTCGCCGACAAGCCGCGTGCTTTGGCCTGGGCTTCCATTACAGCCTTCCTGAAGACGAGACCACATCCAAGACCACCATCACCAACTCAGCCCTCCGCGTCGAGCCCACCGTACAGCGTGAGAGCTCTGTCAGCCAGCTTACCAGGCTGATGGATGACTTCGGATACCTCGGCGACTCGGTCCATTAAACCCAAAAAGCATCTCGCACTCCACCTTCCCTACCAGCATTTACACACCCGCGATTACTCTTACACTACGAGCCCATACATTTCCCATTCGACTTACGCGACACATTTTCGCTAAAGATCTCTTCATGTATACCTTTTGCCGCCTTTTTTTTTTCTCCCCTTCTCATCTTTGCATCCTCAGATACCAGTCACAAGAGCGTTAGCGAGTTGTCAGGGGTGTTTTTTTGGTCCCCCCCACCCCCCCTTTTTTTTTGGCACTGGATATAAAATGCATGCAGGCAGTTCCGCCGTGAGACGAGGGCTAGATAATGGGACTCTGCGGAGAGCGCACAGCGTGCCTCCCTCTTACTTATGGCGCATGGGAATCACACTTACCAGCGCTAAGCGCTAAATCATAATGAATCATGAACTCGTACGAACTCACCTTTTTCCCACTGTTGATCGCGTGACGCTATCATGATGGGCCGTGTCTGAAATGTTGCCGGCCTCGGCGTTATTGGCTTTTGGTTGAGTGCATCGAGGTATGCTGCCGCTTTGCTTTTTCGTTTCACGCGCCTGGAGCTGATGCGGCCTTTTTGGGGATGCGCACGACGTCATCTATGCTGTTCCTTTGCCTCGGTTCCTGGTGCTATATAGCCCAGCATCGACCCCCAGTGTGGGGAGTCGGCGAGTAATGAGATATACCAAACCCTAAGTATTAGCATGCTCCATTTGTGGTCCGAGTCGGGGAATCGGAAACATGGGGCAAAAGGTTAATGGTGGTACCTCGCTCCGGTTGTGATGCTTACAGAAGAATTGCACTTCCGGGAGCCGGGATGTTGGCTGCTTCTGGGGAAAGAATATGATTCGGGTCGTGAGACTTCTTTCAATGTTAATCTGATACTGTGTGCTCTAACATTACTCCTGGATTTTCTTTTCGCCCACAAGACGAAGATGTTGTACTAATGACTGTGATGAGGCATAATCGAATGATACATCACAAACAGATACGATCAATCAAACACAAGGCATTCAAAGTTACGGCTATTGAATGATATGTTTGTTGCGCTTGTCTAGTGTCATGCCTGCGCCTCTCCCACTCATGCGATTTCATACACATCTGCCGTACACTTGACGTCCTTTGAGAATCCAATATCCTGTCCCATAGACAGCAGTGTGACAGACGACACCTATTACGCAAATTAGCCTGAGACATAAACATGATAGATTGACTTACATCGACATCGACGAATGGCGTGCTCTTGGAGAAGCGAACACGCATAGGGAAAAACTCGGTGTCGCTGCCAGAATGTGCCTCAAATTCGAAGCTACCAGAGCTGTTTGCTTCATCTACGGTACCAATGTTCCACTCGATGTTGTCACCACTAACTTCATATACGGCGTCGAAAGAGGAAATGCTGGGCTCGTCGGTTTCGTATGGTATGGTGACGGCGACGTCCTTTAATGGACCGCTGCCTGTGAGCTCATATTCAACAGTAATGTTGAATGAGTTGCCTGATTCTTCGACCCAGACGCGGAAGGTGATGGGTGGGTCAGACACATCGTCGGGCCGTGGTGCAAGCTTCCACTTCATGACACCAATGCCCATATTCGAGGGGAAGCCCTTGCTTGTATCCGAGAGTTGGATGACCTTGTCATTGCGGAAGACGGTCTTGTCGACTTTGGGGTGTGTCATAAGTTGGGCGCCGCGGGTGTCGCCGGTTGCGAGGTCCAGCTTAACTTGTGTCAGGGATGGGTCGGAAATCTTCAACTGCATCTCTCCCTTGACTTCAAAAGATTTGAGAAGACCCTCGCGATCTAATCGGGCGGAGATGGTCTCGGTTGTAGTGATGTGTACGGCTTGTCGATCGATGGAGGTCGATTGGCGCGCGCTGACAGGAGCAGCTACAGCCGGCGCGGAAGGTTTGGGCGAGACGAGCGGTTCCTCCTCTTGCGGTAGGCCTCCGGTTACTTGTTCGAATAGATTGTTTCCCTGCTTCTTCTTGCCGAGTTGCATGCCCTTCTTGCCCAGAGCCAGCGGCTTACTTGCAGCCTTCTTTTCCTTTTCATATGAGTCGTATGCGTCGGTGACATTGGTGGTGGGCACGCTGGGTGTAAATGCAGGATAGGATGGAGAGCGCCCCATGCTGCCACTGCCAATGCCACCACCCATACCGCCTCCAGCTCGCTGGGATCTTGACATCTCTTTGCGTTGCATCTCGAGCTGCTTGGCTCGGCGCTTGCGTTCTTCTGAAGCCTCGAGCTCCTTGTTCCGCGCAATGATTTCCTGGATGCGTTCTTCATGCGACTCCATGTCCAGAAATGTCTTGATCTGGCTCATGGTCAGGTTCTCTCTGTATCCCAGTGTAACAATCTCGTCAAAGGCAGTCAGAAGCTCAAAGGCATTCTTCAGGATCTCGCGCTCGTCAATGGATTTGCATATCGAAGAGACCACCTGGGCGAATAGATGGAGCGAGTTGATGTCTTGCAGAATGTTTGATTGCAGGTTGGTGACCAGGACCATGTACAGCTCGTCGAGGGGTTGGTATACGTAGCGCACATTGTCCTGCTCGGCGATGGTGTGCTGGGTACCACTATCTGTCAGCTTTGGGAAGGAGGCAAGTAGAGCTTCGATTCGAGAGCGCTGCATTTCTCGGAACTGGCGCGAGAGAACGGCCTTGCCGCCTCTTGTGCATATCGATGCTGCGAGGACAACCTAGCTTTCGTCAGCTATGTTGTGGTGTGTAGGGCCGTGGTGGTTCTAGGTTTTCGTACCATTACGATGAACCCAATTGAAAACCTCTCTATCTCAAAAGGTCAGTAGGTGGTGGCTGGTAGCTTTGGCCGTGGACGAGTGGGATGGAGGGGATATTGTCGAATCTAATTTCGAGAAGCACCACCCTGATTCTTCACGAGTGGAGGAATTCGGAAATCTTGCTATGAGAAGACACTGCGCTCGTCAAGTGATGTCGCGCGATATTTCTTGTCCTGGACGGCCAAACAGCTCCTTTGTGGCCACTTGCGCAATCTATGGTATGTTGGTGTTCCTGGAGTCGATGTGGACACCTGTAGATCACGTGCCTGTCATTGCCTACATGTTCCAACCATGTCACCTCTTCTCCCCGCCCCAAGTCACTTCCAAACCCTGACACTCGACGAACTCTCACCTCCACCTTACGCATCTTGCTTTTCGACTGCAACTTCAACTCATAGACCACTCCTTCTTTCCCAGTCCCTAGATATCCTGTTTGAGTCTAGGCACACGTCAAAGCTCTAGGCGCGCAACCTCCTGTCCGTGCTCTTGGCGCGACTCACTCGCACCCTTCGCTGTCCTACCTCTCACCTTGCTTATTCACCGCAAGTATTCGCCGGACACACTCATTCACAGCAGCATGTGCTCATAGCACTTGCACCTGAAAGCACAAACCTACGTAGGCCTCCGTTTGCACATCGCCACCTTGAGTTGCGCGCTGTCGCACTCGCCACGCTCCTTACCCGACACTTCCCAAACTACCCGCCGTACTGAAACCAACGGCATGGCCACGACCGCACACGCTATACCCAGCCTCCACATCACCGAGCCTGACGAGATGGATCTTCAATCCGACATCGACATTGATCTTGGAGACGGTGATATTGAGCTCGATCTCGCACCTCCCGTAGACGCCCAAGACGATGATATCTCCATCGAAGACGCACCTGAAGATGCCATCACTGCGTATGGGGACGAGGATGACGAAATGACAGAGCCTGACTTCACCTGGGAAGAAGAAAATGCTCAGCATGATGATGAAGCGAACGTGGATAAAGTATCACCCAGTGATACCGTTGCGGCACAGGAAGCTGTGACAGCATTTGATGATGAGTTTACCCACGAAGAAGACGTTCAGTATGGCGGTCAAGTAAATGCGGACAAATCATCCCCAACCAACACTGTCGCAACACAAGAAGCTGTGCCAGCACTCGAAGAAGACGATTTGATCGACTACTCTGACGAAGAAGAGGATACTCCCACCTTGCAGCCCACATCTACCAGCCAACAAATTGATGAAACCCATGTTGCTGTGAATGAAGACGAAAGCCCACACCAAGAACAGGCTCAAGGTACAGCACACACGCCTGGCTCGGTCCACGGTAGCAACAACGACGCGCACGAGCACGACGTCGAATACGAACATACAGTTGAGAATACGACAAATGATCAAGAAGAACAATATGCACCTGATTTTGATGCGCTTCATGAAGTAGACGATCACTCAGATAGCGAACAGGGCGGAGTGAGGTTGCAAGATGTCGAGGTCCCAGCTGACAATAAAGAGCCCGTCCCTGAAGTTCACAATGACCAGCACAATTCTGACATGCGCCCTATCACTATCAACATTTCAGGCAATGAGCTTTGGTTATTCGAGCTACATGATACTGATAATAGCGGCGAATGGATCTTGCCAGACATTTCACTTCTTCGCTCCAGTCTTTCAGAGATTTTTCAACATTGCAGAGAGTTTCTTGATGACTCCATAACGCATGAGACCGAGTTAGGATTTCGCTTCGACAACTTCCACAACATGGAGCTTTACGAAGACAATACCGCCTGTGTTGCGATCTCACTGGAACGTTTGGTTGATTTGTATCACACCCTTAACGCGCAAGATGAGATTTACGACCCTGAGTCGTTCTACGTGAGCTTACTATTTCGGCCACGGTTCGCAAGCCTGCTAGGCGATGTTGCAAAATACGCAGAGCAAGGCAGTGGCTTCTCTGGGCTGGCCACAGCCATAGCTGCGGGTGAAACCAACTTCGAAGTTACGCATTCTGGCCACTCAACTGATCACGATGTGACGGAGTGGGAAAATGATGAGGCCAAACAGCACGAGGCTACAGAGGACGTTGTAGAAGCGGTTATAGAAGAGATCACAGCTAAAGCAGAACCTGACGCTGAGGTCGCAGAGTATGAAAAAGAGGATAATGACAATAAGTCTCGAAATGGCTCTGCATCTGAAGATGTCACCCATGTGGAGCAAGTTCTGCAAATTGACAACAATGCAGCTACACCAGAGTATGCCGACCATAGCGAAGAGGTCGGCCAGCATGATTCAGATGCAGATGAAGATGAAGTAGTTGAGCAAGGAGTTCAGGGAGTGGTCGAAGTACAAAAGGAAGAGGACAACGACGATCTCATTGATTACAGTGACGCTGAAGACGACGAGGAACCGCACACTGCGACTCACAACACCCCTTCGCCATCCTCGTCTACTGTACAAGGTGATGATAATGTGGCAGGTGAGATATCTACACATACTGTAGGATCTACTAAGCATGAAGATTTCGACGATGGCGCTGAGGAGGATGTGGTTTCTGACGCAGAGATCAAAACTGGTACTCATCCTGATATCAAAGAACAGCCCGGCCAAGAGGAAAACGCAACCTCTTACAAAGAGTATATAGCGGTCCCAGAGGCCCTAGACCGAGAGGACCCATGCCCAAAATTTGAAACGGACACAACGAAAGATTATCCTACAGAGACTGATCTCGAGGTCTATACTAACGAAGAGTATACGTATACTGGCTATGAATACCAGGATCCGGACCAACAGCCCGAGAATGACTTCATCGGCGGCGCTGAGTTCGATGATGACGCTAGCGCCGGTATCACCCTTGCCGATGAAGATGATTACCTAGACCTGGAGAATGCGACCGAATGGTTGATCGACCAAGAGCCAGCATCCAAGGTACCTGTAGATGTAGGCCTTGTACAAGATGTGGTCGGCGACACGATTCAGGCCGAGGAAGAGGAGGACGGCGTGGTGGAGCAACCTGTGGTCGCAGCGTCTTCGGCTGCAGATCCTGTTGCTGCCTCGTCAGGAGATCTGCAAGAAAGCCCTGTCAAAGGACTGAAGAGGTCAATTGACGAGGTTAGCGATTCGGCTGGTGATGCACTCGACCTTTCAGGTATGTTATGAGACCCTTTGTCCAACATGCACCCTGCTTGCGCTGACATTGATCCAGACATAAAGCGACCCAGGGTGTAAACGCCCCCGTCCTCCGAACCTTGCTCAGGTCGATGAATACTAACAACAGCCCCTTTCCGGTTGAATAACTTTCTAACTTGGACCTCTGAATTTTGCAATTTCCCTCGTCTCAGCGTATTCTTGGACCTCCGATTCGCACCCACATCGACCGTCGCCTGCTTCCATGGACTAAATTTACTAATTGAAGGTGATGGTGATACTGATATCAGATTCGCGCTGCTACATGTGGCAAAACACAGAAATCGGTTGGCGAGTCTTCACCCGAAGCTCAAGACTCGTGGTAAGTTCATCTCACCGCTCGTTGTTATGCGAGTGGCTTTTCTTTTTTGTTTGTTTGGGGAATTTCGGGGGTTTTGGAGGAGGGTGAAATTCATGGTGGGCGTTTACGGTTTAGTAATAAGGCGGTGGACACGAGCGTTTGTCAGGTGGGGGCGAGGGTAGGGGCGAGGGTAGGGGCGAACGGAGTATGTTTATTGGATTACAATACCCGATATCTCGACATGGACACATGTCTGCAGGCGTTTATGGGCTGTCAGCGCGATGGAGAGAGATGGTGGGAGTGGATGCAAGGGTTCCTAGGCCAATACTTGCTGTTGCGACAGCAAGAAAGTGACCGATTTGGTAATGGTAACCTAGTGTGGAAATCTCGTATGAATACGACCCAATGGATGGAACATTGACAGCAAGCAAGCTATCTGATGATGATGGTACCATGTGCTAGGTACATGCCAACCGTACTCGTTCAGTCAGCGTGTCATTACTGCTGCATCGAGCCAAAGGGCAATCTATTAATGGAGCCGAATGGTAAGCTAGGTACGCGATATCGATAACACCCGACAGGCTCTTTCGTCGCCAGAATAGCGGCCAGGGGCAGAAAGGCCGATTTACGACGCGGCTGCATATTTCCGGCTGCAGAGCTCGTGTGGAGTGTGGAAGGGAGCTGGAGTGGTTGCGCTAGGTCATCAGCCTGGTTTTGTGCTTTTGGCTGCCCAGACACGTTTGACTTTGCCCAGCGGCCGAGGTCTTGCGCAGGCTTGCAGAGGATTGCGAGGCGTGTGATGTTTCTATCATGGGGAATTGCAGGGCTATGTGACGCGTTCCTGTGCCGCGTGTCAGGGGGACGGGGCCAGCCAGCCAGCCGCGAGGAGGAGGCCGTGGAGGCCTTGCTAGCGTGGCGTCTGGAAGCAGACGGTTTCGAGGCTGAGCAGGCGCCCCTGCGTTGGCGCAAGCTTCAGAAGTTGGGGAGCGCCACCTCGGCCGGGCTGCAATCGATAATAGGCAGGCTGCTCTGTAGACAGGCGGTAGACAGGCAGACGGTGGCTGCCCACAGTTCCTCGCTCGTTTGTCCGCTCGACAGACTTGAATAGCACAGCACCCGTCGATTCGCGCACACGAGTCGTCCCACATTCGTTCGACATTGGCCGCTCGGCAGAAACGCCTGCCAGGAACCGGCCACAGCCAGCAAGCGTTTGGTGAAACGCGAATCGATTCTGGCCGCACATTCCGCAGGCCGCTGTACCGGACTGGCGAAATCCTTCTTCTGGTCGCATCCTCCAAGGGATCAGGTCGTAGGTTGCGCCTGCTTGCCGTCGCATCGCACCGCACCACGTCTCCCCGAATCTCGCTCTGTGCTTGTGACCGACCGCACCGCCAGCCGAACCGCGCGCGACCTCGTCCACGGCCACGCACCGCACCACAACACCCACAGCGGCCGCCTGCCTCTCTTATTTACACGCCTTTGGCAAGCCGGGTCACAGACCCTCGACAGGCACACATGATGGAAGACAAGTACGTCGCTGCACCTGCACGGGTGCGCCGAGCCAAGGACTCTAGGCTGATGCTGTGGACAGATATATCGGCCTCATGCTGGCCGTGAGCTCGTCGCTCGCCATCGGTACGCTCCTCACCACCGCCGCTCGCGAACAACAACACTAACCATGACGAACCAGGCGCCAGTTTTGTCATCACCAAGAAGGGCCTCAATGCCTCCAAGGAAAAGAACGGCTTCGACGGCGACGGCTTCAGCTACCTGCGCAACCCTACCTGGTGGTTTGGCATAACCACAAGTGAGCGCGCACCCCCCGCCATATCGGAGCGCCCCCAACTGACGGTCTGTAGTGGTCCTGGGCGAGATCTTCAACTTCGCCGCTTATGCTTTTGCCCCCGCCATTCTGGTCACTCCCTTGGGCGCCCTCTCTGTTCTCATCGGCGCTGTCCTGGGCTCGTATTTTCTCGACGAGCAACTTGGTCTGCTTGGCAAGATTGGCTGCGCGATATGTTTGATTGGATCCGTCATCATTGTTCTCCATGCTCCGCCAGACGAAGAAGTCAAGTCGGTTGATGCTATCTTGGATCGCGCTCTCAAGCCAGGGTTCCTCTTTTACTGCCTCTTCGTTACCATCTTCTCCATCTTCATGATCTACAAGATCGCACCCAAGTACGGCCGCAAGAACCCACTCATTCACCTCTCCATTTGCTCCACGACTGGCTCAGTCTCTATCATGTTCATCAAGGCATTTGGCCTTGCGCTGAAGATGACCTTTGCGGGCAACAACCAGTTCACACACCCCTCTACTTACGTCTTTGTCATTATAATCGTGGGATGCATCCTCACCCAGATGAATTATTTAAACAAGGCGCTGAGTCAATTCTCCACCAACATGTAAGGATGCATTTGACCCTTTTGAAGCGCAACTCTAATTTTAAGTAGCGTCAACCCGCTCTACTACGTAACCTTCACAACCTGCACACTTATTGCATCCTTCCTCCTTTTCCAAGGCTTCAGCACCACATCCGCCGTCAACACGATTTCACTTCTTTGCGGTTTTCTCATCATCTTCTCTGGCGTCTACCTTCTCAATCTCTCGCGCGATGACCCCAATGGCAACCGATCGCTCGGCTCTCAATTGACAGACGGCGCTCCTTCAGACGCGATTTCAGGATTTCCTACAAGACGCAGCATGCAAGCGCGACGAAGCATGGAGCTCCAAGGCCCGTTCCTCGATGGCGGACATGCTAGAAGAGGAGATACAGGAGATCGAGGCGCGCTCATGCATGACTACGATGTTGAGAACCAATTCGAATTGGCCGAACTATCAGATGACAACGAAGGGTTAGACAACGGGAAACGGACAAGCTTTGACGACGACCAGAGGTCGCATGGCAGGCTGAGCGGTGCGGGACGAGGGAGGGCTCAAATACAAAAAGATATTGTTCAACCGAAGAGGAATAGTTCGTTACGATAATCTTTCGACAATTCGGCATCTGGACTGGTCGAGACGAAGCATTGGACTGCATTATGGCATGAGCAATCACCGCATGGCTGGTCTGCGCGGTTTGACTTTGGGTTCTGCAATGCACCGCGGCGTTTGGCGTTCTATTGGTGACATTGGGTACGAGAAGATGTCTGAGGAACAGACGTTCTGTACTTGTACGATGAGGCATGACTTGTATACCCAGATGGTATGCAGAGATCTGCATATGTGCATCTCCTTTGTTCTTGTAGCGAAATGATACGATACTCTATCAAATGCATTATTTTAGTAAGTCGCTTGGCTTATACCGAAATTAATCTGTCATGGAAATCCATGACAGGATGCACTTGCTTGCAGTGGTTCAGAGTCGTGAATTGAGAAGCGTGATCGCGCGACGACGCTAAGTAAATTTGGCTAGACGGGCAACTCCAAACACAACCACCCAGAAGCCACAACCAAAGTCGCCCAAGTGATTCAAAGGCTTCGGAAGCTTACCGGCTTCAGGGATGCCAGCCGCAGAGTCCAAGAAGCAGCGCCAGCTGCTTCTGCAGGCCGAGAAGATATTACTGCATTCAATTCACCCACATCTGATCACGTACTGCCCAACCATGGACTTGATTGCCGTAGTTACCGACGAGGAAAACTTAGACGTCTACCGAATCAATGGCCAAAGAGCATTCGGATTAAAGAGAAAGAGCGAGGAAGTCAGCGTTGACGCGCTGCAATGGGAGTTCAATGGCAAAAGCATTGCAGTCAGTTGGAGTGATGGCTCGACGGACCTGGTCAATGCCGAGACGGGGAAAGTCGGCCACAAGGACTGGATGCTGCCCTCTCCCGCGAAGGAAGGCGGCAGTATGCAAGAAGATGAAAGGCCGCCGCGAGTCAAGTGCATAGGCTGGGGTCTCAACTTCATCGATGTGGATGCTGTCAAGAGGCGGACGGGACTCAAGCTCCAATCCAAGACGGGTGGGGTGGAATCTGTGGAAACAGATGCTTTTGGACAGCCTGCGACTGAGGATTGGGATGATTTCAAGGACGAAACTACGATTGAAGACTTTTTACAACGGCAGCCTGACTTCAAGAGCTTGGATATTGCGCCTGATCTACCGGACCAGCTCGCCATGATGGATATAGAGACGCTGATGCCCAAGTTACCTGCGATACCGCTGCCGCCTGCGTTACCCTTTATGCGTGTATCGCAGGCGGACTCGGGTGCTTTTAGCTCCCAAGTTGATGTCGATTCGCTGGTGCATTCGCATCACCTGAAAGATCACAATTCTGTCGATATATTCATCCGATGTTCCGATCGTGGCACCATCCATCCTTCTCTCTACGACTCCATGGAAGCCGTCAACATACATCTGCCAGATAGCTGGGGGATCCAAAGCACCCCATTACTCCACGCAAGCCACCCATACAGCTGTTCCCACAGCCTCCTCATGCGCACCACCTTACCCGCCACCCGCCACCCCAAACTCGCCTTCATCCCCCTCACCCTAAACTTCATCCCCTCTGCCGGAATCTACCTCCACATCATCGCATCCAAAACCTCGCAGCTCCAAAACCTCCTCCTCTACATCACCCAAACGCTTCAACGCATCCGCACCTTCTTCAAACACGCACGCGACCTCCCCTCCAAATTCATGTCCTCCATCTCCGAAACGCTCGCCTCAAAAAACGAAGGCGACCTCGTCATCCAACTCTACCACCTCGCTTGTACGGGCAACTGCCCCCCCTTGCTCCACGAATGGCTCGTCGACGACCTCGCTGAACAAGGCCACAAGCGCTGGGACACAACGGTAACATCCTCTCTAACCACGCTCCTCGCCCTCGTCCATGAAAACCTCATCCCAGCCCTCGACCACACGTCCATCGTCCTCTCGCGCCTCCGCGGCCTCGCCCACTTCCACGACACAGATTGGATCTTTTCATCCCCACTTGCCGACTTCGCCGCCTTGCTCGAACTCCTGCGCAACATGCGCTTCCTCGCACACACAGTCGTGCTGCGTCTTACGGACGAGAAGCGCAGTTTCGAAGCGTTTAGTCGCTGGCTGCGCTTTGCAATTGACTTCGAGGCCACGGAGCCCGAATCCCAGAGCCGCGCGGAAATGCAGGCAAGGGACGCTGGCGTCGAGATGGGGCCGGTACTCGAGTACATACGGTATTCGCTCGTGGGCTCAGATTTGGAGCCGTTTTTACGGGGGCAGGCAGAGGTCGCGGGGGAGGAAGAAGAAGAGGAGGAGGAGGCGAGTAGCTATGACGATACGAAGAAGGCGGTTGAGCTGGGCAGGCAGGGCGGCGTGTTTAGGCCTGGGGCGGTATGTCTGGAGCGCGTGCTGGTGCACTTGAAGGCGGGCGTTGCAGCGCTGTTGCGGCAGGTGAGCGCGTGGCAGAAGGCAAATACCCAGATGGACAAGGGCATTGTGCTCGAGGACGGCGTGCACAACGACTTGGTCGTGGACATGCGGCTGGTGTTCGAGGTACGCTTTGCATCTCACTTCCCCCCCCCCCCGGGGCGCCTTCAAACCATATCCCATCAATGCAAACAGTACTAAATCCCAAACAGCCCGCAACCTCCACAACACACTCCTTCGTCGCAGTATCGACCCCAGACTCCCCAGTAACACTCCACATCCACTGCCTCCCCAACACACTCGCAACACACGCCATCGCATCGCTATCTTTTCCCCCCGAGTCCTGCATCCTCGACGCAAAATTTGCAGACGATACTTGCCTCCTCGTCCTCATACGCCTCCACCCCGACTCCCACCCGGGCGGGCAAAATCGGATCCTGAGCATTCCCTACGCGCAGTCCGACATACAGTACGCGGCCGTCGCGACGCAGGACGCGTTGCTGCCGGGTGGCACGCAGGTTCCAGGGTCTGGTCGCGTCGGGGTGGAGGTGTCGTCTGAGCTTGTGAGGGCGTATACGAGGCATGTGTTTGAAGGGAGGTTTGTGCCGCTCAAACTCATTGTAAATGGCAGGAAAGGGAGGAGAGTTGTTGTGGTGCTGAGTGAGGATAGGAAGCATTATAGAATACTGGATATGGATTTTAAGAAGAGGGGTAGCGGGGGTGACGGTGAAGGGGACGATGGTAGTGGTGAGGAAGAGGAAGATGAGGATGAGGATGTTGACATGGATGGGGCGTGAGGAGAAAAGGCCAAGACGGATCACTGTATTAATAGGCACAAACATGATACGTATGAGTATTGCATAAGCCAATAGACGTCATGATGAAATCGTTCACATTGCCAGAATACAGAGAAGATGCATTTTTCGGAATCACATTCCCTAACCTATCATGCATGCAAGCCTTATAAGCCCAGCCTGCCGAAAAGTTTCGTTATAACGCCCAGCCACCCGGACAGAGAGGTATGGAGAGAATAACCGTCTGCATCCTTGTCGTTGACCCATATCGACGCCACTGTATCATGCACTCTAATCCTTGGTTTTCTGGGTACCACGGAGCAGACCTGTCCTCCGCGCGGCAATGAGACCAGCCTTTTGACCCTGGACGGCGTATCGGGAGATTGTCGAGGCTTTACCAATATGCTGATGGTTACCACCACCGTGAGGATGGTCGACGGGGTTCATGGCAACACCACGAGTCCTGGGCCAGCTGTTGCGCTTGGCAGCAAACTGTGACGGTTAGCGGGATACTTGTGCCGGCGGTGTTAGGATGCTCACCTTATGCTTAGCCCGTGAAGCCTTCATGAGGGGCTTGTCTGTTCGGCCACCGCCAGCAACGATACCGACCATACCACGGCACGAGCTGGGGAGAACCTTCTTGGCGCCAGATGGAAGTTTGACACGGGTCTTGCCCTCATCAGGGTTGTGGCCGATGACAGTAATGTAGTTACCGGAGGTACGAGCGAGCGCACCGCGGTCGCCAGACTTGTCCTCGACATTGGTGAGAACGGTACCTTCGGGGACGGAGTGGAGAGGTAGGACGTTTCCGACGGTGAGAGCAGCGTTCTTGCCGGCGTAGATGAACTGTGAGATGTTAGGCCATATATTCCCATGTTGTGCACATGCTGTTCTCCAACTGACCTGGCCAGTGTACATGCCCTCGTTTGCGATGAAGGTCTCCGTGTTGTGCTTGAACCGGTATGGCTGCGGAATTGTGAGCGTTGCGTCTAGCTGAGCGGGTGGTGTGGATTTCGTACGTTGCGGAAGGTGACCTTGGCGAGAGGAGCGCCTGTGGAGAAACTGTCAGTCGTGTGCACAAATGGTCAATGTCCAGGCCGAGTACTCACCACGACCGGAATCGTGGACAATCTCCTTTACGACACCCCGGATGTATCCATTGCGCTCAGCCTGTGCCAGTTAGCTGCGTGCTCTTGACATGTTCAATTTCGAGGTTGGGCGGCGCCAACATACGTAGTCGAGCGTGCGGAATTGGGCGGGGGCCTTGTTCAGACGAGTGTTGGCCGTGAAGATAGAGCCGCGACCCTTCCTCTGATTGCGAATGACCCTACCCATGGCGACGTTTGTGTTGGTATAGGTTGTCGTTAGAGAGATCGAAGTTGGACGTCGGTCGAGCTGTGTGCGCTTCGTGCGGTGGTCCGTGTCCTCTCGCTTAGAATTGACATGGTCCGTGAGCGTCGGCCGCCAAGACGTGACGTTTCCATCTACCATCCCATCGCCATTATCGCTATTCATCTACAAAGCGCATCGCAACAGACAGACCTCATTGAAATGTAGCTGGGTACATTTGTAGTCCGTATTGGCATATCTGGTAAACTCAAACTTTTGTGCCCATGCGCAAGCTGAAAGCTCAGTCATTCTTCTCCATTGTGGTCTATCTGCCAACTCTATCAGGTGGCTGTTTCAATAAAAAGTGATGACTGTAGTCAATCTTTATCCTGGGGAAGCTTAACAATAGCTAGCGGCTATCCGCAGGTTCCTTTGAGCAACGAGTGGATGCTAGACATCTTGTCATCTTCGATAGTGATGATCTCATTCGTTTTCTTTGACACCATAATTTACCCTCGCTGAACCACAACACATTCCCATACCGAATCATGTGTGCAGCACGAAAGCGGGTGCGAACCAGCTACACTAAAAAGATAACAAACAGATGAAGATTTCCCGTATTGACAAAAGGTTCGTGACGAGTTTCTTACTTTACTCCGATAGGATAGGCCGAGAGGACTCGGGAAAAAGTGCAAAAAAGATTTGTGCCCACTCGCGGAATTGAACCGCGGATCTTCGCATTTCTGTACAAGGTACAAGTGCGACGCCTAGATCGCATGTTAGACCTATGCCGGAAACAGACAATGGGGGAATCAGAGTGGACGTACGTTACCACTGCGCCAAACGGGCTCGATCTGAAATTGTCTGCAAGATGAAGTCTCAGTAATTTGTCATGTTTATTAACGCAATAATATAGCCCCATGCCCCACGGCCTCGACTCACAATTACAGGATCTGCAAAGGCTAGTTCTATTTTAGGGACGAGACTCAGGTGAGGGGTAATCCTACAATTGACACGTGATTGCTTTCGTCTTCGAGTGTTTGCCATCAATGCTGTGATTATGTTTGGGAAAATATTAAATCAAGATCAGCTCAAGTAGGAAAGTTTAAATAGAATTTGCTCAAGTCTATTTCATGCATTGTTAATTTCATTCATCCTCGCGGCTGCGCGATATGATGCTATTGAGGGTATCTGTTGAGTGGCTGTTGAATGGCCATATCCCTATTTATTTTGGGCGCCAAAACACCTTTTCAATGCCTCAGCTTATTCCACGTCTAGGTGGTTCAGACCGCAGCTCGACTCTGAGGGTCAGGCTGGTTCTCGTATATTGTTGAAATCACGAGCATCAGTGCTCACAAGAAGCGGCGCTTAGCTAGCAGTGTAAGTCTGCTTGGGTTGCGGGTATGATGGACCCAGCTCCTGAATGCTCAACTTGGCGAGCCATTGTCCCATGTCGATTGCTGTCTCGAGCGATTTGCCCTGGACAATACCAGCAACAAATCCTCCGGCGAAAGCATCACCGGCACCGTTGGTGTCGTTGATCTTGTCGTCACCAATAGCGTGTACTGCGACTTCCTTGACGTCCACTTGGCCGTCCTCCTTTGCACTAACGGCGATGGTGGGGTCAGTGCCTTGTGTGAACACAACTGTCCTTGTGCGCTTGCTGTTCTTCTTGGGGCCCTTCGCAATTGTCTCGGCGATCTTTTTGATATCCTTGGACTCAATGTTATGTGACTCCGCAAATGCCGCTGCTTCAGTTTCGTTGCCGATCAAAATGTCAACGTAGGGCAGGACTTCATCAAGAGGGTCCTTGAAGAATTGGGAAATGAAGGGTGCGGAGAGGTTGAGAATGAAGGTCTACAAAAACGTCAGTACCCTGGCGATGGAACTTAGCGATAATGCTCACCTTGTTCTTTGCGGCAGCCTCCTCTGCGAGTGCCTTGATGGCTGGCACGCAGACAGTCAAATGGAAGCCACCAACGTAGAATACCTGGGCATTCTCAACCTGCTTCCAGATACGCTCCTGCTTCAAGTGCTCGACCTTGTACTCGTTCGCGGCCGCAAGATCAGTGCACAGCGAGCGGTTGTGGCCCGTAATAACGACACCGCAGCGACCGGTGGGCGTCTTCTCGTCGTAAAGGTACTCGGTCTTAACGCCGGCATCTCCAGAGATCTTCTCAAGCGTCTCGCCATACTTATCCTTGCCAATGCAGCCAATGTAGATGGTCGAATTGGGCTCGAGGATGTACTGTGCACCTCTCGCCGTGTTCTGTGCCGCACCTCCGGCAATCAGCACGGCCTTGTAGTTCTGGATCAGGTCCTCGTATAGACCCATGTGTTTCTCGGGATCGGCGAGGATTGCATCGTTGGCCTTGAGGCCATACTTGTCGAGCAGCGCTTGGTCTCTATTTCTTCGTCAGCAAGAGGTTCGCACGGCACTCATGGGCTTGCTGCAGCAGAAATGACGCACCCAACACCCTGAATGTCCAATAGCGGATTCTCCAGGCACAGAAGTTCGAAATTGCCAGGCATTGCGAAAGAGAGTATATAGTGCGAGTAGGGGTGCGAAGTAGTGTTGTTCTGTTCTGAAAGTGGTGGGGCAGAGAAGAAGTGTCGGAGAGCGATGGGCAATTGTCCGAGCGATTATCACAGTAAGCGGAGTTTGTCAAGGAAAGTGTAGCCGAGAACATGCCGCAACGATCGAAGAGAGGAGGTTGAAAGAAGGTTGGTCATTAGCATAGCAGTCTGGAAACCGCAAGCACTTTTGCCTGTGTTGTAAATTTACCTATCGTGGGGGCGCTCTCGACTCTGCCCTGTTCTACCTAGCCTATTCATCATCTTATCGTTAACCCAATACACGCTCATACCCTATGTATCACCTCTGAGCAAACCCAGTACAGTGTTGTTTCCGAACTTCCTCAGAAGCACTTAGGCTTCTTCTTCTTCTTCTTGTTCTGTGTTTGCATCTGTGTCCCTGTCCTAGTTTACACTGCTAGCCGGGAGAACTGAAGCCGAGCTTCTTCTATTTGCCCGAACCACGTCCCGCGCGGACCAAATCCTGGAACGCTGACTCTACGCCGCGCTTCAATTCCCGATAGCTCACGATTAGAACGTTTTGCTCGTCTCGGCTTATGAGCGCCAGCTTCTCGTCCGTTCCAGCGTCAAGCTTGTTGAGGCATTCGAGAACATGCGCTAGATCGGTAACTGGATGTCCATTCGCATCCACTTGATGAAAGACGTAATCTCGAAATAGCTTGAGATAATATCGCTCGCCTGTTTCTGCCCACACCGATGACGGGTTTGTAGTGTTGCTCCCAGGCATTTGCTGTGATGCATCTAGCTCAGGACGCTCATTTATCATATTCAGCTTGATTAGCAGACGTGCGATTCTCGAAGACTCGAGCTCGCGACCAAGGGTGTTGGTTAGAGTGTCCTGCGAATGCAACTCGCTGTCAAACACGGATGCTAATTGATCTGCAATACCCGCCAAGAAAGTGTCAATATCCTTCTGCATAGCCACTTGTGCGGTAGGCGATGAAGGCGTTCCAGCTGATGGAGCTGGGCTGAGTAGCCATTGGACGCATTCCTTCAGGCGGGCAGTGTAGCTGCGTGAAATGTAGTCCATAGATTTCTGCATCTGAAGATGAGCCGTAGGGCTGTTGTTGGCAATGCAAAGCACTAAACGTCCGAGTTGGACAAAATCGTCCGCCTGTGCCTCGGGAACTGGGCGCGCATTCTCGAACTGGACAATTTCCATGATTGCGCAGGCATTCAAACGGATACGGTTTTTGGCTGTTAGTAAGATTTTGGAAGGGGATATTAGTCTCGCGGCCAGGCCAGATCCATGTATAGCTTTGAGCGCAGATGCGATTTGAACAATGTAACCCCACAACACTTGCTCTGGGACATGAGACGAAGCAGTTTGTCGGCCATGGAACCGCTGCATCGGTTTGAAATGTTCATCTGCAAGGGACTTCGAGTTGGGGTGGTAATCGGTGACTAGGATGAGAGAGCTATCCCCAAATGCTCTTGTGGTAAAGGCTTCGTGGATTGTGACAACACTGCCATTTAGGATACGCTTCCATGGCTGAGCGGAGCGGATTGCGGTTTCGTTGGTGAGGCGGAAATTCTCGAGCCGACGAAGCGCATATGTCTTTCCATCTTTGCCAGAGATAGCTTTATATATCCAACTAGCGTAACCGAATGGCACGGTGTTCTTTTGTGGGGCTGTGTCTAAACAGAATAGGGAGTGAAACTGCTCGATAGGTGGCAGTGTTGTGTTTGGTAGAACCTGGCGAGCGACCTCAGCCTTCTTTTGTAGATCTTCACGAATGGAGTCGGGTATGAAAAAGTCGTGTGCGGTTCGCTGATAGGCGAGCAGACCGGTAGGCTGAGGACCGACAGGCCAATACAAATGGTAGGCTGGCGTTGTTTGGAATCCATTTGGGTTCTGGTAGAACGTTGGGTCAAGGCCGGAAGGGCCCTGTGCATATGGATTGATTGTTGATGCCTGATGACCAGTTCCAGCAATCGACGATAGGGTTGTGTTCGAAGTGTAAGGGTCATAGTTTGTGTATGATGCGGAAGCATTTGTATCGACCTGTGGATACTCAGTTACTCTTGCGATACAATCAAATGCAAGGTAAAAATGAATTTAGGAACCGAAAAGTTGTGTTGGAGTGAACGATATGTAAACTGTCAATACGCACCATCGGACCACCAAACGTCTCAGGAACAAATTCTTGGAACTCCTGTGCATGCCAGTCAATGGCGGGTTCCTTATGGTGCATACTCGGAGTGCTCGTAGCTGGATTCGTTAGCACGTAGCTGCCGCATAGTCATCAGACCTTCAGACTCACTTGACCGTTGCGACTTTGGGGTAAAAACCGCAGCATTAGCGGCCTTGGGTGAAATCGCAGCGTTGCGGGTCGAGGGAGTTATAGAGCCATTAGTAGCAGCTTGCAAGGGAGTAAAGGAAGGAGAGTCGACGTTGAATCTCTTCTTCGCATTTTCGTTTTGGTTCGTTTTCGCATGGTCATGGATGTATGGACAAGCTAGAAAGTGTCACCCTTAAATCGGACGGGTGCGGCGTTGAGCACTTACTGTTCTCATACCGGCAGTGGCCATAAATGGTGACATTGCGACAAAAGGTATTCTTGGCTTCTGTGGCGCCATATGGTCAGTCCAGAGCCGTGTCCAATCAAAGAAAGATCATACCGCGACCTTTTGGCCGAGGAGAAGCCACCCCTCGTCGCGAATCACCCGAAGGGCTGCCAAAAGTCGTTGCCATCAATCGTCCTTGGCTAAGAGCGGGGTTCCTGGTAGCAGTATGAGGCAGACGTTGCTTGTACACCGGTGGCCGTGGTGTTGGGGATGTGTTCAATGCAACCTCTGCAGGCTGTAGTGTTGACGGCTTGCGGTCCGAGCCAGTTTCGTCTATCGAGCCGCCTCCTCTACTCCATTTGGGAGTCGACTTTGCAGATTTGGTGCGTCGATAGTTCCGTGACTGCTTCTGAGGGGTGGTATTGACACCGCCGTGGCTATGGGCAACCGGGAGAGAGTCCCGGGACGATGACGACGTCAACTCTGAAAGAGATTCGGCGGTGGAAGAGCCTGAGCCCGTAAATGCATTCGCATGTGTAGGGGTCGGCGTCTGCAGGAGCGCGCCTTTGTTTGGCGTCGCGGGCTGAATGGTGGGCAACTTGCATCTATTGCAGGAGTCGCGCGTTGCTGGTCAGGTGTTAGAGATCAAATTTCTCAGAGACAGGCGCCGGAATCGCAGGTACGGTGCGACATGGCGGCCCACGTGTTCGGCTTTGGGAAGCGGAGTATGCTCAGGTCGGCGGGCGACACGGGCATCGAGGTTGGTGGAGCGGAGGGAGTACCTACCTTCCTGCCTTTCCCTGCTTACTGATTGCGGGCAATGCACCTCCCTGCGTCAATACCAGCTTCTGTAACGGTAGAAGCTGCGTCTCCATGGGCAGGCGCAATTTCTCGATGCAGGGAAAGCAAGATAGCCGCTGGGCTGGTGGTGAGGTGCTGATAGCCATATTGGCAGGGTTCGCGCATCTTCGGCATCCCGGCGCAGCAAATGCACCTAGCCCGGATCAGTCAGGCTGGACGTCACACCTCGTCTTGACAACATAAGCGTCTCGTCCCTATTGTAGTACCCCTAGAGGCTGTTCGAGGCTTGTAGGATTCCAAAGGAGTCCTACGTTTACTGTTGGTAAAGTGCTTGTAAGACTGCGATGGATTGCAGCAATATAGGCTGTTGTACTCCCAGTAATCAACGCTGTTAGTTGAACCGATTCTTCTCTTGTGTTTAGACTGGCACAGTGGTGTCGAGTTGTCGAGTTGCGCTCTTACAGATGGGGAAGCACTGTGTGGGCGCCAGCACGGGACAAAATCAGTTTTCGAGACTGCAGCGGGTAAGTGATTGGGTTGGATAGCGCTATTGACATCGTACAGGACTCACCTGAAATATATGGCTCAAGAAATGCGGTTGGAATCGATCACTGAAAGCATCCAAGCCCAGAGACAACCGTAGCTTCGCCTCAGGTCGTTCATGATTTACTTAGAAAACATCAATGGCACATAACCTCTCCCATAGGGTTTATACAGCTGATGTGAATGTTCTAAAGCTGGAAAGGCGAAGTCAAGAGTTGGAAGAAGTAGGTGAATCGTTCTTGTCTAGAGGGGTCCCTCCGCTCTTGTGCTCCTTCCTCCACTGAACTATCACACGGCCCACCTACCCACTACACTTGAGCACAGATCAAAGCAACAAACACCCACCACTATTTCAACCGTATACCGGAGCCATTTGGGATTATGACTCTATTTGATATCATTCCCAACCTCATATTGCCATGCAATGGCGGCATCTTTCACCTACTTTCCTGCGGCCACATCGTTGTCATTAATGACCCCAACCATGCCTGTGGGCGCAACTGCCAGGCCGCCGGCCCACGTGTGACAGTTGAGACTACAGAGTACCCTCTCCCCGATACTACTAGCCAACAAGAGTCTCTAACACCATGCAGCTCACATAGGCCGGCTGGAAAGCCTTCTGTTAACGACTTGTTTTGCGAAGTATGCCAGGGCATCACGTTTGATCGATACCAGCGGATTGTCAAGAAGAATCACCGTTGGTGCACCGCCCTGACAGTATCGAACCTCCAAACCACCACTGGTATAAGTATTGAGCAGGCCTATGCCCTTCTATGTCGAGTTTACTTTGATGACAAGGAGGGCTGGGTGCATGCGCATCAGCTTCGCTGTGGCCACCAAGTCTGGATCAAAGCAAAGCGGCCTTGTGCTTTGAACTGCGGGCATTCCTCTCACTGCCGTAGCGCTGAGGCACATAAGGAGAGGCTACATGATGTAATTCTATGTCATGAATGCCTGGGCAGGGGCGATCTGGTCCATCTTCGTTCTTGGAGGATAGATGAAGCATTGAGAAGGTACTCTGGGTACGCGTCTTAGGATACGTGGCCCCTCTCTATGCATTCACAGGGCTTGTCAATTTACACTTTGCTGTGCAAGCGATATAACTGTTTGCATAGAAACACGAGACCAGCAACTAGTATCAGCAGTGTGTTACCCCCGGAAACACTTCTGCAGTAGTTGATACCTAATTCATATAAATCTGTGAGGTCTCAATGTTAATAAAATACTTCCTATCAGCTTCATTTGAATCTGCTGTTCACTTTCTAGTCTCACACCAACCATGATTCATGGCCGTCAGTGAACAAAGATCAACACTGCAACGGATGGCCAACATCGATGGGAGTACGAGGATAGAAACCGTGTTTATTAGCATTTGCACAAGGAGTACAGCACTGCTCAGTTTCAAGTAATAGCTTATATTTGATCAAGGAACCTGACTGCAAAATAATAGAGCGTATGCACATTTCAGTCCGAGAGAGGAGAATCATAAGGAATTCATCATATTGTTCGTAAGAATTAGAGGTGATTTGTGAACCATTGCTATCTAGAATACCCATAGATGTATAGATTCAGGGCCTATCTTACCATGCCCACTCCAAAATTCCCCGCTTAACAGTGGAATCGGTATCATGAAGATAAAGATAACACCGAAACATCAGCACAACTAGTTAATATCCACCTTCCTAACTTCCACATAGCCCGAGTCCAGCTTCGGGACATCAACCCTCAAGATACCATCTTCCAACTTGGCAAGGATACCATCGGCGTCAATGTGCGCTGGAGTAGCCCTTGTGCCAAGTCTGATCTTCCTTTCGAAAGGCCCGACCTTCCTCTCATTCATAGCAAGTGTCCTTAAGAACTCCTCGCTGCCCGGGCGGTATATGACACCGGCAACAGACAGCTCGCTCTTCTCTGCATCCCAGTTGACGCCGACGTCCTCCTTCTTTGCGCCGGGGAGCGATACGTGAACGACGAAGGCAGTCTCGCCGTCAAAGACATCAACATCAGGAGTGTGGTCTCCATTGTCGTTATTGGGTGCCTTGTTTGCGTCACTGTCAGTATGGGTATCGTCGAATTGGCTCCAGAAGTGAGTAGCAAGCACAGAGGGGTCAAAGCCGCCGCTGAAGCCTCCACGACCCCATGGACCCCAGCTGCCGCGACGACCAAAGCCTCGTGGCCCATGGCGAGGTCCACGGTGGGGGCCTTCAGAGAAGCCACGAGGGTGATGTCCGTGGCGAGGTCCACCGTGTTGCCATGGCCCACCGAAGCCACCGGGGCCGCAGTGTCCTCGACGACGACTGCCGCCGCAGTGGCCATGGCGCCCTCGGCCTTTACCACAACCCTCGTTGTCAGAGCCCGAATATCCTGACGGGCCTTCTCCGTTGTCATTAATATCCTTCATATTCTCATCGTTGTTCTCATCGTTATTTTCGATGTCCCTCTTGTTGGTTTGGTCACCATTCTCTTCGTCATGCTGGTTTGGAACTGGCCCGGAAGGAGCTGGAGGGCCGCGGTGGGGGAAGCCTCGTCCGCCAAAGAAATCGCCACCCCATCCCCAAGGGCCAAAGGAGGGAGGCTCATGATGGTTTTCGTGTCCCTCGCCATTCTCGTTCTCGCTATTGCGGTTCTGAGAGAAGAAAGGATGATTGTTGCCTTGCTGTTCTAGGCCAGCGATGAAGTCCCAGAAGGGAGCGGATTGATTCATGTATGTAACAGACGGCATGTTTTGATGTAGTGTGAGGTAATTTGAATATTGTGTAGTGAAGTGGATGAGGAGCAGAAGCGTTTGACGAGAGAAGAAATAACGCCCTAACACTCAGTAACTTATACATAATTCACATCTTCAGGCATCACTCTACACGTGCAAGCATACGTGGGCTCGCTCTTCTCGCCACCAGCCTCCTGTGCCCTTGACTGCATCTTCAGCATCGTAGGCCAATAGCATGGACGGTGGGCGTTCTCCAGGAAGCCAACAGAACAGTCGAGAAGAGCCATAGAAATAGGCTACTCTGCCGCGTATGCTAGACGTCGCCTAGGCAAGGCTTGTGTCGCAGGCAAAAGGTGGTTGCGTGTTCAAGTGTGGTACCAAAAGGGTAAGGCGGCATACAGTCGGGGTTTTACGAAACCCCGATGAGTGTTACAGGTGGCGTCGGGCCTAGCAAAGGTGCGAAGGGCTGGCAAATTACGAATGTAGAGACACTCCACCGGGGAGGGTACGGGGTTTGTCGGATAATGCCGATATAATATTTCTTGATGCAAACTCTCAGTTGTGAATCTTGCTGCTGGACGAAAAACGGGCCCGAAGGATGGCCTGAGCCGGTAAGCTAAACGAACTGGGTCGCTATGTAAAAGGAAATTCGCTCCGGATGGAAAATCGACCAATAAACAAGAAGTAACGTTCAGGAAAGAAAGCGAAAGAAGCTTCCCCGTAGCGATGCAAAGAAAGCCCATAAGGCTGAGCGTTAGTGGCAAGTGCGGGGGAGGGGTTGGAGCAGCTGTTGTCAATGACGTAACTTGCTATTGCATTCCTTCTTGCCAAATTTCATCACCCCATTGACAGCGCTCCGATTCTCCTCTCTATAATCCAAACACGCTGAAACCAATATACGAACTAATTTCAGGCCAAAACATACAATGTCCGCTCGCATTCCCACATCCACTTCGGTCAGCGAGTCAGCAGTCATCGAGGCGCCCTTCAGCGATGTGTGGCACTTGATCAAGCTCCAGAACTTCAGCAAGTTCTGGTCCGCCCTCGACAAGAGCGATTGGGTTAAGGGTACATCTGATGAGGCAGATGTCGTCAAATGGACGTTCAAGGATGGCACTGTCATGGAGGTCAAGCAGGAAGAGCACTCGGTGCGACTATTTACGATCTAATTCGCATTATATTTGAACTAATGAAGTTTATAGAGTATTGACCACTTCATTACGTATAGCGTCATCTCAGCCCAGCCTGAGCTCTCCTACTCTTCCGCCGTCTCAACCATTCGCGTATATCCTGTCACCTCAGGCAGTCACGAAGGACAGACGTTCATCACCTGGACTGGTAACTTCTCGAATGACGCAGATGCTAGTATGTTCAATATAGCCCTTTTATAGGTGTGTGCTAATCGTAGTATAGGTGTTATCCAGGATGCTAGGTTCAAGCGTCGTGAAGCTATCGCAGATCTCGCAAAGGCAGCCTCCAAGAAATGAAGTGAAAGGGCACCAGGAGAAACGCCATGATGGAAATCCTCTCCCTCAATTTACAGCTTTATAGCCGTCCGCTTTCGTCTCTCACAGGAAATAATGGTATACGAAAAGGGCATATTGAGTGAGGGTGACAGAAAGTTTGTACATTAGCGCGATTAAGTCTATAATAAAAAGTACCAATTCTCAGCTTTTCTGTAGTTTATCCTTCCTTGGCGATCAAGAGCCTTGCAGTATCCTCTTCCCTACCAAAAATAACTATGTTGGGTTCTTACAATCTTGTTTAAGTTGGATTTGGCTCTCACATATCGGTACAATAAATAGTTAGTCGCTCTCCAAGAACCAAGTTCTGTTTTGAAATCCTGCATTTGCATATCAGTTCAGCTTATATAAGTATGGCTATCGTTCTACGGAACAAATCTAGCGGGTGATAACCCAGCCTGTAATCACGCCCTGAATAATACTTGCAAATTCCGAGTTGGAGAAAGGGAACTGAAAATATTTCATGTCTTCAAGTGAGCATAGAGTTTGGCTTGATTCGTTCATGTGATAGGTAGATCTTGAGGTCCTGTACCAAGAACTTGGTAGACAGTAGAGGTTTAGTAGCCCCTTGCTGTGCCTCATGACTGTAGTAGAGAAGGGGAGAATAAAACGAGAACTTTAAGATCACATACGTAATAGTATGTTACTATTCGGAACAATATCGGCTTTAAGGTATACTGGGATTACGTACATACGATAACTAAAATACACACGATAGCGACATGCCGTTGTTGTGGACGCCGGCTTTACAACGAGGAGTCAAAGGAAGAATCAAAACGTATACGACGCGTATGTTAGGCTCAGCTCCCTTGTAACCCAGAACCTCTTTGTGTGATCACTCAAATACCATCCTGGGCATAACAGGCTGAACAAAACGGTCAAAGGGATGAGAAGATCCATCTGAGCTATCGTGGAATGCGTAGTTTGGTATATTCCGTATTGGTTCATTCGAGTTGTTACATAGTAGCACGATCTGCGTGGCACTCTGAGTTTGACAGAATCCTGACTCGACGATGAACGGTCTCCGCCGTTCTGACAGCTGACTCGTCTCACAGCTCGTTCATGCGGGATTATCGAGGTGGATCGAAACAGATGAGACGTGTGTCTAGGTAAGGGTCGATGTACAAGAACCTTGGATGTTGATCTGCAGTGGGCAGCCAGACAGGCTGTGGTACAGATCGGCGCAACAGCCAGTCAGTATATGCATGCACTGGGTAAAAGTACTATACAATGTCATGAGATGCGTGTCTTTATCACGCCATGCATTGTGATCAGTAAAACACAGGTAGACGGTACGTTGGGTTGGTGATGTGCGGCTTCCACAACTGCTGTTGAATGTCGACCTGTTTCACGGCCTTTCTACGGTCCCAGTAGGTATCCTTCTTATCAAGTGGCGGTAAAAGGGGAGTCTCGGATTGGCCCTTCAAAACTGGCGGTTCTTATGATCCGCTACGATCTACGGACTTGATCTCTGTTCGTGTCATGTAACTCATGCAAGTCTGCCGAGCTGCACTCGAAGCTCGGCGATCGCCATCGTGTCTAGGTAGTTTAATTGAATGCCCTTCATTGTGTCGTGTGTATTCTTGGAGTGGGGTGTATCCGCAACTGAGGGGACATTCAACCACATCGCTACAGCTTTATTGTTTAGCTCTTGTGGCGTACTACATGTGCTCACTTTTTGGACATGTTGTGCACTGCATGACGCTGCCACACCGAACGGCCTGTACGACAGGTTTTCTTCCCCGCATCAGCTGCCAGTAACGTAGTGAGTACCTATCCATGCGAGACGCTAAGCCTTTCAGCCTCATTGAGAGCGAATGGAAGTCGGCGGGGAAGCCTATTGGGGACGGGATGTCCGGTTGATGTGATAGGTGTTATGGCATTGTTGGCATGCTTCGGGTGTTACATATTTCTAGAAGGGCTGATGTGAAACCATTACAGCAATTAAGAACTTGGATGTTCCTGATTAAGGTTCACCGCTCAATATCCCACAGTTTTGAGGACCTGCCCCAAGCGCCAGTGAGGAACGTGCTGCATGAATGCCAAATTGTCGCCAACAGATGGGAAACCGAAACTGGAATGTTCCGGAGACATGCCAATCACTAGAGGTTGAAGGTCACATCGATGCCTATGTAAGCTTCCAATGGCAGCATTGGTGAAGGAGTTCTTTGGGCTCGCCATGCAGTGCGGTACCTTGAGTTGTACCTGCGCCGGCGATTAAGCTAGCGCAGCCACTCAGAGATTAGTTCAATGGTTGAGCGAATTATTCGATGCTCGCTGACTGCCGTGTAACAATCAAAATGCGGCCAGCAAGCAAATTAGATGCGTTGTGAAGGGCGTTCATCGTGCCGAACGTCCGAAACTCGTACCGTCTGAACACCGCGGCAACGTCACGCACCAGCCACAATGTGACCTCCACGCTTCGATTCACTGATTTTCCCGAATGGCCCATCCCAACTAAGTCTCCGACAGTCACTAATTATTCAACAACCTGCATGCAAGCCGCCAAGTTTCAACGCATTTAGCACGATCCTCGGTTGCTGCAGCAGTGTGATGCCTGCTATCGCTATGGCAAGGTAGCAGTCTGTGTAGCCATGGCGGCCACTTGTGATACTGTATCGCGCTACGGCGCTACACCTCACGCGTCTCTCCCTGGATAGAATGCCCTCCCTTCATCGAGCTGTACCGGGGTCATCCCACTCACTGGACCTGAGTGTCGCACTACACCGTAGCTCTAGCTCGGCAGTATCCGGTTCTCCTTCCATTTGTGCTTCCTTGCTACTGGTTCGTCAAGCCTGCCGTTAAACATGCAGACGTTTGCACTCTTCTAACAGAGCCCTCGTCCTTGCCCAAGTTTCTATCTTGCTTCATCAATCTCCGACGTCGATTTGATGCCTGGGATTGTGGCCTCTTTTGTCGCTTACTGTAACCCTCACTTACCTGTTCCATATCTTCGGTAGCCTGCGCTCTTCCTGCTCACTGCCACTGGGCCCACACTCCTCTCTTAAGTAACAGAGGGTGCCTGAAATTCGATACTTCTTAACGCTGCGCGATTGAAGTTATCATACCACTGGACACGAACCCATAATGTTCAGGATGGCTCCCATCCTAAGTACTCGAGCACTGGATGGCGGTAGAGCTAACATTGACGCCCTCGGTATCTTCTACGTTGTCATCGCTATATTATACACATTTCTATTAGCCGGCGAGCTCTACCTACTCAACCGCCATCGTTCGGCTTTTTGTGTACGGATACGTAGCGTCAAAGTCGTCTTCTCGGCTGTGTCGCTGCTTCATATTTACCTGGTACTCGTTCTACTCGTCTATCCATGGAATGGTATGTTTCCTTGTTCAGCCGAGTTTTGGATCATGTCTGTCTTTCTACCATCCGGGATGGCCCTCTTCCAAGGTAAGTAAGTGGTGTCAATATCCCTAAGCCAAGCTAAACAATTCTAGCTTGCAATGCCAGAGTTCTGACTACATATGAAAGTCAGCGTCGACTGGCTCGCAATTTCCTGGAAGGTGCTCGCAAAAGGCGCTTCTCCTACGCGCCAAAAGGGCTTTGGCAAGCTTGGACAGACCTCAACGCAGCAATGAAGGTATATGTCGGCTCGATTGTAGGATTGGCCCTGTCTGTAAGTACTTCTGCACAACGCAACTTGAATCTTCACTCATTGGAAAAGCTATTTCTCGCAATCATATTGTTCTTTGGCTCACGCCGTTTCCATAGCTATGGCATATTTGGAGAAGTTTCAGACTACCATACCTGCCGCAGAGGCTTCGAGTGGTAAGCACTTGATCCCAGCTATCTAACCCATTCTAATGCCATGTAGGTTCCCTTCTATCTTTGTCCAGCTTTTTTGGACTGTTGTTGTTGGCCCATGGATACTGTGGAAAATTCGACATATTCAAGACGTGCATTCTTGGGCCTGGCAAACCAGACTCGCAATTATCGCGGGGTAGGTGCAGCAATTTGGATGAAACCATTAACCACTCACATCGTATAGTTTACCCGGCACGCCCCTATGGATCGCCTTCACATTCTCGCATCTTCAACAGATGTACGACATAAATCAATATTTCCCGCCAGCTGGTTGGTAAGTCACATATCTCCTGCAGCGGGCCGCGCCCTTCCCGGTTCCAAATATATTCTCCTGTATGCGATAGTCGAACCGACGTAATGGGGTGTTCGGCATTGGCATCGAATCGCCTAAGCATTTTTGCGTTGTCTTGATTACTAATTTGATCTAGGTTCATACCATGTCTTGTTATGTGCCAGCAAGTAATCATCGTTATTCCTCTTCGAGATGCATTCAAATCGCAACGACGACAACGGGCAAAAACTGATTCAGAGATTGAATCACTCACAACAACTCAGTCATCTGAATCTTCAAAATCAGACACCTATATTTGTAACAAAGAGCTGAAATCAAAAGCGTCGATGCAGTCACTGGAGTTTAGTATCGAAAACAGTATTGAGCCTTTGATCGCATGGGCAGCGTCCCGCGATTTTACAGCCGAGAACACAATATTTCTTCGCGAAGTACGTAACTTCAAGAAGAAATGGTCGTCGTTGAAGACAGTTTCCACCGCACAGCGGCGCCAGATGTTCAATGAGGCATCATTAATATTCTTCACTCTTGTCAACCCATTCACAGCCGAATCACCTATCAACATAGAGTACAAAGTCTTCAAATCGCTACAGGGTACATTTGCAGGCGTTGAGTTCGATCCATATATGCCTCGCAGCAATACACCGGAAGATCTCAAATCTCCAGTATTGAGGGAAAATGTTGTATGTCCCTGGGAGGACACACTCAGCCGACCAACGAGCATCGAGTCGACGACCAGCACATCCAGCACAGCAAGCTCGCGGAGTCACGTGCCAAGCGAATTTACAGACGAGATCTTCGATGCTGCTTTCGAGAGCATTAAATACTTGGTATTCACCAACACATGGCCGCGTTACGTGGACGCAGAATTAACCAATAAGGTTTGATGGCCTTGGTTACTCAATACTGGGAAGCTATCTCTAAGGTAGATGATGGTTAGTTTGGCCACGTTTATTACCCGTCCTAAATATAACCGGACTATACAAGAAGATGGTTATGTCAGCTTTGCTTTCGTATATTTCCCTCAGCAAGTCTGAAAAACTATTTACAACGCACTGTTCATATGTGAATAGGATATACCCCGAATGAGATTTTGATTTGTTTACTTGCTGTCGATCCCTGATGATGCGCTTGCAAACCGTATCTGCATTCGCGCGGTACATCATCCGGAGTTATCTCCCCTCAAGGCTGACGTAACTATGAACAGGGCTAGAAACCGGGTATATTTAGGGATTATGCGCCCCGGCCGCGTGATGAGAGTTGTTTTTTGGCATGACACTCGTGGCGTCGCAGATCGTAGGTGAGATCGATCTGTATTTAGTGAGCTAGTAGACAGGACAATTACAAGGTTTCCACGTTAGCGCAAGCTACAGATATTCAAAGACTAAATAACACAGCTGAACTGAGCTGTGAACATGATGTTTGACATTGCCATCTTATACCAACCTCATTTTTCTGCTTTCAAGTACATCCTGGTTCTAATCATGTGTGTTGTTACCATCTTACTTTCTCTTCTTGGCCCCGACTCTTCTTCTCATCCAGCCAATAAAAGAATTGTCTGTCAATATATCTGCCGAAAGTTATGCGCGTGTTTCGAAACTCGGCTCAGCTCAACGGCAGGACGCTAGGGATCGTTTCGTGCCACACCTTGTGTCACAGACCGCCTCTGGCGGTTTATGCTGTTTGTGACTCAACGGCGTCCGTGAACCAGGCCATCGGTTTCGGTAGCATTACGTAGTGCCACTGGGCCGTAAGCTCCAGTTGGGCGGGAATGGCAAGATCTCTCCCGACCCTTTACGATACTACGAGTAGGAGATAGGTTTGCTAAGGCGAATGAAACTTCGGTCTAAGCGGACTGAATGAAGGCCAACAAAAAAGGAAGAAGGGATTGAGTAAGGGATACCCAGTCAAAACAAAAACATACGACAGTGGGGATTCCCCAGCAGTTATCTACCTTAGCACTGATCCGCTGGTCCTGCTTAAGCAAGGCTGAGCGAACGGGAAGTTCTGTTGTCTCCCGGTCCGCTGCCACAGCAACTTCTTAAATTACCATATCCGGTACCTTGGAGTGCTGAGTGACTGACACATACATTGCCGCTAATACCCTAAAGGGGCAGATCTGAACCTGGAAGGCTTACGATCAAGTCTTGTGTCAACCACCGGCGGTAATGGATTATATCCTATTGGGCGGATGGACATCCGGGTTCGCCACGAAGTCTCAAGGCACCAATTGCGATAGAAGCACCCCGGGTTGCTAGAATTTTTTATTTATAGCATTGTTCATACCCTTCACCCCCGCCGAAGGCTTTGCCTGAAGAGCCTGACGTGCTTGACTGCACAAATCCTGACACAAGCCGCCGCTCAATACAGCCGTTTTATTCCTTCCGCAATTACTACACGCGTAAGAGTGGTCGGGACATCCTTTATAAAGAACATATTCTCCACTTATCGTTTCTGTGTGGTTACCTATTTAGCAGACCTTAAACTTCTTACGACAACCTGGAGCCTCGCAAGTGTAATAGTTGTGCTCATTGTTGACATGTTTGCGAGTATTGCATACGTCTTGGGCTCTAGAGTTAGCTAAAATATTTTATATAGCGCCTAAGATGATTAGTTACCAATGCTATTTCATTATAGTGAGCCTTACTGTGCGTACGTCGTACGTGACAGAAACCCCCTGATGTTCCTAACGTATACTAAACTCAAGTTATAATATAGTTAATGGGAAGGCTGCGACATTATATAGGATATTAAGCACTGTACTACCTGCAGTGGATATGTAAGCCATGATTTCATCATTTCGTGGGGGGTTTTATTTCGAGGTCACTTGCAGGACACAGGCGTCGCGGGCATGCCAAGTGCCTGTTTTGGCTGACGCGCCACAAAGTGGCTAAAGAACCCCACCCCTAACACTAACACAAAGCCCACGGCTCCACATCGACGTTCGTTCCTCAATACCAACCACCAATTGCTCAAAACTCCCTTCACCAGCTCCAAGCCCATATTATGGAAGACGCAGTTCGAAGCCTTCATACTCGCGCTCAAAACACTGCCCGTACATATTACCTATTTCCACCGGATGTATTTCCTTAGCAACCGTTCTTTACGCGAAATCTAGAACTCAAACGCGACACAAGCCAGATATATGCTTCTGGATACTCGTCCTGGGGATCAGCCCCTGGGGGTTGCAATCACCGTCTTCCAAGCTTCCAGCAGCTGGTTAAGTTTGAAGTTACATCAATAAAGCCAACTATGTTGTCCATGTCAGCACCCACTCGCAGTCGTATCGACGACTTTTCTTGCGATGATAATTATCTCGCTGTTCTAATACTAGCATGGGCATATATTCTATCAGCTCGGTGGGCAGAGATTATGCCTGTTCCCTGCACTCTCCGGTATACTCAAAGTCAGGCTACGTCAAGAAACAATAGCGAGGATTATGTCAGTATCGATATTTGCCCTGAAAGTCCGGAAGAGGCTCGATGGTGGGCTGCCATCCTGGCACAGGGTCAAGGTTGGGAAGCAACTATGAACTGGCAACAAGATATCGATTCACAACCAGACACATTCTTATCACCTTGGTCAATCTCTCTTCGGTCTACACCGGCCTTCTCTTTATCGCCACCGTTAGGGACGGTTCCTTCACTGCATTCAATGGCTTTGTTCTCAAAAGCCTGCAGCTACCTCGATAAGTTTTGCACAAAACACGATATTGTTGATTAGAGTCGCGTTGCATTAACCGCTGTTCTTCTATTTCCATCCATGGGCGGCTCCCAAGCGTTGCAATTACCAATGCCTAGAATTAGCAAGTGCAGAACACCAGATCCCTTCAACCGCAATGGTTAGCAAAATTGGATATTTCAGGAGCGCCAATTAGATAGGCTGCTCACCATGAGCTGTAACATTAGGGGCATACGTCCTATGTTACTCAGTGTTTTCTACGAACCTAGGATAGAATGCAACGCTGTTGCACCGTGGCTTCAAGGATCGTTAGCTGCTATTAATTCTTTCATGAGCAAGGATCCATGTATTCTTGGACGAATGTGTGCAGAACGAGAGCCTATGATTGCATGTTTCTGGCTAGGCAGCATTATTCTTGGTCTTCAGGAGGAACTCATAAGGAATATCAAGTATGGTCTCATTCCAATAGACCTACATTCTGCCGTATGGTCTGGTACTATGCAGTCATTTATGCAGCAGCCTGTGTCTAACCCTCTTGTGGAAGATAAAAAATAAGGCGTGCAGATGAGTGCCGTTTACTATTCCTCTCACAATCGAGGTATCATACTCGAATCCCGATTAGTCAATGGCAGTCCTTCGGTACAACTCCAGTTGGTGATGTTGATCTTGAAGTGCAGCTTCATCGAAATTGTAAAGGCCACAGCATTCAATATCAGGGGTTCGTTTGGAACTGTTCGAATAAGCCAGAGCCTCAACGACCAGTACAGGCGAGTCAGCCTATCCTTCTATATCGCTTGGAGACACAAAACAATACAATCCCAGTTTCATGGGGGTTATTGGATCGTAGTAAAGATAGCATCTCTGAAAATGCAACACGCAGCTTACTGAACTGGCTACGCGTTGAAGGACACGCGCCGCATGAACGAGAGATATGGGAGCATGAGTGGTTTCAAATTGATGATTCGGAGGAAGAAGGCGAGGAAGAAGGCGAGGAAGAAGACGAAGTCGTGTCGAGAAAAGGATCTGATTTCTCACCACGCGTTGAGTCTTGGCTGTTTGAATCGTCACAGTCGGGCGATGGCCATAGCTGTAGCCCTTATAGTAACCCTGTGCGCAAACTTAGCAAGCTCGTTATGGGATATGTGATACTAGTATCAAGAGGTTACAGCGGCTCTTCTGCAAGGGACGTTGACGATGAAGGTTCGGGTGGCAAGGGCGGGGAGTCGCGGTTGACAAGGCGGGCCAGTGCGTAAATAGTTGGTGGGTAGACTGGTCTAGGAGAGCATCGCAAGAAGCTTGAGTTACTCTTTAATTAATTGGTTTACAATAAATGTTGATCGAGGGCCTCTCATTGGGTATTTTTTAGAGGTTAGGAAAGAGGGTAGTAGAGTGCAATGCTCATAGGAAGGACTCTATAAGTTGCAGTACGATTAGTGATATAACGGATGATTATTGATCCGCGACGGGTCATTAGTTACCGCGCGGCTCTCAATAATTACCAGTGGGCGCCCTGATAAAGCGCGCGGCTGTAAAATAACTCAAACTTTGAAGTGTCTAAACGCCCAACGAGTATGTTTGATCGCGTACTCCTACTGATACAACGATTTTGCTAGGCTACCCGGTCGGTTGCTATCATGGACGACGGTTTCCCTCCCTTTGCTATGATCGAATTCTTTTTTGGAGACCATGATGCTGCACTCACAATTATGAGCCGCGGTAAACGCTTTTACATCCACACCACAACTAAAGATCTTTGTTGGGAAGGGGACGATTCGTTGGTGCGACAGTTTCTCAGCTTCCGAACGAGCGTGGACGATGATTCAGACGGGGTGGATGCATTCCAAGAATGGATGGTGAAGCCTTGCATTTCTTTTATGGACCAAGTCGCGCCATCCTTACCTCGTGTGGAACCACCTTCGCTTGCAGAGTACTTCGTAGCAGAGACATTTATCATCAAGTTGATAAATGTAGAAGGCTACCTTACGGCTGTGCAATGTCCTGAAGACCCTTCAATCACACTTTCTCTTACGCCAAAAGTGTTGATGTCCAATCCAGCGGTGTCAGAAGCTCTCTCCCAAGGCATACCTTGCTTCCCAGCGTCACAACTAAAAGCTGTCCTAGAGCCTGAAGCTCACGAAGCTGACTATGATCTAATTCCAAAAACGGTTCAAGTCTCTGGCGAAGAAACTCAGTTCCACTTCAAGGGTGCCTTTGAGGCGCACTCTTTCCAGCGGGAACTCAACATATTACTCCGTTTTAGGAGTAGTTCCTTTCCTAGTAGCTTACTTGTCTCAAGAATTGGTGGGCTTGTAACACATGACGATAGTGGGCTTTTCGTTATGGGTCTACTTGTTGAGTTTGTTCACGGTAGCAAGACTTTATACGAAGCTGTTGAGGAGGCCTCACAGGCTGGACGTGAGAAATGGGCAGAACAATTACGAGCTACAACCAAGCAGCTACACAACAAGAACATTATCTGGGGAGACGCCAAACCAGATAACGTTCTAGCAGACTCGAATGGCAATGCTTGGGTAATTGATTTTGGTGGAGGCTGCGCAGAAGGGCGGGTTGACCAGGAGCTAGAGGGTACAGTGGAGGGAGATATGCAAGAATTGTTAAATATTGAGCGTTTGTTGGAGATAAGTGCCGTTGGCTACGAGGAATGAATGTATTTAGTCAATGGTAATCACTGTTGTAAAAAGAGAGCTAAATGGCATATTTTCAATTACATGAAGCGCACACCACTTTAGTATTTTGAAATTCACGGTGGTGTCTTTGAACTCACTGAACGGAAATGAAGTCCTGTTTTCAAGGTCCTACGGCCGTATGTGAACGAACCATGATTTGAAGTGTTGTCAGAAACGCTGCTTTGGGATCATGTTGCTCAGATCTTAGTCAAACTGCCTACACTTCACATGCGTTTAAGATATTTTTGCGTTGCCGAGCAGACCGAGGTACTAGAAGTGATAGATTCTAGAAATGTTTTATTCCATGACGCAAGTAACGATAGGGAGTGACTAGGTATAGTGAATCATAAGAGAACGTCGATGTAGGCTAGCGGTGATATTGCGAATCATTTCTTCTCCTGCTGTCCAAGTGAAACTTTTCGAGATACCCATTGAACGACGGTGTTTTCAGAAGCGGCTCCCGAGTTTTCTTCATCTATAAATCTCAAATATTAGTATATGGACAAGTTTACCTTTCATCATGGACGGCATTCCGCCTGATGCTCAAACGCACCTTGCTCATCTAATGTTGACCCACCTATAGAGAAGTCTCGATTTTGACTTTTTTTTTTGATATGGGCTAAAGTCTGCCTTCTCCACATTGCCGGTTTGGTTATCAATGCCCTGGTTTTCAGTGCATCACGGATATCCTCCATACTTGTATCTGGCCGGTGCTCCACCCCGACAGAGCTAATCGGGTAAAGCGGTCTGTTATCCGGATGAAACGCATATTCTTCCAGTTTTGCGGGTGTTTTGGTGAGATGATAGCGATATCCGATGCAATTTGTGCACAGTATATTTCCAAAAGTAGGTCGTTGACTTCCACACCAAAAGGGTTCTCAATCTCGTTACCAATTGCGGCAAAGCCTAGGATAATGTAGGCTGAGATCATACAAAGCGGAGCATTGTGCCAGCCCATCAGCTTCACAAGCTGAATGGGCAGAGTGATGCCATAGATCCACATGATTTGCGAAATGGCGATTGTGTACGCAATTGGCAATGGAGTGTTCAAGATACGATCCGCGGTAACAAGAATGTCATCGAGAGATTGCAAATTGTTTAATGCTTTTGACTCCATGGCTGCCAATGATAAAGTGCTATTATCGTTAACCGACTTGATAAACGAGGCCATGTACCCAAGAATCTCGAGAGGCAAATTGCCCACTAGGCGTTTTGCTCTCTTCAGCTCCTTTCAGGGGTTTTCTCCCAGTATTCTCGGTATGATTCTCAGTCGCTTCATAAATGTGGTATGCGTTTTTGGCTCAGATGGTCTTCCTGCATTTCGAGCCATGGTATCGAGGTGAGCAACTCGTTCAAATCTTCGTACTAAATATATGGCTCAAATCGAACTTTGTGCTTAAGCGCAACGGCAAAAGCCACAATAAGATCCAAAAATGAGACTTTGGCAAGAAGGTCCTGCTTCACGGGTTTACCTTCTCTTTCGTTGGCATGAATCCAGATGTTACGTGCAAGCGTTGCCGAAACATATCTTAAATGGCTCCATACTTTCCAGCCCTCCATATAACGTTCATAGGCTGTAGAACTCCGTAGATTGAGTGAGAAACCAACGAGGATACCCAGGACTGTAGTGATAATCGGATGTACAATGACTGAGCTAGTTAGTGGAGGTCTGGGTTTTGAAATATAATAGTCTAACTTTCGTACACGTTTTTCGATATGGCTGTGATAATAGTGGCCCAGATACCAATGATGATCGTGCGTAAAAGGATCTTTGGTGTCACGCTTCCATGCATTCGAAGCGCACGAGGCCATTTTGAATGTCGAGAAATGTCTCATGGACCAATCTGCATCAATGTGAGTTCATTCTCAGCTTAATGTGAATCAAATACCCACAAATTATTCTAGAGTACTACTACGTGCTCTCTTTGGTACGCCCCGAGGGTAGCCTCTCATTCTTTTTGACTGGACATTGTAGGTCAATGTTAGTCTGTAATAGTGTGTTGAAATACCGATGTGCTTGCATGCGTATCCGAATAACGAACGCATTGAATCATTACCGGTTCGATGGTATTTTGGCTTCGAGTTGAATCCAGAGCAATTAGAATATTCGATCCAAGTACTCGTTCACCCTACAAACTGTCCTGTGGTCGAATCCTGGGATGGGAAAGGGGGTATGTACGATGGCCACATGAGTGGCATTGCTCAAATGGTAGATTTGATGAGACCTGAACAATTGGATGTGAGACATGGAAAAGTGGTCGATTCAACCATGGAACTGAGGTGTGCACTGTTCATCAACGTCGCGATAAACTCATAACAAGTAATTTGAACGATAATCACGAACAAACATTTAGAAAACTACATCTTCATTCCGATATCATATCAATCTGTTGAGGATTGTCTCCACAAGTAGGTTGAGGGGCATTGATGCTGAAGTATGTGTAAGTTGTGGTCGCTGACACTCGGACACCCACTGCCTTGACGAAATTGACAGCTGCTCTGTGGAACGAAGAACCATATTCAAAAACATAGAATTATGCTAATTCAATTCTTCAAAAGGTGAAGCTGACAATTATCAATAGCCTTCATCAACTTGACGTTACTTGCCGGGCGAGACCAAGACCAAGAACACTACAGAAAATGCAAGAAGAAGCCTCGCAGTAGTGAGTTTCTAGCCAGTAGTCGCGGCCTTCAAGGGCCAGAGCGAATGCATACGTCAGATCGCGGCTAGACACTAGCACCCTTGGCAATTACAAAGGCGTGCGGGCAAAACCGAGCCTTAGCGCGCCCTTTCGCGAGCTGCGTAATCACTAGATAAGCGAACCCCTGAGATATCGGACTACAAGAAGAGCAGGGAATCGATGACCCAATAGACAACTATCTAACCGAATCAGGGGCGGTACAACGATGCTCGAATCACACCACACACCCAACGACTTGCATCATCTAGATCATAAACATCAGTCATAGCTAATTCTATATACACAATCGTATCCATTCGTCCTATCCTCGCCTCGTCACATAAGCGCACAACACCCTCCACTCTGTTTCTTCAGCCCGCCATTCACATATGTCGGCCCCTCATTCACAACCCCTCTAAACCCCTCCACGCCCCCTCGCTCGCCTCCTGCTCCACGCCACTGAACAGGAGCAGCCGGTAAAGGCGACGGAGTGCTGTCATCCTCTTTTTCGAAATAATACCCGCAGTTGTAACAGGTCTTGTGCCCACATCGGGGGCATGATGTTTTTTCGTCATCGGGGTCACCCGCGACGGTGGAGCCACAGGTACAGCAGAGCCATGCCATGTTGGATTTTTGTAAGTAGAGATAAATTTGTTTATTTAGTTTCGGTGTGCAGTTTTGCTGTAGGATTTTTGCGCGTGTGTTAGGAATAGGCGTATTTGTGGCGAGAATTGTAGAGGGGGCAAGAGGTTAAAATAGTATGGCCGTATTGCTCATTCACGGGTTGGAATACAGAGTGACACTTTGTACACTGCTATGTCATTAACTGGTTGGAGTCATTGTGGCCTTTGCCGTATGTTGACCCTTGTGTTTCCTTCACAGAGTATTGAGACAAACCTAGCTACGCAACCACATTGACCTCCTTTCCATTGACCCAGCCTTCGACTGTTTGCTTCAATACATCACTCAGGTTTTTCAAAGTGCGTTGTGAAAACCAAGCGAGATGAGGACTCATTGTGATGTTTAAGTCCTTTGCTTGCTCAGATAGAAGGGGTGTGTCGTTTGGGCCACCTACAGGCTCAACCTGGTAGACATCTGTTGCGTAGCCTGCTATCTGCTTATCCTTTAGAGCTTGGACGACGGCGGCTTCGTCGACTATTCCGCCGCGAGAGATGTTAATGAGCACAGCGTAGGGGTGCATCTTGGTAAGCTCGGCAGTAGATATGAGGTTGAGTGTCTCTGGGTTCCGTGGGAGTGATAGGATAAGGACAGTGGCTCGCTGCAAAACCTCGTCGAATGGCACACGTTGGATGTCTATATCTGTCGGCGTTGTGGTTGAGGTTTTACGCGATGCGATAAGGACATTCATTCCCAAAGCGTGCCCTAGATCCGCGATGCGTTTTCCTGGCATGGCATTAGCCTAGCATTGCGGCTCTTAGGTGGGGCCGCTAACCTAATCCCCCATGCCCGATGACCCCTAGGATCTCATCTTTGCAAGTCAGGGGTGGGGTCCCGTCAGGGAGTCGCATGTAGCGATTCACAGAACCCTCTTTTTTCCATTCACTTGGCTGCTCTCTAACCTTGTGGTCCAAGAGCACAGTGCGTCGTCTTGCCGCAAAGTACAAACTGATGGCATGCTCTGAAACGGCGTCATGATTGCTACCTGGGCAATTTGTCACACGAATGCCGCGAGCTTTAGCAGCAGCGAGGTCTACGTGATCGCTGCCTGTTGCTGAAGCGGCGATGTATTGAAGTCGAGGAGTCACAGTGGGGTCCAGTGTCGCAGCGTCGAGCTTCACCGTGGTGGTGATGACGATGGTGGCATTGCGGATGCGAGAGTGGAGCTCGTCACGCGTTGAGGTTGTCTCATAGGTAGTGAGGTTGTTGGGGAAGTCGAAGCCAGCAGCCGGCAGTGGCTGATGCTGTTTCTCGAGTGCCACGATTTCATGCATGGGGCAAGTTAGTGATGCTCAGGGTCTTGTAACCGGTTACGCAGGCCAAATGCTGGGGAGCATGCAGTTTATAGACTGAATAATTGGATCCCATGCAGGCGTGCGGTGTGAGTACCCGTGGTTTGACATTCGTAGGGCGTGCAGCAACGTAGGACTGCTCATGGATTGAGCTACGCATCCACCCACGCAGCTGGGGCCTGGTTGTGTCCTCACCGTACACTGCTTCGTGCCTAAGGGATTGCTGGCCGATTTGGCACGCGACATGGCTGGGTGTTTGCGATGGATTGCGAGCGCCCCGCATCCATCGGCGCAACACAGGATGACGACCCCGGCGACTCCTATTGGCTGCTTTGTCTAGCTTTTAGTCACGGTCCCAGTTCCACTTTCACCCTCGCCCGACTTGCTCGCGCACGAGCGAGAATTTGATGATTTGATGCCGAAGGATCGTCAGGGCACCGAGGGCAGCATCGGCACCTGCACCTGTTTCATTCCAGAGGCCTTCGAGTGGACCAGCGCCACGGCTCCCTGACTCGATCGGGCAATTAACTCACTGGCCCACGACTCCACCGGGCGTATCCGAGTAGGAGACGGAGGCGCCAAGAGCGGCTGCCATGCATCGAGATAGCGTGGGCAAAAATGCAGGAATGCTTGTCTCGTCCCGGTCTAGCGGACCCAGTTCATGCGAAGGCCATGCGGAGCCCTGGTCTCGCTGACGTCCTACTAGAAGAGTCGCTCACGCCCACGCCAGCCTGCTGGTTGAGGCATGCTGCTGAGCTTTCGACGCCAAGGACAAACCGCCTCACTTGCGATCGCAAACCAACCCACTCAGGCCCAGGACGGAAGTAGTACGCCCCTCATGTCCGACTATCGCTATGGCACGCAGTCTGATGCGTATGCCGCCGAGAACGATCTTCACCAGCGCAACAATTTTGAAAAGACTCCAGGCCGCAAGTTGAGCTTGACTAACAACATGTCTGGCGAAGGAGGCGGCCCCAATGATGCTGACGACCTGCTGCAGGCCATGGGCTACAAGTCGGAGCTGGTGCGATCGCGTTCCACTTTCCAAGTCGCTTTTATGTCCTTTGTCCTCGCATCGGTCCCATACGGGCTGGCAACCACGCTCTACTACCCCGTCGCCTGCGCAGGGCCTGTCGGCATCATCTGGGGCTGGCTCGGCGTCTCTCTTATCATTCTCTGTGTAGCCGCTTCGCTGGGCGAGATCACCAGCGTCTATCCTACTAGTGGTGGGGTCTACTATCAGACTTTCATGCTCGCAGCGCCCTCGTACCGCAGAATTGCGTCGTGGATCTGTGGCTGGGCCTTTGTAGTCGGAAACATTACTATTACTCTCGCCGTCAACTTCGCCACTGCCCTGTTCCTCGGTGCATGCATCAATGTCTTCGAATCCGAGCCTGGTGTGGGCATCTTCGCCGGAACTGCCTGGCAGGTGTATCTGATCTTCCTGGCCATCACCCTCTTATGCAATTTGGTGTCCGCCCTTGGAAATCGCTGGCTACCCTGGCTTGACGTGAGATATCCTTTCTACCCACCATAGAGCGATTTACTCATCGATTCCAGACTTTTGCTATCTTTTGGACTTTTGCAGGCGTGCTTGCCATCATTGTCTCTGTCCTTGCCATTGCGAAAAACGGCCGCCACGACGCCAAATACGTCTTCACTGAATTCAACCCCACTCTTTCCGGGTGGGTCCCAGGATGGTCCTTCATGGTTGGATTGCTTCACGCCGCCTATGCGACTTCTTCAACTGGAATGATTATCTCGTGAGCATGTCCCTTCTACCTATGCGACAGTAGTTTTTGCCCGCCAAACTTCCAATGCACCAATCCCATGCAGCTTGAATCCCAAGGCAGCCACTTCCCACCGCGACAACTGTTTCTATATGAGGTACTTTTAGTCTATAATTGTGCACTTACTGACTTAGCTATAGGATGTGTGAAGAGGTCGAACACCCAGCTACGCAGGTGCCTAAAGCCCTGGTTGGCACCGTTGCACTCAACACTATTTGCGGCTTAGTTTTCCTGATCCCACTTGTCTTCGTTTTGCCAGACCAGGCGAAACTTGCAGCTCTACTTTCTGGACAGCCAGTGCCCACCATCATCAAGGACGCGGTCGGCGGTCCCGGCGCCGCCATTGGTCTACTTATTCCTCTTCTGGTCCTAGGGCTTATTTGTGGCATCGGATGCACCACTGCCGCGTCTCGTGCGACCTGGGCTTTCTCCCGTGACGGTGCTATCCCTGGCTTCAAGTGGTGGAAGGTGGTGAACCCCCAGTTGGATGTACCTCTGAATGCGATGATGCTTAGCATGGCCGTCCAGCTCATCCTTGGTCTCATCTATTTCGGGGCACCGGTTGCTTTCAACGCCTTCTCTGGTGTAGGTGTCATCTGTCTGACTCTGAGCTACGCCATTCCCATCTTCATCTCCCTCATTCGAGGCCGCCAGCATGTCAAGGAGGGCGATTTCCATCTTGGAGCCCTGGGCACCTTCTGCAACGTTGTTGCTGTTGGTAAGTGTTTCATCTGTAAGATGAAGTATTGTGGTTGACTAATGCATAACAGCTTGGTCTGCTCTTGCCATCCCACTTTTCTCGATGCCGACAACGCTTCCCGTGACTCCGCAGTTGATGAATTACGCATCTGTCGTTTTCGTCTTCTTCTTCGTGATTGCGACTGCATGGTATTTCGCCTGGGGCAAGAGGAATTATGAGGGGCCCCCCACGCACGAGGAAGCTGTGTTAGAGGCAAGGAGAGCCAGCATCACCAGCCACCGAAGCAAATAGGCGACGAGAACGAGTTGTTTTACGTGGGAGGAAGTTTGGTTTCTTCAATTGGCTGGATACCCTGGGACTTGCAGATGAAAGTCGGCCTTGTAGAATTTAGTAGCACTGCATAATAGGCTGCGATGTACAAATACACCCTTTCGATTCTGAATGACAGTAAGACTACGGGCAGACGTGCGCTGTAGAGAGGCGAATGAAGATCACGTGACAGCGGGCGTTGAAACGGATTGGTGGTTTCGCCAACCAAGCGTCACAGGGCACCGCGCGAATCGTCTGCCCCGTCGTCCATCCACAGGTTGCAGGTCGCGTCGCCTCCACCACGAACAACAACCCAAGGCGAAATTACCTTTGATTGCGCTGTAGGCCATCGGGCAGTGTGCGCGTCTTTGCGCCTGCCCTCTCAGATAGACGCTGCCGAGCTCTTTCGACCGCCTGACCCCCTCCATCCATCCACCCATCCACCCACGAGCGTAGCCACTGCCATTTCCATCACCACCACCTGCACCACACGTGACCGCCATCACGGCCGCCATGTCGGGCGCCATTGCCACTGCCCGCCCTTCGCAGGCGCTGCGTGTGCGCCGCGAGTCTCAGCGACCCGGTGTTGCGCGTGCGGCCGCTCGCCCAAGCAACATGGAGGACGAGGGCGCAAAGCAGGACACCAAGCGCTATGGTAAGACCGTCTTGCACTATTGGCATTACCACTGCGGCGACGACGACGACGACGATGACCAACTAACATGTCCCCAGTCTACACCCAGCAGGACATCCTCGCCCGCCACAAGGGCAAACCGCCCTCGATGCGCATCTTCCTGCACCAAAAGCACTTCCGCATCAACGACTCACCCGACATGCTCGAGTACTCGTCGCCCATGCGCGAGATCCTCCAGCACGTCAAGAACAAGACCATCCCCCACAACATGGTCGAGGACTTCTACGCCACCGACATGCCCTTCTACGACAACTGCCTGATCGTCGAGATCAGCGACTTCCGCAACAACGGCGCCAAACCCCGCGACGACACAAACAGCCTGGGCGACAGCGGCACCAATGCCTTCTCCATCCACAACTACAACAGCTTCATCACCCCCTCGCCCTTTGCCCCGTACCCCTCCACCAACAAGGCGGATGCGAAGCCCAAGGCGGCCGACGCCCCCGCCAAAGAGGCCAGCAACAAGGAGGACAAGGAGAACATGCCTGCCCCCGCCCAGAACGGCGCCGCCCAGAAGCAGCCGGGCAAACCAAAGGTCTGGACTACCGTCTTGTTCCCAACTCCTCAGTCCCACTTGGCCGACATCCAGATACTGGCCACTACACCCATGCCGGACATGGCCACCATGAAGAGAATGCAGGCCGCTGGACGCGCGGGCGGCCTCCCACCCACGCCCATGACCGCCGTGCCCCCGACCCCTTCCTTTCCTACTGGGCCCAGTCCGAAGCGCCAGAAGATGGTGCTGGATGACAGCAACGTTTACGAATTCGAGGCCGAGTTCTACAACGCAACTTGCCCCAAGCTGTACCTCGAGCCAACCAAGTCCTTCGAAGAGTCACTTGCGCTGATCGGCGCCATCACACATCCAAACAACAAGAACGAAGCACCAGCCCGCAAGACCCGCAAGAGGACAACTGCCGAACTGCAAGCCGACGAGGCCGAGGCCGCTGCAACTCAGCGCTTCCTGCTCGCAGGCGACGAGCAGCAGGCCAACATGGCCGCCAACGCCACCGGGGGTGACGAAGGCGCAGCTCGTACCACGACTAATCCACAAAACTTCTCTCGCTTCAAGACCCTTGCCAGTATCAAGGCGAGCCATGAAGAATCAGACCGACGAAAGAAGGAAGAAGATGCTCGCGTCAACCAAGCCAAGAGACAGGCCCAAATAGAAGCAGAGGCGCAAAAGAGACGGGACCTAGAGGCTAGCAGGCAGCAGGCTGAACAAGAGAGGCAACAAACACTCATGCGCCAACAACAAGTGGCGCAACAGGTGCAACAGAACCAGCAACTCCAGCTGCAGCAGAATGAAGTTGCACGCACTGCCACTCAAGCACAACAATTGGCAAATTTGACTGCTGCACAGATGAACCAAACTCCTCAGTCAGCCACGCAACCCCAGTTCTCACCAGTCGTCCGGAATGCTACACCAATGGCCCCCGCATCTGCATCCCCCCGTGTTGGTGGACAAAACACTCACCCCGTGGGCGGTACACCAATGGTTGCGACGGCATCGAATCATGCAATTGCCAGTCCTGCTCGACCACCCTCTGCTATATCGCACCAGCAAATGGCCCGTTCTATTAGCCAACAACAAAACCTAAGCAGAACAGGCACGCCGCAAATGGCCCAGGGAACGACGCCCGTGATGAACACCTCAATGCCGAACCGAAACATGACGCCGACTCCTGTTCGCATGAACCAGAACAGCCCTTCAATAGCTATGCAGGGAGCAACACCGATCATGCTACAGACTCCGCAACCAGGCCAGAACATGACACCAGAACAGATCCAACAATTGCAGCACAATCAAGCGATACAGCAACGTATGCTTCAACAACAGCAGATAGCGCAACAACAGCAGCAGCCGCAACAGGGCGCGTCCCCTGGAGTGAACCAGCTCCAGCAAATGGCGTACGCTAAGGCTCAGGCACATATACGGCAACACGGGGTACCACAAGGCCAAAGTGCTCAGGCTCACCAGCAAACACTTGCTAGACGCTTCTATCAACAACAGCAGCAGCATCAAGCCCAGCAAACGCAAGCCATGTTAGGACAACAAGGCAATATGTCGCAAATGGGTCAGCAGAATATGGGCCACCAAAACATGGGCCAGCAAATGTCTCCCCAAGGCAGCCAGCAAGGCATGACCATTGCTAATATGAATGTGGCACAGTTACGCCAGCAATACAATCAACGGAAGGTGGCACTTATGCAGCAGTTTGGTCAAAACATTCCCCAGCAAGAAATGGCACGTCTACGCCAGATAGAGCAGGCTATTCTGCAACGCTCATCCGGCGAACAGAACCAACAGAACCAGATGCTCATGAACAATGCCATGCCAGGCCAGATGGCAGGTCAAATGCAGAACCAGATGGCAACGCAAATAGCCAATGGTCTGCCCAATGGTATGCCCAATGGTGTCCCCAATAATCTACAGAATCCCATGCAAATGCAACAATATCAACAGCTTCTCCAGCAACAACGTGCAAACCAACACCGCCAGCAGCAAATGTTTTCCATGCGTCAACAGGCGATGCAGCAAGGCGGTCAACTACCTCAAGGCATGATGAATAATGTCAACATGCAGGGCATGAACATGGGAAATATGCAGGGCATGAATATGCAAAACATGTCAGGCATAAACTTACAGAATATGCAGGCAATGCAGGGGATGAACATGAACTCGATGAATCCACAGCAGATGCAGCAGCAGATGATGATGATGAGGCAAGCCCAGCAACAAGCCCAACAACGGGGAATGGGTCAGCCCGGCCAGCAGGGCGGGGCTGAGTTGGGATGGAGCGGATAAGAAGCATGCATTGGTATTCTCCTACCATTTCGAGCATCTTACGTCCACCTTTACATTTGTTTTTTGCTTACTCTTTTCTTTCAATCTATCATGACGGCGTTTCGAGGCTTGGTGTCTGGCTGAACCGGGACGCGGCCGACTCGAGATACCCCTTTGACGATCAAAACGGCATTGTTTTCATTCACATCTAGAGCGACGGCGTTTTGTTCACAGACTTTGTCCGGATCGAGACGTTGGTTCTTTTCGGGTTGGGCGTGTGGTGGGGGGTAATCGGTAGTTGGTAGTGGTGTGTAATGGTATGAACGATGTCAAGCCTGAAAGCTACCCATGTGTGATGTTGTGAGCAATTGATCGCTGCGACCGCCAATGTCTCCGGGATTGGTATTGCTGTAATGTAGTAAATTCATAACAACCGTCATCTCGTGTATAGCTTCAAAGTTGAACAAGCGTATCCTATCGTCAAGTACACTGATCATATTACAATTGTAAGAACACGCACGGATAGATGAGGTTACCAATGTATAAAAGCACTCAGCCTACACCAAATGCCCAGCCAACCCAAGCCCCCTTATCCCAACTCATCCGGCGCCACATGCACACTCCCAGCCCTCCCCGTCCCCTCCCCCCACTCCACCTCCCCAAACCGCACCCGAATCTCTACTCCACACATAGCACACCAACACTCCTCCTCCTCCTCCCCCTCGACCTCACCCCGGGCCATAAGCCGCTTCAAACTCAGCGGCCCCACGCACTCCGTCCCAACCGGCGTCTCGAAATCAACCTGCTCGCCCTCTACACCCACTATGCGCGGAAACATATACTTGTCGCTGTCCTCACTGGACACCGCGCCGCGCCGCGCGCCGTGGCGGCGCATGGGCATGGGTGAAGGCGTGCTCGATAGTGGAACCACGGCGCCGAAGTAGTCGTCGGTAGGCGATATAGGATAGGGCGTGAGGAGCGGGGCGTTTTTGCGGTCGGGGCGGGGAGACAGCGGGGTGTAGGGCCCGTTTGACATCTTTACGCGGGGTGTGTGGGGTTGGGGGTTTGGGTCGAGGGCGGTCCAGGGGGCGACGGCGCTGATGGTGGATTGCGTGCTGGATGCGTGTGTATCGGATTTGTCTGAGGTGGAGAAGGTGTGTAGGTTGTTTACAAGGGAGCTTGTTTTTGCGGGGCGCGCGAGGCGCAGGCTTGGGCGGATTGGGGGCGCGCTGCTTTTGCTGGGCATGAGGGGGAAGTAGCTTGCTTGCGGGATGGTCATTGGGGAGACGATTCCGGAGTCAGTGATGGGTTGGCCGGGGGAGTTGAAGTGAGGGCGGCGGAACATTAGTTTAGGGGTTGTGACGGAGGGTGATGTGGTTACTTTCTTAGGCCAGGTAATTGTCTCGGGGGGTTTTTGTGGAGATGTTGAAGGTGTAGATGTTGGTGCGGATTGGTCGTCTGCATCGACGGGGCGGGTTGTTGTGTCAGGCAACTTGCGTCTGCCTTCACCGTGTAATTTACGAAGACGCTTGTACTCGACATAGTCGTCTACCTCGGTGGCTGTCGGCCGCTTGATGACCTCATCAAAAGAGATCTGGTCGCTTTTACGTTCGATTTCGATTTCGAAAATGATGTCGCCTATCTTCCAGTCGTCTCCGATGGTGTCTTTTATTTCGGCCTGGCGGACTGACCAACCCTTGACTACAAACCTAGAATTTGTCAGGGAGACCAACATGCAGGGAGCGATGGTCTTACAGGCCTTCATATCGGACACCAGCCTTCGGTCCCCAGATGCTGTTGATACTGTGGCTGCGCAAAACTCGGATCGGGTCCCTCATTTTGGGACTGATGACAGTGAGGCGGAATGTCCCCTTGTCGGCACGTGGGACGCGGTAGACGAAGGAGTTTGCTGGGCCTGCTTCTACCTCGCCTGTACCCTTCAATACCAGGGCATATGCACCTTCTTTGTTGAATGTGGTGCCGCCGTCTACTGACTCGAGCCCTATAATGCCTGCATGGTGCGCGAAGAGCGTACTGATCCACCAGCTATGATAGGGCTAGTTAGCGAGAGTATACACCAAAATTTCTAAATACGTACTCTCCAGCTCGGAACCCCAGATCGCCTACTCGGTGAGCTCGTTTCGGATGCACTCTTTGAGGGCAAGTCTCTGACCATCGCTTGAGCAGTGCCTGACAATGAGGGTCAGTGCTGTTGTATGACCAAAGCGAGCACAACCTACTTCCCGGCTATGCTCGTGAATACTAGCAATGCCGTCAAGTCTTCCACCACGTTCATAGAGAAAAGGATGAAGTTGGCTGAAGGGCCCAAATCTTGCTGTCCACTGTAGAATGATCTTGTCGCAATCATCACATAGCCGACTAGGCCACCTGGTCGCAATGCCAGCGATATCTCTAACAGCACGGTGAATACCCGTCGCACGTAGATCGAGCGCTGTAATTCCAGGTGAAAGGCGGAGAGCCACAAAAGTTTCGTGTAGGATCAACACATCGTCAGGCCGTAGAGAGTTGGGGCCCTCACGGGCCACGCGCAAATCAAGGTCGTCGCGAATCCATTTTGCAAGAACCTTGAGCCGAGGGCGTGATAAATCGATAGACAGTGGCGACGGCGAGTACATTGTGAAATTGGTCTGTTGAAGGAGATTGATAGAGGTGGCTTGTGTAGGGATGGCGTTCCGGTAGATGGCGGGCAGGCCGCGCATGGAAGGCCCACAATCTTCATTGAGGTGAGTGGATAGCACTGTGCAGAGTAGTCAAGGTAGTAACGGTGGAGTGACTAGGACATGCAAGACGCAAACGAGGCCAGTTACCCATGCCGTGGCCTGTCTCAATAGGTTGCACTTACTTAATCCGGCTTGCTAAGACACATGGTAACTTTGACTACCTACTCAGCTCGCAGCAACCTTTCTCTTCTTTCTCTTCTTGTTGCCTTTCTTCATCGCTCCCACATCAGCCGCCTGCGATTCTGTTTCCTCCTGGGCTTCCTCCTCGCTAAACCCATTCCATTCTTCGACCTCCATCTCCTCTCCAACAACAGTGTTCTCCTGAGATTGCTCTCCTTCTCGAATAAAAGCTGCAACGAAGAATCCCATGGTACCGTCCTCTGTTTCTTTATTACACCTTATACAAGCATCAAGGACTTCGTATCTCTCTTTTTCTTTTACAGTGAGATCGAGTTTGTCCTCCCATATTCCTCGACGTTCCCAAACCTTCATACCTGCTACTTGGTAGTCTCTCTTCAGGATCCTCCACCCTCGCTCCTTTGCGACTGCTGAAGCCAACGCTTGGAACACTACACCCTCGTTCTCCTCAAAGTGAATAGAGCAGGTGGAATAGGTGATTTTGGAGGCTGACGAGAAGCGCATGGCATGAGTAACGATGTGGAATTGGAAATTTGATAGGGTGGTCAAGCGGTCAGTTGCTACTCCTTTACTTGGAGTCTCTTCTGGTATCGATTCGCCTAGATCTAGATCGAGTGTGGCGGGTTTGTGTTCTTTTGCCGTGTCCTTTTCACGTTTCCGCTTCTGGCCCTTGTCGATCTTGTGTGAAGTTGATGTTCCAGAATCCGCAACAGGCAACTGGATTTTGATTGCGTCATCACGACCCACGATGCCGGTCCCTGAGCAACTTGGATCCAGCAATATTGCTCCAACATTAGAAAACTCATTTGAGGTAGGTTTGGTGGCCAAGAAGTCGCTGCCTGATTTTACAGAAACAATGCTGTCAGCCGATGCGAGCTTGACCATCTTCTGCAATGTTGACGACCGCATCTTGTCCCTCTCAAATGCTATCACCTTCTGCTGCTCCTGTCCTGGGTTATTCAGTGTTGAGATGATAGCTGCTAGATGCGTTGTCTTGTTCCCTGGAGCTGCACATCCATCTATCACGTCCCCGTCGTCGGATGATAGGTCCAGCAAGTATGCAGGAAAACATGAGGCCTTGTCCTGAAAGATGATCTGTCCATCCGTATACGCGGTAGATCGGCTAAGATTGATTTTTGAGGGAAGTGCAAGCAGGTTTGGTATATTTGGGTCTTGATAATAAATCTTGGATGGGCCGCGCGCCGCGAGTACCTCTGCCAGACTTTCCGCCTTCTTGAACCCATCGAAAGTCGTCTTTAGCTGTGCATCCAATGTCGATTTGATCGTATTCACTCGTACCCAGCGTGGGTGTCTGACCATATTCTGCGTGATTTCATCATGAGTTTCGAATTCGTCATTATTGACAGCCTCCTTGAATGCTGCCAGTGTAGCGTATCCATGACATATGCGTGCTTTCGTGAACTCTGCACCCAGCCGAGCTTTATGCCTGGTGATCGCGAGCTTCAGAACGTGGCTGGCAGGAGCGGCGACACCACTTTTGGCAACGAGCAGGTCGTGTGTAAGGAGGAGAGCCAGTATTGGGCTTAGCTATAGTCGTATCAGTTACACGGAACAAAGTACAAATAATGGCCAAGCCGTACTTTCTTCTCGTGCGCAAGAAGGCCGGACTTTTCAATCACGTCCTTGAGCACCACCGACCATTTGGACGCCTCGGCGATGAGCGCAAATACCTGACCTGGAGAGCTTTTCAAGCCTTTCTTCGTATATATACGCGACTTGAGCGATCCGCCTGTCTTATCGTCATTCGCAAGAATTGCCGCTGCCTCGTAGTAGAGTGACATTGCGACGCGGCGTTCTAATGCACGATTTTCGCCCTAGTCAACGCCCAAGCTTCTATTAAACTCCGCACACCCCCCGACCATACCAACGTCAACCACTACACCAACAGCATCCTTGTTGGCATCATCATACCTTGTCGATTGGCTACAGCGAAAACTAGATAATTGCGATAAAAATTTGTGGGAACAGAAAGTTCATTCAACTTTGATTGGCTTGCGGCACGTTCTATCCTTGCTGAACTCGGGGAACATGACCGTCTCTCTCTATATTGACAACATTCGGTTATCGATTTCATACCTTGTGTCGGTCATCGATGTCCTAAGGTATTAAAGTTAGTTGTCAGTGGACTGCGCTATTGAAATGTGATCACACCTCGATTCAAACAATATTTGCTTGTACAGGTTTTCGATTTTCCGTACAAGATGCTCAATAGACTCATTCATACCGTTCTCGTCCTTTTTTTATCGGCTGAGGCAGTAGCAGGGAGAGATCTTGTCGTCGCTGTTTATGGAGGTGGCCCGGCTTGTGCTACGCTTGCCCTTGCTCTTAAAGACTACAAGGAGATCGACCTCCAGTACTTTGATCCTGCTCTCAACCTCACTCCGACAACTCCTTTGGATTACGGTTTCGGGCCCTCAATCTTTAGTGTGCTTGATGAGATTAGTGATGAAGCAAGTGGAGTCATCGAACGTGCGGGATATTTTGAGGAAGACCCACGTCTGACCATTGTCGTATGTTTGGCCAACAAGACCTTCCACATGAACCTTTGATGAATACAACTCTGACCAAGAAGCGTAGGGTGAGGGGCCAGATACTGGAGCCATCATATTCGATCATGACAAGCTCCCTCATCCCTCACGCGCCGATGTCATAGTAGTTAAGCCTGACTCATTTATGAAGCAAATGCTCAGAGGAGTAGATGAGAGAAGATTACACGCAAATAAGACGCTTGTCTCAATCAAAGAACAGGCAGTCTCATCGTCAAAGGACTATCCCCTCGAGTTAAAGTTTTCGGATGGCACAACGCTTCAAGCTGATATCCTCATTGGTGACGATGGTCCCATGGGTAGAATTCGTTCAGATATTCTAGGCGCTGACCATCCAGCCACTCTGCCAGTATTTATGAATTTCCTCACCGCTGTTGCCAGGACCACGTTTGAAGAGGGCGAGAAATATCTTCCTAAATTTGGAAACGTATCGGCCAAACGTCGCTTTGAACATGCTGGCCGCGGCAGCGCATACTTCAGCCTACACCAAGACTCTTACTTTGGTGTTGTTGGCTTCTTCTACACTGCAGAATTATATGATGTCAGACAGATGACGCGTGCAACTACCAATGAGGAGATCATCGCCCGATTTGGTAGGTTTGAGAGCGAAGGCGCTGTCGCGAACGTAGGTTGTCCGATCAATTCACAAACTGTGCAGAATATAACTAATTACCATGCTTGTCTCCGTTTAGCTCTTGAATATGTTCTCGAATCACTTACTCATTCCCGAGACCGAACATCCTCACGCTCCAACCTACATCAAAAACAATATTGCTATGATTGGTGCTGCAGCACACCACATGACCAATTTCAAAGAACCATCTACTGCTCAAGCTATCGAAGACGCTATGATTCTCGCCGCCTTGTTGGGCAAGGCCCGTGGTGGACACGCTGCTACTGTCGAAGCAGCCTTCTTCGCCTACGACAGCGTTCGGAGACCGCGGTCTCAGTGGGCTGGCGATCAGGGCAAGCGCCTAGGTATGATGTGGTCGGGTTTGCTTCCTGAGGTTGGCCTCGATGTGAAAAAATTGCGCAAGGCATTCTTAGAATGGGAGAGGATGAATCGGAGTTTTGACCCAAAGAAGCACAAAGAAGAGGCATTGGAATTAATGCGTAAGAGGCTTGGAGGTAGTGCCATGCAACAAGTACTTGAGCTATGAACGCACTGTTCTATAATACTCTCTAAAAAGAGCCGTGTAGCAGATGAGTGGGAACCAATATCACTAAGCCTTGTTTGAAGATTTAGCACACTTTGTTTTCATCGTTATCCATCCGAATAGCCATATTATAATGCCGAGGCAACGTACCCCACTGAATAAGACAATTACTACAATACAATACAGGTAACTGCCGGGAAGGGAGACGAACTAATTGAGATAAACATGCCGGAAGTCAAGATAATTGAATGCGAAGAAAGCTGGTAGGGCTTCTTCCAGTACACGCCATTCGTCAGGTAACATAGGGGTAAAGTAGCACGTGAGGATCACTATACACTTCCAGTATACCACCCGGCGATCTTCGTACGGGTCAATCTGGACCGAGATATGGCCCGATGATCCTATATACTCAATCGAATAAGCTACTCAAGCAGCCACTATCTATATGTCGTATCAAGCCATTATTTCAGACATGGTCGGCCACCCTGATACATGCACAACCTGAAATAGAGTCTAGACCTATAGACGTTGTTCAATGTGCCATGGAGCTGCCATGTGATATGTCAGTATTTGGAACCTACTCATCTTGGCACTACACACATCTAGTCCAAGCCGCAAGCTGATATTCAGCCGTGAACGGCGCGATAAGCCCACGAGAATGACATAGATATTCAAGTTGCCCCCGCTGTGCTTGCCCGAACACTGCAGTCTTACATCATGCACTAATTCTCGCCGTGAAAGAGGGAATTGGTAGGCCCTGCGTTGTGTCCGACCCTTTCCTTTGAGCCTGTCACAGAAAGCTGTTGGTTACCGAGCGAAGAGTACTATGGGTGGGGGCTGTCTTGAGGCAAGAACAGATTCTTCTAACACCCGCACAACACTGCATTCCTGATAAATTTGATCTTGCTGGGTGGAGCTCAAACCACACTACAAATTTATGGGTCCTTCTTGTAACTAAATCTCCTGATGGTATAACCTTAGACTTCTCTTAGCAATCTGATATGTTGAATCTAGTCACTGACGTAGTGGCAACCATGTTCTGCCTGACACTAGCATTCGTGGCGCTACGTTTCTATGTTAAGCAGAGGATCCGTGATACTTGGAAACTAGATGATTGTTCGCTGACGTTATTAGGGTGTGCCGTTGTTACGTTGTCTCCCACAATAACGGTTGGATCGATGCCCACCCCATATACACGCAAATTCGGGAAGCCGAATTGGGATATTTCTCTTGGATTGGTATTGGGCGTAGTATTATACCAGATGCTAACTTGTTATGATGATAACGAAGCTGAAATTTCGCTATAAAAGGTAGTGTCTGCTCTTACAGTAGGAAGCCTTGCACTTTTCCTCGGCAAGTGCTGTGTCCTGGCACTTTACTATCGCATCTTCGGGCATACCGATCAAGTCTGATATCAGATCTCTGCTGTTACTTTTGTAAGCACGCTGATTCCCATAAGTTCTGTGGTCTTACTTGCACTTTCTGTGCCTACGCCAAAACAGCTGTGGAAAAGCGTCGAAGAGAATAACCTAGCATTATGTATCGCGCCTGTGATTGTCTCAATCTACAACCTGGTCGTTGATTTACTTATCCTCTTGATACTAATACCTATGATTTCGAAGTTGAATCCGTCGTACAAAAAGAAGACTGGTGTGCTTGGGATATTCCTCACTGGTTTGTTGTGCGACAACTCCATTTTCCGATAAGATTACTTCTGAGATACTATAGGGCGATTGTGGCTGGTGGTATATCATTGTACTACCGTGTACGTCTCTATCTGGGTCGTGGTGGACTGCGCTACGCTCTCGTAGATCCATTGTGCACGTGCGCAGTCGTTTTAAAGCTCAATCCCATTCTCCTAACGCACCTCCAGGTGTATAGAAGCCAGTATCTCGACCATCGTATCACCCATGCCACCTGCAGCCAAGATGTGGAAATGGATAAAACGCCACATCGTAGGATCTACTGTTTGTAGCTTTCTCAGCGCAAAGTTTGTGACGGGAGATTCCGGATGGATGCCAACCCTACTAATATTCAAAGGGCGAAGGCCCGTGCCGAAGCTGAGGAAAAAAAAGAAAAAGGCGCCGGCCTTTTCTTGCTACGTTTCCTCGCAACGAGGAATTTCTCGGCTACAAGCGACCCAGAACACCAATCCCGTGGCACATGACCCTTCTGCGCTAGTCAAGACAAGAGAATAGCAAGGCTAGAGTGACCTTGGTTCAGATTGAATGACCCGTCCATTTATGTAGAAGCGCCAAATGACGTATAAATGAGCATGTGAATTGCATGCTCGCCTATCTGGCGTTTGGCCCTTTCCCGTGAGAGATACTGGAGGATTCTGAGATATCTCAAGGTTCCCGACGTGATAATACCCTCAAATACGCCAGACGGACCAGTACTGCCTGAGCAATTGCCGTTGTCTCGTCTAACACGGATCTAGTAATCAGCTAACTTCTGTGGTGTTTCAACCACATCGTCTTCAGTGACAAATTCGAATAGCATCTAGATGTCCAACACAGTTTCCTGTTGAGGGGTTTTGTAGTGTTGGAAGGGCGCCCGGGTTGAGATTTGGATGAAATCAGTAAGCGATGAAACGCCAAAACGTCCCAGAATCTTGTAATCATTTGAAAGCTGAATCCCAAATCTGAAGATTGCTGAATTTGCCTTGCGATGGTCATAAGCCGACTCGTTCTAGATATTAAAATTCCTGTTCCCTGGCCGAGAATCAAGCTCGTGTCCGGGCAGAAAAGTACTAAGGCTGAGATGCTGATCATCTCTCCTTCGGTAAAATTAGCGCAGCGCTTCCTTGTCGTTGTGACGCTCCTGCTGATCCAGGTGGTACATTTTCCAAAGAATCAACCCATTGCTGCGGCGATATATGGAGATGTGCGGACGGAGAGGACGTGTCTTGGGATGCAGTGTCGCGCTTATTCCAACTCAGGGGCTTTAGTGGTGTTGAATGTGAGCTGTCGCCTCTTTGTCTCCCAGGGCTCCATCCTTTACCCCTATGTTTATACCAGCCAAAACTTCGAGTCTCATAACCAGACACATTGAGCCACCCTTTGAAGTAGGGATTGAGCGCAGGCGCAGATGCGCAAATGATCGCGACGTTTGTTTCGACGGCGGTAGAGACCCATGAGCCGAGGGATTCCCAGCTGATATCGTAAGTGGGTGATGGGTGTAGTCGGGTGTAGTAATAGACACGGTGGGCGTAGTGGACGCGGAGGGCTCCAGTTGCACAGACGCTACGTGGGTGTTAGCAATGGTCTGATTCTCTTCCTTGATCAGTAATGGGGGGAGTATGCAATGCGTACGCTAAACCGAGAAGAAAGATAGCAGCCAGCGCCATCTTCTGTCTAAAGGGCAAAAGGAGCTTGCGAACCACAAACATAGGTAGGATACAAGCTAGAAAGTCTTGAGCCGTGCTGATGCTAATAACTGCTACCAGGTAGGCTACTTCGTCGACACATTTGTATTTGTGAGTCTTGAGCCATTGTGGTGTAAAGCGGTACCAATATGCTTCTACAGGGCTACAGGTGAAGATAAGAGCCAAGATCGAAGCAATTCCGTACGCACCAACTGTAAAGCAGTATCAGCATAATAAGAGAATATCGAGACTGTGAAAGATGTACACACCGAATATGATACTCGCCCAGACAGCGTACAAAATAGGGCGACTGATAATAGAAGATGTAATGCGCCTGTAGAAGCATAGGATTGAGAGCTTTGTGAGTGTTGACGTTCCCAAATAGATGACTTCCATAGCCATGGTGATCTGCACGCAAACTTAATAGTGAGCTATTGGATAGATAGAGCTATCTACCTGACGTATGGTAATTAGAGTCTGTGGCGTCTGATCCCAGATATGGAGGTGGAAGCCATACACACGAAGCGCGAGTACGGTTGCAATCGTCAATCCGAGTAGCCCTGGCTACACTGGGTGAGCTTCTCCCATACGTGATGTTTTGGCATTTACTCACCATCGATGCAATGATAAGCCAGTCATCCACGCCAGCCTTCCTCGTGATGTGAAATCGTGCCCAGATCCTCATCGCAAAGACGAAAAGTGTAACAAAGAACATGGCGATGATGCCCGCTGGTGCGGCCCAGCCCCTCGTCTCTGGGTTGACGAAGTTTGGTGCAGGCCACTTATAGTGGCCGCCATCCACGGGTGGGAACAGAGCGGGAGGCATGCTAGTGCCTCAGTGGAGAGACGATTTTAGCATGGAGGGAGTGTGGAGACTGGGAAAAACGGGACAACGGTCATTATGATTGAGTTTGCGAGGGAGCACGTCTGGATCAGTCAGAATCCAAGCCCGCACGAAGTGGTGAATAATCGATGAACAGCCTTGAAGCCTCCCCGACAAAGCAAAAGCCACTGCGGAACCGGATAGGGCATTTTGGTGTGGACACCCGAGTCGACAAACCTTGCGAATCCTGACTCGTCTACCGGCACCACCTTCCAGAGATTAGATCTTGCGACCTCAAGTGGTGCGCGGAGTTTTGCGCGAAAGCCTTTGATTGGCTGAAAACTAAATTGGCGATGCCCATTATGCAAAAGACTGAATCTAAGCGCCAAGGTACTAGGCTCTGGGCTGTGTCGCTGCGTCGCCAAACCTTCCTTGTGTCTGCTCTCAAATCCATTTCAAGAAATTTACCTTTGCTTCGTGGTTATAATACCCCGAATGTCCCAGGTTTTCGGGGCGTTCTGACTTCTGGCACCTGCATACTTACCATGCGCTTCTCGGCTGCGCCGGTTCATCCAGAAACCTCGTATTGCATCGGAAGAACTAGGTACCTACTTACGAGATGATGAATTACCGACTTCTTATTTCTCTAGCAGATGCTGAATACTGTCTCACTGCTTTATTTCGTATAATATAATGCTATACTCTTCTACTAACAAAACGATGTGACTATAACGCTACGATTCCTCTATCCAGTCGTTTCGGCCGAGTTGAAGGCCTTGGTATGACAAGTGCTAATGGTTGATATTAACTTTCCACTATCGTTGCGTATCGCCGAATGTCCGTCCTATTCGTGGAATCTTTCGTTATTATCGGTGTATATGTATACAAGATACCCACTTGGCGTTTTAGTAGCGATATTCCATATTTGTTATACTAACTTTTGGGGTACGGAATGCGAATATCACGTGAGAAATAAGGCTGGACGCGTAACAATAGAGCCTACTATACGCTTACAACCTAGCCCCGTAGATAGGAATATAGGTTCTAGTCTACCTTCAACGCGCTCTATAACTAGGGGGAGTAGTTTCAAAAACAATAAAGTCCCTTTAGGTCACTATATGATATCCTCATACGAGCATATCTTCACTGCTGTATGCTCCAGGATTCTACAAGGTAGTAATGTGAAAGGCAGGGATTGCGTTGAGAAAGAGGCAGTGTTTATTATATTACAGTAATATACATTAGTATAGCAACGCCAGCAGGGCATCACCTACCCATTCACCCTTCAATTCTTCCCTCCCAACAAGAGCTGCACCGTCTGCCAACTTGTTTCCCTTGCTTTTCGCGTGCCCCTTGACCCAAGCAAGTTCGACCTCAATGTTCTGGTCGACGAGCCAATTCACTTGCTCCAGTACCATTTTGACGAGCTCTTCGCTTTCCAGCTGCCTCTTTACCCACCTGAACACCACAGTCATCGACTTTGCTCTCCTGATCATCGACAGGAACGACAAACTGTCAGTGTAAATCCTCACACGCTTGAGGCACTTCCCCTGCTCTACCCGCGTCCTAGCCTGCCTCAAGGCAGCATAAATGGCATATACCTCTGCATTAGCAGCAGTGCCAGCATATCGGCCCAAATTGTAGGATCTTGGCGTATCATAGTTGCCTCCTGGGAGGCCCAAAACAACACCAGCGCCCGAAAGCTTCTCTTTGTGGGACCCGTCAACCCAAAAAACCATAGCCTCGCCTACGGCAATAGCATACTTAATGTCCATCAGGCGGACATCATCCGGCTCACGGGCTTGCAACGGCTCAGTGAGCAGAACCGTTGCTTTGAAAATAAGGCGCCTATTTGGCGCTGAGGCGGCTACAACTATTTCTTTGATTAGTTTCTTGTATTTTAATTTACAACTTGGCAGACTTCATAGAATACTACTTACTCGGACGTGGTGCTTCTGCCGCTTCTGGGAGAATGCCTGAATCTTTTAGTTTATAGTGGGCTGAGGGTTTTCTCGTAACTGACCCTTGGGTGGTCTCTGGGGCAGTATGCCCGCGGGTGCCAACACGAGTTTCTTGTACACCTCTTGGTGCACTACTCGGCGCTGCCTCTGCCGCTTTCCGAGGCGGCTCTCGAGCCCTCGTCGCTGCTTGGTTGCCTCCTTGCGTACTCTTGCCATCTTCTTGCAGTCCGAGATGGTTGTGGTGATTGTTGTGTTGTGATTGCAAACTCAGCGGGATTGTAGAAAGTTTTCACCTCTCAGTAGTGCCTGCTAGCAAACGGAATTGTGAATGTGAATGTGAGTAGCCTGCAGTGAATGATAGCTTGGTATACTATTGCGTTTGTCTCATAACATTGCGGTATCGGGGAAGCCATCCCATTCAAATTACACCGTAGCTAAGAGACTTTGAGGGGTTTCTACATCGTGTATAGCTTCAAGAATGCACTATATAGTGCTATCAATTCGGTTTGGTGATTCTATTCTATGGAGTTGAGCGTACCGTAGCCCCCTCGAGGAGTTGTGATATCTGGTAATGATATAGTTTAGGAGCTTGTGTTCGACAAAAAGTCTATAAAAATGGATTCGATACGCAAAGGATGATATCCCAACTATATTTGAACTGGTATTGAGTATGAAATCGTCAAGCAAATGCTATTATTTCAACACTGTTGGGATACTTGTCGATTCAATCGATATGGGGACAGCAAGAGTTATTGTAGACTAGTCTACGTTTGGATACATAAGAAGAGATACCAAATGATAATGACTTTAGTTACCCCAAGTATGGTTGGATCGAAATGCATTATGTTGGTATTCGATCTTAGTGTCCGGCTATTGGGTTAGTCATTGACAACTGATAACGCGGACCTGAGTTCACAACGAATACTGATTCTGCAAAGATAAAACCACTGTAAACGGCCTAAAAATTGTAAAGAGGTTGGCAATTCATGTATGGAGAATTGTAGTCGCATACGAAGAAAAGAAACTCATTCCGTAACCCGAATAGCACCTCACTGAGCCCTAGAACACGTGCAGTTTACTTTGATAAGCTATGCCCAATGCGAAAATGCACAAACCTACAAAAGCACGAAGGCCGCTTGAAAAGCGCCCGAAAAACTAAACCGTTGCAAACCTCGACCAACCACTAAGAATGCTCAACGCATTAGTAACCCTGTCCCTTCCCAACCCGATGGACGTTCCCACCCATGTTACCCTACGCCCCATGCGCTCCTCAAACGAGAATCCACAGATGGCAAAGCATAAGCCGAATCCTACGTCACATCGAAGCAACAGCCTATCTTACGACTCAAAGACCATTATCACCCCATGCGCGAGGAACGAGGTCTGCATGAAACGGACAAGGGAGAAGGCGCGGAACGCGCTACATCACGCCGGAGAATTATCCGCATATGCGCCCCCCCATGCTTTCTTGGTATTCATTGCGCTTGAATTACTGGCTGTTTTGGGCTTGAAGGGAATGCGCGCGCCGTCGCGTTTGCTATTTGGGGAAACGGGGGCCAAGGAATTGCGGATACAACAGCACGAAATATCCAGGAATGGAAGCAGTGGTGGAAGATGAATCGTGCAAATGAACGATAGAAGCGGGCTTGGGTATGGGGTACCCAGACTATCTGCGCGGACGGTCGAGTTGACCGTTGTGGGGCGAGGCATCTTGTGAGTGCGACGCCCATGTTTGAAGCCTGGAGGGTTGTTTTGAAACAAGGGGCGGAACGAGACGGAAGATGTAGTATATTAGAACAAGGTTGGGCTCGACGCAATGGACTAGGCGTCGCGACACGGCGAAGAACAGACTCGAGCAAGAAAGAATACATGTGGCAGCATAATCAAAGATTGAAAGAAGCCCCGTGAATCACTATCCATGCTAGATTCGCCTGCACAGAGTTGGAATACCCTGTACACTGCCTTGTCTCGGCCATCGCAAGCGTTGACATGCTCTCTAGCACAAACAATGTTCACCACAGGCGGATAAGAAGGTACCAAAGGAACAAAGAATAGCTAGCAAAAACCTTGGGAAAACACACGTATGTATACGCACAACACAATGCACCAAAAATCGCAATCTGATCGAAAAATGCTGTCGTATCGAACTCTATTCTAGACTCCCAGGGGTATATGAATAACCATCTAACCGCTCTGCTCCGTTCTCTATTCCCATATCTACCCCGCAACCAACACCTCCTTCTCGGCCTCGATGCCTTTCTCTTCCCTCTCAACAACTCCCTGTTCCATCTTCCCAACCTTGTCTAGCCCCCCACCCTCCTTCTTCTTCTCCTTCTTAACCGTCAAACTCCCCTTCTCAATCGCCTCCCTCGGCACCGGCCTCACATACGGCTGGCAAACCCACCACGCCCGCTTACACCGCTGCACCGCCGCCCATGACGACTCCCGCGGATCAAGCTTCTCAGTGTCTCCATTGTCTTTGTCCTTGACCTCAGCATCTGCTGGGTCTTCCGTCGCCTCGTACTCCTGTATTCCGGTCTTGACAGCGCGCTCGACGAGAGCCAGAACGTGCTCGAACGCATCCATGTCGCCTGTGCGGGCGCGCGCCAGGGCGTCGCGGACAGAGTGGTGTTGCGCGACGAGGGGGCGCAGGAGGTGGAAGAGGTGGGCCTGCATGGGAGATAGATTGGGGTTGGTAATTTTGTCCTTCTTGCCTGATTTGGGGGCCTGCTTTTGCTTCTTTTTGGGCGGGCCATCTGACTCTGGGTCAGTGTCTTGGGGTGGGCTTGGTTCGACAGCGCCGGGGACCCAGAGGGGAGGGCGCGGTGGTGGGGTTTGGCTGAAGGCGTGGCGGTGGATGATGTCGAGGTAGCGTCGCATTACTGCGTCGACGCGGTAGCCGCCTTTACCACTGCGATCGCGCCAGTATTCGGGGTCGTTTGCGGAGGGGGGAGGCGGAGGTGCGAAGATGGTGGGGTCGTGGAGGTTGCCTTCTGCGCTCATCACGCCGTCTGCGCCGGTTGCTGCCAGACAGGCCGCTATGTCTTCGTGTTGGAGGATGTTTCCGTTGGCAAAGATGACAGCGTCTGGGGGCAGATTATCTCGTAGGTAGCGAATCATAGTCCAGTCTGCCAGGCCTGTGTTGTGGCCCTTTTGCTCTCTTCGGCGGCCGTGGACTGTGATGATGCTCGCGCCTGCGTTCAGGATGGTTTGCGCATATTCTAACGTCTTCTCCCTAGTCTCAAGAACTCGCATTTTCGCAGTAACAGGCACGTCTAACTCTTCATCCAGCTTGCGTATCATCCTGGCTATTAGGTCCGGATCTTCTTGCAGGAAGGCACCGTACTTGCCCCTCTTCGCTATTCCTTGCGGACACCCCAGATTCAGATCCACGGCATCGCAAAACGGCGCAACATGCTTCGCAGCATGCAGCAAATCGTCGGGGTCATTCGAGCAGAACTGCACCGTAAGGGGTCGATCGAATGCCGGGTTCCCGTCAAGATGTCTGTCCGACTCCGGCAGCTGTGAGACATGATAGGAATCAGGCGGTGACGGGATCGGCGACTTGAGAGGCTGAAAATGGTTGTCGCGATAATTGCTCTTGTCACCAAACATTTTCGAATGGAACATGGGCGTGTATGCTAGGAGGGACTTTTGCTGGTCGGGTGGGAGAAATGAGCGTGAGAGCATGCGCCATGCCTGCAGCGGCCATTGTATTAGCTAAAGCCTTTGTCATTGGGAGAAGAAAGGCGTGAAGAAACGTACGAACTCTGACTGTTCGACCATTGGCGCAAGCACAAGCTTCGGGCTCCCAATGCTCTCATAGAAGGCGCGCCCTCGAAGCTTCGTCCCTTTCCTGCCTGCCTGTGCCACTCCATTGCTCCCTGCTTCTCCCTGCGTACCGGCATTCTGAGTTGCCATGACTGGCAGAAATCGTCGTGGTACCCAGCCCCTCTCCGCGGGGGCAATTGCGCCCCCGAGGGTTCGCAGTCGCAAAGTTCGTATGACTGCGAAAAGCGCCAAATCAGTCTCCCAGACGTCGTAGATTCCCAGACACGCTTGCGCTGCAGGGAAACCTTGTTCTAGTCCCTTGATCCGGTGGTCTGTGGTACGAGGTAAAGGTTGGTGACCACCTCATCGCGCGCCGAAAAAAATACGCCATCCTAGTCCTCACAATTGCCGGCCAATCAGGGTCCGCCAGCATTTCTGAACACTGGGGCCATGGAGCCTCAGTGTTGCACCGTCAGCGTACCAAAGTAGCCATCCGCGGCATACATATTAGATCGAGGCGCGCCTGGCTCCCTCTGTCGTCTGGTCTTTTTACTTCGTTCAATTCGATGCAGAACTTTCCATCACCCATCACTTTGATCTGCAAGCTGGGGACCACATGTGCCAATCAACCAGCACTGACGACTGCTTGAGGGGTATATCACGCCATCAAGGTACTGTATCCACATTTCACATTTCACAAACGTATCGAGCGAGTGATTCCTCGAGTGTTGACCTGATGTTTTGATTGTTGGCATCGGCTACCAATCCTGCATTAATCGTCCCCCATGACCGCAAAATCCACAATCAATCTATAACTGTCGAGGGAGCCGTTGCTCAACCTGCGACTCATTGAGTCCATCGAATCAAATCATCCTTCAGCATACACAAAGGAAAAACCTCCATCAACCATGAAACATTCAAAGCAAACGCCAAGTCCATGCAGCCCATATCGCAGACTCGTTTGAGTCCAATCGTTCAAATGCCTTCAGCCCATCAATGGAGGGCTCAGCAGTCGTAAAGAAAAGAGATCATCGGCTATGGTGGCGGTCGTCATCGAGGCCACAGCCGGTCTAGTTGCCTTCGAGGAGGCGAAAGGAAACGCTGAAATGCAAATGGGGGGCCATCATTGATGGATGCAGGACTCCGATGGTATGCTAACATGCAGGTACTCCTAGGTAAGAAGGAATCAAGGTGGTGGACAGCCAGGCACGGGGAGCAGTGCGGCCGTCCGGATATCTCGCAAGGGAAGAATCAGACAAGCCGAGACGAGTCTTCGGGGTGGAGAATGCACTCAGAAGGTGCTCCAGGTCCAGCCACCCTGGGCGCTCTGAGCAATGCTGCCCACGCGCTGGTTTCCAGGGCGCTTGGCGGGCTCAGGAGCATCGCTCTGCTCGGCCGTTGCGCTGCTCTCCGAGCTCTCGCTGTTGGTGCGGCTGGAACGGAGATGCTCCCACTCACGGAAGGAGGCATCGCAGCGATCGCACGCACGGTACCAGGCACCATTGGGGTGGAAGCGGGCAAGCTCGTCGAGACGGACCTGCTTGATCGAATGCGCCCAGCAGAAGATGCCACCACACTTGCGGCAGTGATGACGGCGCAGGAGGAAAGTGAAGGGCTCGTGGCAGGCAGTAGCTTGGCAGAGCTGGACGTGGCGATCATTCTAAAGAGGTGCGTTAGTGCGATTGGTCTGGATCAATTGAAGAGCAAGGGCTATTTGAGATTCGAGACGAAGACAAGGGCGGTGACGAACAACAGGCCTGCATCGGATAAAGCCTCTAGCGTGGGGGGGGGAGGCTCAAGCGGAACAAGACGGTGTCACCAATGTCCATGCAAGACATGGCATTGCACCTCACCAGCCTTGCCACAACCCGTACAAGCGTGCTGGCCAGCAGAGCATCCAACGTCGATGGGCGAGGTTTTCATGTTTGTTGAACAGCTCCTGCCTCGGCGAGACGCTCGGCACATCGGAGGCGCAGACAACAGGAGTTGGCCAGGCCAGTGCAGCACTAGAGGACCCACTCTCACGTATGTACGTAAGTCGGTAAGAGTAGGCTCCTACCTGGGATTGGGGCACGTGACAAGAGGAAAGAGTGGGGCTAATCGCGGCATAAGGAATGAGAGGAAATTGAGACAACATACCTGCCAGTGGACGCGCGTGATGGGACCTGCAGTAGGCGACATGGGCACATCGTTGTAGATGCTCTCAATGTCCTCGTTGCCGACCAGCGAGCTGGGCCTGGCCATGCCGTCGGTGTTGATCTTGGACAGTCCGCCCTTGGCCTGCCAGCCGCCAGCGGAAGCGGGAAAATTGATGCCAGAGTCGCGCTTGGGAGGAGACTTGTGGCAGTACTTCTCCGTCTTCCTGAGCGCAGCCGGGACGCCGATGGCAGTGCGAGGCTGGTAGATGCCCTGGTGGCGCTGCAGAGGAAGCTGGGTGTTGTTGTGAGGCGAGGTGGGTGAAATGTTGATTGGGGAGCTCAGCGCAGTACCGTTGGGCGAGTACTGAGTCGTCTTGCGCGGAGCATCGGCGGGGTGGGGCGCCTGGCGCGGAATAGCAGTCGCAGAGGACGTGGCAGCCATGATGAGTGTCAGCGTGGGCCAAGAGCAGTTGCGGCTGTGGTGTTGGTGTTGTGGTAGTGGTAGTGGTTGTGTTGGTGGTCGTGGTTGGGGTTGTGGTGGTGATGATGCGGCAGTGTCGAGGGCTTTATATGGTAGGGGCAGCGTGGTACCGTGGTACTGATAAGAACCGACAGAGCAGACCCTGTGCAAACGAACGGGCAACGGGGCAGCAGTTCGAGCCCAACTCGACAGTGCAACGGTGAGCCCGGTGAACCTGAACAGAAGGCGGTAAGGAGGGCGCAATTGGTTGGTGAGGCTGGCCGTGGGGATATGAGGACGGCAAACGGTGATACAGCAGAGGACGGGCCACAATGCGTCAGGACTCAGGACGTGCGTGGTGGCAGATGGGCAGATGTGTGGGAGGGTGTCGCGTGAGGATGTGGAGGAGATATCTGGGGCGAGGACCGTGAGGCTCTGTCTGGGGCACAGGATGAATTAAGGCCAGCGTGCTTGGCCTAGCACTCAAGGGAATGGTAATTATTGCCCACCATGGACTGATCGTCTATGGCGAGGGTCGGCCAGTGTTAGCCCGCCTGATTGGGAATGCCTGCTTGCTTGGCCCGACTATCATCGACGACCCGGCGGCCGGCTTGCTCATTCTTTTTGCTAACTTCTAGCTGGAGCACCGCGCTCGACCTCCGCCTCTCCTTTCACTGCTACCCACCCTCGCACTGTGCAGATGGTGTGCAAACACGGCCGTGGCGAGATCTTGCGCGAGTGCGACTGCTACTCTTCCAATCAGCGCGGTCGTATGTCGTATGTCGTATGTCGTGTGCGCTGCTGGGCGCCTTCATGTGGTGCGCTGTTGTCTTCGCAGCGGCAACGGCTGGCCGCCCCACCAAGAGATAAGGCAGGCCAGCGGGCCAATGGCAGATGTTGAGCTGCGAATCTGACGTCTCCGAGGGCACTACGCCTTGCCATGGGAACTCCAGCCGGGGCACTCCTGTGGTCAAGACTCAAGCGCAACCCTTGAAATGAATTAATTATGATGCAGCGCTGTGTCCATCACTGTTTGCAAGTCGACATTGGGGCCATTGAGACATCTCGATACGAGGCCGCACCCGGCGCCATGCGTCCATCGCAATGCAATTCGCAATGCAATGCGACTATCTGGGCTAGTTGGGCATTTATTCCGCACGCCCCATCCAGGTCCATCTTTCTGCTTTGGAACTGGCGGGGCATCGCTCGGAGCACTCAAGCCATGAAGCGCGAGGCGCCGGCTCACTCATCACGTGAAGTCGGTGGCGTGTGGCGCAGCTAACCCGCCCTAGGCCGAGGCTCACATGATGCCTCGATTAAACATGCTGAAACTCGTCCTACGAAGCCTCGTCCTGCAAATGCGGGGAAAGCAAGGCGGTCAATAAGTTGCAGTGGGCTCCTGTCTATCTTCTCCGTACAACTTGTGTCTGTTGGCCTTGTGCGTAGAACCTGGAGACGTTGCACGGTCTACCCCTGGCTCAGCTCCCCAGGATCCTCAACATGTCCTTGCCGACTGAGGCCGTGTCGCCAAACGCCACACCCTTGCCACCGCTGCCCGAGGAGGACCCGCTGACTCCAGCCCAATGGAAGACGTTACTGGCTATTGCTGATGCAGTCATACCTACCATCAAGCCTATGTCAACTACTAGGGTGGATTCTGAACTTGCCGTAACTGATATTGAGTACTCGAACGCGATCAGCACACTGCGCACTCTTACTCCTGAAAAGGACCCTGATACCACTGCGGCTGCGAAAGCATATCTTGAAGATAATGCATCATCCAATCCCGGGTTCAAACTGGGGTTGCAGAGGATCTTTGCTGTCTGCCTGCCGCAGTCCACTAAGAAAGAGCTGATTATGGTACTGAATATCCTAAAGTAGGTACATCGTGACTCACCGCATATGGCTGCACAAATCGGGACAGAACATACAATTAATGGTACTACCTCATCTAACAACCTAACAGCACGCGCGCAGGTTCACTTGCTCTCACTGGCTACCTAACCCCCATCAGTGAACAACCGACTCACATCCGCGAATCTATCCTCAGAGCCTGGTCCACTGCACGCATAGGAGCCCTACGCCAACTCCACCGTTCCCTAACCGTAGTATCCAAGCAAACATGGATCAAGGTCAGCCCGACCCTACGCCGGGTCCTCGGTGTTCCCCGAGTACCTGTGGGCATGAAAGCTGGCAAGGGCTACGAGTACACGTTCATCCAGATCCCACCAGGCGCCAAGGCCGAAGTTATCGAAACAGATGTGCTTATTGTTGGCAGTGGATGTGGTGGGGGCGTAAGTGCCAAGAATCTTGCTGAAGCTGGGTATCGTGTGCTTGTTGTAGAAAAGGCATATCACTGGACACCTGACCATTATCCCATGGCCGAGGCTGACGGATGGAACCATCTTTTCATGAACAGTGGCGTCATGACCTCGGATGATAGTTCGATCAACATTGTTGCTGGGCAAACATGGGGCGGTGGTGGAACAGTGAATTGGTCTGCCTCTCTCCAAACACAGGGCTATGTCCGGCGCGAATGGGCGTCTCGCGGCCTCCCATTCTTCACATCTGCGGCGTTTCAGGAGTCTTTGGATCGTGTGTGCGAGCGCATGGGCGTTTCTGCAGATTATGTACGACACAACTCTCCCAATGCCATGCTACTCGAGGGCGCCCGAAAGTTGGGCTGGGCCCACAAGCCAGTGCCACAGAACACGGGGAAGAAGGAGCACTACTGTGGTCATTGTACGTTTGGCTGCGGATCATGCGAAAAGCAAGGGCCGGCTGTATCGTTTCTCCCAGACGCCGCTCGCGCGGGGGCGAATTTCCTTGAGGGTTTCCACGCAGAGAAGGTTATCTTTTCCAATAAGCGTGGTAAGAAAGCAGCAACGGGGCTCCTGGGCACTTGGACTTCGCGCGACACCAACGGGGGAGTAGCTGGCGCACCTGTTACTAGGCGCAAAGTTCTCATCAAAGCAAAGCGCATCATCGTATCGGCAGGCACTATGCAATCTCCCCTTCTCCTCCTCCGCTCCGGCCTCAAGAATCCTCAAATCGGGCGAAACCTTCATGTCCATCCCGTGGGTCTCCTCGGCGCTGTCCACAAGCAAGTTCTCAACCCCTGGGAAGGTGGTATTCTTACTTCTGTTGTGAGTGAATACGAGAACCTCGACAACAAGGGCCACGGCGCGAAACTCGAGGCCACAAGTATGATCCCAACCGCCTGGCTCATCTGGCTTGAATGGAAAGGCGGGCTAGCCTCGAAACTCGATGCAGCGCGCCTGCGCCATATGGCAGGCTACATATCTGTAGTGCGCGACCGAGATACTGGCGTTGTCTACCCCGATCCTGTGGATGGTCGCCCAAGATTCAGATACACTGTCAGCAAATTCGACAAAAAGCACATCATGGCCGGCCTGCTTGGGCTCGCGAAGATCCAATATGTGGAAGGCGCACAGGAAATCTTCGCAGTGATACCCGGTATGCGCAGCTTCGTGCGCGACCCAACTCAGTCACCAGATCAGGGCATCAACAATCCCGACTTCAAAACCTGGCTAGACGAGCTCGAGCAGCATGCTTTTCCGGCGCCAGAGTCGGTGTTTGTGAGTGCGCATCAGATGGGGACGTGCAGGATGAGTGCGGTCGAGAAGGAGGGTGTTGTCAACGCGAGCGGTGAGGTATGGGGCGTGCAGGGCTTGTATGTTGCTGATGCAAGTGTTTTCCCGAGTGCGAGCGGGGTCAATCCCATGGTGACGAACATGGCTATTTCGGACTACATTTCGCGTGGAGTTGCAAGGGGGTTGGATAGTAAGGCCAAGTTGTAGTTGTAAAGTTGCAAGGTAGTGGCGTGTGGGGTAGGTCGATGGTCACGGGGTTGTGTTGTGGCGGGTAGCCTAGGCTAGTGGCAAGGTTGATCAACAGAAGAACTTAGCACGTCCACCATACTTGACTCTGATTGGCTGCACTCTTACCGTTTCTCGGCAGCTGCTGGACTACATTGGACCCCGAACGCGAAGTCTGGAGGTTTAGAGGGGCAACTGCACGGTTACGTCATACATACTTTGACACCTCAGTCGTCCGAACTTGACGATGGACAGCCATGATGTAGAGACCAGCCCAATCATTGCCCTATTGCCCTGCGTCCCTAACCTTACAGCACCCGCTACTAAAGAAAGACTGTGGTTCCACATCGCAGTCTTGGTCCTGCTGCTCCTTTCTGATTTAGCAGGTGACACCCGATCCATCCTACAAAGTACGTGGTCCGAGTCGTCGATTCAACAAGAGAATATCGCTTTGCTGTCTTACGTTCTGCGTGGTATCGGACACAGTAGGCTCAGGTAGTACTCGGGTGGCTTGGCCGAACCTTTCGAGAAGGTGGCACTGTTGGAGGAGGATACAAGAAGGCTGCGTTGAATCGCCTACAAGGACATGTCAACGTCCCGCCACCGAATTCCAACCTGAAACGAAAGGACCACATCAACGTGCCACCGCCTAACAACCCCGCTTGCTGGCCAATTCACTTCGAGTAGCTCCGGTTTGTGCCTTTCGAAAAGGTGGCACTGTCCTTGTATTCAACACGAAGGCTGCACTGATTTCCATCTGCACCAACACCCTATCTACATCGTCGAGAGTGCCCACAACGCGACGATACGACTTATAGCGCCGCACGACGACACGGATTACAACGCCGCTACCGTCTACGCATATTTTTCGGCTGCACACTATGACCACGACAAGATCTGTCGCCGCCAGCCCTGTCAATGGGGTTGACAACGGGAACGAAGGCACTGAGTTCATGTCCATGCTCCCTCCGCTTCGAGACAAGATCGACGGCTATGACAACACGAAGCCATGCAGCCAACAACCTTTCGAGCTACCATCAATCTTCCGGGACGCAATGTCTGTTCGCGAAGTTGTTTTTGCTGAGCAGGGCGTTCCACTCGAAGCCGAGTTCGACGAAGACGATCCTCGCAGCTGGCACTGGGTTGCCTATGCCTCCGTTGCCTCTTCTTCAAAACCACCCAAGGACTTGCGGCCTCACTCCTCCAAAGCCCCGCAACAGGAAGCACGCCGCACATCTGCTTCCGCATCTCGCACTCCTGTCGCTACTATCCGGCTGATTCCGCCGCCCCATGGCCCGAACAAATACCTCCAAGACACCGAAGTAGACAAGCATCCCGATGCCTCGCCGCTGAATGAAAAGATTGAGAGAGTACATCCGGAAGAGCCATACGTCAAGCTAGGGCGACTTGCCACACTCAAGCCGTACCGAGGCATGGGACTCGCAGGTCTGCTCATCAACACCGCCTTCGAATTCGCCAAGCAGAACCCCGAAACCATATACAAGCCTCCTTCACCGACCGCCATTCAGAGAGCGCAAATCAACGACCATGGCAAAGAACAACAACTCGCATGGGACGGCCTTGTCATGATACATGCCCAAGCCAATCTCAAGAAGATGTGGGAGAAGCATGGCTTCAGTGAAGAGCTGAAGAACGACAAGGGCGAAGTGGAGATATCCCCAGAACCACACTGGATTGAAGAAGGCATTGAACACATTGGCATGTGGAAGAGACTAGACGTCAAGAGGGGTAGATTAGCATTGACTTCCACCAAGTGGCCCAACGCTTGAGATCGCCACATCCCAGGCCACTGAAGCCTTGCTTATTATTCTTCACACAGGCGTTCATAGCGAATCAAGGCAGAGAGAAAGATCACCCCTTAAAAAGGGCCTACACGCTTTCCGCTTACTATCTAGCTGGCTCGGCCTGACTATGCGACACCACGAACCGTTTTTTTATACCCCGATGAGGATTGCGATTTATGGCTAGACGGGCTCCTTCATTTTGAACAAGACTAGCATTGTTCTTTCACAAAAGTTATCGCACAAGATAGTTTTAGATGGGAATTCATGGTTTGATTGTTTTTCTTTGATTCGTTTCAGTGCGCAATAATAACTGCTATGTTGATGCTTCTGTGATTGAGTATGTCGAAATCGAACACTGGCTAGTATTCCAGACAAGACTGTTTCTATTATCAGACACGATGCTTCGCTGCATATCCCACCTTTCTACGCACTTTACCTTGCTTTATACTTGGCCTTACTGCGCATCCTACCTCAGCGCGCATCCAATCTCAGTACATATCCTATCCCAGTGCACATCCTATCCTAACATGTATCCTACCTTAGTGCTTCCTCAGCTCCCTTCCACACCCAATCCGGCCCCGCGATTAACATACTTGAGCGCAACACACGCTGGACAGACATAATTCACTACCACGGCACAGCAGCCACGACCCCATCCTCCGAATATCCACTATCAAGCCCTCACAGCACACGCCCACCATCATCGATAGTAATACCGATATCTTACCCTGAGGCCGCCTTTGGACAAAAGAAAGGGAGCGTGGTGTGATACATAAAGGGCACGCCGGATGATTGCCTCAATTTGCGCGGAAAGGCCATCTCAGGCGAGGAGGTAGGGGGACAAGTGCGAGCCCTGCGGATTGAGGTTAGGCGTGTGTGCACCAGTGCTGTTTTAATGCAAGATCGGGTTGGGTTTGGTAATGGTTCCAGGTAGGTGTAATAAGGGAGTGTTGAGACTTTGAGCGCAGGGCTAGACTTTGTGTTTTCGATTCGATGGGATTCGACATGCGGGCGCCAATTAGGTACTCGGGCGTACGGCCCGGCTTGTGAGGGGGCGCTTGGTGCGTCGTCTGGGGGGCGTGGGATTGGATGGCTGGGCTGCCATGTTGTTTGTTGCGGATGCCGCTCTTTGGCTCAACAGTGTTCATTTTTCGTTCGATTCGGCGCCACGCGGGGTATCTGGTAGATTGAAAATACAATTCTATCGATTACCATGGCCGGTAGTTGCTAGTTGATGGTGTTTTTCTCATCGGGTGGGTGAGATGAAACAGAGTGGATGGAGATGGAAGGTATTGCGTGTTTTTAAACACTTGGAGCGAATGAGCCGAATTGATATGGAATTGGTTGGGTTCAAATCTTGCAAAGTTCTCAATTGGTCTGGGCTCGATACCTTTGACGTATCTCATTTAATTGATCACTGTTGGTTTGTCAAGGGGGAAGCATTCCAAGGTTTGGGTAGTTCGAAACGTGGATTCCCATTCGCTCCGGGGTATTCTCAACCCGCATCGGTATGCTTTTGTAATTTTCTGACGTTGTTTACCACTGAGCAGATGGAATATCTAAGAATTGTACCTGTGTCAGGACGCACAACTTTGCCCACGTATTTCTTACAACGCAAATGCCGGGATAGTTGATTTTCAAGCATGATAGGTTGAGAATTGTTTTTGATTTCTCGAACCGATCTCCTGGCCTTAATCTCCTTATCTCTGAGGATCTTATCTAGGCCGGGCTATGTAGGAACACGTGATGAGTGATTATTCACGACTTCGAACTTTTACAAGGCAACCATTCGGTAGTTGGATTCATGCGTGGTAGGTTCCGGCTAGCTCCATCGCTCTTTGCTATCTCGAGTTGTTCTTCCGCCCTGCCCCCTCCTTGCCCCTATCACCTACAGCTTCTCTGCCGGCTCTTATTCAACTACGTTTTGAACTGCGACGAAATAGATTCAAATTAATATCGGCCATTTGCATTTTGCAGCCATGGCGAATTTTACCATTGTTGTTTTGGCTATTCACCATGATATCCCACATCAATTGCTTCCTCATGCCCGACCCTAACATAGGGCATAACTACACAGTTGCAATCGCGACAACCGATGTAATTGATCATACACGCATCAATGCAACACCGTGAAAATCATCCGAGAATCGAAGAATTATGGTCAGCGTTTTCATGCCAACCCCAAAAGCCAACTGCAACGAGCAGAAACTAATACTTTACACGAACGACGCGGTTGGAAAGATCAAAAATTTGGTAGCAAAAAGACGAGCACCCCAGTCAACCTCTCCCGCAGCGCACCCACTCTAAAAATCACTGCCAAATCCCCTATCTACTTCTTCGGCCGGCGCAACTTCCGCCGAAACAACGACGTTAATTGGTCCCACCGCTTAGCTATTTCTCAATCGCCCAGCCACCGAATGACTCCGAGATCTTCGACTTCTCCGGCGTACCCATTGCGCTCGAACCCGCGCAAAACACGAAGGGATGGACGAATATCGCGAGCGTCGGTCTGGGCAAAGTTGGGCCGGATGGGAATCACGCCGTCACTTGCTTTGTTGAGACTATCATCAGGGATAAGTTGTTCAACCAAAAGTATGAGATGAGAAACTACATGGACATCTTTAGCTCTGACACCATGATTCCGTACATGGCTCATGTAGGCAAGTGCAGTAAAGTAACGGGCAACAAGAAGACGTCTGAGACGAGGCAGGTGGAGGCATTTTGGTGGGTTGGTAACGACCTCGAGGAAGGTTTGCGAGAAGCTATCCAAGGTGTAATTCAAAGTATTTGGTAGGTATCAAAGACGCTAAATCAGGCTTGCGGCGTAATCGAAGAGTGAATAAGCTTCTCTTTTGAGTTATCTTGGGATTGCAGTCTTGCGGTAAATTGTAGTCAAGATAGCTACGAACTTGCACTGTTATATCAGAGGTATAATACCAAAACGCTGGAAATCTAGCAATTTTCTGCTATACATCACTACTCAATTGCATTTTTCAAGCCCTTTTTTTTTGGATTGGGGGTAAGATAAATTTGATACTTGAAATATGTAGTTTGGTATTCAAATAGTATTTCAATACAATTTCCACCGATTTGAAGTCAAGCTTCCCACCCCCCCACCCCCCCACCATCATTTGATGTTCACATGCTTTTCTGTCCTGATGACAAAACCTCGAAGCCTCTGATTCCTGAGCCGGATCCTGTGCGGTCCATTATCATGCGGTATGAAGATCCAGTACAGGGCATTGGCGCGATCTCGTGCGCGTTGGGCTATCATGGTATTGGTAGCAGGGAGTTTTGGACCGGATGGAGCCCCCGAGCCTCTGCGCCTGAGTACCAATAGAATCACGAAAACCACCGAGCGCACCCTTTGAACTTGGGTAAGCCCGGAGCCCTTCAAGGCGCTCTCTACAAACAGCCAGGTGATAGCCAAGGGTAATATGATCGGGAGACGCATCGTGGTTCCGTTTCGCGGGTTCAGGAATCGAAGGAGTTTTCGGTATGTGTGCGCACACGAACACTGGGGAATGATAAGAATGATAGAAGATAAGAGCTGTTTTCCGTTGAACAATGTTCACTATGGATTTGGAGAGAATATGGATGTTATGTATTGTGTCGATTTACTGCACGGAAACACATAGGGTCAGTCAGTGGACGTTCAAACAGAGTACTTGGCCTGTTCTCGTCCCACAGACCAACCACACCATTTTCTTCTCCGCAAATTGTTCAGTTGCTTGCATTTTCCTTTGTACCTCGGTTGGTAAGTTTAATGTGGTCTTCGCATGCCCAAAATCGCAACTCCTCCGCATGGTAAATTGTGTGCAAGACCATTGTATAACGAACCTCCAACAAGAACGAATATCGCATATATTTTGATCCCACCAATGACAAACCCCAAAGATGCCTGCAGCGTCGAATTATACATCCATATCTCCAATTATGTCATGCAAGTGGTGTGAGGGCTCGCAAATCTGTTCCACTCCATGTACCGAATTACCGGAACTACGTCAGTGCGTATCTGCTCACAACTCTGACCACATGCCGCTTCTCGCCTCGCGGTAGATCTTTTCGTTTGGTTGGTATGTCTTGTGCCTCGTGGTAGAGGCTGAAGCTCGATGATTTCACATGGTGGTGCCGGGGTGAAGAATCGGGAGAAAAAGCTCATGGTGTAGGGGCTTTTGAATGACAAGATTAGATGAGATGGGATTCGTGGGGCGGGCCATTATATGGGCTAGGCGAAGCACATGGGCGTGGTGACGATTAAATCTCGCACTACGCTAGTTGTCAAATGATATCGTGGTGCTGCCACTTTGCTGTAAGTCAAGTGTTGTCATACTAGGATACACGTTGTACAGTGAGTTAGGCTAGGACTAGAATCAACTAACCAACCTGTGCACGAGTAGCCACTGTTGCATTTGACAAACGTCTGTGTTCAGTGTGCGACATGCGGTTCCTTTCTCCACTTGTGCCCTTAAAACTCCACTCAATGCCGCAGAAAGTTGCAGAAACCCAGAACAGGTAATATCGTACACCATTGTTGCCTTTGACTAGGCATTGCAGAAGTCCAGCTCTCTTCCCGTACGTTACACCCCGAAACAAGATCTACCCTTCTTCTCCTACCCTGCCTTACCCTACTTCCGCTTGTACTTCCTCATCCTGCCCTTCCTCCCTCCGCCCACCGTACCTCCTTTGCGCGTCTTTCCACTTGCATATCCTTCCTGTGCGCATCCTCCCCCTCTTTGTGCCTCTCCCTCTGCGCTTCCTCTTAGCGCTTCCCTCCCTCCCCTTCCTCTCCCCATCCCTCCTCTCTCCAAGTCCCACTCCTGCCACCTTCCTTGAGTACAACGCGCACATCATGAATGCGCTGAAACTTGTCCACCGCCTTACACATATCCACGACCGACAACGCCGTCCCCATAACTGCAGTCATAGCCTCCATCTCTACGCCCGTGGGCCCCGTACACGCGACTTTTGCCTCGATGCCTACACCGCCGAACCCGAGTCCAGGGCCACCCTCAGCCGCATCGATGAGCTGCAGCTCCACGCCGACATGTGTAAGCGCAATGGGGTGGCACAGTGGCACGAGATCTGGGCACTTCTTCGCTGCCATAATGCCTGCGATGCGCGAGACGCTAAGCACGTCGCCCTTCTTGAGCGAATTGCTCTTGATCAGCGCGAGCGGGGTTGGGTTCGAGAAGTAGATGGTGCCCACCGCGATGGCTGTGCGGACAGTGTGCGGTTTAGAGGATACGGACACCATGTGCGCGGAGCCCGAGGGCGTGAGGTGAGGGAGAAACGGCTGCGAAGCTGGGAGCTGCGAGATTGTGGGCTCCGACATTTTCGTGGACTGCGTCGGCTCATGAGCTAAGCTGGGATCGAAGGGTGGGCGCGAGGTTGTCGAGTACAAACGGCGCGAAGCTGTGGAGTACAAACGACACGTGATGCTCTCGTGTAGAGGATTATCAACCGATTCTGGTCGCTTGGGGGGTGTGATAACGCGGTAAACCTTACCCTTGGCCTCCTCTCTGCGCGCCCTTTTCCTCGCGTTATACGCTGCTACTTTGGCCTGTTTTCTGGTATATACTTCAAATGGGTCAGCTTCAAGCTCATCTGCCTTTTCAGCCTCCTCCTCCACATTCTTGCTGATCAAAAAGTCCATACCACGGGCCTCGAGCTCGTTCCAGTCCAGTGTGCCCTCTGCATCGCCTATCATGGAGTTTCGCGCCTCGAACACTTCAACCCACCGCTCTGACATGCGCTCTGCAGCTTCGTTGCTGAGGTCGTGGTTCCGAACCATTTCGTCAAGAACGCCCTTTACTTGCGATTCGAGTGACTCTACACTCAATCCTGGAGGTTTCTTCGGCAACTTTCCGTGAATGAACCGCGTTTTCCACCTTGTAGCAAGGATTTTTAGCCATGTCTGCAGAGTATTTCGATTTTGGCTTGTCCATATCGCATATGGCAGTGAGTCGATGCGGGGATAGAACGTTCTGAGGCGCTCTTGCATCTCATAGATTTGGGGTTGGAGTTTACTTGTTTCGACGTTGAGATAGATAGTGAAATCTTGGCTGATGCGAATCTCGTCGAAGTCAGGAGCGTGGAGGCGTAGGTGGTCCGCTGTTTTACGCTCTGACTCTGGTGAGAAGATGCTTGCGCCCCGGTGTTGTCTCTTCCATTCTTTCTCATATAGCCTTAGCTTATCTATACCAAGATTTGGTGGTAAACCGGGTGCTCCTTGGCTTTTGCTCTTCGGTTTTCGTTCCAGTTCTCGTTCCAGCAGCTTCAGACCTTCATTACCGACTTGCCGTGTCGGTCCCTTTTCTTGAAAGCTCGCATGCTTCCTCTGGAAATATTCTGCTACTGGGGGTACGGCACCGACGGCGTGTTCCCACCTAAGTGGTGTGGAACCAGTGTTTTTCAATCCATCGCCGGTACTATCTGCGCTTTCCGACGAATTTTCTTTCTTGTCCTTCGCGAACGAATCTCCCATGGTACCAGCAGCAACATCTAAAACATCCTTGAGGTCAGATGACTGTACTTTCTCCTGCCATTTCATGATTCTCGCTGTTTTTCTTGAAATGCGGCCTAGGCTTTGGTCACTTTCTTCGAGATCCTGTATCTGTTTAAACTTTTCCTGAATCTTATTCATAAGCTCTTCCTCTCGCGCTTTGAGTTCAAGCAATTTGGGGCTTGGCTCTATTTTCTTGCCACCGTACCTCTTTTCCATTGGGTCTACTTGCGAGTCTCGCAGTCTTCTCATTTCTCGATACCATTCTTTGCTCCTAAACCTGAATGAAGGGCCCGGTCGGTCCTTGAAGTCTCGGGGTGCGGCCGGGTCGAAATCTTCGAGCTCAGGCGCCATGATGGTATATATAGTTACTTCGTCCGCGTCTTTCATCTTCTTTGGGTCAACATGGCGGAGTTCCTCCTGCCTTACATTATGTGCGGCTATTTTCACACTTCTCCAGAGGTTTAGCCAAAAAGAGCGATCTCTGGGAGCTTGCCCAGGTAGATTGAACTTGTTGATGTCAAATGGTGGCAGTTCAGGCAGGTCACTCGGCGTCGTGCGCCGCCGTCTAACACCATCGGCATCAATATAACTAATTCTGTCCATCCTTTTTTCTAACTCCGCATTCAAAGCGGCTTGGCTTGCCATGGAGGCCGCTTGATTAGCCTGTGCCTCTCTTAGGTCTCGCAGCGTGGTTGGCGGAAGCCTGTAGTAATTTCGAATCCAAGTAGTATTGGGTGGTGATGTTGCGTGGAGAGCAGAATACGATAGCAAAGGGGTATTTGGCGCTCTTCGAAGCCGTGCACTTGAGGCGAGATGCATCCCTAAATTCCGCTGAGCCAGTGGCTGACAAGAATCAGATATCCGGGCAGCAGCTCCCCTATCTACACTGAGTTAGCACTGTACATCACAAATCTTGATATCGTATGATCAAGTGGCAACAGTGGGGTATATATTTGCGGTATATAGCTGATGACCTTCTTCATAGATAACAGCTCAATCTACAATGCGAATAAACGTCGTCCATGCAGCTAACAGTCGAAGTTTTGTAGAAGGCATTATATGCGGGCACAAATGTACAAAGGAAATCCAGGGTTTCACCCACCAATTAGGATCATGGGCCGATTCGGCATGTTCTCAAGGTCGCCCATATCAGCATGCTTTTCAGCCTTTCGCTTTACTGCCGCACCGATAACATCGAGCAACTCGCGTTCTCGCTGACCCCAGCCGAGAATCGTCTCATTACTCAGCCGGCCTTCATGTCGATCCATTTCGATCTGTTTTATGCGTTCGAAGGCTTCTTGGTCAATGGGTAGGCCGTCGTTGCCTTGGCGCAGGACATCGCGAAGAGATACCTCTGCATTGCCATGTAGGCAGACCTTGAGGTTGCCATCGCTCGTTACCCGTAATCGATTGCACGTTCCGCAGAAATCATTCGTCATGCTTGTGATAAAGCCAAGCTTGCCTACGAATCCAGGCACCTTGTAGGTTTTGCTTGTGTCGTTCTTGTGCCCAGGTAGGCGCCTTACATCAGGGTACTTCGTTTGGATGATATTGAGCTTTTCCTCGAAGCTGATCATTTTGCCTTGGCTCCATTTGTTTCCCCCAAAAGGCATGTACTCGATGAAACGCACCTCGAGATCGTTCTCACGGCCCATCTCAACGAAAGGGATGATTTCCCGCTCATTCATGCCGCGCATTACCACGCAATTCACCTTGAGCTTGAGGTTCGCGCCGAGCTTCTTCAGTTCCAGTACTCGGTCGATTGACTTCATGACGGCCTCGAAACCATTCCGCCTGGTCATGATCTGGAATTGAAACGGATCCAAGGTGTCTAGGCTAAGGTTGATGCCTGTAAGACCTGCCTCTACCATGGCATCCAGCTTTCTGTGTAGTGTGATAGCGTTCGTTGTGAGTGCAAGTTCGCGCAAGCCATTTGAGCGCAGACTGCCGATTTGCTGCATCAACGGGATGATGTCGCGGCGTACCGTGGGTTCGCCACCCGTGAGACGGATTTTGGTAACGCCTTGAGAGACAAAGAGCGATGATAGGTAGAAGATTTCGGGAGTGGTGAGCATGTGTGCGGCGGGCGATAGCGGTATACCCTCTGCTGCCATGTCAGACGACTACAATGAAAGGACGTCTCGAAGCCTACCCTCAGGCATGCAGTACAGGCATCGCAGATTGCACCGCTCGGTAATGCTGATCCGCAGATAGTCATGTTGGCGATTGAAGGTATCGGTCAAGAACTCGGAGAAGGGCTTGGCTTTGTCCGCTGCGGCTATGCGTCGTTCGAGAGCACTTCGTCGCTGTGTGGTTGGGACGGGTGGTATCCCTCCTGGATATACGGGATCGGGTTCCTGTACCGCCGCCTTGGTTCCAATGCGCCTCGCCTGCAATGCGTGCGTCGAGTGTGGGAGGCCGTGTTGCCCATGCGCTGTTGCCACCCGCAGTGCGGTCGGCGCCGCCCGTATCCTTGTGATGGGCACCATCAAGAATTATTGAAGGTGGGAAGTCCTCGTTCAACATTCAGGCCGGCAGACATGGGGACTATGTACATGGAGGGTGGAATAAATTAATAACGATGACTGGACTTCTGCATCAATGACATCCGCAGCCAGTAGCGGCGTGTAGGCTTTCTGCTAGATTCTTGGCGTGATTATTCAGGAAAACACGGCCAAAGTGGGGTATCCCCAGTTAGTAGCCATCTGCGCGAAAGTTACCTAAGCAAGCTTGTTCTGGATATCCTTTTATTCAGGAACAAAGTATTTTGGTCTATAATATTCATCCAAAGGCTGCTTTGGCTCATAACTATGACTATACCTACGATACACGCTGTCCGCTCAAACGCACGTCGGAATGCTTGTTCCGACTCGGAATGTTGGTGATGACTGTCGACAATGTATCACTGCGACACTGCTCCGTCACCCTTCGAAATTCTTCGTTGCCATTCTCGCTCTTGAAGGCCAAGACCACTATCTTCTTTCGCCTCGGTGTGTATTCCTCGCAGATAGTCGGCTCGTTGTAAGGTGGAAAGCTATCAGCCACGGCTGGACTCATCTGTTCATCTGACGATGCGTCCTCACACATCAGGTGTGGATGCCACTGCCAGCAGTTTACGCACGTGGATTGCAAACAAGGTCCTTCATATGCGACGTCGTTTTGTAGAGGCCCTCTAGTTACGAGCTTGGGACCACCATACCGGAATCTCCACAGTTTAACCTTGCAATATCTGCGAGGTTTAGGTCTAGTCAATAAAGTAGCATCCTTCCTCATCGCACACTTATGTAGCGTAGTCATTTTCACTTTGTTGATTGTTTTCTTTGTTGTCGACTTGGAAACTTTGCTCCGGAAGATATGTGTTTCTTGTTCGTAGGAATTCCACGCCCATTGTGGAATAGTAATCTTTAGGCGCGGTTTTTGGGCATTATGTACAATGACAACGGTGTTCTTCATTATGGCCGATATTTGTGAGAATCTCTGTCTTCCTCGTGCAGCAGATGCCTTTATAATATTGAGAACCATACAGGTAGTAGGCTATTGTTTGGCTGTTTCATTTATTCACGGCTTGGTGCTTTCATAGCATGCTTTGTTGTCAAGCGAACCTGCAGCCAGCAAACATACAGCTCATAAAGCAACTCGAAATAGTTCATTATACAAACGCGTAGGGTACTGTTGTGTGTTGGCGAAAGTTACTGTTCTCGTGTCTTCAGGAAGTCATTCAATGGGTCATGAATAGTCTATACATTTTGGCTACCGTCTAGATAGGTGCGGAATACCAGTCCTTAGTTGAAGCACCTGCTCCAAAGTCCACCTGTTCTTGCGAAGCTTTGGCTCTCTACGAAGCTGCTCAGTTTGCATCGGCCGTGCTTGTCCCCACCACAAAAGGACAAAGGCTGTACGCGATCATTTACAATGACACGAACAAACTCTTCTTTCTCATGCTTGCATTTTAACTTCTCCACGTACAATCGTGAAGCAAAAGGTACTGTCCATGCTGCAGAGTACCCTTCGGTTTCTGTTGTTGATTCGATCGTCGTGTTGGAGAGTGGTTTTGTTTGGTTATATAGACCAAGCGCTGCTAGCACATTGCTGATGTCATTGTCGTGACTGAAGTCTGCGTAAACCTTACGACCAAGTGGGAAGGTTTTTGGGTTAGAATTCAGTGTCGTGTTGGTATTGGTGTTGTCATGGACTGGGCTCCCTGTCAAGCGAGCCAGCAGTTCGTTGACATAGCCTACACCTTGTGAAGGAGCAAGAGGATTGCCCACACCGTAGCCGTAGTATTTGTCCAGAGTTTGATAGTAATCGAATGCATGCCACTCTTTCTCAGTGAACAGGTGGCAAAACCTGGACACTTTGGCGCTGGGGTGTGCCACAGTGTCGAATGGACACATATCCATGAGATAAACAATCGAGGCCTTGCTGAGCTTCGTCCCCAACCTTGAGTTGATGCGCTTCTGGATAGGTGGTACGAACTCGGCAGTCCATATCTTCTTTGCCCTTTCTGCAATACCGCGAATGGGCTCAACCTCAAAAGCAGGACAAGTGTCATGCGATAACGTGTTATTCCACGTTGGGCCTTCAGGAATGACCAGGTCGATCTCCTTTGGCAACTGATGAAGGGATTGAGCCATACCTAGTAACCACTTGTTTGCTGACTCTACTACGCGCTGTTGCCCACCAGAGCGCACGAATGGAGTATGGTGTTTGACGAGCCTGTGGTAACGGCGGAAAAAGTGTGCACCAGAGTTGACCATTTCCTGTCTCCCAGCCTCCGTCAACCGATCTGCCCCCAAAGAATAGTTATAGTCCTTCAGAAACCCAAACTCTCCAGGATATGAGGTGCTCGTGTTTTGTATTTCGGCAATGAGGAGGGCATAGGCCATGGACTTGCCAATAGTTGGATCGCGTCCACCGTGTCGTGAGAGGACATTTGCAAAGGTGGTCTTGCAGCCTTTCGGAGGCGCGACATCGATATCGGATGGCACAGAGAACCATAGTGAATACTGGCCCCAGAAGTGTGTGGTTTTGGGGCTGCAGCGGTAGCCTTGGTCGATGGTGTCGCACGGCTCTTTAGTAGCGGCAGCAGATAGCGAGCTGCTCGTTCAGCTTGTGGTGACGGGCAGTGTAGGGCAAATTTGACTTACTTTATCATCCCATAGATTCCACACAGGGCTCCGATAATACATAGAACGAAGCCTACAATGCTCCATCGTGACCAGCGGGCTTCTCGTCGTTTGATTGGCGAAGGCGGCTCCTTTTCGCTCAGCGGTAAAGGCGTATAGGCTTGCAGGTGGTTGCCACGAACCCTATTCCACGCGCTAGTCATCATGTCGTGTTGAAGATGGATGGTGCCTGGTGAGCTGGAGTTGCAGACATGTCGTTGTGGAGAGTTTCAGCTTGGGGTGACGTAAGTCCGGTGCCGAGAAGCGAGAACCCTGTTGAACTTCGATGGATCGCGGCGCGGGAATTGAGGGAGTCCAACAAGAAAGCAACATGGCTTGCAAACATGATTGAATTACTTAATAGGCGGGCACTCAACCAGACAATTGTTCATGCCTCTGCGGTGTTACCTCGCTCTTCTGGACGACCTCGGAAATGCCAAGCCGACGGCAAGAAGTGTCGGGAGTCAAGCCTGCACAAACTTCAAGCTCTATTGAGGTGAAACTCATCGCCTTTCGCATTCTATTAGGTATTTGTCTACATGGTTTGCCCGCCGATACGCCTTTAACGCCCTGGCCTAGTGATAATATAGAGAGGGGACGGCTAGCCCCGTTGCCAATGTTCCACCCAAGTGCTGATTGGGTGTTACCCCATAATCTTATCTCTGACGTGTGGTCAAGCTCAAAAAGAAGCTTTCGTAAGCCTTGGTGCTGCGTGTACATGCCTATTAGGGACTACGACGTCAACGGACGGCAGTTTGGAATGCCGGGTGACTACTTGTGTCCCTCTTAAGAGTTGAGGCGCCCTGGTTCAAGCCTATCTGAATAGGTACAACTACCATCTCGTCCCTACCTTTACCGGCACTACTGTAGGACCAAAGATGGTGGCCAATGAACGTGTTGACGATGAAGCCCAACTCCAGGCTCTGGGACACAAGGGAGAGCTCCATCGCAATTTCAACCTACTCTCTATGCTGGGGCTTGCCTTTGCCATTTTGAATTCGTGGACTGCGCTCTCATCTTCGCTTAGTCTCGCTTTACCTTCTGGTGGTTCAACTAGCGTCATATGGGGCTTACTGACGGCTGGGATTTGTAATTTAGCTCTAGCAGCCAGTCTTGCAGAGTTTCTTTCAGCTTATCCTACTGCCGGTGGACAGTAAGTTTCTGCGAAGACCCCGAGGTTCGGATTTGACGAGATTGTAGGTATCATTGGGTTGCCGTCATCACACCGAAACCTTGGGTCCCGTTGGCTTCATGGATAACCGGATGGATAAACACTGCAGGATGGCTTGCTCTTACAACTTCTGGCGGGCTGCTTGCTTCCCAGATCATCTCTGGCCTTATTTTGTTATTTCATCCGGAGTTCTCATTGAAGCCTTACCAGGTCTGGCTAATATACGTGGCGTGGACCCTCATTGCATTTCTCGTCAATGCCTTCCTCAATGACATCCTGCCTTATGTCAACCGTATGGCCTTCTTCTGGTCAATCGGCGGCTTTATCATCATCTGCATCACTGCCTTGGCCTGTAAATCCCCCGACTATGCCTTAGCTGAGTTTGTTTTCACAGAATTCATCAACTCAACTGGCTGGCCTGATGGTATTGCTTGGATGTTGGGCTTGCTTCAAGGCGGATTTGGAATCACTGGATATGATGCAGTAGCTCATATGATTGAAGAGATTCCAAATGCCTCTATCGAGGGCCCTAAAATCATGGTCTACTGCGTTTGCATCGGGACAGTCACTGGCTTCATCTTTTTGATGGTCCTTCTATTCGTCTCAGGTGGTGATGCGGAGAAGATTATATCTTCAACATCAGGGCCCCTGATATACATCCTCAACAATGCGACCGGGAGTCGAGTAGGAGCTACATGTCTCCTAATGTTCCCACTGGTCTGTATCTTGTTTGCAGAGGTCGCCATCATGACAACAGCCTCCCGGATGACCTATGCATTCGCCCGCGACGGGGGGCTACCTTGGTCGCCTTTCTTTTCCAAAGTCCATCCACGGCTGGGTCAGCCGCTTAATGCGCTTATGCTTGCCACTGGATTGGGGATTCTCTTTGGATTGATCCTGATCGGCTCCAGTAGTGCGTTCAATGCTCTCATTGCAGCCTCTGTGGTAGCTCTTGGAGTAAGCTACGCTATTCCCATCGCAATCAATGTTTGCCGTGGAAGGAAAATGCTTCCACCCAGGACCTTTGCTCTGCCCCATGCTGTTGGCTGGGGTGCGAATTTACTCGGTCTAAGCTACACTACAGTGACAACCGTCCTCTTCTTATTCCCACCTACGATTCCCGTTACCGCTTCTAGCATGAGTAAGTTGCTATTTGGTTGCTGTAAATCCGTGCTCTGCTGATAGTACAGATTACTGCGTTGTTGCATTTGGCATCATCATACTCATCAGCACGTTTCAGTGGTTTGTAGATGGACGGAAGAACTTCACTGGCCCTCGGACGGATATGGGTTTGGAAATATTGGGGGCTACAACAAGCCAGGACCAGTATGGCACTGGCCCAGGGCATGCGAAAATAGTTGACGAAAATGTAGGCCCGAACGCGGCACAGCAAAGTAGGGAAAAGCCAGTATACACATCTGGTATTTACGATAATCATGTTAGGTTGTCTTCGCTCGGCCCTATAACTAATTTCTCACTTGTATCATAGGCCGTCACGGGCGATTTCATCTTGCTAGAACTTTCACTGGACACGGACCTCGCAAACAATAATGTCATCCCTTACTATCCTCTACTACTTTAACTTCATGCATGGTTGCCTCAACCTCAACTTACAACACATTCCGCGGTAACGTGTGCATTCCTACGAAACGCATTACTGTCTAGGACGTGATTATGCTCTACCCTACTCGCCTTATCAGGTATATTTGGAGCGCATTCAAGAGCACTTTTAGCACGCAAGTAAAATCTGACATAGCAAACGCAGAATCGCCGCTAAAAAACAGCAGTCTGGTCACTATTACTAAAACTAGCATCTCTTATACGCCAGTCACTTCAACGAACCTCGAAACCTCCCACCTACATCAACCACATCAATCAAGACGGCCTCTCACATCCGTAACATCGTCATCATCTAGAGGCAAAGTGGACGCAGTGCAGAAAGTCACGCGCCCCCCGACTAGTCACATAACAGCTCGACCTTTCCCCTCGCTGCCTTATAGTGGCGGCACATCCCACCACAAAATCGCTACCGCTTGTACACCACCGCCTCATACATCACCATATCGCAGAAATCCTAGAAAACGCAAGTCTCAGGACTTTCACGATAAAACGATGGAGTCTGAAACTACTTCGATCTTCACACCATCTTCAACCTTACGACGGAAGGCCAAAAGTCTGTCACCCAGCCACGGTCGAGCTAAAAATGACAACATGCGGTATGCCACAGTTGAAGATGAGCATATCGAGGAAAAAGGAAACCCGCCCCACAGCACTCCTTCCCCCCAGCCCGTACCCCTGTCTAAGCGGCAATCAACAAGTCCACAAAACCGCACTCGTCAATCTTCCTCGCCGCTGTTCACTAGACCAGACTATGCGTCTCAAATCGTTTGGGAATCATTTGATAGTGCAAACGACCCGATGCCCTATGGTTACTCTGGCACATTTGGTGGAATTCGGTGGGGCCGGTCCACTGTGGAAGATTATTGTCCATGCGGCACAACTCCTGCCCATTAGTACGTTAAACCTATATAAGACATGGATACAAGGCGTGAACTAACTTCACCTACCACACTTAGTCTTACCTGTGGTCATACCATTGTAAGTGACGAGCCGTGTGGCGCCAATTGTAAAACGGGAAAATACGGCATCCAACCATTCAGCTGTCCAAAATGCCACGACGATATCAAAGACATCTACGAGAATAAACTCTCGAAAGATGAGCGAGCGAAAATAGAGTTCTACCGTACCAAGTCTTCAGGGCGCCAACTCCTTCTAGGTGTCGAGTTCGTCACCAGGCACATGTTATCATCAAAGGGCAACGTCACTGAGACCGTAATGGCCCTGCTAAGGCCCCAGTATGCTGGGCGCGCATGCTTGTATTATGGCCCTACACCAGGCGCCCCAAGTACATTAGCAGAAGATTTCCGCCTTCATCACGACTCATTGCAAGAAAAGAGGCGTGAGTTCCAAACTAAGATGAAGGAGAGCTTGCCCCAAACTCCCGAAAAGCGGAAGCATGAAGATGAAGATGTAAGTAATATACTGTTTGTGCTTTGGTTTCTACTAATACCATTTAGTTGTTAGATATCTCGGGAAATGATCGCAACAAGAGACTAAAGTCTAAGCTGGAGACGGTCCGCGAGCCTATTAGCCCGGATACCCGTGGTAAAAAGCGAAGTCTTTCGGAATCAGACCTTGTGTTCGGCCCTGCTCTCAGCTTCAAGCGGCGTAGCTAGACTTTGGATGCTGGAATTCCATACAGATAATGTGATTATATCACCTTGGTAGTTTCACAGTTGCATTCAAAGATGATAAGGTGAATAAACGGGGATAAAAAGCGTCATACGAGTGAAGTGATAGTACAGGAGAGCCCAGAGGAGCCGCATTACTTTCACTTCTCCCATTGTCATATCTGATGGGCCACTCTCTTGACCTCTTCACTCCTCAACACAACAATCAACATTAGTATTACAATCCATAGTACTTTAGAGTAAGAGGTACTGCTAATCTGTATCAAATAATGATCTACCATAAAGAGAATGTCCCTCTAATTTTCCGCATGTATACTTTAGTTGCTCTTTCCAGTTCGTTACCCGCGAAGTTAAACGTGCCTGCCGGTATCCTTGAAATAGTAGGCAGATTGGGACAATAACCTGGAGAAGAAGCCACGATGAGGTGTCCATCGTCCTTCTCAAATCCCCAACTTTCAGTCATGTTTCTTTCAGCAGCAGCACTATCCATTGGGTCAATATCACTTATCGGCCATGTCAATCAACATTAATCCACCAAACTCGTTGATAGCCAAGCCATTGGTACCGCAAAGACTGTCATCCAGTCCCAACCTACCACCTCCCTACCCCCCACCTCGTTCGCCTCTACGCAATAGCAGGCCCTCAGTCTCCCATGAGAATGACGACGCAATCTCTCCTACACGAATAAACGATGCCAGTGCCAATCGTAACGCACGTAACCCGGCCCATGACACCGAGTCCAATATACTTCCCTCTGCACCTAACCGACGCTACGCATATCTGATTCCTGGGTTCCGCAGCACCCCTCCTCTCCTCGTATTTCTTCGCCGCAACTGGTATGACATTCTGACGCAGTTGCTTTGTGTCGCAACTGCTGCTATTCTGTACTATGTCTGTCCACCAGTGACACCACGATACTTCCCTCTATACCGCGGTGTCGAACAAAGCACTTGGGGCCTGAAACACGGCCAACCGTATGTAAAAGAATACGTCACAACCATTGTCGGCGCAGCTGTGAGTTTCGCTATACCGGTCGCAATTATGGGCGCCATAGCACTGTGGGGAACTCGAAGCTTCGAGGATGGGAATGCCGCCGTAAGTCCAGAGATACCTCCGATAGCTCGATGACGCCTGACACACTATTTGCTAGATAATTGGCCTAGGCTACGCACTTGGTACATCAACTCTCTTCCAAGCCTTCATAAAGATCTTCATCGGCGGTCTGCGTCCTCACTTCCTCACTGTCTGCGCACCCGCAATCCCGCCCGCTATCAAGGGCCTGAAAACGTTGCCAGCTAGCAGCATCATGTACTACACTGCGCAACAAGTCTGCACCGGCAAAGCGGATCGTGTTAGGGAGGCGCAGATGTCGTTCCCGAGCGGCCATGCTTGTGCAGCTTTCGCAGGCTTTGGATTCCTCGCACTGTGGCTGAACGCCAAGTTCAAAGCCTTGTCTCAAGGCGGGAGGTTCAGAGATCACTATGGCGACGCGGAGATGGGTGGTGTTCGTGGACAAGAAGAGGCGGAGCACAGGGTCCATCATTGGAAGCTTTTGCTCTTCGCGACCCCGTGGTGTGTTGCGGTCATTTTGGCTGGCAGCAAGGTCCGTGACATGTGGCACCATCCGACTGATGTGGTGTTTGGGTCGCTCGTGGGAGCACTGTTCGCTCACTTGGGATATAAGATGGCATATCGCAGTATCTATGACTGGCGGACGAACCACATTCCTTTGGGGGTGACTGTGGACGAGCAGGGCGACGAACAAAAGACAGAGTGAATTAGTATGTCTAATACGAAGATGGATGATTGGCATGGTATGGGAAGGTTTCGTAAGCAGCATATTTGATTCTTCGGGTCATAGCTCTTCTTTTAGTGAAGCCACCTAGAGTTGCTCGATGGTTTCATGTTGACTGTAAAATCGAGTGGTGGCCTGATTCAATCCTCTCAAGCTATATACTACATGTCTTTATGAGAGCTTAAGCTGTTCGCTCACTATGCACCTCTTCCTCCAGGTCCTTCGTGGTTGTCTCGTACCTCTTCCCTCTGAAAGCATACACTCCCCAATTGCTGCAGGTGATGTCATGCGGGTCCAAGTCATTTAGATCCCACCTCAAGCTTCTGAACAAGTTCTCACCCGGCTCCATCAACATGTCCATCTCATTTCCGAACCGCTTGTTCAAAAACCCGACATCTTGTTGCATATCTGCGGGACTGTATCCCGTCGCGATGATTGGGCATTTGGTTTCAAGGAGGAGCGGAAGCGTCTCTTCCCATTCGTGCATGGACGTCGGGTTTCCGAATCCAGGGTGGAACACAACGAAGCAGTCAAAGTACGGATCATAAGGGTAGAAGTGGCCAGCCTTGTGGAGAGTATGGTAGTACTCCACAAAAGTGCTGATCTTCATGGCGTTGGAGATGCGGTCTTCCACAACAGCACCAAAGGGGTTGAGTGGTGTTCGAGGAGGAAGAGGAAGCTCCTTCTCACGATTGGCCATGCTTTCGGGGCCGATGAAGTTCAGGGAGAATCGGACACGGTGAAAGAGGTAGGCAAGCTGCATCCAGGTTTCGCGTGGTAGAGAAGATTCGGCACGGGCACCGAGGACGAAGAGGCGTACTGCGGGAGGGGCGAGCTTGGCATGCTTCCAAGTATCCCCGCCACCAGTTCGCGGTGGATGAAGAGTGTGTCGGAGAGCTGGGATAGCGTCAGTATTGCAGTCAAAAAGAAAGAACTCAATACATACCACTAAAGCTCTTCAGGCCCTCGGGTGTCATGCGTCCACCTCGGCGCAGGTTGTACGGGCTAAGCTCGTTCAAGATGCTGGCAATGGTGATTGGGTATGTCAGCAACTTCGTTGCCTGCCGCATCTCTCGGTCTTCGTTCAGCGCATCAAAGTCTCGCGTGTACAGATATGTGTCCCAGCTCGTCATGTTTACCAATATCTCCTCCATTTGTGGTTCCGCAAACTGGAACTCACTAAAGAATCGCCCACTCCGCAAGTCATGATCATCCTCATTCGACTGTCGCAGGACATCGCAGACTTCCAAATGTGCCTCATAATCATCTGCCCAGTGCTCTTCACAGCAATATACAGGAATGCCGCAGTCGGGGCACTCGAAATCCACATGTGCTGGCGCAGTACCTGTTTCGGAGGACTTGCGAGCCTCAAGATCCATAGCATTATGCGGGGCGCGTGTCGGCTTGTGCGAAGGGTGTGGGCAGTAGGCATGCTGGCGCATGAAAGCAGCTCGTTTCCGTATTTGAGGTATGGGTGAATCTGTGAAGGAATTGAACAGATTCTCCTCTGTCAGGACCCTCTTTCGCCGAATTCCTTCCGGGTCTGTGTATTCATAGGGCTCGAACGCTTTATCGAATTTCTTGTTCGCTGTTGTGGAAAGGTCCCGGCGAGTCAAGTCGAGCTTTGGCGGAGCAGGTCCTTTGGTGGAGTGGTTGCGCTGCGAAACATCGCGGGTGAATGGTCGGAACGCTTGGGACGGCTTCAATGGCAAGCGAGAGCTCTTTATGAATGACAAGCATTGTCTACACGTGTAGGAAGGCCGCATTTTGATGTGGCTTACGGCTGTATGAGATCGGCTGATTATTTGGAGGGCATCTGATGCCAAGGGCGCGTCGGTATAACATAGTTCCGCGGCCATTCCGAACGCATCGTCATCGCCAGGAACCGCTCGACCACACATCTCTTCGTCACTGCACTTTGGAATCCAGCATGAGCGAATCAGACAAAGCCAATTGAGGATATCGAAAGCACAGATGTAGGCCTCAGCCCTGTTCTCCTGACTGCCATCACAATGTTCCTCAGTATTTCCCTCAATACCAAGATATCTGACTGCAATCAATCGCCTCGCAAGTGTGCAGGATTGTCTCATATGCAGCCATTAGTGGTTCATAAATTATACAGTTTTCTATTGGCGTAAGGAACATCTGATGAGCTTCTATGATTGGTGGCGCTGAGCTACACTACTCACCCGCACATGCACCCCTCTTGTACACTAGATACTATCTGGTTCTTTCTATCTTATTCTATCAAGTTAACCTTCATTGCCTCAACTACTTGCTGGGCTAGAATATCGAACGTTAGACCCTGGTCTAGTAGACCTAAGAAGGGGAGTTCGACTGTAAACTCCTTCCATGCCCAACTCTTCAATTCCGCTGAGATCATACTGTCCATCCCGTAGTGAGCTAGAGATTTACCTGGGTTAATCTTCTCAACTGGTGCCAACACTAGCTTGCAGAATCTCATAATAATCAGGTTCAGGATGGCGGCTTTGACTGCTATAGAGCCTCCTTCAACCCGAGCAGTCTGGAGAAGCTCGCGAGTGTTGGTACCAGCAGACTGTTCGTTGTTGAGCTCATCATCACCAACAGCATCACCTAGCGCCGAAACAATATTGCGCAGCCGATTGTCTTCAAGCCAGAGCGATTTACCTCCCGCACGAGAGAGACGGGTAGGGTCCATACCAGTAATCATATGCGCAGATGCCCTGGGGTCGTACTTGTACGGACTTTGAGAACTTGTGGCAATATCCAGGTCCCGACGGCGACAGGCTAACTCCATATTGAGGAGGTATTCTTCAACATTGATTCCGTACAAACCATTGCGCTTCAATGCTTTCTCCACCTCGGGGTGTTCTTCTACATGGCCAACATCTACGATCATTCCCAGCGCAATGGACATGGCTTGCAGGCCCATGCTCTGGCGATACCGCGCCATGTGATCAAGGTATGCATTGGCGGCTGAATAATTGCTCTGCATGGCGGCACCAATCGCACCGAGAACTGAACTAGTCATGACGAAGAAGTCGAGATCATGTTCAAGAAGGAGCTCATGCAAATGTAGCGTACCCAAAATCTTAGGACGCAAAACCTTGTTGAAATCGTCGAGAGACATTTCCGTGAAGAGGCTGTCCTGTTTATCCCCAAAAAGGTTAGCCACAGCCTCCATTAGAGGGTGTAAGATAAAATATCATACCTTGAGAACCATGGCAGCTTGAACAACTCCCTTAATGGGCCAAGTGGCATATGAGATGGCCCGGCTTACATCATCTCGAACCGAGACATCACCGCGGATAACTTGAGCCGTTAAACCTAAGTTTTGCGATTGATTGAGTTCGCGTAGCTCTTTCTCTAGAGCAGCCGCTTCAGGCTTGTCTGTGCCACTGCGGGAAAGGAAGATGAAATGACGTGCACCTCGGGAGACCATCCATGCTCTAGTCGTGTTAGCCCATATTATATTTCTCAGGCTTTACTAATAATTGAGATAAGAGAGGGAAAGTGGACAGAGAAAACTTACACCAGGCTTCTCCCCAGTCCTCCAAGGCAGCCTATCAGCAAATAAGACGCTTCGGATGGGAAAGTCAATGGTGTCATGACCTCTTTGATAGGGACATTAGTATTCTGCGTGAGTGTAAGAACCGCACGTCCGACATGGTCATTATGAGCGACCTGGACGACAGCTTCCGGCAAACTCGATAAGTCATACTGTACAGACGGTATTGGCCTAATGGCGTTATGACGGAGAAGTTTCAGTGCTTCAGCGAGAAGACTGCGTGGCCGTATTAGCTCATGACATAATTCTTTCCAGAACTTTCGATCGAGGTTCATACCTGCTGCTCTGAGCTTGGGCCATCACAAGTCCATCGATGGGGTCAAACACCCCGACAGTGACGCCCTTTTTGAGGAAAGATACTGCTGCGTTGGCCATTCCTATTGGCACCGTGCTTGTAAGGGCGAGAATACGACCACCAGCCTTGATTATGTTGAGAAACTGGTTCATATCCTCAGAGCCTGTTAATACTGCATCAAAGGAAGTACCCGATAAAGCTTCCTTGAATCTGGTCTGACGATCGATCAAGCGAACGTTGCGACCTAGTTGCTGAAGGATACTTTGACCAGCATCTGAATGGTGTGTTACGTAGATACTTGAAACTCTCGAGAGCATGACTTGAGCAATGCTATATGTGAGATGCGCGTGACGGCAGTCAACCAAAACCTGGTCTCCTGGCTGTAAACGTAACAGCGTTGCACTGTGCAAGGAGGTAACTAGTGGATGGATCTGACTCACAAGCTCCTCGAAACGCTCATAGGCTGAGAGGAGCTCGCAATGACGCTCGTTTACAATGACAGCTGTATCAAAGCAGTGCGGGCTCAGGCAGCAGACCAAGTTCCCCACTTTCACCTTGGATGTCTTAGGTCCAACAGCACGAACGGTACCCACTATTTCTAGTCCGAAGCATGATGAAGAATTTTGTCCCTTTAGAGCGCCAATTGACTGGGAATTCATTAGTATTAGCCATAATTCGAACGATCTAATCATAAAACCATGAGTCAACATACCAAACAGTCCAAAGGAGCAGCGCTAACATCTATGAGGACATCATCCTCACCAAGTTGCCTCAGGTTTTTTTCCTCGAAGTAAAAACTTTCAACTCTGCCAACCTTTTCAAATTGCAGAGAGTGGAAGGAGTTCTCGCTTTTAGGAAGCGATGTTATAGTTGGCTTGACAGCGAAGTGCCTCTCGAAGTTCGAATTTTCCACGTCGTCGGTTACATACCGACTAATATAAACCATGCCTTTTTTCTCGACCAACTCTGTATCAAGCTTCCCGTCGGGGTCGTGGTAGAAAGACGTCTCGATGTCCACAAGGAGGGCGATGCTATCGCCGCAATCACTATCATCAGTACCAATGTCAATATCCACACTGCACAGATGAAATGAGGGCTGTTCAGTCATGATAGACTTAGCTAGACCGAATATTACACATTTCTCAGGTTCTTGACCATTGAGGACGCCCCCATTGGTGACCCATACGGATGTAGCAGCCAATTGGGTGTAACGTTGAATAGCGTGCATATCAGCTGCGGTCATCCGCGTTATAAGGGGGCCCTCAAGTTCGGCTAGCATGATTGTGCGCGAGTCTCGTTCAAGCGAAGTTGGAACGTCTTTGAGTGCCATTGATCGGGTTGGTATTCCCAATTTTTCATATTGGTCTTCAATGGCGTTCTGAAGGGTCTGCGGTTTTCGGTGGTAGATCTATGTTAACAATTAATACTATTGATTATCATAATTCAAATAGGCAGAAATTTCCATACCAAAGTCACTGTCGAGGGCTTTTCATTACTGACACCATTGACACCATTGACACCAATTATACCGTTCATGCTATCCGTAGAGACGTGTTGAGAATCATTGTCTGTGTTGCGCGACACAATCAGAGTCGTACAACTGGCTGGTTCCGGGTAATCATCAAGCACAAGATCCGCTCCCGAGAATCTGGCGTCAAGCAATCTCTGGTGCCATGTTTCCTTGGAAAGAAATGGACTGGTTGGCCTTCCATCATCTGCACCGAGCCAATATCCAGGAAGGGTTCCGAGCATGAACCCGGTAAACTGCCAATCCTTCGTAGTCTCGATGATTACTAGCCGTCCTTCCGGTTTCAACAGTCTTTTGCAATTGCGGAGAGAAGAGACAATATTGCGTGTTGCATGTATCACCTATTCGGCTGTCAGCAACAGAACTTAGTTTGGCTTACCGGAATGCAAGCTCACATTTGAAGCGAAAACGATGTCAAAAGAGTGCTCCTCGAAGCCTTGAGCAGCGGGATCATTTTCAATGTCGAGGATTCCAAATTCGAGATGGCGATAGGCCTGGAATTTGTCCTTAGCGATACTCAAGAAGGCTGTAGACACATCCGTAAAACAATAACTCTCGTATTTAGGTAGGTGAGTGTCTCCATGCAAGGCATTAAGCATAGGCTTCGTAGCGCCGCCTGTACCTGCACCTAGCTCGAGGATGCGTAAACGCGGATTTTTGTGTGCCACTAGCTCTATGAAGTCTGTTAGCTTAGCATAAGCACCAATTTGCCCAAAGCCGTCTTCATAGATACGCGACATAAGGTTGTTTTCGACCATCACGTCGAGAGCACCGACTTGACCGGACACAATTTCCGGCATCCTAGCATTCAACTGAACTACCATAGCGGCTTCGGGTACGCTCTGCCCGGTTACTCGAACGGTGGAGTCAATTTTCTCCAAGAGGCTATTACCCGTCAAAAGCTCTGCTCCCTTGCTATTTGAGAGTTTCAATTCCTCGATTTTGAGCCATTCAAGGAAATTTTGCATGTGACATGGCAACTGCTCCATAAGGAGGTCAGTTGGTAGCCGTTCAACAACACTCCGGATCGCTAATTTAGTTATATCCTCTAATAAAGAGAAGCGCCGTTTTGAATTGGACATATCGTCTTGTGTTCCAGGGAAAAGGGCATTGGCTTGTGCGTTGGTCAGGCGATCAACGTCGGGTTTCCAGACTAGGCGTGTGTAGGGCTTGAGACTGTTTCTCGTGTCATTCTCCCTCGTAATTATCTCTACGGGTGAGAAGGAGATCTCAGCCTGGAGAAGGGATTGGTTGCTCTGAGTGGAAAGCCCGGTATAAGCTTGAACCGATCGAAGCCCGTGACGAACTCCAAATCCATAAGCTGCCAATGGAAGGTCCTGACTACGTTTGGTTGGCCAGATTGTCATCTTTGGGATAGATACGGGCAGATAAGCTTTATTCAAATTCCTGGGCTTTCCATGATGAGCGGCAATGATAGACAGCTGTAGGCAAGCGTCGATAGTGGTCGGATGAAGGATGTATTGTGATTGTTGACCCATGAGACTGTCGGAACTATGGCTTGAAACCTCTGCAATGGCCTGACTATGAGTGGGACTAGCACGTATATCGGAAAGCGCCTTAAAGGCGTGTCCGTAGATCAGGCCGGCCTTCTCCATGGCACTGTACCAGCGGCGGTCGTAACTGTCCTTGTTGATGCCACCACGACCACCAACAAATTTTTCATCAGGACGCAACGCTTGGTCTATTCGAGTGAGTATCCACCCAATTGCAACTCGGCACACGAGCACACTCACCCATTATGTAGTCATTACCTACTTGGATAGAGCCGATGGCATGCTCGGTCCACGCGCCATTGGAAACAGTGCTGACGGCGAACTCATACGCCGAGTGTTGACCTGAAACGGCATGAAGATCAAACATGCTTTCGACTTCGAATCCCTCTGTTAGCACCATAGCTGAGATTATCTTCACATCATGTAGTATGTAAGCATCAGATGCATTAGCAATAGTGGACCCACGGATCTGTGTGACGGCCTCGATCGCCAAGGCCACATAACCAGCGGCAGGAAAAACAATTTCCTCGCCAACCTTGTGGTCCCGTAACCATGGTATGTTCTCCAGACTGATCATGTTTCTCCATGCAGGCGCTGTGTTTGACGTTCCGGGTAATCTGCTTCCTAGCAAGTCATGGTGTGGGTAACTTCGAAAACGGATATCGGTGCTCAGGCGGCTTTCCTTCCAAAGCACGTCCTCCTCATATACCCATTGGTAAGTCGGAAGATCTTTGATAAATGAACCACGCGAGTACTCGATAACAGCTGAGTCGGTTTGTCCGTCACGATGTATAGATGAAATAGCATTAACAGTGGAGATCGCAACTGGAAATCCCGAAAGGAACAAAGATCCCACAAGCTTTAGCAAGCATTCTGTGGAGCTTGCATTGCGTTTAAGTGTTGGCAAATAGTCGAGTCGGTCTGGACTGTAGCCCATGGCTGTACGAATAGCCTTGACTGGTGCAGCCAAGGTCGAATGCGGGCCAATTTCCACTACTAGTTTAACACCTGGCCAGTCCTTGAGAAGCTTTTGCATCGCTTGGTTAAATAGCACAGGCATTTCTAGGTTTTGACGCCAGTAGTCCAGTTCTATCGTCTCGATCGGCTCCTTGGTGACTGATGAGAGCATGATGACATCTGGATGACCCGCCGTTGGCGGGTCATTGGGAAGAAGACATTGTTTTAAGGATATTTCATATAATTGACCGGCTTCCTTCATAAAAATGGAATGATAGGCGTTCCCGGAAGTTACAAGCTTTCGGTTGAAGATACCAGCGCTCGAGAAATGCCTGCAAGCCTCGTCAACCGCCGTCTCAGAACCACTCAAGGTGACACTATCTGGGGCATTATAGCAAGCGACTTCAATGTTAGGGATACCTTGGATGATTTCGAGCGTTTCCTCTGGTCCCAAACCAACCGCTAGCATAGCACCACTATGTGTGCTCTTAGCCACAGCTGCTCCTCGCTGGTAGGCAATAATAATGGCCTCTGCGGCTGTGATGTAGCCGGCGCAGTATGCGGCCGCAATTTCACCTACAGGAGGTATTTAATCTTTGCTCTATAGTATTCAAGAGCGCAGCTTACCTGATGAATGGCCGACGACAGCGGTAGGACGTACTCCCCACGACCGTAAAAGATCAACTATAGCAATCTGGACTGCAGTGGTTAAGGGTTGGGAAAACTCCGCTTCATTGATTCTACTCTTCATCTTTGGTTGGGCGAGAGCGTCAAGTAGATCCCATTTAGGAGGATTATACAGACCAGCAAGAACATGCCCTAAGTCCCTTAGGGTTTTATGGACCACAGCAAACTGGTCTACCAGTTCATAACCCATCTGCGCCCACTGGGCGCCTTGTCCGGTGAAAACAAAGGCGAGTTCTGGCTGAGCACCCATAGCAGTGCCGAAAGTCAGGGTGTCCGAGTTGAGAGTTTCAGCAAGTTGGACACGAGTTGAATCACTGGGAATAAGAGTAAACGCTCGCACTGAGTGATTGCTCCGGTGAGACGCCAGTGTATACGCTAGATCGGGCAGATTGACGTCTTCCTTGAAGCTTTGAGAAAGTGCCCCAATATTATGGTCAAGCGTCTGCTCGCTATGGGCCGAAAAGGGAAGTAAGTGATATCGTTTTGACGCCGACCGCTCAGCCAACTTTGGAGATGTTGGAATTCCCTGATAGAGCTGACCCAAATAGGACTGTACTGCATCTAGAATGACATGCGCATTAGCACCTCCATATCCAAACGAGTTGATACTGGCTCGACGGTATGGCTGCGAGGCAGGCCAAGAGCGCCGCGTCTGAACAATTTTCAACCGACCATCGCGAAGATCAAGGGCCGGATTTATTCGTTTGATACCAATTGTTGCTGGAATTTCTCCCTTTTCTAGGCAAAAAACTGTTTTGATCAAACTGGGAATTGCACTCGCTGCCTCTCCGTGGCCCAAATTGGGTTTCACAGACCCTATTAATAAGGGAGACTCCGTTGTCCGCACGTTTCCGAAGACATTTCCGATTGCAGAAACCTCTAGCGGATCACCAACCGGGGTGCCAGTGCCATGGCACTCAAAGTATCCGGTTTGTTCAAACCCTAGATGTACACTGGAGTAAGCTTGTCGGATGACCATTTCTTGATCTTGAGCACTAGGATGGCTAATTCCAGGGCCTCTTCCATTTCTAAAATAATAAATTAGAACCAGCGAGTAAGGGAGATCTCGATGGCGATACTTACGCATTGATAGACGTGCTTCGGACCACCGCACGGATAGGATCATTGTCAATAATCGCCTGGGATAAGGTCTTAAGATACAGAGCACCTACAGCCTCTGCCCGGGCGTACCCATCTGCCGACTCGTCGAAAGTGTGGCAAGCGGAAGTGGGTGAGAGAACCCCCAAGCGTACACTGGCAATTTGCTGCTCGATACCAAAGATCAGGTTGGTTCCAGCCACGACTGCGGCAGAGCAATCACCCGCTTGTAGACCACGGCAGGCTAGGTGCAGTGCATACATGGTGCTAGAGCAGGCTGTATCGATGGTCATGCTAGGGCCCTTCAGGTTGAACACGTGATTGACTCGATTGCTTAAGATTGTCAACCCGCCACCCTAGATTTGATGTGAGCAATGAACTAAACGTTGATTCGATGATCTACACGCAACCTTGAGAATATGCGAGCAAACATACCGTCATATGGAATGGTGCACCATGATTAATGTCTCGTGCCTGCATTTGGCCGATGTCCCAAGTGAAGTTTCCAACATAACAGCCTGTTTTTGAACCGGAAATGTCTTCCAGGAGAACTCCAGACGCTTCAAAGCTTTCATATACAACCTCCAAAAGCTTTCGTTGTTGGGGATCCATGCTGGCCACCTCTTTGGGACTAACCCCAAAAAAAGACCCATCAAATTGGCGGAATGAGTCGTCTTGACTGAGAAAGTAGCCTCCACGCGTGGGTATACTTCCCGGACGCTGTTTATTGGGATGATACCAGGAGTCAATATTGAGGCGATTGGGTGGAATATCGGACCGGGCAGATTTCTCCTGTAAAAGCAAGTCCCAGAGCTTGGATGGCGACACGACCTCACCCGGCAACCGACATGCTGGGGAATGGTTAGCCATAGATGATGATGCCTCTAGATACAGTGACTTACCCATGCCTATAATGGCTATAGGCTCCTGATGGCGACTGTTGAACTCCATTCTAGAAAGATTGGTGTATAAATGTTATCGTCTCAAACTATCCGTGTCTCTCTCTTTGAGACCAGGCCGTGCAAGCTTTCCCGTCTTAAATAGTGATTTTCCGCAAAGACTTGAAAAATCTTCCAACATATAGGAAGTTATCTGTTTCGCGTATTCTTTCCATTTCCATGAGTATGTGCTTTAGGTCAACAATGAATCTTCACTATGTGTTAAACTAGTGTATAAGTCGATTCAATTAGTCTTCGGCCAAGGGGAAATTTCCTCCGTCCTTTGACCGGTAGACCCCGCTAGTAGACATCCTTAACCCTTCCGGGGGACGTGAAGGTTCCACGACAGTCCTTTGTTCTTCTCTCAGGCATTGTGATATCTGGTCACTACAGATGCATCAAATGAGGTTGACTTGCCTAGGCGCTACCGGCATATTCTTTAAATTGTTGAAACTAACCCAATTGAACTATGATGTGTAACTTAGGCCCCGGGTAATATCGCCCACCCCTCTCTGAATTTTACCCTATTCAAAGAAGAGGCCCGCTTTCTTTAGAGATCGCCAGTGCTTAAGTGGCTCAACTCAGAGGCGGAGAAATGCTACTCAGCATCTCCCCTCCAAACAAGTAGTCACCCGAGAGGCCTACTAAGCCTTGCATAATTCTGAAACTCGCGCACTAAGGCAGTCATCTTTACACGGCATAGGGTTTGTATCGATACAGATATTGAGATTACCTTGCCAAGCGACAAGTGCATGATGCGCATGCTAGTGTAGCCCCGAATGAGCACTTATGCATAGCGAGAATAGCTATCTAGGGCGGTGAAGGGCTGATTGTTAGATTGTTGCTCGCTGTTATGCCTGCTGCACGATTTATATTAAAATATTACTGTACTGTGCATCGCTCTCTCGGCTTCATTTATTAGGCTTACTGTTCTACTCGGGTTGGTTGGGTGGCTTTAGAGTTTGAACTGTGTGCGTAATTTATACTAAGAACCAAACTCATCAAAGTTGGACTCTTCTCTACCCGCTAATATAAGGTTAAACAAAGATGACAAGAAGAAGTAGTAATGAAAAGTATCCATTGAGAACCAAGCCCTTGCCTACTGTCCACTAACTATATAATAAATAGCGCTATACTTTGACCTTCATGTGGTACATTCATATATCCTTCAGAGACGCTCCGTAGTGATGAATACGTAACCGAGTTCCTTCAGTGTAGCCATGCTGTGTGCAATATTGAGAAGCTTTTCACCAACTTCCCCACCAAGGGAGAGAGCTTTTTTCTCAATGAATCCGCAGATGGGTCGGATGTTATCGCGTACATCAGTGTACTCGAGAATTCTAAAGCCTGTCTGCTCCAGCAGGGTCTTTAGTTCATCACCAGAAGGCATGGTAGGAACTTGGAAGAGTTCGTGCCAATGGGCCAGTGACCCAGGGTTAGGGCACCCGGCATCGAGAACTAGATCCGCGATAACAAATCGGCTACCAGGTCGAAGGATTCTTGCGATATTGGCCAGGGCCGTGCGTCTATCGTTCATATGAACCAAGGATTCGATAGCATAAGCGCCGTCAAAAGAGGCATCTGCAAAAGGTAGTTCCATGGCATTGGCGAACTGGAAACTGACCTTCCCAGTCTTGACGATGCTGTCGTATGCTGCTTCAGCATCTTTAATTTGGTGGTTACTGACGGTGATACCGGTGATTTGAACGTCATGAGTCGTGGCGATCTGGACAGCTGTTTTTCCATTGCCGCAACCAACGTCAAGCATGTGTTGTCCTGGAGTAGGCGACAGTCGGTTAGCTACCTCGCATGTCATTCTTTCAGTGGCTGCATCCACGGTCTCTTCGACAGTTTCAGGGTTTTCCCAGTAACCAACGTGAATGAATCCTCCCATGATATCGGCTAAGAGGCCTGTGTGTTGGTCGTACATAGTACCGACATCGGTAGCGGTTGGCTGGGAAGTCATCGCCGTCCTCTTTGGGAAGAAATCAGAATATTGCGCACGGATAATTCTCTTTTAGCCGAAGATGTGTGAGATAAGGGGAGTGGTATTGTCGTTTTTTTTTCAGGGTTAGGTGCGGCCTTATATAATTGATGGCAGATTCGTGCGGCGCATTATCAGTCAGCTGGGTAATTTCGAGGGGAAAAGGGGCGTAGAGGTGTTGTTTGGCTCATGAGACTCTGCAACACTGTTTGAGCTATTGAGATATCGTGTTTTACTTGCACGACTTCACGAATATTGCCGCGCTACTATCGCGGGATATAGCCGTAGTTATTTCATGGAATCTCGTGGATAACTTTTACTTCGCACTGTTAGTGTATTAGCCTTCATCAACAAAGTGCAATTCGGTATGTAGAGTTAAAGTTCGTTTTGCGCTCTGTCTACATCAAACTACGAATAACATAGAGCTATAACGAAAGGCGTGATACTTGACTAAACCTAAGATGTATGAGCAACGGCGCCGGTATCATCTGGCTGATGTTCGAAATCCAACATTGATGACAGTAAATGCCCTCGATCTGCCAGAAACTCTTTCATCTCTTCCCATAGCCGCTTTTGCAATATTTGGCCATCTTGGCCTTCTGCAAATTGTGATAATCTACATATGACAACGGTTAAACATATTAGTTACTGATCAACGGGGTGTTATTCCGTAGGGCATCAGGCCATGGCACACTTACCGGGTTGGTTTCCCATCACGCAGATATGCTCCGTGCATGTGAGGGCCTTGTGCGGTCGCCGCAAAAACATGCAGGGCACCCCCTTGCTGGTTTGACCTGGCCGAGGCCCACTGGATGAGGCGCGTTACCATAGTGCCGGGGAAGAAGTTCGAGGCGCAGAACCCGGGTGTCGTCATGACTATCGTGGGGGCCATTGGCACGCCATTCAACCTCTGGGCCAACTCGCGACCAAAAAGCCCCAGAAATAGCTTGGCAAGGTAATATTGGGTATCTGCAGTGCCAAGTGTCTTACGCTGCATGAAAGATGACAGAATCGGTGTGCGATTATCAGAAGTGGCTTCTTCAGGTATAGGATATGTTGTCCATGCATGAGCCTCGGAGGTCACGAGAACAAGACGCGGGCTTGGCGTAGTGGCATACGGGCCGGTCTTGTTCGTTCGAAATCGAGAAAGTAATCGTAACGCGAGGTAAGCGGTGCCAAGAAAGTTGACCTGGAATAGCGGGCTGTATTGGTCTGCAGTCATCCGATCGTCGTGGTTGAGAAATCCTGCATTAAGAATGGCTAGGTCAAGGTGGATTGCGCCAACGTGAAGCTGTTCCACGAAGCTGTCGATAGAGGAGAAACTTTCCAGGTCCAATTCAACGACCTGCACTGCAACATGAGGCATATCATGCGCTAGCTGGCGTTTAATCTTATCTGCTTTATTGAGATTTCTAGCGCCGAGAATGAGTAAATTTGGACCTAGCCGTGCCAACTGTCGTGTAGCCTCGAGACCGACTCCGGATGTTGCTCCTGTCACTAAGATGCTTTGAGATTTCAACGAGGTATCAACAGGCAATGGTGGAGGCCGTCCGGTGAACTTCTGGCGCAATGCATATGGCAGAGGCCCATCCGAGGTGAGGTCTAGGATGGCCGGGTTGGCTACCATCATCCTCAAAGGTTCAGGGAGAAAGGAAGCCATGTGTACGAAATGGTGAGTAAAGTGATATGGGAGAAATAACGACAGCAGATGTGAAAAGATTAAAACTTATATAATTAAATAGCTGCCGTATTGACCAGCTAGATCGGATGCTTACGCACGTTTGGAAAATGCGGAGAAAAACTCCTCCCCTTACTGCTTTACATTCCATCACGGTATTCTACAAAGTATTTATAGATAAATTAAATTACTTCAAGCTGGGCTGCATTATTAGATTCTAATCGTACATCTGTGCAAAATTATTTCCAGGTTTTCTATGTGTAAAACTGGTGAGTTGGATACCAATCTAGTTTTCTGGTACAGTAAGCGTTATAACTAATAAAGCATTCGTTACGTTCTACAGATATACCTCTATATTGTGGACGCAGAGGAGGGTTACGCATGGGTCGATTTCTAGTTATGAGTCTAAATGCTAAATCTTCTTAGCATAAATATCCCCAGGAATGAATATTTCCCCCACGGCCTTCACTTAGTGTCGTTGAGATTCGCAAGATACATCTAGATGCTACACCTTGCGCCCTTTTTCGCGGCCAATTCCGTAACCCCTCGACTGGCCAGCCATTCCGAAACTACGCCCTGAAAATCTCGCGGCCGATAAAGACCACAAACTTCAGCCACAGGATTCGCTTTTCGGCATGACTTTACTCCCAGGTCCCGATAAAGCATGTCGACATACTACCCTTTCGGTTAGCTATGGGGACTAGAGAGACAAGTTTTCAAGACCTACCGGAAGAAAGTCGAACAATGCAAAAGGTACTTTGCGCCCACAGATATAGCGACGACGAATCCAAGCATTTGTTCGAGCGGCCTCATGCTCACGCTCCTCCGGATTGGGTAGCTTCAATGCTCCGGTGAGGTAGGCCGCAGCCCAGAGGGACTGCGCTTCGTATACGATAGGTGCGCCAGTAGTGCGAAGGAACCCTACATATGCAATGGACCGGTCATGGGATGGAGGCTCGCTGATTGGCGCGATGAAGCGGTATAGATGATAGTCATCCTCACAACGGAGCGGCCGCGGAGGCAGGGGGTTTTGTAGGAGAATTGGGAGTTCGTCGATAATCTCCTGGTCCGCCTTGTGTTGAAGATCTAACCATCGGGCCTGAGATTTAGGGTCAAAGGAAGAGGTAGATGGTAAACCTACGGCGAGCTGCTCCTCCGGCGCAAACAAAGAGTGTCGAGTATGCCATCCGGTAGCGCAAAGCACCAGGTCAGCGGATAGCTCGTGTCCGTTGTTTAGAACCACGCGCTTACCTTTCCGGAGAGCTGTGATTGTCTGGCGGTGTACTTTCACTCTCTCTGCAGAGTGAATGTCTTGCCATAACCCTGGGTGCGTCATGACCCCTAGGGTTGCAGGGCTCCAGAGCACGCTGTCCAGACCTAGGAGTGGCTTGAGATGCTTTCCATTGAGACTCTGGTCGTATTTCCATTGCCGTTGGAGCAAGTAGGCCATGATGCGCCAAAAGCAGATGACAATTAGTTGCGCTAGCCTTCCAGCATGCTGATGCATGACTCGCTGCCACCATGAGGGCTTCTCTGTAACGGCAAACGGGTTTGGGGAAAAAAGAGACAACACACGGCTGTTATTTAGTCGGAAACTGTGCTGGCCAAGGATTGAGAGTGGCGTCATTATAGAAGGACCACCGCCTTCTCCACGTATGACCCAATCCACAGTTTTCCCGGCATTTAGCAGCAAATACACTGCGTCAAAGGCTGACTTTGATCCCCCATAGACAATAACATGGCGAATAGAGGGGCCTGAAAGGCGTTTACCAGCCTGTGGGTGCCCTAACGCCTTACTGTGCAGCACCTCACCCTCAAACTCGTCGCGGCCAGGGAGGGACGGCATATATGGCTCCGAGGTCAGCCCTGTCGCTACAATGACTTTCTTCGTTTGCAGTTTCTCATAAGAACCTGCCACAGTCAAACTCCAGTGAGGAACTTCCTTGCCGCTTATACCAGCGGGCTCGCGCTGAACCTTCTCAATCCAGGTGTTGAGGCGAATACGGTCCAGTAAGTCAAACTTGGTAGCATACTCGAGAAGGTAGGCATGTACAGCGGTGCCCGGGATGCGTCCATCTGGTAATACGCTTTCAGGAAGCATCGAATGATCAGAGAATTCGAATAAGCCATGGTGTGCCTCGGCCACAAGATGTGGATAGAGTCGGTCCTTACTCCAGGTACCGCCAATGCTGGAATCGCCATCTACTACCAGGAGACGCGCAGTTGGGCATATCTGAAGATAAGTTTTTGCGGCGGCAAGTCCACACCATCCTGTAAAGGCAGTGAAATTAGCTCGCCGTGTTCTGCTTCGGGTGATGGATGAAACTCACCCGCACCGAGGACTACTACATCGTACATAGTTGTGAGAAACTCAGCCGTGCCACTTGAAAGCTTTGCCAATTTCTCACTTGATTGTGAATACTTGATTAAGTGAGTTCGAAGAGGCAAATACGCCCTAGGCTTCGTGTCAGCAGTGTTAAGAGAGGTAAGGATAGCTTATTTAAGCAGTAGCGCAGCGTATAGTTATATTTTATCTCTAACCCTGTGTAGAGAGTTATCTCTTTCAATACCGTATTTTCATGCCGATGATTATCGCCAAGGTATGACAAAACGAGTCCCTGACACCACAAAAGATAGTTCCAATCTATCAATCTATAACTCCTGCACGTCTAATGGATTTTCCTAGTGAGCTTAGGTGAGATTGAATGCTGCAAAGTGGATTCACATGCAAGTTATATAGGTGATTGTGCAATACTATTCCGGCGAGGTGCGTCGGAGGATTCGTTGTGTGGTCACACTTCTATTTAAGCGCCTCTAGAAACGCGGTTGAAAAGATTTCCAAGCGTATTACATCCTTCAAGTGTACAAAAATCGTTGATCAAAGTTCAGCCTTCCCAAAGTCTCCGTCTTACCGCCTAATCATGTTGCATTTGACTCAATTTATCTTTCTCAGCCTAAGTGTGCTTGCCGTGTTTGGGGTTTGGGGAATCTTTGCCCGAGATAACGGCTTCAGGGCGATGGATGCCATCGTAGCGCATCATCCGTCAATAGGCATTCCAGGCATAGAAAATTTTCCCAGATTAGATCGAGGCCTCATGTCGATTGCTGCCTTCAACCTCTGTGCCGTTCACTCTGCCGCGCGCGACTTCATGGTGCAGTTTCTTGCAAATGTAGCTGTCATTCCCCTCATTCTCTGCACTGAGGATTCTAGGGCGGTTTCTGGCAGCCTAGTGCAATAGTGAGTCCCCACCTTTCTTTCTTCTCCCCTGCTCTGAATTTCCAGAGATAAGATACAAGAAGGTGCAGAAGTAAGAGCTAATGAAAGCCTAGCTCAACAATGTGGGGTTTATTTTCCCAACTCATCACCTCGGCGGTGATATATCCACTGTATGGCTTTTGCTTCGTACGACAGCCGGATGTCAAGCAAGTCCGGGCCCGAAATTCTTTACCCAATTCAGTAGTGATCTCTAGCTGGGCAATTGGATATGGGATCCCTGCTGTTCTAATATTCAATCCCTTCCACTGGGGCCTCAATATGCAGATCTGGGGTATTCTGGCTTTTACCATGTACCCACTATGCATGATGCTCACAGCACGCCTAATCGACAGCCTCGTAAGTGAGAAAAGCGACAAGACCTTCGAATCTGCCCGGCTTCGGCTTACTTCGGGCCCAATATGGCGATATGTCGTTGCAGGAGGGGTGGGCGTGCTGGGCCATGTGTGGTATCTGGCAACGAGACTTGGCATCTTGGAGGGACACGACCATGCCGCAGCATTCGGCGACCTAGATGCCAAGCATGTGCTTCGATTCTTACAGATTGACTATGCGCTTACTTTTGCTGCTGTGTTACTGTTGGCTTGGCACGAATTGACTTGGCGTCGAATCGTGCCCACGTGGAGGGCAGAGGGTTTGCTGATGGTTGGATGGGTTTTTCTAGGACCCGGAGCAACTCTTGCGGCAGTATGGGCCTTTCGCGAGCAGTGGCTTTCTCAGCAAACACATGAAGTCGAAGGGGAGGGTAAGAAGAAATAGAGATAAGCACTCGAGGGTAATTAATTAGCGGGCCCGAGTCCCGTGCCCCGCCTCTCAGCCCCCTCAGCCGTATTAGTACGGCAAACGTGCTCAACCACGCTATGATAGTGCTTCACTGATGCGTAATAGTACTATTATGCTGATGTTTAATAACTAGGCATAGCAGTAGTTTAATAACTAGAGACAATATCAATGATCTACTATACCCCACACTATTCCCTTCACCATTCCACTATGTTTCCATGCATTACATCGACCCAGGGTTCCCTTTCCCCCAATTCATCCACATCTATTTCCCTTCCAACGCATCTAGACCTCCTAGCAAAGGCATTTGGCGTTCCTCCATCCGGTATTGTGCAGCTGGCCTGGGGTTTGGTCTTGCGGTGCTATCTGGGGACCCTAACTCCGTCTTGGGCAGCGATTCAATTGCAGGAAAAGTCAGAGAAAAAGATCACCCATATTTTAAATTATCACTATCTTCGGCTAGATGACAGTCATTGCGTGAGTTGGATTCTTCAGAACTGGGAAGACGAATCGATCCATCGCTATCTATCTCTCGATGAGTGTCCGAAAGATGCACCGCCCACATTCAATACCTTTGTAGCCTTGGTCAAGGACTCTCATTCATTTGAAATACTCAGAGATATTGACCTAACGGTATGTGAAAGTCCAAGCACCGTAGGTACCTCTTGCACAACTAAAACTAATACAAGTCATTAGGTGGGATTGATGGTGTGCTTTGATCCTGAAGCAGAGCAATCATGGCTTCGTCTCGCCTGGAATTCAGAGGTGGTCTTGAGCGAGCATGCATTGCATCTAGCGCAATCGTTGGAACGCGCGCTTCATATCGTTTTTCTAACTCCCAACGTGGAAATCGGCCAAATCGACCTTTTCAGCATTTGGGATCACAGGCAGCTTTTCCAATGGAATCTTGACTATCCACAAGCCGTCGATCGGCTTGTGCAGCATATGTTCCAGGACGTCGTCGCCACCACACCGCAAGCTACTGCGGTAGACGCATGGGACGGTGAACTCACATATCGAGAGCTTGACCATCTCTCATCGCGATTGGCTGTAAATCTGCACAGCAATTATGGCGTGAAGCCAGAGCACGTCATCGTCCTGTGTTTTGAGAAGTCTCTTTGGGCAATTGTAGCCATGTTGGCTGTGCTCAAAGCCGGAGCTGCCTTTCTACATTTCGATCCCAAGCATCCTCCAGCCCGGCATCAGGCTATGATGAGTATCACAGCTGCCCGGCTAATCCTCTGTACAGAGCAGACACGCGGTATGATGACAAAATCCGTCCCAGAGTGTCATTTCCTAGTTATCAACAGTAAAATATTTGCAGATCAGCCAGACCATAAACAAGAGAATACTGTTCCTACTCCTGAGAATCTTCAACCCACCAATGCAGCCTATATTGTCTGTACCTCTGGCAGCACTGGAGTTCCTAAAGCCATTGTTATTGAGCACATCTCGCTTTGCACAAGCGTGAAAACCCAGGCCAGTGCCATGGCGATCGGCCCTAAGTCCCGCGTCCTGCAGTATGCCGCATATACATTTGATGTCAGCGTCGGCGATATATTCACAGCTCTAACCCACGGAGCGTGCGTCTGCCTCCCCTCAGAATGGGAGCGGACCCAAGACCTAGCCGGCGCCATCAGTCGTCTGAACGTCAATGAAGCGTGTCTAACTTCCACAGTCGCAAGCCTTCTCAACCCTGCTGATGTGCCAAACTTGCGGAAGCTTACTCTTGGAGGTGAACCCGCCTCACAACAGTGTATCAACATCTGGTCCGGAAAAGTGGAGTTAAAAAATGTTTACGGGCCTGCAGAATGTACTGTGTGGTGCGCTATTCAGCCAAATGCCTCGACTGAGGTCGCCGCGTCCAACATCGGTCACGGCATCGGTGTAAGAACTTGGGTCGTCCATCCAGAATATCACGACCGGCTCATGCCCATCGGTGCTATAGGCGAGCTGCTCATTGAAGGACCCTTGGTTGGAAGAGGGTACCTGAATGATCCAGAAAGAACCGCCGCGGTCTTCCTTGAGCAGCCACCAACCTGGTTCGCATCTTTTGGGCCCCCGCCGCCCAACAGCCGATTCTATAAGACGGGAGATCTGGTTCGATATGGACCAGATGGCGCACTGCTTTTCGAGGGTCGCAAGGACACGCAAGTGAAGCTCCGGGGGCAACGTATTGAGTTGGGCGAAGTCGAACATCGTATCCACCAGGCCCTGCCCACCCCAGGATTTCCGGTTGCCGTAGACTTGGTGCACCCCAAAGAGTCGTTGGCGCCGCTCTTAGGAGCATTTATCACGTGGACTGAAGGATTTGACGTCGGTGTCGATCAGACGGCAGCGTCAAATATTGCAGGCTTAAATATGGATGCACGAAACCGTTTCAATGATGTCGTTTTACTCATCCAAACGAACATAGAGCTCACTCTTCCTCCCTATATGTGTCCCAGCCTTTTCATCCCGGTTCGGGGGCTGCCCTTGACCAACTCTGGCAAGCTTGATCGCAAGGGCCTGCGACAGTTCTGTGCTCGACATTCTCTCACGTTTTTGACGACATCTCAAGCCAAAATTGCTGATTCCACTAGAGACGATGCTAATGACAATACTTTTTCTACGACCGTCGACCCAGCCGAGGTGTGCTTGGCCCGGCTGTGGGGACAGGTCTTGGGAAAGAAGATCGACAGCATCAATCGAAAGGACAACTTTCTCTTGCTAGGAGGTGATTCGCTTGCGGCCTTGCGGCTAGTGAATCTAGTGGCACAAGACGCTCAGCTCAAACTTACAGTCGGTGATATCTTCAAATCCCCAGTTCTAGCTGACCAAGCATGCCTTCTCCGACCATTGGAGGAGACAAAACATCTGGTGCCATTTGACTTGGTGATCCGGGAGGGTCGTTCAGTCCAAGAACTTGTCTCGTTTGTTGCAGAACAATGCGGAATATCCCACAACCAAGTTGAAGATATTTATCCCTGTACTGCACTGCAAGAAGAGATGATGCGCGATTCACTCTCCGGCTATCGGACGCAGATGGGCCAGGAGGTGGTTCAGCTTGATGAGGACTTGGATCTTGCTCGATATCTAGGGGCATGTGCTCGAGTTTTTCAACAATATCCTATCCTCCGTACTCGATTTGTCGAGCACTCAGGCAAGCTCTCCCAGGTTGTGATTCAAGAAGATATTGAATGGCAGCGACCAAAATCACTCATAGAATATATGACGGCTAATTCCCAGGAGCAACCAGCCTTGGGAAAACCATTAGTCCGGTGGGCGATGACCTTAGACAACAGTCACTGTATCTTGACCTTGCACCATTCAGTCTTCGACGGCATCACGTTAGGACATATTTTGGGTGCAATATACTCACTATACCAGTCCATTCCACTGCCACCGCAGCCAATATCTTTTGCAACTTTTCTAGCCCATTTAGACAACCAAAACTCCAGCCTATCGGAAGATTCAAGACACTTTTGGCAATCTTATCTGTCGCCCACTCCGGGATCTATAGACACTCCTCTTTCAGACGCAGAACGTGCTTACCGACCACGCGCCAATTGCAGCGCGCAGCGTCTAGTAGAGTTCCAATCTGGCGCAGTATCGGCCTTGCAGCAGCATGGACTCACCGAAGCGACTCTCGTTCGCGGAGCTTGGGCATGCACGCTGGCTCAGCACCGGACAAGTTCCACCCCGCCAGATGTTGTCTTCGCGACGATGCTGACGGGTCGAAATATCCATCTTCCTGGTGTTGACGCGCTGGCTGCGCCTACCTTGACCCATACACCCATCCGGGTCCGCATACCCGTGGCATCAGACAAGAACGTAGCACAGTTCCTCACTCGTGTCCAGGCAGATGCAACGGCGATGATTCCTTTTGAGCACGATGGAATGCATCGGATTAGGTCCCTAAATGACCATATCAGTACAGCATGCGACAACATGCGCACCTTGCTAGTCATTCAGCCAATCCCAGAGGGCCTGACTTTTGCATCATCCTTGCCTTTCCCAGGACCCATTCTCTCGGGCCCCCGCGTTGAGGCTCGGGAGATGCGGCATTTCCACTGGTACGGTCTGCTAGTAGAAAGTACACTTCTGCCGACAAAAGGCTTTTTCTTTCGGATGAGTTATGACGACAAAATACTCACGGCCAAGGACGCGGAGAGGCTGTTAGATGACTATTCGGAGGCACTACATGACTTGGCTCACGGGTTAGCCAACACGGAAGAAGTATGCCTTCCGATACAGCCCAAACAGGACGCGCTGTCGTTCACTCCGGCGTATCTTAGCAGTTAGCAGCTTGAAACATGGTGCCTAATTTCTTTCTCTCGCTTCTTTGCCTGAAAAATTGGGCAGTTCTTTGTAACCACGGTACCCAAGGGCAGCGGTACACTAGCTTCAAACAAGGGTATATATATGTGTGTGTCATTAGTAACTAGTGTCGCGTGGACTGGCAAATTATTTGATTACACCAAGCTGCAAGAAAAGCAGTCCAATCCTCCGGGCAGGCAGCATGCATGACGTAATGTCATGTGCTTCTCTCGTGCCAAGTGAAAATTAGGAGAGGGAAAAGGATGCAAGCCCGAGATGGGTGGAAATATGACCCGGGACGATTACATTTAACTACAACTACTGAACGCCACTAGGCAAACGGGTGATTTCGGTACGGGCCGGCGTCAGCCTGTCAGCACGTCAGCTCATACCAATGCAACACAAGGGGGCGGGGGCCAGTTTGTGCGCACAAGCCATGCTTGACCTTTCTGGTTCCCCCTTTGTAGGGGCGTGCAGAGTGCTGAGTACGGCGGCGTGGCTGGGAGGCCGTGTGCGCCATCACGTGCTCCCGCCAAGCCCTCACTCATGTTGACGCTTCCTTGTCGCACCCGCGCCACCCTCTGAATACTAATTCCTCCTGTTCCCCCGTCTCTTGTTGTCCTGTCCTGCAGCCACGACATCCTTCCTCCTCCACCGCCATGCTCGTCTCCTGGTCTGCGCTTGCGGTGGCCTTTGTCGCCTTCTGTCTCGTTTACATCATCTCCAACATAGTGCGGCAGTTTCTCCCCAACAAAAGGGAGCCGCCTGTCATATTCCACTGGCTCCCTTGGCTTGGAAGCGCCCTAGCATATGGCCAGGACCCGTACAAGTTCCTGTTTGCCTGTCGAGAGAAGGTATGGTGCTCTCGCGGTCATTGCCCCCCACATGGCACTGACTGATGCAATTTAGTATGGAGATGTTTTCACGTTTGTGTTGCTGGGCCGCAAGGTGACCGTCTACCTCGGCGTCGCAGGCAACGATTTCGTCCTCAATGGCAAGGAAACACATGTCAATGCCGAAGAGATCTACGGCCCGCTGTGCAATCCAGTTTTTGGAGAGGATGTCGTCTATGATTGTCCCAATTCCAAATTGATGGAGCAGAAGAAGTTCGTCAAGTTTGGCCTAACCACAGAGGCCCTCAAGTCGCATGTGCAACTTATCGAGAAGGAAGTTGTCGACTACATCAAAGCTTCGCGGGAGTTCAAGGGCCAGTCGGGCCGCATCAATATCCCCCCTGCCATGGCCCAGATCACCATCTTCACCGCCGGCAGCGCTTTGCAGGGACAAGAGGTGCGCAGCAAACTGACCAACGAATTTGCTAGCCTGTATCACGACCTTGATGGAGGTTTCAGCCCTATCAACTTTGTCCTCCCCCACGCACCATTGCCGCACAACATCAAGCGGGATCGAGCCCAATTGAAAATGCGAAAAGTCTATGAAGCCATCATCTCAGACCGCCGTGCGGGCAAGTCCCCTCCTACCTCCGACATGCTTTGGAATCTCATGCAGTGTTCGTATAAAGACGGTCGTCCAGTGCCAGACAAGGAGATTGCCAACATGATGATCACCATCCTGATGGCTGGCCAGCACAATTCTTCCAACGTCAGCTCCTGGATCCTCTTGCATCTTGCCAATCAACCCCATATTTGTGAAGAGCTCTATCAGGAGCAACTCGACCAGCTTGCTGATGGGAACGGACATCTACCCCCTTTGAAATTCGAGGACATGGAAAAGCTCCAGCTTCACTCAGGTGTTGTTAAGGAGACGTTGCGGATGCACAATGCCATCCACTCCGTCATGCGTCTTGTCAAGCGACCGCTTCCTGTTCCCGGCACGTCGTGGGTTATCCCTCCGGGTCATGCCATACTTGCATCGCCTGGTGTCTCGGCAAACAGCGAAGAATACTTCCCCAGCCCAACCAAGTGGGATCCGCATCGTTGGGATGATCGCGAAATAGAGGAAGACGACGAGAGCGAGATGGTAGATTATGGCTATGGGCGCGTGTCTAGGGGCACAAAGAGTGCTTATTTGCCATTTGGTGGAGGCCGCCATCGATGCATTGGTGAGAAATTTGCGTATATCAACCTAGAGGTCATCACCGCCACCATGGTACGATATTTCCGCTTCAGGAACGTCGAAGGCAAGCAGGGCGTGCCTGGTACAGACTACAGTACTATGTTCTCACGCCCGTTAGAGCCAGCTGAGATTTGCTGGGAGAGGCGACACGCAGAGAGCACATAGAGGCAATCAACGGAAGGGGTCACAAAGTCATGTGCGATGTACATGATATACCTTCAACTTTTTACTCGCTATTCACCCAAGAGAATTCACCTCGGAAACTTCTACTTCCTTTAGTGGCTAATACTTGAACAAAAAACCTCTTTTTAATACCTAGATAGTCGACAGAATAGTAGACACAATATCTTTCTACAAGTCTCCAGAACTAGAGCTCTATGTCCCAGATTTCGCACTTCACGGTTTGACGATCTACTGCTAAATGGAGGGAGTTTACAAGCGCTCGTGGATTTTCTCATCCACGTGAGGCACAGCCAGCTTCTTACGCCTAAATAGAAACCGGACGGAGCACCGGCACCTGAATGCTTCGATGCCTTGCCCTTCCATTTATCCATCCAATACCGGGATAATAGTCAGCACTATCGACCTTGAACCCCGAAAACGTGCTGTACAAAATTCGCCCCAATACACCTTGCATTGCCCAGACATGATTTCTCAGAAGCATTTCTCTAATAGCGCAACTGGCGGCATCACGGCTTGCGCACTCCGCCCCGATGTGCATCTTAATTTGTTTGCACACTCGCGACATGCACCTACAGCTCTCCTTGATGACAATGGGCGCCTGCGTTACCAGCATGCTGACCACCACTACGTCGGGCGCAGCGCAGCCCAGCTTTCTGGTGCAACTGACTTCATTCCGGTTAGTGTAATGTCTGACACGGGGGCGACGCGATGGTGAAGGCGTTTCAGATTCGACATTCCTCGCCAGAATCGCCGGATTTAAGGCCCACCCAACGGTCAGGGCTCACCCAGAAAACCGGAGCCGTAGGTTTACTCGCATCGTTGGTGTCCGCTTTCGGCTTGCTTCTCTGTGCAAAAAAAAAAAAAAAAAAAAAACCAAGATGGCAAGCTTCAGCGATTCATCACTCCTTGACAAAATTACGCCCGAATTCCTTGCTGGGCTGAAAGATTTCCCGCTCGCGTTTCCTCCGGATGTATGTGGGCCTCCCTCATTCTATGATTCATTACGCTGATGGGCTGCTATATAGGGCGTCAAGGCGGATTTCGAGCATCGCCAGTTCTATGGCTATCAAGTGCTAATTGCTGGGTGTATTTGTCTGTCTATCCTCACGGTTTTTCTTGCTGTGAGGGTTTATGCGAAGATATTTCTTTTCAAACAGGTTACAATAGATGATTGTAAGTGAGAGTCTTTCTACGATTTGACGGACTATGGAATATTAATGCAATAGGATAGGGATATACTGGGTCGGATGGGTAAGTCTGCTTTGAAATTCTGAAAGGGCTGGTTTTGCTAATTGGAAGTTATAGCCTTCCGGTGCAATTTACATCGTCATGGCGATTGTTGGTACGACTGGCGCCAAACTTTGATCTAGTATCTTCGACTTCTCGCTAATGCCAAAATAGTCATGGGAACTAAAAGAGGCATATTCGGTTACCACATATGGGAAGTACATGTAGGAGAAGTGACGATCCGCGTCATGATGGTGAGGTCGCATGCCACAAGACCTTCAAAAGACCTTGACTTACCATCTTGCTAGAATGCACGCACGCTTTCGATCCTTTACGGCCCGCTTACCTGGCTCCAGAAACTCACGCTCTTATCTATGCTGTACAATCTCTTTTCACACACAAGATGGAGCAAGCCCGCCATCTACGGCGCCGCAACCGTTTCGGGCCTCATGTACATAAGCAACTCCATCATCTCCGGCATCTACTGTGGTCCACGCGGCGGAAGCGATATTGTAGCCTATATGAAAGGGCTCGCCTCGCCTGCCTGCGCTCGCAACGGAATTGTACTCCAGCATGGTATCGCCACCGGTGCAATGACGGTTTTGCTCGACTTATACATCTTGTGTCTTCCTTTGCCGTCCATCTGGAAGCTGAAAGTGTCCACAAAGAAGAAGGTCGGATTGCATCTGGTTTTCCTGGCGGGCTTAGGGTGGGTCTAATTCGACAAATAGTTTCCACTTCCTGTTGTTTGCTAATGGGCTACTAGCGCGTGTGTGTGCAGTATTTTCACCCTTTGGTACCGCACCAAGTACCGCTCCTCGACAGACACCACGTACATCTTGGTTCCAGTAAGCACCGCCCTGTAAGTTTCCTCCAATTACCCTGTACACGTCCGGACCATGGACACCTTACGCTAATATACGCCCAGGATCGTTGAAATCACTGTTGGCCTCATGATTCCCTGCACGGCCCCTTTCGTCAAGTTGTACCGCCACTTCTTCGACAAACAAGTACCGCCGCCTCAACAAAACGAACTGAAAACACCAAGGTATCGGCGTATGAACGAGGATGATATGTTGCCGGAAACGGTGAATAGCAGTCGGTCATTGAGGCAGTATGAAGGCCGGTTAAATTTTGAAAATAGTGACATTCAGTTGACGGATACTACTTCTGCTACCAAGTAGCCAGCCTTTAGAGCTCCAGAGAGTGCAGCGTTTTATAGTATAAGCTAGAGATTGTGCACGCAATTTAAAGGTGTTATGTTTTTCCGCTACTCCGTCCTAAGTTCAAATGCTCCATTCCACGGATTCTCCTAGGAATCTTAGGCATGAGATTTTTTTTTGTCGGAACAAGGGGCGTGCGACGTTCGAATTCCCATGTAGGGTGGTAGGTGTCTGCTTACAAGCAAAACACTTAGGGAAATCAATTGAGAAGGCTAAATAGATCAAAAAAAGCGATACACAGACCATCAATAACTAACAGCTGCTCCGGGGCTTGGTGACGTCTGCTACGGCTGTGTATAATTCAATAGCTACGAAAAAAAAAAAATTTACATATGAACTGATACAGGGGCGTGGTAGGTTGTGGATAGGATGACGTATGTGATCAATAGTAGACTTGTCAATAAGCAACTAAAGTAAATATGAGCTGTAATACCCCTTTCTTTGTATATTAGTATACTTGCTGTTTGTTAGAGTTTGTGATTAGGGGTAATTATTTATAAGTAGTTGTATGTAGCTCACGATACAGACTAGTAGGTTAATATATCTGACTTCCGTAAATTATACTCTTAGACAATCTGTCCATCCGTGAGCTTGCCCTTATCGTCCTCGTGGAAAGGCGTAAGGCTAACTTTAGGCTTAGGCATAACGTAATTTGGGACGGGAGAAGCGAGCTCAGGAATGAGTGGGAGATGGTTATTGATTTGTATCTACGTCGAGAGCTAGGCTCCTTATATAGCTATAAGCTGGCCCGTGGGGGCTCAGCTTTCTGTGGGGATCTTACCGATCTGTTGACTGTAGCTCGTATCGGAGAGTAGCTTGCAGTAGTAGATAGAGCTTCTCGTAATATCATAGGATAAAGTTTGGCGTTGAGCTGGGCAGCACCGACTCCTGCGGGGTTGGTGCCCAAAGTGGCACGGGTAGCTGTACAATTTTCCTTCTCAATGGCTAGCAATTCTCAGCTCCTGTTATCCTCTTTTAATATTGTGTTTACACCATAACATTTTACCCTGGTCAAGATGGCAAAGCGCCGTTCAGACAAAAGGCCAAAGCGGAGAGCGGCTTCACGCAGCTGGCAAACCTCTGTGGGCGATAAGGAAAGACATAAGGCTGCTCCTCCAAACGATTGCACACCTCCACGACCACCACTAGGCTTTGACTTACCTGAGGCGGCTCTAGCGGAATTAAAGTTGCACGGCCCGCCATCCAAGCCCAAGGATCCTGAACGAGACGCGGAATGGGGAAAACTGATATCGGACCCGAAGAGTTGTACCCCTGTAGAGCCAACACTCAAGACCAGAGAGGGGCGCGGATTTGGCCTTTCAGCAAGAGTTAAGGCAAGCAATGAGGATGATACTGGAGACAGCAGCGACGACAGTTACGATGACGGATACCTCAGTGATTGCTCGGCAGGCGCAGTGGTTTGTGATAACGACGAAGGCCTCTACTACGCCGAAGCGACGTGGGTCATCCCTGATCCCACATCTGGGAAAAGCAACGACGATGATTCCTGGACATGCCTCACCTGGATTGGCCTTGACCCAGACTTCAAGGAGCTAGGTGGTGGCATACAACAGCAAATATATCCGAACTCCGAGGGACAACTCCTGTTGAGCACGCATGCATTTTATGGGTGGTGTCCGACACTGATTATTCTCGACGACATGACCGTTGGCCCTGGAGATACCGTATACTGTGCTGTTTGGGTCGATACCGATCAGACGACAGCTCACTTCAAAATTCACAACCAAACGTCCGACAAGACCAAAACTATTTCCTTCGATGCCCCTGATGGAGTCCAGCTAGAGGGAGCGGAGGCAGAGTGGATGGTCTCGGCCCCTTCCGGAGATCAGTGTGCCAATTTCGATTCGGTCACGTTTATGGGATGCTGCGCAAAACAGCGCGCTTATGATTCTGATGGGAAGAGAGTGGACGATGTAGTGCTAAATTTTTCAGATACTGCTTACGAACTTATAATGGTAGGGGATTGGGTGAATAGTACCATGAGGGAGACGATATGTGCACCGAAGATTTTGAATGATACAGCTCTCGAGATTACTTATGACGGGTAAAACCCCTAATAGAGCAGGCGGTGGGCAGTGGCAGTGGCAGTGACAGGTGGCCGTGGCCGACCTAATCTAGGGGGTTAATCCTCTAAATTTCTAGTAGAATACCTTCATACCTCGACTATTCTTTCTTCATTAAGGCTTTATTTATTCTTGCATTAGCTCCTAAGCTGTCCAACTATATAGTTGTTAATAATACAGTAAAACGGCGAACTTTTCCTGATTTAGGCCCAGCATCTAAGGATACTCCTCTTGCGCAATTGCCAACGAATTCCAAGATAAACTTATTGATAACGGAGTTCGTAAGGGTCGAAAGGTTGCTGAGAGGAGCACGGTATCAGCACCCAAGATTGTGATGACTTGGCGATGACGTTGACAGCAGCTCAGATGGTGATAGAATTGTACTAGAGCACATGTTCACTACACATATCAATTGCTGACCCTCCTCAATATTTCAACCAAAACAGCGGCTTATACTTCCGCCTCGTCCACTACGCACAAATTACACTGATAATAGGAGCCCCCGAATAGCGTTAGTGCTCCGTTGGCCTACGAGCACTCTCCGAGTCGAGTGCCTCTTCTGCCTCAGGCATAGGGTCGGAGAACTCCCAAGAGACATGCGGAGCCGTACTACTGATTGCTACTATATATCTAGTGGCCGATCACACCGAGTCCTGTATCCCGACGAAGAATCCGACTTTAATGTCCATTTCGGCTAGGAGTTGAGCAAAGAGGAAAGCTTGACCTGCACTGTGGACCGGCTCTATAACCCTGAGGTTCTTGCAGAAATGTGATCCAGGCGCCAAATCTATCACTTAGATGGTGTTAAGAGTATCACTTCTGACGTGACGAATATGGGACCAGAAGAAGCGGCTGAAGTCTTGGCAAGAGAGGTAGCGACATATATCAGTAACGTAGTTAAACACCAGAAATAGAAGGTTCCCAAAGGCTGCCAGCTGCGCATCAAAGCCCGCCCCAAACCTCCAGTTCCAAAACTCAAAAGCGCGGTAGGGAGTTTAGAAAGTAAGGTGTGGCGCGATAGTGAGAAGCGGCGGCGGTAGCAGTGGTCTCCGGGATACATTACGCCACATATTTTCCAGTACACATTACTCAAGTCTAATCTTTGTTTGTGCCCAACATATGTGAGTGGCGGCTCGATTGGGTTCGCTTCAGGGTCTTGTTCGAGGTTCGAGGTTGTCAAAACTCGACAATAGGCCGCTGCTGGTTCTCGTGGTAGCATCTACTGCTCGCCGGTACGAAGTTCCAAATTCCTCAACCTCTCCAACGTGCTGTGCATCCTCTATGGCATTATTAAATCCTATAACGCTGGATACCTGCCGACGTTTTTGCCTTAGACGCATGAACAACATGCTTCCCCTATAGAAAAGTGAAGCTACACTTTTGACCCTTTCCGACTTATGCTCCACATCCCGAGAACGCCTTTGTTGTCAGAACCATCAGATCCATTATTTAATAGACTAGGTTTTTAACGTTGTCTGGGAAATTCTGTAAGATGAATGGATTGGCCGCTCTCTAAATCATAGAAATCTAGACTTCTTCGATAGGAAGCGCACCAGGACCTCAGTAAAGACGGGGATGACCCAATCTAGGATGGGCGTGGAAACAGGGGGGAGAAGAGAGAGTGACTTTAGTACGTTTCTATCGTGGATTAAAAGCTCTAAGAACGATCCGTAGTGAATGAGTGGATTGATCAGATTACTGCATAAGAAAGATTGGATGTCAATCCAAGTATATAGTATATATACTCTAGGATCGGAGAAAGGGACTCTCCGATCACTCCATACCTCGGCAATACCACAGGATCAGCTGATCCTGTGTAAGGCTACCTCAGTTAATTGCCCTCCGCAACTGTTTCTTTTTTGCTCCTTTTTCTTGTTGGTTACTGACACGATGTAGGCTGCTCTCAAGGGAACCGAAACCGTCAATCAGTTCAAGCAAAAGTTCAGTGCACTCTTGCGAAAGAGTCTGAGACCACCGGCTAAGGCAAGGGTAAGAGCCTTCACCGGAGACGATCGTAATGGGGCTACTGTTAGAGCAGGATGAAGAGCGGGAGGGAAGGGGGCACCTGGTCAACATGAGCGAGAGATTGGTAGGTGCTAGGGCGGAACCTCGCGTACAAAACCCTTTCCTACCCAGACACTCATTGCTATCTTCTGACCGCTTGTCATCGTCATCGTGGTAAGCGCCGCTTAGCAATTATTTGCCCCACCAGTTCGAGCCTTGGTTTGGCATTACCTGGGAGTGTGATTGGCGCCAGTGACAAAATTGGGCGACTTGGGTAAACTTCACACGGCAGCCCGTGTTTGGCGCTGGCTCAAGGTAGTTGGCACATGCACTGACACATTCCAGCCGATATCCCAGGGGGGCGGCGCTCCACAAAGCGACGAGTAATTTAGCTATTCGTAGTGAAATGCATGGTGAAGGGCAATATGGGATGACGTTGAGACTGGATCCCGGTCTTGGATAAAAGCCATGTAGCGCTAATGTCGCGTGCCGTGCCGAGGATTAGCCTTTGGTGACATAGCAGCCATTTGTGCATCATCAACGCCGGTCGAGCCTAGGCAGCCCACAAACCACAACAGCCGCACATCCTCCCGCAGGCTGCCCTCACTGTCCTTTCCGCCTCTCGACGTTCGCTCGAATTCTGCCTGGAATCATACGCTTCACACACACGATCCGCCCGCCTTCCCCAGCAAATGGCAGACCCAAATATCGACGTCGGGGCATTGAGCTCCGACCAACAGCTGGCACTCCAGCAATTCACCGCCGTGACAGACCAAGAACCGGCGGCGGCCATACCGCTGCTGCGTCGCTGTGAATGGAATGTTCAGATAGCAATTGCCCGTTTCTTTGATGGCGAGCCGGCCGAGGATCCCGTGGCAGCAGCCGCAGCACAACAGGCGCCCCAGGACACGCGCCGACAAGAAACCCTTCTGAATGGCCTGACATCCTCTCCCAGGTCCTCGACGTCAAGCAGAAGGCCCCGGATAGAGCCTGCGCCGCGGGTAGTGCCCCAGCCGGAGGGCCAGGTCAGCACCCAGGCCCCTCTCGTGCTGGCCATACTGTTTGCACCCTTTTCGCTGGTCTATTCGCTGCTCTCCAAGTACTTCCGCTTCATGGCATGGATGTTTCCCTTCGTACCGCGCACGTGGGGCCGCCTCACTGCGAGCAACATCAACAGCCCAGCGTCGCGGCGTGGGGCCACAACCGGGCGGAAGCCGTTGAACCCACGGGACACGGCCGCCCGTTTCGTCCGCGAGTTCGAGGAGGAGTACGGCCCGCACCGGCTGCCCATCTTCGAGGGCGGCTACGCCCAAGCCTTCGACCTCGCAAAGAAGAACCTCCAATTTCTCCTCGTCATCCTCGTCTCGCCCGAACACGACGCCACCAACGCCTTCGTCCGCGACACGCTCCTCTCCCAAACCGTCGTCGACTTCGTGCGCGACCCCGAAAACAACATCATCCTCTGGGCCGGCAACGTCCAGGACAGCGAAGCCTACCAAGTCTCGTCCGCCCTCAACTGCACCAAATTTCCCTTCGCCGGCCTCATAGTACACACACCCCAAGTCTCGTCCACCGCCATGGGCATCGCCACGCGCATCGCCGGCCCCACGCCGCCCACGCAGTTCATCGCAAAGCTCCGCACCGCCATGCAGCAGCACGCCGAGCCTCTCGCCCGCGTCCGCGCACAACGCCAGGAGCAACACGCCACCCGCACCATTCGCCAACAGCAAGACTCGGCCTACGAGCGCAGCCTCGCCACCGACCGCGAGCGCGCACGCAGAAAGCGCGAGGAACAGGCCCGTATCCAGCGTGAGGAACAGGAAGCCCGCGACCGCGCACTGGCCGCCGAACTCCTCGCCGCCAAACGCACACAGTGGCGCCGCTGGCGCGCTTCCACATTGCCCCCCGAACCGGCCTCCTCCAACCCCGTCCGCATTGCCATCAAACTCCCCTCGGAAACGCGCATTGTGCGCAAGTTCCCGGCCGATGCCCCCGTTGACGATTTGTACGCTTTCGTCGAGTGCCACGACGTTTTGGCTGAGGATGGCGCCGGCGGAGTAGAGAAGCCGGATGAGTACGCCCACGAGTATGCGTTTCGCCTCGTGGCGCTCATGCCGCGGGAGGTGATTGATGTAGCCGGCGGGGGCACCGTGGGCGAGCGCGTTGGGCGCAGTGGGAATTTGATCGTGGAGACGCTGGAAGATGAGGATGATGATGACGAGGATGAATGAAAATGAGTTTAGTGAGTGTGTTGTGTTGTTGCATTTGCTGGCGTTTTTTTTTTTTTTTTTTTTTTTTTTTAAGGGGAGTTTGTTTTGGGGGGCAGGGTTGGGGTTTAGCGTGGGATAGATTTCGGACTTTGGATTGAATTGAATTGAATTGAAATGGGTGGGATATAGGGCACGGTACGATATGGAATGGGTGTTTGGTATGAAATGACATGATAAAGTAGAGTGACGCAGAACACGTAGATTGAAATCGATGAAGACATAATACAAGACCAACATATCACTCATCCATTAAATCCAACACAACATCACGCAACACTTAAAGAAGATTCAGCTCAATAAAATGACAACTAAAACAATCGGCAATCTAATCCCCATACCCCCTCAATCCCAGACTTCCACACAAACAAAAAGCAACACGGGAGAGACTACCTCGAACGCACTATCCGACTCAGCATAGCCCTGCGGCAAACGCCGAGCATGACATAATCCACCGTAGAACCCAACTCGGGTAGTGAGGATCGGGCGTGGTCGGGCGTGGCCGGGCGGCATGGCATCTGAGACGTGGGGTGAGTCCCAATGGAGCATGGAGCGTAATGAGCAGCGAGCAGCAATTCATGGCTGCGCTGTGTATCCATCAGCCGCCTTGGCCATTCGGGGGAGTGCGGCCCCAGGAGCTGTGCGCCTTGTCGTGGTACGAGTTGAAGAGGAGGGGACTCGCCATGTTGATGTCGTTTGCGAATCCATTTGCGTATCCATTTCCATGTCCATTTACGTACCCGTTTTGTTTGCCGTCGTAGGTGTTGCCGAAGCCGGTGCTGTAGACGGAGCCCCAGGGTGAGGGGCTGGCTGTACTTGGGTTTCCCCATGCTTCGCCGCTGCCGAGACCGCCGCTTATGGGTTGTGGGGCGCGAATGGACAAGGGCGTGTTTTCTGCGCCGAGGAGCGAGTTGCCTGAGCCGCCACGCATGTGGCCGGAAGCGTTGCCGAGCATTGGTGATCTGCTGAACTCATTCCCTTGACTTGCCCCATTGCCGATGAATGGCGATGAAGGGCCCGGCGTGCCGTTGTAGTTGTTGTTCCAGATGGAATTGCTGTTCCATTGGCCGTCAGGCACAGATGGAAGGTGGACTGGTTGCAGAATAGAAGATGTCGAAGCAGTTCGTCCCATTGGAGTTGAGAGTAGGGTGGCGACAGGCGCGGGGGACAGAGGCTTGTAGTTCTTGACCGAATTGACCAGGTCGTTGATCGAAAGCGGCGCCGGCGCATAGGTCCCGTCGTTGACGATAGTTGTATCCTCGAAAGTCTGCTCTGGTGGGGTAGGTGGGATGTTCTCTTCTTCCTCAGGCAAAGGATCCAAGCCCTCATCAGTACCGACAAGATCATCTACCATACGATGCATTGCCGACTCCTTAGCAATCGTGGTGGACGCAGACTCGGAGCCTGCAGCTACACTATGCGATTGTTGATCATCGGCTAGTGGGGCTTGCGGAGGGAAGTGAGGTAGATCAGCAGCGCGTGGGGACAGTAATGGAGAAACATCCTGAGGATTGCTTGGACTCGCCAGCAGCTCTGATGGTAAGCCAGCTTCTTGGTAGATGAAGCGTGTGGAGTCGGTAGCCAAGTCTAATGGAGCATCAGGGTTCTGGGTAAGGATTAGTCCGTCGATCAGTAGATCCTTGACGCGCATGAGCATTTCCACATTAGGGTGGTTGCGCTCCAAATCAGTCCATTTCTGCTTCATGCTATCACCCGTGTACCAGACTTTGAGAGTATCTGGCGAGATAAGGGGCTGGAAACCAATTGTATCGGTGTCCTCCTCCAGCATGTAGTCTTCCTCTGGGAGCTGAGACGAGGGGAAGCTCGAAGCCAGAAGCGTGAGAGTAGCCGCATATGATTTCCAAAGCTCTTGCACATCGACCGTGGTCAGCGTATCGGCGATGTTTGCATTGAGCACATGCCAGTAGCGCAAAAACCAGGTGCTGTATAGACGAAGTCCAGGAAGCGTGCGACGGGCGACGGCGGTGATTTTGTCAGAGAGCTGCGAGGCGCGATCACCGTTCTTGGTGACATCGTCCGCCTCGGATAGCCGTTCGAGTTCGGGCTGCAGGACCTGAAGGAGGACGAAGAAGGTTTTGACGTTGAGTCGGAGATAGTAGAAGTAAGTCCGCATGATGGTTTCGGGTGGATTTTCCCCTGGATGTGTTAGCAGGAACCGGTGGGGGAGGGGCATGTGCTGGGGGCATACCCTGCATCTGGACTGTAGCAAAGTATTCGGCTGCCAAGTTGATGAGAATCATCTTGGGCAGGATCGAGTCGAGCGAGCGCTCCTTCAGCTCAATGGCGAGATGGCTCAAGACCTCGCCTTCCAGCTCATCATGGGCAGCAAATTCCTCACCCTTGTAGATGCGGCTATGCAGCCTCACGAACCAAGCAATCAAGGCACGTCCGGCGTGGGAGCCATCCGACGACTTGTGGTTGTTGATGGTCTGGCCCTTATCCCAGGCGGCTATGATGCGCTTGAAGGCGCTCTCGAGGTTGGCCTGTGCGAGCTCGTAGGGAAACTTGCTGACTAGCGAACGGTAGAGGTGGTAGACAGTGCGGAAGTGGTCGCCGTCTTCGCGCGAAATGACGGCCAGCTGGTTATGGGCATGGCCAGAGTCGGGATGCAGCTCAGCGGCGAGGCCATAGTAGCCCTTGGCGGGACCCCAATTGCGCTCCTTGTCCTTCTCTACCAGCTCGGTTTCGCGGTAGCGGGAGAGGTCGCCGAGATGGATCAGCGTCTGGTAGCAGGAGAGGACGACCTTGTGGTTGAGCGAGGCCGGGATGGGGGGGCGCGACGTTGTTCGCGAGGCGGCTGTGTCCTTCCACTTGTGGGCAATCTTGCGCAGCTCGGGGATGGCGTGGAACTGGGTGTCGAAGTTGAGGATGTACTGGCGGTAGAATCGCTGGCTGGCCTTGATGAAGTAGAGGTAGTTCTTGTGGAACTTGCGCAGGGCCACGACGTGGTCGTCGACGCGCTTGAGCTGGGGGAGTTAGCAGGGTGGATCCTCTTTTATATACACACACATATATATATACGTATATATATTTGCATGGACGTGACGCACAATCTTGTGCTCCTGCTTGAAGACAGTGTTGACGCGGAGATGGGCCGCCCAGAGCTTTTGCTCAATGTCGACGTCGGGGGCCGAGGCATATTCGAAGTCGGCAAACGACAGCTTCTCGCAGGCGGCACGGTATCTATCAGGATTGGGTTAGTCATAGTGCTGGCGGTGTACAGATCACATGTCCTACTTATCGAGCACGACGGCCAGCTCAGTGCAGGCGGCGCCGGCCTGGTCGCGCTTGGTGAGCTCGTCGTCAATGGCCGCGGCCCGCCTGATGGAGTTAGCATTGATTGGCATTGTACATGGTCAGTATTGCGCATGAGATACCTCTCAAGGTGTTGGATGTTCGCGGCCATGGTGGTTACATGTACGCAAAGGCAATCTCAATGTGACCCCACGGCCGGCGGCGAGGTCAGACAAGGGCACGGAGAGGAGAACGGCGAGCGTTGTGGCTATCGTGCTCCATTTATGAGGTTGAAGAATGCCCTGGGACGAGGGCGAGAGGTCGTGGTGGGTGGTGGTGGTCGAGGTCGTGGATGTGAGAGTGGTGGTCGCTCGTTAGTCCATTCTCACCCAACCAAGGTTGGCGTGGTTGGCCCCGGCCCGCTCGTACTAAAATAATAAAAGTCATTCACAACCACGGCTGCCCTCGGTCCGGCACTCACTAGAGAGGCAGTCCATCTGTCTGCCTGCCATCCGCAGTTGCATATCCCGTGATCTCTCACTCACCACAAGGTACATATACATACAGCTCTCAGCACTATGGGTATCAAGCGCTCACGCCGGGACTCTGTGTCGTCTTCAGAAGCCTCCTCGCGCCAGCCGTCGGCCGACCCCAAAATCGTCCATCTGGATTCTGATTATTATCGCTCGGCTGTATCAGACAGCCCGGCCGTTATGCGCTGCTCCCTTCCCCCCCACGACACCCTCTCCTTCGACTCGTTTGATGCATACGAAGTCCACTACCAGAAGACGCACGTGAATCGCTGCTCTGAGTGCCACAGGAACTTTCCAGACGAGCACTTTCTGCACCTGCACATTGCAGAGAACCACGACCCCATCAGTGCGGCCCGACGTGACAAGGGCGAGAAAACGGTAGGTGCCGTGTCAGTGTATTCACCCCCTGGATGTCACGTGACGTATACTTTCATGGTAGGTACTGATGTTCTGTAGTACGCGTGTCTGGTGGCCGGGTGCGAGCGATTCTGCAGCACGCCTCAAAAGCGCAGACTGCACTGCGTAGACAAGCACCAGTTCCCCCGTAACTACGACTTCTTCATTGTAAATGATGGAATCGACCGGCGCAGTAGCATGCTGCGGCCGCCCCATCGACGACGCAGCAGCGCACTCAGCTCGTTGGGCGACTATGCCGCCGACGACGACCATGAAGAAGATGAAGTACTGACTCGTCGCACACCGGTCAAATTACGGGGCCGTGGAGGGTTCGGCCATGCTCACACTGCTGGGAGGGGGAGAGGCTCCAAGGCATCAATAGACGCAGTAGACAGCCTTGCGTCCACCATGTCGGCCCTGCACTTTGTCCCACACAGCGTTACTACTGCACGAGGGCGGGGGCGAGGAGGGAGCAGCATTTGAGGCTCGGGTGTGGATGATGGGTGGCAAATAACGAGAAAACGTCGCGTTCTAGAATTGCATTCCTACACTATGATCATGTTACCTCCCTATGTTGTTATCGTGGTGGCCGACATGAGCGTGGTGGTAGCAGGGTGGCCCTAGCTGCCGTCAACATTCCAGCGTTTCTCAGAACAAAGCACAGCGTCGAGGTCTCACGACACCACCTGGCCGTCCATCAGTAGGTTGCTCGCAATCCACAACAATCGCGTCCATCAGCTTTACTTACGCCCCCCAGGACTCGCTCTGATCGTTTGCTATTGCGCAATGCGATCCCCAGCCGGCGGTGCGGATGGGCTTCATCGTGCAGCTGCACTACGCCTTCCGGGTCGGCTCATTATTGCTTAGCCATCTGACGATACTGGCTCTGCGACTGCTCAACGACTGCATGGTCGTGTGCTCGCAGGACGCTGAAGTACGCGTGATCCTCACCTCATCGCGTGAGGGGGCTATCATCAACAAGAACAAGAACAAGAAAAACATCAATAATAACTAATAACAACAACGACAACAACAATAACAATAACAACGCCCACGCCGTCATTGCCCCCTGGGCTCGGGGCTCCCATGAAGAAAGCGGCCATGGTACGCTGCACCTTGGCTAACGAGGCCCTCCGGCGCCGGGATCAACCGGGCTGCGACACCATGCTGCGTCCGCCTCAGGCTCATCATCGCCTCCAACGTCACGCCGATCATCTGCAAGTCTCGTTTCAAGACAAACCGCCTGCATTGATTGGTGCCCAGCGGCCCAGGACGCGAGCTTGCACCGACTTGTCCCCTTCAGCAAGAATTTCGTCCCAGCACGGAAATGGCGGTGAGCCGGCGGATATTATTGGCACAGGCCCACCCCAACCCTACCCGGCCGCCTCGCCTTGTTGTGCTAAATCTGCTAAGTCTGCTAATTCCATTTCTGCACGAGCGGCACACCACGGCTCTGACTCTGCTCCTGCATCGCCCGCCCAAACATCACCACCCGCCGACTGTGACGCCTCTGGACTCCCTCGCGGCAGGATCTCGCATCAACCACGACCGAGTATGTGGAGAATGGGACTGCTCTACCTCGATCGCGGGGATAGCGGTATCTTCGCCGCACTCAAGAACGCCGGCGGGCACGACAACACCCGCCAGCCGCCCGGCTCGCCTCAGTCCTTCTCTCCCACCAGCGAGTCTGACCAGGCCCTGTCCGGCACCAGAGTTCGACATCGGTCAATGTCACAGTCGAGCGTTCAATGGGTGCCGCCAACCGAAAACGCCATCAAATTCGCCCACCCCCGCGCCCGGCCAGACGGCGAATCCTTTTCTCCCACTTCAGACTCCACCCTTTTCGAGGAGCCAGAGGCTCTATCGCTGGATCGATCACGAGCTCTCTCTGCTCTCGAGGGCTCCCCGGATTATTTCAATTTCGACGATGATCGCTCATCCAGACCTGATGCTACACCAGCTCCCAACCAAAGGCGCGCGCGCCATTCGCGCGCACCATCCACTGAGCCCAATTTTAGGAGTGCGAAGAGGGCCTCATTACCTCTTCGCGCTCGAACCAAAACAAACGAAGGCCTTTTGCAATTGCAGGCCAACCCCTCCAAACCTGACCGCCCCACCACCGCGCAGGAGCGCAGAATCTCCCTCGGCATTCCCATCAAAGGCGCCATAGCGCAAGCCGAAGGTCTTCAGCGCTCCAAGTTCGGAACTCTGCTCGACACTCCTCCTCAAACACCAAAAACTCCTCGAACGCCACGCACCCGCGCGCCAGAGAAGTCTGGCCCAGCAGCTACCTTGCGCCAGAAAGAGCGCGACCTCGAGTACAAGCACCGACACACATTCATCGGCACGGCCTCCCTGGACGATTTCCTCGAGGTCCTCGAAGTTTCCCAGGACCACACGACGACCAAAGCCGCTGTTGGGAAAGCCTTCCTCGTCCTCGCCTCCAGCGAGCGCCTCCTCGCTCGCCAAGCATCTTCTACCGCCGTCGGATGGGACCTGGTATCAAGAACGATACCAGATGTAGTAAACACAGACTACGTAGTCCAAGCGCACGTTAAACTCGGCTCCATCACCCTCTGGCAATTCTTGGATCTAATTCCCTTTGACGACCAAGAAGAAACCGGCGCCATGAGCGTCGTCGAAGCCTATTCCGCAGCCAGTCACATGGATTCCAAAGCCGGCGTCGGCGCAACCAGCAAAGCAAAAGCATTCAGGAGTTGGATGGTACAGCAGGAGTAAACCTTTCTCTATTTACGCCCACGCCCCTATAAAAGCTGGGTTGATGTGAAACGTTTCCCATGACTGTATTATTGATAAACCAACTCTCTCCACTTACGCATTTCCTTTCTTATGTTAACGGGATCAGAATCGTCATCCATCGATATCCTAATCTTCTTTCTTATTCACCCTAGCTTCGCGTTATGGATGCATGATATCCCCCGCCCTTACTTCCCTTCCCCACTTGTCGTTTCCCCAACACCACTCCATGCTTGAATGCAGTAATCAGAGCTATCTTACTCGATTAAAAAATCAATCATATGCTTTTACCCACACTCATTCCTTTGTTCCAAACTTGCCTTTGATCCGCGGCCGCCCTTGATCGGACCGTTGCTACGATGAATTTTCGGCCACGTCATGTGGACCCATTCCCCCCTCACCGAAGCGCATCGAAGCGCACAGAATCAAAATTGTCACGCCCCACGTGGATCTGTTGCGTGACCGTCGCGCTTCCAACTTTTCGTCCAGTTGGCTGGGGGGTTGCTGTGGGCATACCCCCACCTCGTGTCGCTCGAGACCGAGATTGGCTTAGTCTCGAGGGGGCTGGGTGGTGCGTTGCGCTAAACTATATCTAGTAGTGCTCCATCGCATTTGACGTGGGCATTCAAAACTTGGATTCAATGTCCATAGCAACTTTTTTGTCTGTTACAGTGTTCATACACACCGCTTGTACAGCACATTGATTGCATTTTTCATACACACCGCTTGTAAGGGCGATATTGGTGTTTCATGAGGTGGTCGCTTGGGTGTGTGGGATTGGTGAAACTTTGGCTGCAGGTTGGGGTTACTGCAGGCTGTATGGTCTATTGATCTTCGGGGGTCGTCGGAAGACCGTTCAGATGAAGAGCAGGAACGAGGTTGGAAGATTGATGTACCTGAAGGGTAACTACGGCGCATCTCGCACACGGCCGTATCGATTTATCAGATAGTAAACCGGTAAGCCGGGTCACACTGCCACCTCGAAGCCAGCAGCGCCGCCTTCGACCCATCCTCCGGCCCACAATATCCATCCTGGGCATCCTCGCTAGCGGCCCCATCAAGCTGCCTATTCCTCCAACTCAGATAAAACCTCAGTACAGTAGCCAGCAAAATGCAGGCGCTGGAAAACGCTACATTTGCAACATTTGCCTGCCAATACCGCGGGCCTTGACTCTTTGGATAAAAATATGACGCATAGATGGATGCCAAATTCGACCCTGCGTTCACAACCGCATATGCGACTGCGCGCTTTGGCGGCGGACGCGGAAGACTGGTCGACACCCACGACAAAATGCACCCGAATGAGCCGTACACCGACATCATCATGAAAGTCGCCGTATAGCGCGCCGGCAAATTCAACGTCGTAGCCGAAATGATAAATCCAATGCTGCAAAAGACCTGCGGCCACACAACGTGCCAATACCGCTCCTTCGTCTTATCACTGTGCCATGAATTCGCGATCCCCAAGATCGCAGCAAAGACGTACGGCGGCGCAGAAAGAAGCAGTGTTTCAGTCCGCGGGTAGCCCAGCGTCTGCACAATTGTTGGGAAAAAATTGATGAATGATGCAGCGGTGTTGAGACCAAGCTGCATGAACCAAATCAGATACAAAGCCGGATCCGTAAACGCCATTTTCAGGCCCTGCAGCGACGACACCTCAGACCTGTTATCTTCCTGGTTCGCTTCTTCCGCGATGCGCAGCACAGCGAGGGCGCGTTCCTGGGGTGTCAGCCACTTCGTTGTCGCCGGGTAGTCTGGCAATACCCAGATAGTGAGCAGCGCGACGGGAAATGTAGCGACGCCCTCGATGATGAACAACCTAACACTCATTAGTCTGCGTAGCATAATACCGAGATGAGAATGTACATGCCACCGCCACGCAGGCAATCCAGCCTTGCCGTCCATCCCCTGCATAATCGCCGCGCCTATCAGTCCTCCAAAAGCGCCTGCCATCTGGCCCGCGGCGTACAAGATGCTAATGCGTTTCGCCAGCTCGCGTTTCGTATACCACGAACTGAACAGATACAACGCCCCCGGGAAAAACGGCGCCTCCACAAAGCCAAGCATGAAGCGCAGAACAATCATGCCCTTGTAGTTCTGCACCGCGCCCGTCGCCGCACTAACGCCTGCCCACATGCACATGATTGTCGGCAGGAAGATGGACGGCCTCACTTTGTTGAGGATCATGTTTGTCGGGATCTGCGTGAGGATGTAGCCAACGAAGAAGATGGAGATGATGGTGTTGTACTGCGTGCCATGGAGGTTGGTGTCTTTTTCAAATGTGCCCAGGCGCGCGGTCGCAATGTTGTTGCGGTCGAGGTAGTTGAGAATGTCTGCGGCGGTGAATAACTGGTGTAGGGGCTTGAATTGGGGGGCATACAAATCAACATCATCAGCGGCATCATCCTGACATCGACTTTCCGCACAAGCGCCTTCTCCCCTTCCGCGCGCGCGGAGTCCGAAAGAGAGGAGAGATATTCATCTGCAGTGGTGTCCGAGAGATGGATCTCCTGCTTGTCATGGACCGCCTTTAGAGACGCCTTGTCAACACCCATATTCGCAATCCAACGTGCAGATAGTCAAACTTGCGCCGGCGTAGTGCCCGGGCTACACATCTTTATACCATGCACGACCCCACAGTGTCTCCATCTTACTTCACGCACGTCCTTACCCCAGACCGAGTCAAACGCTCCACAACCCTAGAGTGGCACATATCTGGGGACTGCATTTCACTACTGCTAGCGTAACCGACACCCGACAGCCTCTACCTCAAGGATTCTGTTCAATTCGCTGGGGCATGGGGTGAGGTGGTGCGTCGCGTACGCTAGTCTAAACGGGGTTTTGTCGGGACGTTGATCGTTGTCGGGATGTATTGCTAGTGCCGGCGTAGCTGCTTTCAACGATGGAAACAGTAGTTCGTGAGTAATGGTCGACCAAGGTAAGTAGTTCCGCTGGCGCAGTTGTTTCGTTCTAGTATTGTGTCTAGCCAATGAGCGACGCTTCTTCGCGCGTCAAGTGGGTGGACGGCGTCATCGGACGGCAGTCATATACGAGCCGGTGTTCGACAGTGCAGCCGAGTTTGGTTGTGGGTTTTGGTTCAAGAGTTATTACCTAGGTTGCTTTTCTGCTGGACCTGGCTCAAGCGTCTGGATACCGGACTTTTGGACAGCATGGGTTCGCCTTCGAAGCAGTATACTGTTCTGCATATTGGCGATGGCATCAAGTACAATCCAGATGTGTACCAGTCGTTTGCGCAAAAGTTCAACATAATACAGCCTTCATTGGAAGAGCGGCAGCGCGACAACTTCATCCAAGCACTGAAAGAACGACGATGGGGCGATTTCCACGCTGTGCTCCGCCCCTTCTGGAATTCTGGCGGTGAAATGGGTCGTTGGGACGAGGGTGCGTCGATATCCCAAAATTGAGTATCTACGATTGACATCATCACCAGACCTAGTCCCCCATCTTCCTCCAACCTGCAAGATCTTCGCCTCTGCCGGCGCAGGCTACGACTGGGCCGACATCCCCACGCTCTCCGCTCACGGTATAACATACTGCAACGGCGCCCGCGCCTCCTCCGAAGCAGTTGCCGACATGGCCATCTGGCACATCCTCTCCGTCTTCCGCAACCTCATCTGGAGCGCTGAAGCCGCCAAATCCGGGGACGTAGAGCGGTTCAAAGAAGCACACAAACACCAGCAAGACACGGCGTTCAACCCACGAGGCCGCACGCTCGGCATCATCGGCCTGGGCAACATTGGCTACACGATTGCGCAAAAGGCCTGGCGCGGCTTCGGCCTCAACGTGCTGTACCACGACATCGCGCGCAAGGACAAGCCGCTCGAGGACGCCGTGCACGCCACCTTCTACCCAGACCTCGACGCCATGCTCTCCGCGTCCGACTGCGTCGTCCTCGCCACCCCTTTTGCCGGCGCCAAACTCATCACCGCCGACCGCCTATCTCACTTCAAGCCCGGCAGCCGCTTCGTCAATATTGCGCGCGGCACCCTCGTCGACGAGGCCGCGCTTGTCGATGCCCTCGAGCGCGGCCACTTGTTTGCTGCGGGCCTCGATGTCCATGAGAATGAGCCCCATGTCAATCCAAGGCTGTGCCGCATGCGCAATGTTACGCTGACCTGCCATAATGCGGGGGGTGCGTGGGATACCGCGAGTGGGTTTGAGAGGCTGGCGATGGAGAATGTGGAGGCGTTTTTGGAGACGGGGGAGGCGGTTACGCCGGTGAATGCGCGGTTGGTTGGGGGGGAAGGGGGAGGGAAGTGAGGGGTGTGGTTGATGTATTGTGACGGTGAGAAAATATACCCTTTGGCTGGGATGTTTTGCTGCCGGGCATGATGGGATTTCTAGGCTATAGATACACTAGGCTTTTCTGTCAGCTATGCCAGACTTTCTAACAGACTAGTTGCGCTAGAATCTTTATCAAATGTGCCAGAATTTACTAAGCATATTATCCTTGGGGGGGCTGACGAGCCAGCTTTTATATAAAACTCGGCCAATTGCTTCTGCATTCGCTGATAATAGCCGCTCGATCGAGCAAGACAGATGTTAGGCTAGTCCAACGGAGATGAGAACCGGCATGTCAACACACCGCACTAAACTTTTTTTTTTTAGAGTATGAAAAAGCTTTCGGCCCTAGAAAGCAACGTCCTACCATTGAAGCTCTTCAGTTCTCCGTAAAAATTTCCAGCAGTTATCGCCGGTTGAGCCCTTCTAAAACCACCCAGGTATCCTCACTTTAGGTCTCGTGGTATTATTTCCTATATAACGACCCAGAAATTAAAAATCGATGTGGCCAGCGAGCATAAATGTTAGGCAAGTAGTTTGAGTGGCGCTGGGCTTGTATTGTGGCATTGTGGGATGCACGTAGAAATAGGGGGCAGGTGGCGACCCGCAGTCGGTGAGATGAGTTGAATATTTGCGTAGAGTAGCTACATGACGAGTTGGTATCGGTGTCTCTCTCCCCTATCCAGTCCTACTTATAGCCACCTGCGGAGCCGCAGTACTAACCTAACATTCTCCGATCACGTGCGTTTCTACTACACCACAGTATATAGGCCTTTATTTCCCCGTGATGACGTAAAACTTTGGTTTCCTATATTAAGTCCTACATTCTTTTTTTTTTTTCGAGGACGCAGGAAACACGGTCTCCTTATCAAATCTCTCTCTTCCTTTTGGGCCGCAGGGAAACACGGTCTCCGCATAGAATCCTCTTTTCTTTTCAGGGACGCGGGGAAATCCGTTTTTGTATAAAGTCCCTTTCCCTCGTCAATGACGTAAGAAACTTAGTCTCTTACTCGAGGCCGCCAAAATGAGGCCCGTTACCCGTCTTTATAATATCCAGCACCCGCAGGATGTGACGTGATAGTCGAGGGAACTCAGTGGTAGCATCGATGTGGATCCGGTCCCTGGTTCCCCCCTCCTCCTCCCCTCTCCAATTCGCGGTAAGAGTCGCGTTTGCCTTGTCTAATATACCCCATGTTTGGCTATCGTCGGCCTCTTGATGGAGTGTGTCCCCACTCATGAGCGACCTATGACTCCATTTACGCATAGCCACATCGTCACTAGCTAGATTCGGGGTATATGAAGCTTACAAGCCCATCCCTTCCCATCCAATATCGATCAACTCGTCAGTGAGGATCAAGAAGCCCTAGATTACGATTGCGCCTTTAGTACTTGCCGCCTCGACAGCCGACATATCACAACCCCGAGCCGAGTTTAACCAATCCAATGCGTCGTCCAGCTACTCGCACTGGCGCATATATTCATCGAACAACCGACTTCAGCGCATATGTTCGATAGGTCCCGTTGAGAGTTATGTTCAGGCCAGGGCCGATGAGGCGTCGAGGCTACTCGAGGAGGCTGCAGACCCCGTATCAGCCCCGAGGCCGTGCCTCGATCAAAGTTATATTCAGGCTGGAGAAGATGATGTCATGAGGCTAGCTGCATTGGTCGAGGAGAGCCGAGTTTCGTCGATGTCCGCAAATCCTGCATCAACTCTGGTGCTGTGACTTGTTGAGACTGCTACGGCGTTGAGTCTACATCAGCGTTACAGGCTTAGGCAAAGCCCGATCCTTAAGCTAGCTCGGCATATATAACGTACGCGAACTAAACCTATAGAACCTCCCTCATCCCCCCCCTAAGGTACTTGATATATCGGTTATACCTACGAGTATCTATCCTCCTAGGCTAGGACCCAACAGTCGGTTATTCTCGAAGCGGAAGCCCCAAAAGGGGGGTGATTAGGAGGATGGAGATCATGACGAGGATGTGGTGGATTGTGAACATGCTTAGTTAGCAATAATACAATTGTGCTGAGTTTCAACGTACCACTATGTCCAAGGTGGATAAGATCCAGCTGACCCGGGGTGATTGCCCTTTTGATAGGTTTATTTTCAACCACCTGGCTTTATACGAATATATTCGAGAGGCCTATCAAAGAAGACTTCATTTTCTCAGTGAAGAATGAAAAGGTGCATGCATAATATACGAATCCGACTACATGTGTAACAATCAGAGCCCAGAGTTTGGAAATTATGTGAAGATTTAGAGTGATTTCACATACGCGCGACACGCGTGGTGCATCCGGAGATAACATAGGTGGGCCGCTTCACGTCACAAACACAAAAGTGCTGAAACTCAAGTCTAACCTCGCCATCATCTACCACTGTGTTCGCTGCCCGTCTCAAGGGTGCAACCCCCACGAAAGTCTGATCCTCTGCCAACCGTGTCCACTGCCCCAAGGGCTCAACCCTCGAGAGCACCGAAGCTTCACGGTTTGTATTATTTGGGCGCCTCCTCTAATCCAAGCTTCTCTGTTGCTGTGGCGACCCCCCTCATCAACTCCGTCGCCATGCTGGCAAGTATGGTATTACAGCCCTTAACTGTGGCCCTGATTCTCTCAATGTTGTGCTAAGCAGCCTCTCCGAAAGCCCCTTTCTTGTCCATAATCTGCTTCTTCTTCAAGGCGTCCAATTCCCCGAGATCACTCAAAATTCGCTCTTGCTATACCCATCGTACGCCTCTGAGGCTGGCGAAGTTCCATCCAAATTCTCTGGAGGAACTTCTATTGCTCCGGCTTGCTGTCATAAGCTGCTTTTCTCGAGCTCCCGGTTGGACACGTAATACCCCTGATTCTCTCAGAACTTTTGCTTGCATTACCAGAACCTCTCAACGTCTTCGTTACAAACGCCTTGCATATCTGCGCTGCTGTCATTAATGTCCGGTGGATGAATACAAAACTTCGCCTAGTCCATGAGAAACAGTTTGCGAGCCGGGTCGTGAAGTTGACGAGTTTCTTCCTGGAGTAGACATGATAGAGCCCTAATATTGCTCTCATGTGATTTATTTTCCCATCTCATCTATACACCATATAAACCCTAAATCCGATACTGCATCGGATATCAAATTATCGTGGTACTTTTGTGGGTGGCTACCCATGTCGTGCCAAATACAACGTTAATTCGTTCAATCAAGATCGATATCACGCAGATGCTCAGATCCAGTAACTCTAACCATTATGCTAGCAAATATAGATGTCGAATTCGATATTTTAAATATATTCGTATATCTCTAGAAGTAAACCCCTGCTACAAATACATTCCATCAAATAAACTCCTCCGAGTGGCCTAGGTTATCGGTAAACGGGAAAAGCGGGATCTTCACTCTCCTTATATCGATACTCGATTTACACAACAGATTATATACTACTCAATTATTTACTTAAGAACTTTGAGATACTCCTGGTAAACCTACAAGTATTGCGAAAAAGGATCTTAGGTAGCATGCATAGTATTGCTTGTAAGTACTAGGTGATAGTTACAAAGGCAAGGTGAACACGATCTAAGGGTGATGAGCGTGGCGACTATATACTAGTGGTGGCTAGTAGTATTCACTGTGCCGATAGCCTCGATCGAGTCGACTCGTCGAGACTGTCGACACCCCTCCTTCTTGGGTCGCTTCGACGGATCGTAGCAGACGAAAATAGATTGCTTAACCCTATGCTTTGTAATCTATAAGCCTCCCTTCATGCTCTACCGCAACCCCGACAGCTTTTTGATAAGCAAGTGGCCAAATACGGGAAACCTACCGCAGTCTAGGTGCAAACTTGCATATTCATGAACGGGGCCACCTAAAATGAGGTTAAGCAGCTCATTGCCAATGCCCACCAGCATGCAGCATCGAACGCGACGATTTACATCACCGGTCAGCCACTATACGATGCTGGGCAAACTTGTCAACTGTCCGAGTCCAAGGGGCCAGAGTCAACCGATGCCTTCGCTCAACAAGCTGCTAAAGACGCAACTTAGAATGTGGTCTACTCAGGTGCATTTCGTCCGCACCAAGGCGAAGTTCAGGACGGTTGCCATGTCACACTTCCGGGCAGCAGCCATTAGGCACACAAGCCATAGCGTTCTGGGGCCGATCTGGTTCGGGAGCGCATGTGAAAGGCTGCCCATATCGAGGATGTTGCTGCTTGTAAATAATCGCCACGTTCACTACCCTTAGATAATTGTATTCACCTTAGTTTTTATCATCTAGTGATTACAAGCGATACTACTGATACTCTTTTTGGATTGCCCCCAACAATACTGTGTAAGTGTCAAGCGCTTTATATCGTTTCCACCTACAGAAGGCCTTGACAATAGGATCTAATTTTTGGTTGGGCGAGCCATTCGCTTGCCAACTACGTTACAGGATTTTTACAGGATTTAGGGCCTTGAAAATGTTCCTAGCCCGAAATCCCAAGGAAAAAATAGTCAATTCCGGGTCGCGGGCATTTGTCTGATAGCATTGATGTTTAAGTACCTGTACTTTGTACCGTTACAGGGGTTGTTCTGTTACGGGTGGATGTACATTAGTCTGAATAACTTTTGGCTGCTAGTATGTCGTCAGCCACGACCAGTAGCGTAGCCCTCCGGGGATAGTACGGAGCTACAAACAAGCCAAAGCGCCCGGGCCATCGCGCCTGGCTAACGGACGACATGCGGACCTCTGAAATCCAGACTTGTCAGAAAACTAATCTCTAAAACTATTCGGTAGTCAGCTAACTCCATGATCACAAGACCAGAATAAGCCACCCATTGTTCGAATGGTGGCCCGGCATGTTCAGAAGAGTCGGGCGTTGGCCATACATTTACAAGCAAGCTATGGCAGTTCAGCCCAATTGTGAGTAGCGCTTACCCAGTCACCTCGATAAATACCATCGTTGCCCTCCCAATTAATCACATAGCTGTAGGCACATAAAATCCCTACCCCGATTTCACGATGCACCTGATACTCACTGGCGCGACTGGCCTTGTCGGTGCTTCTGTGCTTCACCACATGCTCGCTGAGCAAAGCATCACTCGCATATCAATTCTCAGTCGGCGTCCTGTGAAGATGGCAGAGGGCCACGATAAGGCGAAGGTCATTATTCATAAAGACTTCAAGTCATACGACAAGGCGCTGTTGGACGAGCTTAAGGATGCTCATGGGTGTGTCTGGGCACTTGGCGTCTCACAAAACGACGTGAACAAAGAGTATGTCCTTAATCGCCACACATCCTTTTCAAACACATACTAACTTTCAATGGCAGGCAGTATTTTGAAATAACACATGATTACGCTCTTGCTGCCGCGAAGGCTTTCTCGAGCCTCCACCCGGACTCGCCCTTCACGTTCCTCTACGTTTCGGGCGAAGGTGCAACACAAACACCCGGCATGTTCACGCCGATTTTTGGGCGAGTCAAGGGACAGGTAGAAAGCGCGCTCTTCGACTTTTCCAAGCAAAACCCTTTGTTCAAAGTGTACAATGCGCGGCTAGGTGGCGTTGACTGGACTAACCATCCAGCCATTCACCCCTTCATTCCACAACAGGCCATGTACAAGAGGGCATTAATAGCGCCACTGAACATTGTATACAAGAATTTGATGTTACCTACGCAACCAATGGGTAGGATTCTGACAGAGTTGGCCATGTCTAATGGCGAGCCATTACAAGGGAGTGGTATTGGAATGAACGGTACGCTGGTGTCGAATGTGGCGATCAGGCGGATGGCCGGTCTTTGATTTCATGAGCCCTTCAATATGTCACTGCAATCAACACGCATCAGTTTTATTCGTGACCACACCTTTCTCCGTGGATCTTCAGGAAATAGTAGTCATTTTGGATACTAGGCACGCATGTTAAATGGACAAAGGGTAGTGCAGAGATGGGGAATATTTCTAGTCTTGGTAGATGTATTGATTTGTATAATTGCTGATGTATAGAAGTAGTGCTGAGCCAGGCCCATGCTTTTATCGTTGCCGTGTCCATCTATTGTTGTGTCCGCCCATGGTCGTGTTCGTCCACTGTCGTGTCCGTTCTTCGACATGCCAACCCCGACAACAAAGCTCTTTCTTGCCGGAGTGGAATGGGCCGAAGCGCAACCAAGGCAACCAACTTACCCAATACTTACTTTGTTTTGAACAGAAAATCAATTTTGCAGAGCACGGTTTTAAGTACGAGATAGTGAAATGTACCGAGTCGAACTTGACATTCTCATAGATGGCAACATTAGTGAGACTACCACCAGACTGCGTCCCGTCTCCGGCAGCAGGCTTAGCTATTCCTGGTGTCTTACAAGCGGTTTCACTACTGACAAGACGGAAACCGAAGCCGTTGGCACAAGCGCAAGTATCGCTGCTCGAAAGACCAAAGTATTTGAATGGTCCACCTTTTGTCGTCGCACTCGTACAATATTTGTAGCAGCTTTCACAAGTCGCACCGGTCGGGCTGGATTGCTTGTCTTTTACTGTCTTCAAATGCCGGTGGAACATTGGCGATACATCCGGGGTATGTGGCATCGATTGCGGGCGTGTATGGGCGTGTATTGCAGAGTCAATTCGACAGCCGGTGGGGGTCCCCGGGCGTCGAAATTGTTGACACCGCCACCACGCTGAGAGGAGTTGCCGGAGTCGGGATGCGAGCATCCGGCTGTCAATGTGGTCTTTCCTGCTATCGGATCTATGATTGCGCATCGACAGTCTCGGCCGTATTCGATACCAAAGTACGCGAAAGCCGGACGCACAGTCTTGCACTGAGATTGACAAAGTTGGTCTGTCATCTTATCTTAACTGTACAAGGTCGCACCCCGTGCTAGGGTGTTTGTGGGCCAACGAAATAGCCCAGGGATTTGGCTGTCTTCGGATTGAAGTCGGTGATCAAATTGGTCTTCACATGATAGTTAGCAGCTACCAAAGGCAGAAATTAGACTGTCTCATACGCTCAAAACTGTGCTCTGCAAAACGAAAAAATAAAACATAAGAAAAAGGAAAGAAAAAGGAAAAGCCATTGGTTAGTATACGAGTGTCTCGATCTAAAATGTAAGAATATATGGCCGGGACTCACTCGTAGAGAAGTAGACAAACGCAGAATCTCATGCAATGATTGAAAAGACGACAATACCTAGCCAGTGTTGGAATGACAAGCCTTTAAATACTCCTACATTGACATCGTGAGGTCATCCAGGGCAGCAATCCGACACATTCCTGGGTAGTCGGGAATGGGAATTTGCAAAAAGATCGACATCGCTAGGTATCATGGCCCTTGCGTAGCGTGAGGAATTGGATCTACCACACAACCAAGCGCATAGGCTACCGGCACCCGCCGGCGCCGATAGCTACAGCTATTCTCCCGCACTGCTCGTACGGATATATTCTCGGTTGTTTAGCTTAAACATCACATTCACTTTGTTTGTAGGACTGCTGGAAATATAACTCGATATTTAGCGAAAAACAGTTATCCATAAATTCACTTAAACTCCATTGCAAGAGGTCGTGGGAACAATTTGCATTCCTCTATGCCTCCATGGAGTCATAATCACAAAAATGTTAATCGGTAAAAGCATCCTGAAAACCCTTGTGGTATATCCCCACCCTTGGGGAGGCACAATGACCAGAAAAAGCTAGAAGGGTATGCCATAGGTTGCGTGCCAGCTATATTTCAGTCACTGAGAGCCAAGTTGAATCAAGAAGAAATTCTCGTCGTACTTTGACATTTCTACTTTTCAATTAGCCTCAAGTTCCTCCCAAACCAGCTCCTTCTCGGGTTTTCGTCTCACGGCGTCTGGAACGCATGCCCAAGAGCACATTTGCACCTTGAAAGGATAAATCTCTAGGTTACCAACAAGCCACCATTCTATCCACTCTGCTCTCGGAACAACGTACTCTTTCGAACACATGTGGCACTTTTTGAACTGAGGAAAGCCAGATAGGGCGTTGTAGTCGGCCTTTGTGAGGATCGAGTCAGCGACACGAGGAATTGGCTCGCCAATGTACCCGCGCACACCCTTCGTGCTGAGTCCGTTTTGTTCCTTTTGCCGTAGCGCAACATAAAGAGAAAGTGTGGCGAGGGAAGTCGTGGTACTGGCGGTGGACGGTGTGAACCATGAAGAGGGAACACCATGTACTCCACGAGAAGTCTCGGTAATGACTTCGTAATCAGAGGTTGCGGAAGAAGGGAACTGTGGAGAGCCTTTAATGAGGTCGCCACATTGATCATAGTATGAGACTTGTGTGCGTGCCAGGTATCGTGGTGGATGTTGGTAACAAGCCACACGATCCTCTTCATGGTGGATGGCGGGATGATGCGGGAAGGAGGCAACACCGTCGTGATTGACAGGCGTTTTGAGTTTTAGTTGGTTGTTGATCTCGTTGATACGTATGAACCATATAAATTGGCTGCGATGGGGAGATGTAGCTAGGGAGCTGTAAATAGTTGACAAATTGGATTGCAAAGGTTGAGCGTCCAACGAGTCGTGGTAGGTCGTGTAATTAGTAGGCCACCTGGAGCGACCAAGAACAGAACTCAAAGAGGGATTTTCCCATGAGTCATACATCGCAAGACCGGTTGCGGCCCACGCCTCTCTCCAATTGTCATTGTCGTCCAAATCGATGAAAGAACCAATGCACCGTTGTGGAACCTTGGGCCCCAACCAGTCGACACCACTATCTCCCAAGATCATGCTTCCGTGTGACTGGTAGCACTCTAGAAATTCAAATGGAAGCCACTTCAAAGGGTTGTTCGATATATGCAGTTCTCGAAGATTGGGTAATTGACCAATTTGTGCCGGGAGCTCTGAGATGCCATTGTCGGACAAATTAAGCGTGGTCAGGGCCGAAAGACTGAACAGCGATGGTGTAAGTCGAACGAGCCGATTGCGTCTGAAGTTGATGTATAACTCGGGTAACATAGAACGATATTGCCCCTCTGCTGGCAGCTCACTACCCGGATCTGGGACCATTCTGATCACGGATGTAATCTCGCCAATTCGTCTAATGTCGTCATCCTCCAAGCCAAGGCCTTCAAAGTCAAATGCCTGACAATTTTCCTCGAGACCAGGGTTCAATATTTTGCAAAAATCCTCTTCTGCTTTGGTAGTATACTCTGCCGGGACATCCTTTGCTTGGGCCGGTAGATGACAAGCTGATTCATCGAACGCGTCGTCGAAGCCGAATGGTGCCTTGTGCGTTGACAACAAGCTTTCTGAGCTGCTAGCACCATCACTCATCATGTACACGCCCGAGTCATAATTGCGCGTCATCTTGGTCTTCTTGGTCTTCTTGGTGTTTGGCGTGTTGTGGGCAGATTCGCTATTGTCCCACCACGCGCCTTTGCGCTTATTCTTGAAAATGCGAGGTGATTCATAGTTAGTCAAATCAGCAGATTCGCGCGAGTCATCGCTAGAGAAGACGGGAGGTGGAGAACTCGATTTGGGCGAGACTACATGTTGGCATCGGTCGAAGAAAGGCGAGCTGGGGATGTCGGTGGTCGCGCATGGGGGCGAGGATGGTAGCACTGGGTCGCTTTCCATTTTACAAGGATTATAATTCAGTTTCTAATCTGTCGAGTTTTTCTGTGGCGAAGGTATCCAAGAATTCTCAATTTGGGTAAATATGACTGTGCTCTGATTATCGTAGTGGTTGTAGTATGTGGTACGGAACGGCTGGGCGAGACGCGTCGGCTGAAGCTTAACGCGCTACCCCGCTAGTCGAGAGTAAATCAGGGGACCCAATGCCGTCATAGCGCGCGCACCGAATGCGCCCCCACGTGTGATTTCTTTCATCTCTTGCTATCCCCCGCGCCAATGTGAATGGTATGGAAAGCACTTCTACGGGCTTGGTCGCTACATACATCTACTAAAGCCAAACAAATTTGGGTATACCCCGTTAGCAAAGTTCCGCCATATTTTTGGCATCCTTCATGGCCTACCAGCAGTATACTTTCCAATGCCTTTTCATATGGCACTGTCTGAGTCACTGCTACCATCTTCGCATACTGAAGCTTGCGTCGATTTGACCGCAGTAGTTGTAGCCAAAGGCGGACAAATGAGAACACTTTGACGAGCAGGGACTCGTTGGTAAACATTGTACCGGGCATAGGCTCCGTAATACTCTTTGTACAGCGCGTCTAATTCCAGGTCGCGCTCTGCATACTCCTTTGCAAACAGTTCTTCCTGTGATTGTTTCAGGTCACGTGCTTGCTCTTCGCCATCGTAGAGACACACCGAGCATGGATCATCTGGTCTAAGCTTCCTAAACGAGTCATCAGGGGAGCTTTCGTGGAACGTCGATTGATTATGGTAGACGCATTCTTGGGTCTGCTTGCAGCTGCAACTGCTTCCATATTGAACTCCCAGCATCCAATATACCGCGGACATCGTGTGCGTAGCGGCTGCCAGGCCAATGTCGCGCGCGAAATGCCGGATGGAACGAGAGTTCTTGCTATAGAGCATTTTAGGCGTAGTAAAATCTTTTGAGGACCAAACTCAGCTCTTAGAAAGTATATAGTTTTGAATTGAGTTGTCCGGTAAATGATCCCTACGGAAGTAGGTGATATATAAGCGATAAGGATTTGGAGATAGTGAAGCTAGATTGTGCGAGTCCCGGTCATAGGAATAGTGCAAAGTTTACCATCTTTTATAAGTGAACGATACAGCTATATTATGTAGATACTATTCCCCCCGGAGGTAAAATATACTCATAATGTTCCGTTAATTTTATTGTAGGTGAGAAGAAGTTGGCAGCGAATTTCTTGCTCGAAAGCTCTCGCTTGGCGAATGAATGGTGCTACCCTCGCTATTATCTTCAAAGAGGCAGAGCCATGAAATCAACGTAAAAGTACCACGGGTAGCCTTACCGACCTGCACTGTGAAACGTCATCCTACCTTTCAACTAATCTTGACTACTCGCAATTTGTTGTTTAAGGAATTTCCATCATTCGTCACATCATTTCGCCCAAGATAGCTAGCAACCATGTCGTTAAACATTTATTCCACTTCGATTCAATTAATCATTATCATCGTCACGCCCAACCCCAGCCCCAAAAGCCACACACCCCCTTGCCTCCTCCCCGCGCCCCCTTCCTGTTCCCTATCAGGCACCTGAGGATCGTCTGGGCCTGGGGGCATTTGGCTCTCCGGCACCGCATCCTGGACGTTATCTACAAACGAACCGACGACATTCCCGCCCGGAAAATACTCGCACACAACATACCAGCCCGGCGCATTGCCTTTGCCACCGGGCCGGTCGGCATTGCAATGCGTACGTCCACAGCCAACCTGCTGCGTAGCTTTCCAGACAAGCTGCGTGAAATGTCCCGTGGCCGCGCTGCAAAAGACTCAGAACCCATCGACGAATCTGCCAAATCGAGAGAACGCACCATGAAAAAAAAAACAGCGGCGAACGGCCGGGGGAAGGAAACACACCTGAAATCCCCGCTGCGAAAATTATACTCGATGCGCTCGTGGCCCCATGCAATCACGCTCGCGGACGCATTTGGATACCCTGATGCAAGGTTCTCGCCGTACTTGCCGCCCTGGCACGCCATTAGACCCAAAAAAAAACCACCCCTGGCTCGATCTTTCTCTTTCGTTGTCACACACAATAGCTTCCAACATCCACGCATATCAATTGGTGCAGCACTTACGCTATGTTCGAACTTGCACGCTTCGCTCCACTTCCGCGCCACATCGGCCAGGGTGTCGTTCCAGACGAGGCTCGACGCATTGTGTTGGCGCCGATATGTATTAGTGGTGTTGAGGAGGGCGCCGCGGAAGATCTTGTCGTCTGTGTATTGCGGCGAGGACGTGTCATTGGCGGACTGTGCTGGTGCTGGGGAAAACAGGAGGAGGAGGAGCAAAAGCGGTGCGGCGAGGCGGACAAACATTGCTGGGTATCTAACAACAAACGGAATCAAAATAAACCCAAAAACCCAAAAAAAAGGCGATTTGGTGGCCAGCCGTTGCAATATGTATGGCAGGCGCGCGCGGCTGCGTCCGCCGTTGGGGGTCGCGTATGTCGTCCAAGACGGAGGGCGAGGGGAGGGATTTGGTCGCGGCGCTTTTGTCGTGCTGCTCCTCGTGAAACGGGTGAAGGACAGAGAGGCTCAGAAGCCAGGTACATAATAAACAGCCACCATCTGCAGCCAAGAGCTGGTGTCGCCTGACCCCTCGCCGGCCCTTCCCTCACGAGCGCGATGTGGTGCCGAAAGAAAATCTTGGGATCTTGGGAGTTGTGCGGAGATTATTCTTGGAACTTTGGGGGAGTTTGCTGGGCGTACGTAATTGTACGACTTGGCGAGATTGATTTTTGCCCATGAGAAAATGCGTGTTGTCAGGCTGTACCGCGCGGAGAAAATCTGATCGGTGGGAACGCAAAAAGATTATTTGGACCGACTTGGATACCCGGTAATGCCTCATGTTTTGGAAGGGGGGACGTCGAGGACTGTCCGTTGTCCGGCGTTGAGTACCAAGTCTGCCTCCCCACATCTCAAGAGCCCAGAACTTGCCCAGGATGACGGTGCCGTTTTTTGTCTTGTTATCGTGTCAACAGGTACCGTCTCCGTTTATAATCATTCGGCGTGCCTGATCCACAGAGTTAGGATATAGACAATGCTGGTAAGAATACAATGTACTTGATCGACTGTTCTCACTTTGAACTAGAGAAATGCAGGACCTGAGAACGTCAAAACTAAACGATTTCAGCCGAATACACTCCAAATCAATGTACGAAGGCTAAGCACGCAAAGTCAAGGACAAACTAAATCAAATAGCGCTGTAATTCCATAGCATACACAAATTCCAGCAACAGACAAGCCGAGAGCGAAGATGTACCAGTAACTTATACATACATATATATATATATATTCAATTCAACAAATCACTTCTCACACCCACTAAACACTACACACCCCACCCGCTCCCGAGTACCGCTCCTATCATTATTCGTGCTTCTCGTCACCCGACCATATATGCTCCAAACAGAACATCAACGCAAACATAGCGCGCAAAACGCCGGATAAAAACGCAACAAGGGGTAGTCCGAAGCCACAAACAAAGCGGAGACAAAAATGTGTTGAGGTATGAATGCGTTGGAAATCGCTAAACGAGGCGGGACAGCAGGTGGATATATCAACTTTTGCATTCAGCCGCGGGAGACGGAAGGCTAGAAAGCCGATCTAAAGGAAAAGAAAAAAAATACAGAGGAAATAGGGGCCAGGATTGAGTGTTGGTCCCTTTGAGCAGGTTTAAACGCCGTGCTGATGCTCGATTACGTTCGCTCTACTTCTTCTTCTTGGTTGTGCCGGCTGTGCCGGCTGCCCATCTGAAGAATGGTGCGGGCACAGTCTTCTTTTTGGTGCTGGACCTGGACTGCGGTATAACGACAACGGCTGGAGGCGGAGGGGGCGCATCGCCGGCCATTGGGGGTGGAGGTGGTGGTGGCGGCGGTGGAGGCGGAGGGGGCCCAGCACCTCCAGCCATCATAGGTGGGGGTGGTGGCGGAATAACCATGTGCGCATGGCTATTGTGACCCTTGAGCTTAACTTTATCCTTTTTGCTCTTCGACTTGGTAATCGGGAGATGGTGTGCAAGGAATGCGGCTGCATCCGGTGGTGGTGGAGGATATGGTTGCACTGGCTCTGGAGGCGGGGGTGGAGGTGGAGGTGGAGGTGGAGGTGGTTCGGGCATGGGCCACATGTGCATTGTAATATTCCAGTCGGGTTGTACCATTGTTTCCCAAACTTGTGGAAGGATAATTTCGCCATCAGGGCCGACAAGATCGTAATGGCCTTCGTGGACGTGGGGGCCGATTACATCCACGTGGAGGAATGCTTGCTTAATGAGTTCTTCCATGCCCTGGCCAATGTATTAGTAACTGGGGAAATCGGGGCTGAAGGGGAGGGAACATACCTTCCATGTCTTACACAAATGCCATGGGAAGCTGAACTTCCTGCCCACTGCGTCCTTGAACTTGATTGGTGCCTTAGGTGCCTCCGATGGCTTGAATTTGGCTGCTTCTTCTTCCGCTGCCTTCTTTGCTTTCTCTAGCTCTTCCGCGGCGGCCTTTGCTTCGGCAATGGCCTTCTCGTGTGCCGCTTTGGCTTCTTCGGCTGCTTTGTCGTGTGCTGCTTTGGCCTCTTCGGCCGCCTTTTCAGCTGCTTTCTTTGCCTCTTCAACGGCCGTTTCGTGTGCTTTCTTAGCCGCCTCTGCTTCTGCTGCGGCCTTCTTCTCTGCCTCTTCACGTGCGGCTTTTGCGGCGTCGAGTAGGTCCTTTGCCTTTTCTTCCGCAGCCTTCTTTTCTGCTGCATGTGCAGCCGCCTTATCTTCAGCATCCTTCTTCTCTTTGGCAGCCTTGGCTTCTGCAGCAGCTTCACGCTTGAGTTGATCCTCCTTCTGGGCAATAAACAGCTTTTCAAGATTGGCAAGTTTATCCTCATCTCCCTTTTTCTTCGCTTCGGCGGCGGCAATTGCGGCCTCAGCAGCAGCCTTTTGCTTCAATCTCTCCTTCTCAAGCTTGGCCTCCTGCTGCCCGAGCAGAATCTTTTCAAGGCGATCGAATTTAGCTAATTCGGCATTTTTCCGTGCTTCTTCGGCAGCTCTGGCTTCCTCCTCCGCTTTACCAGACAGGATCTTCTCGAGCTCCTTGAGCATACGGTCCTCCTTGGCTGTATCTGGTGGAGGGGGTGGCGGAGGAGGAGGAGGAGGTGGTGGCGGCGGCGGAGGTGGTGGTGGTGCAACAGGCACGACCATCATTTGCGTCTGCGGTGGGGCGGACGGAGGCGGCGGCGGCGGTGGTGGTGGTGGTGGTGGAGGAGGGGGCGGAGGAGGTTGATGGGCCTGCTCCTCTTCACGATGCGGCGTGGCTCTCTTGGAATGCGCATGTTCCGAGCGAGGCGGGGATTGAGGTGGATAGCCGTGTGGAGAATACATCATGGGGTGCATCCCAGGCATACCAGGCATACCAGGCATGCCGGGCATACCCTGCATACCCTGCATATATGGATTGCTATATGGAGGGTAGTAGCCCATTGGAGCGCCATAGGGCATCATTGCGTTGTCGGGTGGCGGAGGGATCGAATTGCGGCTGCCTCCTCGAGGGCCTCCTCGATGACCATGTGGCGGGGGCGCTCCTGGATATTGGCCAAAGTAGCTTCGATCGGGCTCTGGAGGGCCACCATGGGCGAAGGGATTAGGACCATTGGGTGCAAACGGGTTCTGATGGCCTCCTTGGTGGCCGTAGTAAGGGTCGTGTGCGTGATATCCGTTCGGCACCAACTGGCCGGCTGGCGACGCGGAGCCGCTGCCATACCCTGGATAGCGGGGGTCGGACATTATGCTTGGTGGATAGCCATTGGCGGTATGAGGCTGTGGTACATGACCCCACTCTGAGGCGGGATGGTGTGAAGGAGGAACGGGTGCGCCACGGGTGGAAGCGTAGCCTGGGTAGTCGTCCTCTTCCAAGCTGTCCTGGTGGGTGGACTGGGGCCTGCGCGCCCGCCGCGACCCACGATGTTCGCGATCCAGGGTGGTTCTGCTTCGACTCCTGGGTCGCGAGGGCGGATCGGAGACGGGGACAGCGTGGCGCGAGGTGGCACGAGGAGCGGCAGATGCCTTGCGTCGTGGTGCGGGCGGCGCGGCGGGGGCGTGGACGGTGTGGTGCTTTACGCGCGGGGGGCGCGAGGCCGAGTCGGAGGGCTGGAGCTCGGGGGTGTCGATGAGGTCCCACTGGTCGTCTTCGTCGGAGTAGTCGTCTTCGTCTTCGCCTTCGTCGTCGTCGTCGTCGTCGTCTTCGTCGTCGTCGTCGTCGTCGTCTTCTTCGTCGTCGTCAGTCTCTTCCGAGTCCGAGTACTCGGCCTGGCGGTGAACCTGGACACCTGACGAGTCTTCGTCTTCGCTATAGCTGTATGCGTCGCCCGTGTGGTGGTCTACAGTGATTCCTTTCCTGATATTGATGGTGATGTCAGCGTCGCCTTTTGCATTGCGGGACGGTGAAACAGAAACGCTAGACGGAATGGAAATCGAAGCACTGGACGGGGCTGTGGAGCGGGAGGTGCGGGAAGTCGCGCGCGACGACGCCTCAGAGGGCGTCGTGCGGCGAGATACAGGGTGGCTACTGGGGTTGCGGTGCGAAAGCGACCGATGGGAAGAAACACGAGAGACTGCGCGACGACGATGGGGGAGGGCTATGACTAACGGCATGAGGCTGGCTGTCCGTACTCAGGCCTTCTTCCAGAGAACGGCCGAGTCCGGTGGTGTGTTGAAGGGAGAAGAAGGGAGCGAGCTTGAAGCCGGCGGGAGGAAAGGGTTCGGGGTCGGCCTGGCTGGGCGTCGACGGTGAGTGGTGGGGGTCGACTTGGGCTGACCTGACCGGTCCAGTAGCTGGCGGGGCAAATAGGAGCTCTGGTATGGCGACTAGCCTGCGACCACACGGCGAGGCCTTGCTAGTCTCTCGGGCGTGTTTGTAAACAACTGTCTTCGACAATTGTGGGGGCGGCGATGCGGTGAGCTTGCTCTGGTAGGTATCCAGCAGAGAAAGGGGGAGGGCCGGTCGGTCTGGGGCGGCTGATGGTAGGGCTGAAGCCTGATTCGACGGTCCGGCAGAATGCTTGAATGCACTTGTTCGGCTGGAGCAGAGCACTGGGCGGTGGCGGGCCTGAGACTTCCTTGTTGTTATGCGGAGTTTTTGCTTGACACTGTGCTAACCGGAGGCGGGATGGATGGGTAGATGTGCGAGGGACAATCGATAAGACGCTTTGAACACACCCGCGTGGGACAAGACACAGACGTGGAGAAGACGATGATGTGCAGACGGCGCGGCCTTGGGTTGCGATGGGTGGCGTTGGTGTGGTCAATTTGTCACCAATGTCGATGCCCTTGGGCACAACCGAAGCGAAGCGGGGAATTGGTATGCGGTACCACCCTAAGTAGGGGACTTGCAGACGCAGTCCAACAAGCGACTACGAGGCGATGCAGGGTGACGCTGCGGGTACTTGGTGTTGAAATTGATAGATAGATAGACAGGTAGGTAGATATCTAGGTGCACCGGGCCTACGCCGAACTCTCCGGATCAGATAACAATGCGATGGTTTCCGAGCTGTTGACTTGAACATAGTACACCCGGCGAGAAAATGCGAGATGCGACGAAGTTGGCGATGCAGGCAACTGTGAGCGTAATGTGAGTGCGCAGGACAGTCGAGTCTACTGCACAGGAAATGCCCAATTTTCCTCTATTTAATCACAACATGCATTCCGCACGCCTCACTCACCCAGCCGCCATTCTCTGACTCTTTGCGCGCTGCTACGTGGTGCTTTATCATTCCTCGCGCAACACGCAGGCTTACCGCTTCCAGCCCAACTCGCCTGCATATAGACTTGAGCCCATAGCAACGAAGAGGCTCGACGGGCTCGACGGGCTCGACGGGAGGCGCCATGCAGCCCAACGAGCCCGAGCCAGGAGATGCATGCCACGTGTGCCCTGCGATCCTAATATCCCATTGGTGACTCACACCACGGTCGAAAAAATTGACCACTGTGTGCGCACAATCGGATGCCAGAGATGAATTTTGATCATTTGTTGTCTGCATTGTGCGGTTCGCGTCTGTCCTAGCTGCATGTTCTAAATGCATACCGCGCGTTGAGCAACCGGTGAACATGCGAGTCCTGTTGTCAACACCGGATGCTGAGAGATTGAGGCGCAGCGAAAATATGTACACTACCGGTAAACAAGATGAAACCAAACGACGACAAAAAAAGCAATGCCTCCAACGCCTGGGTATATGGATGGCCAAAACATGCCGTGATCAACTCACTAACTCACATCGCTGCTGTAGCCCAGCACTTCGACCAGCACATTCGCAAACGTACTCGTGGTCCAGAGCGCCACTAAGCCCCAGCCAATCGTCTTGTCCATTCTCCACCGCCTCATCGGTACGGCGACCAGCAGGCCCGCTAATGTGAAGAGCAAGGTAGCGCCTGAAATAACCAGCGTGGTGCTCACAGCGATGTGATACGGGCTGAAGTGCACAGGTTTCTCTGGGTGCTTCTCATGGCGGTGCTCGCCCTTGGTGATGGTCATGTAACAACCACTCAAGCCAATACCGAGGAGAATATTGAGCATTGGGCCCCCAAAGCAGGCTGAGAGAGCCATGATTGGGAATCCAAGGCGCGCTACGGTTATGTCTGCAACTAGATCTCCAAGGGAATTGCCCACGGCAAAGACTGTAAGACCAAGAATAGCATCGCTCATGTTCAAAATGACACCGAGTGCCCGTAGCACACCGACCACTTCATTAGCAATTGTGCTAATCCACGCAATAGCGACTGCAAAACCGGCGAAACAAAGAAGCCCACGCCATCGCGGCGGCCGACTTGGCGTTGTTGTGACGAGTATGACTCCGAGCATGCACAGCGAGCCGATGAGGGCATAGAGAGTATGCCGCAGAAGCGCACGAGGGTCGTCGGGTTGCATATTAGCCCACAATATCAGTACAACGAAAAACGGTGCCGTGAACATTTGAAGGATCACAAGCCATCGGTTCCATGGTTTGGGTTCCAGTGCCAGAGGTTTAGCCGGAAGCTGTTCGGGGGACTGTGCAACGTGGTCCGCGCCGGTAATGTACACAAGAGGTGGGTTGCTTGTTGTCGTGCTAAAAGACGAACCGTTTGGTTGGCGCATATGGTGGGAGGTGCCCTTCATATTCATGGACGTGCCTGGTGTTGCCAGGCTTTCCGGTGGTAGTACTATGCTGCGGCCACGCGAATCGATGCTGCTGTTCAATGGTGTTAGTGGCGCTGGGAGTGCAAAGTCACGAGGTAGCTCGTCATGATCAGCCGGATCCTCGTCCTTTTGGGGCTCAACGACCGGAAGCGTTATGGTCAACAGCAGTACAGGTAAGCCAGCAATGACTCCCAAGGCCTTTTCCCAAATGTTCTTCTCGCCCCAGCAGGTCAATGTTGGGAACAGAGTTCCGAAGAAGATGTGTGGTGGAGGAAGAAGTCGGCATGGCCACCATTTGGGAACTTTGGCTGTTTCGTGGGTGGTAAATGGATCTCGAGGAAACATAGACTCCGGTGATGCACTCGGTGAGCGGTGTGGTCGTAGACTCGGCGGCCTAGAGCTTTGCGCAGACCAGAGATATTCCGTATATGCAGGGAACGGAATCGGTGGGGACGTGGCGTCTGGAACAGCCAGCTTCAGGTGGGGTGGTGCAGGCCGTTCACCAGAGGCAAGGACTGGTGATGAATTTGGACTCAGTGATGATGCATTTGCGCGGACAGGGATTAGGAGAGGGCCATCAGCTCCGGGAGGTGCGAGTCGATTAGGGGATGGATGTGAGGCGTTTGGTGCAGGGCTTGGTGCTCGCGAGGAGCGCTCGGATGGGGGAGGTGATAGGGAAAATGTGGGCGAGAGCGGTGGCTGACCGCCAGGCATGAGGGTATTGCGGAGTTCGGGGGTAGGCGGCCCAAAAGTGATATCAGGCACTGGCTCGAGCAGCGTGTGCGGACGAAGTCGAACGCTGTCAATATCGTTGGTGGATACGGCTCGCACCCTATTACCCATGGCTTGCTGGATATCGACATTGGGTCTAGTCACATGTGGGGAAGCGTCCGAGTTGATAGACGCCACATCGAAAGGAGGTCGGCCCGCAGGGTCCAAGGTGGTAGAGAGGTAGTCTTGCTGCTGCGCGGTGGTGTATGTAGGGTCATCTGAATATCTTCGCAGGCTGATTGGCATGGACTGGATGTTCCTAGACTTTTGCAACGATGAAAGAACGGCTCTGAACTCCAGAGCTCCAACAAGACTGGGACGGATTGGTGTATGTGTATTACGTCGGCTCCCAAGTTGCGGTCCGCTGACACGCATGTTGTTGCTCATCTCACCCATCCACCGCTCGCGTTCCTCCTCTTGGTCGTCTTCGTCAAGGGAATCCTGGCCGGCTCGTTCAAGGTTGGCAAAGTCATCAATAGAAAGACCCCGACCGGGGGTCCTGCCACCGGATGGGGCTTCCTCATCGTGAAACTCGGGGATCTCTTCTATTTCGCCACCGGGGGTAACAAAGTGGCTCCTCATTGCAGCGGCCTTGAGTCTCCTTGCTCTTCGCTGGTTGATCCACCAGTGCCAAGCCACCACGAATGCGACGTAGAAGAGGTAGAATCCGACCATGGACAAGGACTCCCAAAGATGGAGCTTCCCGTCCACAATGAAGCCCATGCTGAATGCTGCAGCTACGAGGAAGAAGGACACGTCGCGTAAGAAGCTCTTGCGTGCTACTGCAAAGGGGCGGATAAGTGCCATTGAGCCGGCAACGACAGCCGAGATGAAGCAGGCAGCGCCAATAAGCTCTCCAACCGCCAGGCTTGCAGCATGTGTGCGAAATGCAGCAAAGGTAGAGAAGACATCTGGGCTGCCATTGCCAAACGCAAGGAGGGTAACGCCAGCCAAACTCTCGCTCATGCCAAGCATGCTGGCGATGGTGTTGAGGTTGATGCAGAAGAAATCGCTCGCAGCGATGCCAATGGTGCTAAAGAGCATGGCGAGCCATAGAGTCATGAGAGCGAAGGCGACGGGTTTGGCGTTGGGCGTGCGACAGTAGTAGAGGGTGAGGTAGGAGATGACGCCGGCTTCCTCATCGGGACAATTGGCAAGAACGAAGGCGCACTGGTCTTGGGCGTGGTGGACAAGCCGGCACTGGCGGATCGAGTCAGCATGGCACAATGTAATTGTTACGACAAGAAACTGACCTCTTCATCCTGGATGACAAGGTCTCGTTTGCGCAAGGAGCTTCCAGCAGCAGTGGCGCCATGATCCGACCGGTAGCCTTTCGCCAGGGCGAGGACTGTGATGAGAGATATGGCGAGTATGGTGAGGGCAAAGGGGCGGGCCGAGTACTTTGAGCGTCGCCATCGCTGGGCGGCGTGCAGAATGGCGTCGTCGTTCATTGCCGCGACATGTTCCCCTCGATTCATGCACGCGGGGGCGGAGCTGGGCAGGACAGGATGCGCCGGCAGCACTAGGGACGAGAAGGCGAGGTCCGGGTGTGCGGGTAAGTGCAGAAGATTCGTCGAGTCTGTCTGAACGTGGGCGTGCGCTCGGTCGAGGGCGACGTCTGGCACTGGGCCTTATACCAGCATCGGTGAGTCGCCGTGTTATCGACTAGCAATGTGCTGGCGTCGTCACAGGTTCCGCGCGGAGTGTTTGACCGCTCGAGCATGCACGTGAGATGACGACAGCGAGAATTACAAGAAGAAGAATACCGGCTTAGAATGAGCGATAGGAGGTGCTGCGGTCAAAGATATAGGCCGGACATGGGCGACGGATAGCTGCATGACTGCATGACTGCATGGGCGTGAATGCGTCCAGAGACCTGGGGGTGGGATTCTGTGGCTGGTGCTGTGGCTGTGCGTCTGTGGCGCGTGGGGCACAGGGAGGCGCAACCTGTTGACAAACAAACCATCCGTCTTCACGGCCAACGACGGGATACCAACCACAACCATGGCACGCGCGACCAAGTACAGCATCGCGGGCTCGCCGCAAAAGACGCCGATCAAGTAGTATTCCAGCTGCATGCAACGAATTGGCGCACCCGACTGACCTGACGGCACAGAGTACCGCTCAACGACGACCGCCAGGAAAAGGCCAACCGCCGCCATGCCTTTCACGAAGCACAGCGCAACTCCCTGCGGGCTTCCGCCTCGGCCACCCCCAGCCGGATGCGCATTTCACTCGCTACAGGCCAGAACAGCCCGCACTCGCCGTCCCAGGACCAGGATGACGACATGCCGGATGTGGCAGGAACTGCCGTGACGCCCATGAAGCGCGTCATGCCCTTGCTGGCCAACTTCGAGGAATGGATGAGGATGGCCACAGACAACAAAATCAACGCAAACAATTCCTGGAACTTTGCCCTCATCGACTACTTCCACGAAATGTCGCTCCTCAAAGAGGGCGACGGCGTCAACTTCCAAAAGGCCAGCTGCACCCTCGACGGCTGCGTCAAGATCTATACCAGCAGAGTCGACAGCGTGGCCACAGATACAGGCAAGCTGCTCAGCGGCCTCGCCGAAAATGCGAGCAAGAAGCGTCGTGGGGACGATGAGGGCGAAGACGGCGAGGATGACGACGACGAGGAGGGGGAGGACGGCCAGAAGAAGCGCAAGAAGCGGGCTGCACGGTCTGCCGAAGCAACCCTGGCCACGTCCTTTGCTCAACTGCAAAACAAGAAGATGGAGCTTGAGTTTGCCGTCGATCCTTTGTTCAAGAAGGCATCGGCCGACTTCGACGAGGGAGGTGCCAAGGGTCTGTTACTGAACCATCTGGCCATTGATGCCAAGGGAAGGATCGTCTTCGATAGCAGCGACGATGCGAACGATGCAACTGCAGATGATGCACGCGCAACACCAGCGCCAGAAGAGCCGGCCCAACCAGAGACGGAAGAGGCGCTTGACATCGACGTCGACATACCTGGACTCGCCGCCAAGTACTTCCCAGACCTCCTTCGCCTTGATGAACAAGATATCTGCCCTTCCATGAAAACATTTGACCTGGGCGACATCAATGGGTCTATGGATTTGCCCTTCATGAAAGCCCCAGAAGACTGGCGCAACGATGACAAGAAGGATGGTGACGACGAAGAACCTGGTAACCGATCTGGCCTGTTCCTAGATGATGAAAATCCTATGGGATTTGACGATGATGATGACATCAACATGGGCGGTTTTGATCTCCCCCCTGAGACCGGCTTTGGTGAGGGTGGCGAGGTTTGGGCGCGAGAAGCCATCCGCGATCCCCAAGCCCGAGTCCACAGCATGACTCTGGGAGAAGGAGAAGAAGAAGGCGCTGAGGCTGATATGGCTGATGGTGTGCAATATGGCCTCTCCATGACTCACGGCCGAGACCAAGAGCAGGAGAACATTCTCAGCTACTTTGATCAGGCTCTCAAGAAGAACTGGGCAGGTCCCGAGCACTGGCGCATCCGACGTGTCAAAGATGTCGGCAAACCAGCAACCGTCACGAAAAGGAAAGAGAAGGAGCTTTTTGAAATCGACTTCTCTGCACCAATGTCACAAGCTACAGCAGATATGCTCTACACTCCTGCGACCTCAAACTCAACCATCTCGTTACCCAAGGCCCAATGGAAGTCAAAGACTCGGAATTTGCTACCTGATGATAAGCACTTCAACTCACGGCAACTCTTGCGTCTGTTCTTGAAGCCCAAGGCGCGCATGGGTTCGCGCCGTGAAGGCCAGCGATTACAGTCCCAAAACACAAAGGAGCCCGCACACGGCGATGTCGACGAAGCTTATTGGGCCAATCGTGATGGTCAAGATGCCCTTGCTGAAGAAGACGGCACAGTACAAGGCAATTACGACGCCGGTTTCTTCCAAGACGACGGTCTACCTATGCCGGGAGGCCCAATAGAAGATGATGACGAGTTTGCTGACGCTAGGGACCATTTCTCACCACCGCCACAAGACGGACCCGAAGCCCTGCAGCCCATAGATGGCGCGATACCAAGTTCACAAGCCGATGCGTTTGGCGCACAACTCGTCACGCAGAGCCGAAGATTCCGGCCCGAGTATGTGCAATACGCGCGAGTAGCCAAAAAAGTAGACGTCAAGCGCCTCAAAGACGAACTGTGGAGAGGCATTGGCCTAGAAGACGCAAGTCCCCTCAACCCACTTCTCTGCACACGAACTAACACCCATCCCATAGATCTCCGCTCCACCACCCCAAAACGCCCCCGACGACCCGGCCTCCAAAGCCGTAGACGGTTCATTGACTTTCACGTCTGTCGTCAACAATCTGCAAGCCGTCTACCCCAAACAAGCCATGGCAGACATATCCACCAGTTACTGCTTCATCTGTCTCTTGCATCTGGCCAATGAGAAAGGACTCGTCATCAACAACCAGGACAATTTCGAAAATTTAACGATTCGTAAGGACTTTACGGCGGACTTGAGTGTTGGTGGTGAGTAAAGGGTATCGTGTTTAGAATAGCACGAAGGGATGGGTTGCGTTGCGTTACGTCGCGTTGGGTAGAGTTAATGATACCATGCTGGCATGTATACAGCGTTTGGTTAGAGACGTGTTATGATAGCTTTCAATGTGCAATTTTAATCGAGAACTAGTGTTTTCGGCTCTTGAGTGTGTCGTTATGGTTGTGATTAAGGGCTTTGTGGACATTTTGTGGCGATATGTGGGTTGGGCACGAAGTAGAAAGCGGGCGGATTGTTATGCGCTTCTTTTGTAATGCGTTGGTACTTTCTTCGCTTGATGGGCACTGGTCTGGTGGTGGCAATCGGGATTTTGATATATTAGTAGTAAGTTTACCTTTGTTAGTAAGTTTGCAAAGATTATACGACTGGTAATAACCGAGGTCATGACTTTCAATAATTATTTCAATCATCAACAAGGCTACTTCCGAGCACAAAGAAATTATTTTCGTAGATCTAACAGTAGGATATCGGCTTAGAACACTTCGTTCAAATCGCTGTTTGTTACTCCTCATCATGATCCTCTCTTCTCCTTTGACGATTGAGTTCATCAATGACCTTCTTTCCACATGCTAGTACCTCCAATGTCCGACTCTTGTTATCGTGGTCCCTTGTTTCAGGGACCAAAAACCATGTGGTTATTGCACCTGCTACCATGAATGCACTCATGACCTGAAGTACCGTACCCAAGTTGTCCTTTTCCCATTCATACTGACCCCTCACATCCTTGGGTTTGAAAGCATAGGCAAGAAAGATCTGTACAAGCCAAGAACCAAGTTTTCCAGCAGCTGCGGCGATACCATGGCATGTACATCGATAGCGAGTTGGAAATATCTCAGCGGGGATCTAATCTTGTCAATTTAATTTAACCTGTCGATTCACAAAAGAGAAACTTACAATAAAAGTCGTCACATTCGGTCCGAGGTTAAAGGCGATATGACTCAGAATGTAAAGAATGATGACCCCTTTGCGGTCGCGTCCCATCAGACTCTTCCATGCACTGCCTGTCACAAGGAAGAGCACAAACAACACCAAGAAGCCCCAGAATTGGATAACCTTGGGCGATACATGCTTCACAATCTTTATCATCAGCAGTCCACCCGTGACGGTGCCCGCAGAAACCAAGACAAGCGTACGAGAGCTGTTGTCCCTGAGCGTCCTATACACCGAAGGAAAGTCGGGTTGATTGTTTGGCTTTAGTTGCTCTTCCCAGATATGGCTTACGATTTGTGGAGAAGACATTCCCAGGCCATAGACTACGATACCAATAAGCATACACGATATAGCGGAGCATCCTTTGGTCGGATTGACCTACATGCAAAATCAAGGAACAACCAGGTTAGTGAGGTCCCTGCTAGATACTGCCAGTTGCCCTCGGTAATAAAGAATTGCTTCGCATCCTGCACCGAGGCAAGCGGTGGGACAAAGTTAGGATCGCCCGGCGGTAACTCAGGGTGTGAGACCGCGTTGTGAGGTTGTGCATCAACAGGATTTCGGTCAGACTCATCTTCACTCTCAATTATTTCATCGGGCGCAATTTCGGAACAGGTTGAGGTTCGTCTGGATACAAGAACTTCCGGAGTAACAGGAAGCATTTCTACTTGGCCTCGTTCTGGTTGGAGTTCTGGTGCACCAAAGTAGTCTGCTGTATCTTTCAGTGTACTTTGGGTATTTTGAAGAATATCTAAAGTATAACGTGGGGATTCCGGGATTGTAAATCGAAAGGCCAAGGCGATGAGCGCTGGGATGATACCAATACCCACAACGAGTCTCCAAAGCCTATCAATAGCCCTGAAGCACTCTATGTCGGTTGGTTTGCAATATGGCAACTCTTTTTCGATCCATGGCTTGTATGCCTCAACAGCTGCGAGGGAGATTATATTTGCAAGTAGTTGTCCAATCGGCTGTGCGAAAAAGACCCAGCTGAGCATACGAGCGCGATATCTTCTCGGCGCAAACTCGGCCGTAATAACCTACATCATTGTTAGCAGCCTACGGTGAGTAATCAAGAGTTGCCTACGGCGCTCAATGGATAATCCGCGCCTATGCCCACGCCTTTTTAGCTGGTTAGCGATGTTCAATGCAACACAGAGTGAAAGAGATCTGGTAGCACCCACCCATGATTACTCTCCATGTAATCAACCAACCTGCGATACTCATACTGTTTTTTTCTCCAGTGGAGCTCATCAACAGGAGCATTGTGCCGACAATAATAATTACTAACTCCAAACCATACATCTTACGTCGTCCAAGGACATCGGCGGCGAAACCAAATCCAACTTGACCAATCATAGTACTAGCTAGCGTGGCGCACATCATGGCCGTTTTGATAGATTTTGGGATTCCAGGTATCTTTGGTGGCGTAGCATTTGCATCAGTGCTGGTCCAATAGACATAGCCTAGCATAGGTGTGACTACGTTTAGTGCAAACAGTCCAAAGGCATCTGTCATAACTAAAAGTTCGTGTAAGGGGTTAGTGCACACATAAAGTTCGCAGAGTAACCTGGCATTACATACACCCAATGCCAGCAACGACGACAACCCAAATTTGGAATGGTGCTTGATCGATCGTCTGTAGAGTCCATCTTCGCCGTTTTGCCTCCTGAGGCTATGGTTAGCTCTACTTTCCAGGCAACAAAAAAAAATATGCACTTACTGGCACACCTTCACCTCCAGCTATCAAATTCTCAACTCCAAGGTGACGACCTTTCAAAGGCCGGGAAATCCACTGCTGCAGCCCCATGGCCAGGGATCGGTCTGAATGTCTGAACCCCAATAACGGTGGAACAACGCCACCTGAGCACGTGTGAAAAGTAGCGCGAACAAGTTCTGATCGGTTATTATGTGTAGTGATACGAAAGCTCATCTTTGGGGCCTCGTCATTAATATCATGGGAGAGCAATTCTACAGCCTCCACAAACCATCCTTGGAAGGGGGCACTGTCGCAGACATTGCCCTGTCCGAGACGAAATAGGCAGACCGGTCAAACTTCTGGGACGCAAAGGGCCTGGTGTCGTTCCCTGTAGTTCGTCACGCTCGTATTTATTCTATTGATTGGGTGCGATAATTGGTGGCGTGCTTTCATGCGAGCCGGGCGTGTCGAAGCCTCACTTCAGGTGCCTCTGATTTCCCGGTGACCGAAAGTAGAATGCCGCTCTTTGAATTTAATCTGTGGGCTTTTAAACGGTCAAAAAAAACCCCCCTGCATGTTGGTAGACAGGCATAGAGACCCGACTGGAGCGTGCAGGTGGGTTTGGGAACTCGGGCGCGAATAAAATAGCTTGACCAAAATTATACTAGAACGGTGCGGGTGAGTCCCGAGTACCAGTTAGGGGGACCAAAAAGTCCTGCCCCATATATATTGGTTCGGATTGTGGAGTTTCCAACGGCCGTTCGGTTCCCCACGTGGTAGTCTTGAACAATCTCATTGCATCGTTAGAAGCCGCCTTGCCTGTTTTAGCCACGCGTCCAGGCACCGCCACGAGATTCAATACGAATCATCTTTCCTTGAACTTGCATGTCTGACATTTCCCGACCGAATTCCAGACAGGAATGTGCCTGGCCAATATCTGGGTGTGCTAAGCCCCGCATGCGCCAGCGGTCTGCCTTCAGGATAGCCCTGCAAGGACCCAGTCCTTCTATCGGGGCTCAGACGACAGTTACTACATCCCCATTTTCTGCTTGCAAGAATTTGATTCTCATCCGACAGTGCTCTTCTTTGTCTATGAGCAGCTGTAAGGTTGCATGAGAAGTCGCTTTCTAGCTAGGGCCGCGCTCGAGCGCGGGACGTGTCATCTGTCATGTCGTTTGGTTTCAGCCCAACTGATATCATAAAGCTACTCGAGATATCAACACGGGTATATATTGCTTTTAAAGGTATATAGTGAATTCTTTGAGGGCCTATGACCCTAGTCCGATACTAAATAGCATCCAGATGCAAACGAAAATTCAGAAGCTCAGGTGGAATCGTTCGTACGCGAGTTTCAAGCGTTCGCGCAATGTCTCCTCAACTTGGATGAGCTGATGAAAGAGTTCGGGAAGCCATTACCATATCCTGTCGAAGAATTCAAAAAGACCCTTTCAAGATGCGAAGCGTCTCTCAAACCGTACAAGGAACACTTGGTTGACAAGAAGATGAGCATACCCAAGATTGTATGGACAATCAAGTACATTGGTAAAGAGAAGGAACTCGACAACCTTCGAAAGCAGATTACAGGACACTACCAGGCCCTGAACATGTGTATCTCATTCCTGCAACTGTAAGTGCGTAGTAACTTTCTAGGCTATATTACTTACCAAATGTAGTCGACTTAATTTAGAATCCTCCAAGCGCGAACAGCGCCTTCTTATCGAACCACGTCACCGAAGTATGAGCCTCGGAGGCCAATGGTTCACAAGTGGTGCAATTGGTAGATCGTTGCCCTCCTCGCCATTAGCCCTACCCGCTCCAGATGACGCACACCCGTTATACAAGGACTGGGAAATTTTCAACAACTGGCTTAAGAATGAGGACGAACGCCGGGGGGAAGACTTGGAACTCGTCCGACCGTCATCTTGGGGTGATACGCCGGCGACAGACCCAGATACAGCCACCGCTCTGTACCGTCTGCGGTGCGAGGTTGAGGATGCAATCATATTCGAAGAGAATCGAGCGAAGAGGACTGCGATTGAAAAACGCGCTCATCTTGCGCCTAGCGACGCTATGAAGCAAAAGGTCCGAGAAATGCCTCCTGCACCACAACGCACGTATACGATAGATACGGAAGCCTCCAGCAGCTTCAATCCGCTTGGCAACGATAATCCTTTAAGTGATTCGACAGCCACTCTTCGACCAAGGCCTAGCACACCATCTCCAAAAGCGACTCCTTTAGGCAGTCCACAAATTGAGCAGGAGTTCTTCAGCTCCCCTGAGTGGCCCCAGTCTATGTCAGGGTCTCGTGAGCCAGCACGGTCGTCCGTTTCTACAAACCGCAGTAGCATCAGTACGTCGCCTGATAACCGGTTCTCGACAGGTGGTCTCAGCATCAGCACTCCGGGTACTTCTCCCGAAAGTAATTTATCACATACTCTTCGCACTGTTCTTTCATCAGCTTCACTCGCTACAATCGCCTTAGGGGACAGCGCATTACAATGGAGCAGCCTTTGCCGCAAAGTCCAAGTTGAGCGAAAGTTCTCGGAGCGTGTCCACGGCAAAGAGAAGATAATTTTCGAAAGTCAAGAGTGTGACATACACTGGAGGTATCGAGAGGATGGTGGTATCTCATTGCGCTCTTCCTATCGGTCCAAGAAAGATGGTAAAGCCAGGTCATGGATTCTGCAAGATTTCCCGTCCCTCGGACCCTCAATCCCGCTGACAACAACGATTGATGGAGATGTCTCGATCGACTTTCCTAGAGGGTCATTTGGTAGGCTGGACAAACAATGGTTGGATATAAAGTATACTTTTGCAAAGTCTGAGTCCTCAGCCGCTTTCCAGACATTGCTGTATACGAATAATGGTGAGGATGATGCCGAGCTGGCATTTGATCGAGCAATCCGAACCATTTCATCAGACAAGAACCGCCCCGAGTGCCGTGGCAGAAATCTGCGTCTATGGCGACGTACCGAAATGCATCTGCAAACGGATGGGCCAGTAACCTCAGAAGTACTGATACTGCTATTCTACACCAGCTTTCTTGAAGAGAAGGGCCATTGGGTCGAAGAACCGCATTACGCATTCGAGTGGCTGACGGAATCTGTATACAATAAAACGAGCGAAAAGCTGACCCTGGTATTCTCAAAAGACCCAACGAAGTGGACGTCTGACAAGATTTTTCAGCGACGCAAGTCTTCGCAAGGCTCGACGAGTAGCAAACAGCCAACAAGCCCGATCGCTACGACACGAACGGAATCGATGACGAAACCTGGAATTACACATTCAGGAACGAGAGATTCGATAACTCCAATGCCTGGTTCAATAAAATCCTCGCACTCAGTCTTTGGCCGGAGCGGTGCATCGCGAAACGGCCATTTGAATTCATTTGGCTATGCGAAGCTAGACATTGAGTTTCAGAGCAGTAATGATCGAAAGGCGTTCTTGGATGTTTGGAAAACGTATGTAAAGCCTTTGGGCACTCTGTCTTGAATTATTTGCTCGTTAGCGGGTGTAAGTTGGCCAGGATACCCTTTTAGTAATAGGTGATGATTACAAAAGCCATGTCTGTATATTCCTAGAAGTCTTCCTAAACAAGTCTCCCAGACAGTACACCATATGCGCGGCTCAGATCATACGGAGGGAATGCTTAGTAGATCAAAGGGCAACATCATGGTGATATATATGACCTATGAGACAGAAAAAATGAATAATGTAAGAATTGGCTTTCAACAATGATTCAATCGAATCAATATACACCCCAAAGGAGCCTTTTCGACTTGTGGAATGTCTCGTTACAATTTTATCAAATTATGACCACGAATACTCCCAAGTAATATAATTTTAACGTCTAACGGACGAATACAAAGAGACCTGTCCGACGAAGAATAATATGATGGATAGAGTGGCGACAATAGTGTATGTGACCGCAACCTACGTTCCAAAATCAGTATTAGGTAGTCTCAATTCCTACCAAAGCATACCTTTGTATTGTCCTCCCATAATCCCGGCCGGTCTAGATGAGACGTGGCAGACCAAACATGCAAGAACATGCCTACAATCATGCACAGCGTTGCGGTCGTCAAGAACATAGCCGGCATCTGCCACGTCATGATTTGAAGCAGACTAGGAGTCCGGCGCCCCGTCTTGCTTGAGCGACTGCGTTCTCCATTGGTTTTGGCTAGCAATCTTCGAATATTATTGAGTCCATCGCGATGTGAAGAGAGACGGTGCAATCGGACAGTTTGGTCTGCTGCGGAGAGAATGCTGAAAAGCGCGAGGATGATGCCGCAGTACCAAGATGTGCGAATAGGCCATGGTGACTTCTGGCCATTAGGCAATATATTGGGCCAACTTCCCGTTGACGTGAGGACACCGGCGAGCAGAGCAGACTAGGCTCAATTAGTGGTGTGGTTTAGCAAAGTATGGAATTTTGATCGAAATCAATGCATAGATGCTTCCAAGAGGACGCATTTCACGAAATTGAGAACCATGTTTACTTGCCACAACGCCGACAAAGTTGAGTTCACTCAGCTTGTTATCTCTCCACTGCACAGTAAGTTCATCCTTCTTTTCTTCGTCGTCAGTATTGAGTAAAATCTCAATGGGGTCGTAAGTGGATGGATCAGGCGCATAGATACCACCGCCAAAGAATTGCAGGACTTTTAAAGCACTCCAGTTGGAATGGGTGTTTTGATTCGATGATCTCTCCTGCGATGGAGCTCTTAGCATTGGTGTTTGCTCACCGGTACCTCCATCCTCGACGTCTCGTTGGTACGACATTATTGCAATATTCGCTGTCAGCTCGACTTTAATTGTGAATATCGACTTGGAAGTAAAGGGTTTTGTTTAATTGTTTTAACACATCGGGGAGCTTGTTGGGTTATAAACTACGTGGCTATGACGTATGTGCTGGATGTGGTAAGTTTTGCCGAATGAAATCGACGCATGACTTTTGATCCGCCACCAACTATCTCTATGGAAATATGAAATACGCCACTGCCTAAAAAAGTAATATTATCTATTTAGTGAAAATTCGAAAGGATTTTAATCTGCTGCTTTCAAATGCAGCTGCAAAGCTACAGGAAGCTGACACCATTTGCTTGGGTGGTAATCCAAGAAATCAGATTGAGGATTTTCTTGTAATCATGAAATCGCTAGTTGGTAACCCTTGAAAATCAATTATAATCGCAGGATATGGGATCTCCATGTTGGGGGAGGATAATAGATACAATCCCTCGTATCGTACGCGAGTTGGGAGCATAGAACAATGCCGTGCTGTTGTCATCTTACTCTCTTCAATCATCCCCCATGTACCCGATTCACTAATTACTCTCTAATTGTAGGCTATCCTGCGTGCGCACGGCTTGTATGTTCATGAATACTTTCTAGACCATAATCTTCCTCGTATATCAAGCACCTATAAGCGGGACATCGAATTCTCGAGCACCTCAAATAATTGAGCCCCGTCGTTTTCTGTGTCAGAGTCTTGCATCTTGGGCATCTTTTCTTGGGATATTCCATTTCTTCTCTCAATCGTATTGCATTCTCCAATTTATGCTGGGCTTTAGCGTATTGTGGTGCTGCACCGATGTGAGCAGCTCGTTCGACCACATGACGTGCGTCTTCCTCTGCAATTTGAGTTTTTCTCAAGGCTGACCGACAAGACTCGCATTTACATTGAGTTACAGCAACTAGTGCACCTCGTCCCATGAAATCCCGCACCCTGTAGCGTTGTGCCTTGCCACATTCATAGCACCAAGCGAAGACCCACAATCCATGTTCTTCGACTGTTTTCTGGACATCGGTTACGGCATGAGTGCCTTTTCCAACTTGAGCATGAAGTTCAACATGCGGGCGACGTCGGCAAAACGGACAAAATAGTGTTGTCATGCTTATTATCATGCCAGCTTGGTTCAGACCATACCAGCTTACCAAACAACTTTTGCACATGCTTTGGTCGCAACCCGAACGTAGCACGCGCGACGCAGCCCAATTTTCTCACAGTTATTGAAACAAAGGTTATAGGATCTTGTAGTGTTGCCAAAATTCAGCCAGGACCTCAATTCCAGATTGACTTCAGGTTGGTTGATTATACGCTTCCCTCGAAGTGTGAGTACCGACCTGGGAAAGATGTTTGAGAAGGTTTTGACTTTGGGGTCAAAGTTCTAGGGTCTAATTGTTACAATATGATATAATATACCTAATTCAGACTTGGATTGGGGCCGTCTGGGTACCCTCCACCCATTGTAATGAAGCCGCTCCAGGCCATTTTCTCTCGCTACTTCATCGACATTAGTTTCGATAGTAATGGTTAGTCTTTCGATCATTAAGACAAGTGACACTTGTATGGGTCTGGCATCGCTGAGAGAAACTCATCCGGACAAATAACTTTGCTGACACTTTGTACAATCCAAAGTCGATGCTGAATTCTCATAACGCTCTTTCGCTAGCTTTCGCTAGCGGGTTGGTACGACTACTTCGGCAGTAATGACACTTTGGGGGCACGTTCAGATCGCTCGGATTGTAGCATACATACTGTGCCCGACATGTCCGAACACTACACTGAACCCATGGAGCGTAAAGCATCTCATCATTCCCTCTGGAAACATTTGCGTTGATGGCCCGTATTTTATGGTTGGAGTCAGTCCAGCCATCAGCTATGCACAGTCCACATCTTCCACCAGAATTTGCAGCCATGATGGTGACAGCGTAGAAAACTACATCCATGACAGAGTACAACCGACCCAATGGGCATCTCAGTCTTTTCTGGCGCCCATGACGCTTTGACTATAAATGTTGAATGGAATGTAGCACCATTAGGTTGAGCAAGGACAAGTCGACTTAAATAATAGTAGTGAGGGTAAAGACAATCATAGGGGTCCAATGTTATCTTGGGCCTGCTTGTGGTTTCATCGATTAGCTCCTTGTCATCGAGGTTGAGAAGTAGATTCAAGCAGTTGGGGCTCCAGGGTTCCATTTCGTCCGACTTCTTCCACTTTCTACACCAGAACAACAACATCGCACATCCAGGAGCGTAAAATGGTTTCAGCCGGATGTAGGAAGACACTGCTGAGAGTACTGTAGCTGAGCGAGCAGAAAGTATGGTACCAGGTAGGACGGTATGGAGCAAAACCTTCCAAAAGTTCCAGTCATACTCGGTTGATGCCAAAACGAACGGAATCCATGGCGCTGTCTCAATAGTTTCGGCAGCAATGTATGCCGGAAGATCCGATGCTGTTTTGACGTATGCCAATTGCGTGAAAATCTTTGCAAACCGACCAAGTTTGTGTCTATCGCGTGAAGTTCCGATTTCGAATAGCTCAGCACGGCTGAGTGTAGTTATTGGGCGATTTCTCTCATCCTTCTCATTTTTTGCTCGGTATCTTTCCCGTCATGATAAAACTGTAGAGTAAGGTCGAAAATTGCACATGGGAAATGCTGGTGTTCAGGAATTGTCTGGCGTACTTCTAGAATTTCTGCCGAATAGTCATACGACCCTTCAAACCCTTCTTGCATTCTTATTTTTGCCTCCGTATTGAATAGCTTTGTGGCGCAATGCCCAAACTCCAGTACCAAGCCGCAGCGTTCGGGACTTTCGTGGTCATTATATATAGCGCGCCACAGCTCACCAAAGACTGGGTTGAGCGACATGCTTTCAATATTCATTTGAAAGATCCTCTTCGACGGTCTCACTACACTCGTCTTGTATAGGTCGTCGTGTATTGGTATTAAGCAGGATGATAGTGGTTGCGTTCTCGGGCATAGGATCGCATGCTTATGCAAGACATGCCTGCGTGGCAACTGTGGGGTCACCTTCTCTCCTGAACTCATGTCTATTACCTGCTTATGCAAGAGTCAAGTGACATTTTCAAAGTCCTCGTCGTCATGATCGTACCAGCCGCTCCATCCTTGTATATTGTGACCTAGAAGCCCAACCCTCTCAAAGCTGCTAGTGAGGTCTAATAGTACAACGATGTTGGGCAATGAGGTTTCGGGTGACGATCTGAGCGAGTTGTGGGAAGGAGACGAAGGCTGTGTTAAATCCGTGATTATGAGGAGATCATAGACCTCGGTCGCTGACTCCATACTGATTGACAACCAAGGCCAATCGGTGTGCGAAGAAGATCGCGGATTCAGTCATGACATGTGGCAGTGGATCTGCGGGATGCAAATTGGGGCCAGGGCAATGCCTCATCTTCGAATTAACTCCGAATAGGTTAGAATTTGCGTATGTCCCCGGCTTACCAATGATTATGAGTCTGATTCCTCGCTCTTACAGTCAGTTGTGTGACTTATTATATTTAATCGAGTAGCAGGAGCTTGGATTATCGCTGCAAAATGGCATGGTTAAGCTTAGATACTAAAAATCAACCCAAGTATAACTAAACAAGGCAGGAAAACATAATTGCAAACTCCAAATTCTCTCGAGGGACCCCCATCTTTTGTATATCCAGTATTTGCGTCATGCCTGAATAAGTAATACATGAATTCGACGGAAGACATCGACTGTGAACAAGAAGTACCATGCCGGTACTAAATCACGCTAGCTTGTTTTCACGCTCAACGAATTTCGTCCGGTGTTTCAATGAATCGCGTAAAAATATGGATGTCTGACACATTTCACACAGGTCCCTGTGCATTTGCCTAGCCCAGCCGACCGCAACCCCGCACAAGTTCTTTCCTCCTTGTCAATTACATATTAATGTTGTTCCAAGTAACTAGATGACCCTAGTAGCCAGGGAGGAAAGAGGGCACATTCGCAGGAGAACCTTGAAAAGGCATAGTTCCTGATTCATGGGCCTGGCTAGATCTATTTTGCCAAAACCCCTCAATTCCCACAACGCAAAGAGAATGCCGGTATCACTGAGTACACATGATAATCTCGATACCCGAACTTCAAAATTTTGCGTATCCTAGGGTATTGCAGCTGTGTTATGCCTTGGAATGTTGTTTTTGTTCTTGTTCACCAAGTCTCCCGAGGTCGTGGATCGGGCTCTGTTGGTTTGGCTTGCTGACATATTCTTAATAAGGCACCCCATTATGACGATCTTTGTGCGAAAAGGGCCTTCCTTCCAGTAGGGTTTTGACGCAATCGTTTTAGAATGTCCGATGCTAGAAGCCGTGCTGACCTTAGCATACGTAGAAACGCAAATTGTAGCCTCTTGGTTGTAGACGGATCGACGGGAAGAGCCGATTTGCGATACCACAGTCTACCATATGCGAACCGGTCCTACTCCTCAGCCTCCGCATTTGTAGCTCATGGGGAATGTTGTATCGATTTCGAGTCTTGGGGATCATCTTGGAGAGGAGGATGTTCTGTAATCGTGATTTTATTTCATTATCTATATTCCATTGCCATTTAGAAGCGTTCGTAGATCTTAGTTGGCTTTCCCCTTTCCTCATCTTCTAGGGTAGAATTGCTGCCATTGCGACCCCGGTGCATTGTTGGGCTAGGCATCATCGCTGATCTATTTTCAGCACGTTCTGCTACTACTGTAGTTGATATACTTTTATTGATTCCAACTCTCCTGTCTTCTGTGGATATATTTGTGTCCAAGAACGTTTGCTTGTCGGATTCACTGCTTTGTCTCCCACCAGTGACAGTTGTTGTACGAATTGCCCTCTCATTTGTTGGTCGAAGCTTTTCTAATGGCTGCATATTGTAGCTGTTCTTGTAAGAATTCTTCTTCCGGCTCCACCATTTTCCGGTGGAGTTGGCCGTCGATCCTCCAAGAGGAGTCTTTAAGAGCGGCCTAAGAGTTGCTATGCAGCCGGCTGTTATGCCTACGCCTACCTCTACCGTGCTCCAGATTGCAAAATCTGTTGTTCGGTAAAGGAAGTCGCCCTTGTACTCTCCAAGACTGGTCGTGTAAGGAAGGCGGATAATTGTTGCAGTTGAGCCACTATGCATGAATGTTAGCATCTCTACTAATCAACAGGTGGTATCGAGGTGGTGTGAAACACCCAAGTAATCACTTACATCGCTGCCAAGCCAATGATCGAGCTGACGAGCACTTTCGCGCGCTTCTTCATTTGCAGATCTTTTACAATAAAGATAGGTAGGAGGCCAAAGGTCCAGTCTGCAAACGAGTTCAGGCCCGAGACCACGAAGGTAAAGATCATAACCAATGATGCGGAAAGACATTTGCCAGAGTGGGTAGGATCCAGATCCCACCAGTACGAGACAGGATTACACTGGAAGATAACAACAGAAGTGTAGGCTACTCCAAGAAATGCCGCAATAATCATGATGGTTCGGATGATCCAAACATGTATTGGGATAATGGTGATGCGTAACAAGAAGAAGCCGACAGCAATTTTGAGCAGCGATGTAGATAGAGTGTAAAACACTTCACAAAGGAACCAGTAGCGAAGCGCGGTCTGGGCACTTTCATCCGTGAGCTTTGAACGACGTTGACCAGAACCGTGAATTGCGCCGCCCAGTTGACATGCCAAATATGCCGTAAACAAGGCAAGTGTCAGAACCATGGCATAGTCATCCCGTCCGAAGGACTTCACTAGACATATTCTACAAATCAAGTCAGAATAGTATCAAATGCAGTCAAATGCCTAGTGGACGAACCTTACGTAGCACCGCAAGCCTACTGTCAGCCACGTTAGGAAAAGAAACGTTATAGCGACACCTGCAACCTGCCCACCCCGATCCTGCATCTTCGGTGCTCCTTCGGCGCGTTGTATGTGCTTGGTATGACTCCGGTTGCTGAATGCAACCAAAGGCCTTCGGCCTGGAGGGGTTCGACGTGGTGCGTCCAAAAAGATGGGGACTGTTAGGACAACGTGGACCAAATCGTACCACTGTAGAATACCACAAGCTAGGAAGATGGCTCAATGTTGGATCATCATGGGTTTTTGACTTCAATGCCAGTTCCCGTTCCCCTTTGTAGATCTCGTTTAGTGCATCAACAACTTCCTCACTTGTGCGGGTCGCCGGTCCCCACCGAGCCAGTGTTCGTTACAAAATAGGACGAGAGGAGTAAGTCTACCGATGTCGAGGCCAATAGCAGAAATCCCACATGGTACCCCTGCGGAGGAAAAAGTCTTTCCTCGACGCATCAGGATTTGTCGCATTGGCCAAGGGGTAACGCAATTGGTTGGCAAGAAGCAGATGGAACTGTCAGACACGTGTGAGACCCACCGTTTCGCCCTCCATTGGGATATAGCGCTATGTTAGTGAACGGCCCATAAGTCACGTATTCATGCTAATGTTCTTCATATCCTAGACTCTAGCCGTGTTCTTTCGCACAGGTCTTCCCTGTGCCTGGCAGCTTCGTGGGTCGTGTGGCAAGATGGTCGCCGAGATCTCGGTAGCAATGTGAACAGGCCGACCCCGGTCCATCACGGTAACAATCGATGTGCTATACATGATAGGTAGTAGGCTGAGAGGTTGCGCAACGAGTTAAACTTTGGCTCGTCTTGATGGCGCCGTTGGCTTGTTTGTGCAAGTTCTATGGGTGGCTAACCGGCAAATGTGCGGCGGCGTCACGCCTGCCCGCGGGCACTAAAGCGGGATCCAGCCACACCATTGCCACTAACCTCAAAAGCCCAGTCCGGGTTTTGAAGCAGAAATTTTCGTTGTGGCAATTTTCACTGTGGCAATGAGAACACAATGTCTACGCAATTTTTACTCATATGCAGCTTAGGTGTAGCATTATCGAGCCTCACAGATCTCCGATAATGCTAAGGTCGCCTCCTTATTGCTTCTACATCTTTGCACCACACTTTCTCCCCACTTAATAAAGCCCGAAACGCCGGATTTCCCTTCGCCCGGAATATAAACTTACGCGATTTCAATCGCTCCCATGGTCCCCTGCCACCAATAATATGCCTAGAACTCTCCCCGTTGTATAAAGTTCAACGCAGAGGTGGGGCCAAACAATAATATGGGAACCGCTAAACCTATCTCTTTCATCCATTATGGTAGACTTTCTGATCTAGATCTTACCGCAGAAGGGGTAACAGTGTACGGTTATGATAATAAGATAGCACTTCGAGTTTGTAACTCTAAAGCTAGTCGCGGGGTTTTTTACCATGCCCCCCCACTCAGGTGATACAAGCAGGTTTGAATTTTGGCATCACATACAACAAAACCCTTCAGAGATTAACATATACTTTCTAAGGGATAACCGTATCACTACAGACAGGCCACTGCTAGAACATCTTTTCTCAAAGCAATTGGTCAGGAGGTAATGTTCCTCCGAGGGCATGGAGATTTCCAACACACTTTGTCGCAGCCTCATTCTTCTAACTACTAGTTTTGAAATACTCGGCAATAATAGTTTCAAACTTTAAAATGTGGGCAAAGAGTTTAGTGTACAGGAGTATCTTTACTTGAGTTGGTATCAAGATATGGCTAGACTTGGTAGTAATCATTGAAGACTGAACCATGCGCGTAAAGAGACGCCTATACAGACCGCTTGCAATTGAAAATTAGTTATATCGACAAACCATGACCAAGATCTGAGAGTAACACAGCACGCAAATAAGCAGAGCACCCCAGTTTCAACAACTAAGGCCAAGCCGGTTAAACCAGTGCAAATACATGAGAGCTTCACAAACAAGCAGAAACAAAGGCTAATTATGTTGAGAAGGCTGTTTCCAATTGTTTCCTATTCAAGTTTCCTCTGCCGAACACAAGGGGTAGCCATCCATTCTGGATTGCCGACTTCCGGGTCCGCATTGAAACATCTTCTCACATTACGCATTCTCATTTACCAAGTCCATGCCCCACTGTTGTGCAAGTGCACATAGATACGTTTGTGCGGCACATAGCCCTGAACCGCTAGGTATTCCTAGACTTCACCTTCGTGCTCTTTGTCAGAGCCAAAGAAAATTCTTGGACGTATCCTGATGTGGCTTTTAGGGCAGATTAATAAGCGATGATGGTAATGACAAGGATCGGAGAATTGATAGCCAAAGGATTTGAAGATTTGAAGCCTTGCATGGCTTACTCGGGGCCGGAGCGCGAGGTGGAGATACGCCACTCATCTTGTACACCTGGCACTGTCACTAATATCTTGATTTTCCTGAACGTTGATATGGTAAGATGTTACATTAGCTTTTTCCCCAACTATTAAATCTGCGCAAATCTACGGATTGCACGATATACCTAGAGGTGAAGAAATTTGCTACTAGAGATACCAACTATGTAGGGTTTATTCCGATACAGAAGCACATATTAACCTAGTCAGCATGCAGCTCGCTACAGCGTACATATTCTACACCTATAAACGGTCAGGCCTGCTATGATCACAAGGTTCAAAACGTCATGGGTATATACTTATATGCTCGCTACCACAATCCAACTAGTGCTTATGGGCGACCTCAGATCGCACTCAATAATCTGGTTGGATCTTATGCAAGCGATAGGATAGTATGTGTGTCTTCATCGGTGACAACTCACATAAAGTAGTGCTCGTTCACAATGAAAGTTCTAAGCCCCTGTGGTTTTCTTTCCCTAGTCTTAAGTTGCTGTGAGGTATCAAAAAATGCATCTCTCAAAGCTCTTTCTTGCACCTTGTCTAGCATCGCTTTCAGGAGTAAATGCAGGCCCAGGAACATGCAGTAACCCTCCGAAGAGGTCTGAGTGGTATTATTCCTAACCATTCCACTATTGTTTAAACTGATGGTCAGTGATCTCTAGGCGACAGCTCTCGCATGTGGAAAGACAATCGTATATCGATGCTGTTCTATGCTTAACTACCAAGGAGGCCAAATCTGGTATTGCAGGAGCGGTCAATCGTTTCGACGATCATATGGCTGTTCACAATAACCAAGCTTCGAATATCCACTGGGTAGTATGTCAATGCATTCTCCATCCCGGACGGGTCTCAATTTTTGCTGATGCACCGCAGGGTCATTTCATACTATGGCATCGCTATTTTGTTGCCACCTATGAGAAAGCTTTGAGGGATGAATGTGGATATACAGGTGGTCAGCCGTATGTTAGACACTTCTTTCATATCAACACTATAGGAGCGAGTTACGATATCATATACTAATTTATGAGAAGCTATTGGGATTGGTCTATTGATGCCGATCCGAACAACCTCACATCCACCCGCGTGTTTGAATCTGATATCTTTGACTCAACATCCGGCTTTGGCGGCAATGGAGAGTTTGTTGCACCCACCGCCGAGCAGAATCGTTTCAATATCAGCGGCAATTTGGGTGGTGGTTGCGTCCAAAACGGACCATTCGTTCCATCAAAATTCATGCTCAACTTTCCGACCAAGGATTGCTTAAAGCGCGATTTTGTCCCCTGGATTTTGAACGCGTTTGCAGATCCAAATGAGGTGGAAAAGGTGCTTGTGCAGAAAGACTATACGAGTTTCGCAAGGCAGATCGAAAACAAGCGGGCATTGACGTTAGAGGATCCAAATATACATGCAAGTGGTCATTTTGGCGTCGGGGGCATACAAGGAATAATGGGAAATGCTGCAAATAGTCCAGGTGGTGAGTTTCTGATGGCTGCTTCAATGAACATTTTGTTGACACGGCACAGATCCGCTTTTCTACCTCCACCATGGCAACATGGATCATGTCTTTTGGACTTGGCAACAACAAGATCTTGAAACGCGGCTCAATCAAGTTGGTGGGCCCATCTACCGACTCGATTATGGTGGCCCAAATGTGACGCTGGATTATGAGGTAAATATGGGGAAACTGAGTGGTAATGCAACACTAAAAGAGTTGTTGGATACGCAAGGAGGAAAGCTCTGTTATACATATTAGCGAATACAACCTACGTGGTAGGCTTAGTATTAGAGGTTGTTGAACCGTACTGAAGCAAATCCTCACGGCAAGCCGAAGGTCGAGTACTTCCAGCTCGCTAAAACAGTGGTTGTGGGCCTTCTTCGGAACCACTTAGTCACGCAACAACATTACTGTTCTTCAAAGGTCGCAATCAGATATCGCTGTAGAAGGCAATTTAAAACCCAGTCGTGGCAGAGCCGGCTGACAGATTTTCACTCTTGTTCACCAAAGACACTGGGCTCAATCACACTTGGGCAATCTATGCATTTGTGTTAAAGCCGGTGTCGACGCGTGATTTGCTATTTGAGGCGATCGGAAAACTGCCATGTGTGGCACTTACTATCCTTGTAGAGAAGATGCATGCGATCGAAGGTTCAAGCAGCGTTGATGCCCTGCGACTAGACCAAACATGCTAAGTTAGCTTTGACTACGGCCATGTTGACGTCGACACCGGCACTTACCAAATCGACGTTCTTTACCAGGTTGACGTGGTGCACCGGAGGATGTTTTAGAGCATGTAGATAGGGAAAAGATAATAAGATGAAGGCCCCATTTGTGTAGTTAACTGCAAAGGACAATGGTATCATATACAAGTGTTTAGATCATTATGATTGTAATTACTAAATCACAAAGAGGGAGGTAACGAGGGAATTAACAAGTGAGAAATGACAAGTTTGTCTCGTCCACCTTCGGGAGATACACCCAATCCAGACCATAGACTGAGTCTTCTATACTTGCGGACGTTTTCCAATATTTACTTATGTATATTTGTTTTCCCATGTGCATTCTTCAGTCCGCTGCAATTTGTGCAACTATAACAACTATGAAAGTCAGCACCCGGTTTGATGACAGGGGAAAACTGTAGATTATGTTCGCATCCTAGGACATACTCACTCGACACAATCAGTACAGTTCGTGCATGAATGGCAACCAACACAGCTGCTACAGTTCGCGCCTATGAATTAAATTTCCACGTCAGCCTGCATTGCATACGGATAATGTGATGAGGAGCTACGGACAACTATGGCAGCGAATACAGTCGGTACAAGACGTGCAGCTGTGGCATTTATCGCATTTCTTGCAAGATTTGCACCCGTGACAGTATGAGCAATCTTGTTATATGTCAGTGGCTTCCAAGAGAGTAATTGTAGAGAGATGAAGCTGGCGCAAAAGGCTATCGCATCGCCGAGATATGTAGAGTGTGGTATACCTTTGCAATCGGTGCAGCTATAGCCTGAAAAAGCATGGTGTTAGTGCCAATGAATCATGCAGTTGGTTTCCGGTCTGATCTTACATTCTATGCAATTCTCGCAGTTGGTATTACCATGGTCGCATGCATCGGCATCGCTCTTCTCAAAGGTCAACGAACTACCCTTAGGGACAGACGATGATTGGAAAACACCCATAATGTGTTAGTCAGAAAGACGGTATGATAGCAAGGAAGTAAAGGGTTAAATTATACAAGATAGGGGAAGACTACGGATTATGAGTTATCGAATGAGTGATGGCTGAAGAGGGGTTGGGGTTTGCGACGTCATCTCACCGTTATTGATAAGGCTTCGCATCAAGCGATAAGAATGAACGCACAAGATGAATTTCATGAGTTACTAACTGTTTCGCATACCATTGAGTAGAGATGAACAAATCATTATGAAGACGGTTTAGCCTTGTAACTACTACATGAAACCTTGGAGGTGATCGAAAATGTCCTGAACAGCCTTAGGAAAAAGAGGATGACGATGCTGCAAAGACATACCAAGGAAAATCGCAAAGGTAGAAGAAAACCTCTTAAGCACGTTCGTTCACAGCACCAATCCTGCCCACAAGCCCCACACACCCCCTGCAGTCATTGCAGTTGACACAATCACGGCAGTCAGTGCAGCCAATACACTCACGGCAGTTCTGGCAATCAGTGCAGTTGATGCAGTCCTCGCAATCGATGAGATTTGTGCTGTTGATGCATCCTGACGACATACCGCGCTCTGATCTAGCCACACGGTTCCCGATAGTGGGCCCAAGCGCGGGTAGATACTGGTGTCGAGCTTCATGCCCAGTCCAGAATGGAGAGTTGGGAAAGTTACCATCATGGACTGATGATGGAAGACCCGTTGCCATGGGCGGTGCCCACAAAGGAATTCCCTGGACACCAAATCGGCCTGCGTTTGGGTATAGTGCCGGAACGAAGGGCGGGGCGGGCGGCAATGACACATCTCCATAGGGGGCCTCGGGCTGATACTCCATGTAACATGAATTTCTGCAGCCATTCTTTTCAGGGCCCTGGCATTGACGCACAGGTGGTCGATAAGGTGAGTGTACGGCGAATGGAGCCATGGTTGCGGCTGGGTCCATGCCGGTTTGCCTGTTTACGCCTTGGTCTGTGATAGTAGCAACAAGATGGATATACCGTAAAATGGACCTGGGATCACCACCTGAAGATGAAATGTGGATCTGGAAAGCATTGCTCACTCCGGCATTGTCAGCTTCACCGTAGAGTCCGCGTCCAGGGGCATCAACATCTGGTTCCTCGTTGTGAACTGTGGCCTGTAGACCAGCCCAGCAGGGATCTATCCCATACACTAGTCAGCAAATTCGTATAAATCAGATGGTTCGTGGGAAATAACAATGGAACATACCAGGAGGTGAGCGGCTGCTACTGTTCATGGTAACTGTGATGGTTGGCGGCGAAGAGAAAGAGGTGATGGCAACGTAGTTGGGTAAGAGCTGCTACTTAGTCGCAGAAAGTGCAGCAGAAAGAGCTGAGTTGAGCTACAGGCTATTGCTGTACCACAAATGAGGTAGAGGGAACACTGAACACTGTAAGTGGGAGGAAGGGTAGAGAGATTTATATAGGATAAGGTATGAGGCTGTCAGTAGGTGATTGTAGCTGTCAAGACAAACGGAGAAGAGTTTCAGTGGTGAGTTTAGAAAGCCTTTTTGTGGGATCTGTTTGTTTGTCGAGGCTATACGTTTTTAGTACGATACCTGCAAGTGATTTTGACCGCTTATATATTGAAACCGTTCCGTTTGGGGGGTTGTTGGTACCTATATTGCTAGTCTTGAATTGGATTTTTCCGACAGGGCCAATTAGTTCACTCAATGTGAGGAATCACGGTAGACCACGACGCCCCGCTGAGTCAATGCAATATCATAGCGCGGTACGTCGAAAAGGTTATTTGTATAATTATACCTTTTATTAGCAACGATGATATAGAAGTCGCAAGTCAAAATTACAGCTTCAAGTGATTTTGCTACGCATTTATGCCTTCCAACCTGGTAGCTATAATCCTAGCTCAGCTCGGATGGAATGATTGCCTTCATGGCTCTTAGTAAACTGAAAGTGTACGAGGTTCGTTCTCACATGACTACTAGATGTAAACAACAAGTTATGTAGTATATACTCATCTCACTAGGAACCTTAGGACACTCCGACTGTACTTACAACCATCGATAAAAAGATCTTAATAGCTGTGTCAGCTTTTAGCTGCTGCGCCTCATGTCACCTATGTCTCAGCTGTTCAGTTCCTCGATGAACCTCGTTACCCCCTTGCCCCTCCCCATCTCAGGGAATATCAGCTTCTACATCTCTTCTTCTTAAATCCTCCCTGCGGCTACCGACAGTAGTTATGCGCGCCAAGCGACTGGGGTCTTCCCTCTCCTTATCCATCTTCTTATGCCATTCTGCCTCCTTTGCTGCAGCATTTCGTTTTGTCTCTGCTGTATTCCAGCGCATATAGAAGCAACATAGGGGAAAAAGCATTGTATCGACCGCACACCAAGCCAATAAGATACCAAAATTTATCCCCACCCGCGAATGGAGATTGAATAGCACCGAGCGCGTTAACTCGACTATATTATGCATGGGCCATGCATAGCCCCAGCGATAAAATGCCGGCGCAAGTTCGATCGGGTAAAACCCAGTTGCGACATTGGATATCACCCAAAAGATGAGCCATAGCGCGGTCCAGGGAGTGCCGAGCATCATAGCCATGTTCTCGGAAGCTAGGCCAAAAGCTGTCATGCCTATCCAGTTACTCATCCAATACACTACAAAGGTACCGCAACCATAAGCATTGGGGTTCTTCGTGGGCCAGACGTGCGAACCATGGGGTCGGTTCATGGGCATGAGAAAAGCGAGGGACACGAAAGAATAGACAAGGCTGAGAAAGAAGTAGCTGGATACGGTGGCAATGTAGCGCCATGCTATAAGCTGTGAAAATTTGAGCGGTGGGTGACCCTTTGGACTCAGATATTTCATATGGATGGGCAGGAAGAAGGTAAAGCTGAAGAAGGAGATGATGATCAGGTAGATAAGACCAATGCTAACAGTGGGCGTGGCGATTGGAGGGCCAAAGGGGCGGAGGTCGTAGACAGAGAATTCGATACCAGGAGATATAGCTTGCGGCGAGGTAGCAATTTTCATGTCTGAAGTTGAGATGTTGCGTGCAAGTAAATGAGTGAGCCAGGATCGACCAAAGTTGGAAACAACCCGTTTTTGTAGCACTGTCATGCTAGGCAAAATATAAGAAGCGGATGTTGTTTGATCCCGGGCAGAGTTATATGTGATCTGACACGCTCCAAGTGGATCATAACTTGAGTTCCCCCCTTTGATTGCATATTCGAGCAATGCTGTGGCATTTGGATTGATGATAATAGCGGCCCAGGCGTCAAATTTGTACACGCTTTCGCGGACCTGGAGGGGATCGTTGTTGAAATCCTGGGGCAGGTGAAACGAATATCCAGGCGCGCTACCAGAATCAATAATCTCTTCAATAGCTTTCGTGACGAATGGACCGACAAAGGGAGTGGTGTTTGAATAGGGCGCTTGTCCATCGAAATCCACGACCAAGATTCTAAGTTTATGAATATTATCTGTTTGTCGGAAAAGAGCACCCCAGAATAGGCAGAGGAAAGCCATGACGGCTATGGCAAGAATGATATCTGGAATTCACATGAGCAATTGCAATGCACTAAAGAAAACCTGGGCGACTCACTTGTCCGGAACCATAGTTTCAGCACATGCAGTCTCACGCCAGCCTGAAATGTTGAGATACATTGAGTTGATTGAAGGGCGTTTACATACCATAGACCAATGCCAGAATCCTACTGGTGCTTGCTGTGGCTCTTTCCGACTGCTCCTTGTCCTGCCTCTTTGCAAAGTGGTAGGTCTACTTGCAGGTGCATGATCCACATCTCTTTGTGTCTCTGCCTTGTTGATATCCGGCTGATCATCTACAACTTCTTCTCTCGCAACGCTTTCCTCCCCGCTCTCATTTTCGCTTGAGCTATCAGAGTCGTATGGCCACTCCTCGTGGTTGTAAGAGGGTGCGATTTGGCAACCAAGCTGTGGTGTGCGGGTCATTTTCTTCTTGGGTTCGCAAGTACTCATATCAGCAGTGCAGCCGGCCGCTCAAGATTTAAGCGAATTGAAAGATGATTGAAATCAGGAAACTGAGCAGGACGACGCTTGTTGCCATGCAGGGTGCTGACGAAGCATGCAATTCGTCCACTAGTGAGTAACAAGGGCCTGCAATTGGTTGAGAGGGATGATCGCCGGATCCTGCTTTCATGTGAAGGGATTTAGTTATGGACGGAAGGGTAATAGTGAGGCTCAAGCGAGGGTTAGATAATCGCGACTTGATATCAGAGTGATTAGAAAAGCGCGCAATGCCTTAATAACAGACACAGGTCGATTTTACTGTATGGTACCATCTGAGGCCATGTCACGTCTCGTTCTTAGCTAGGTGGCGTCTCGAGAATCAGAGCATGGTGGCGGTGCCCAAGTAGTGTTAGCTGCTCGGCGTTGCTTAGGTAAGCCGGCACCACCCGAAAGTCCGACGTGAGCAGGCACTCAAGCACACCAGGTACGCTTGTTTGCGTGTGCTGCATCTCACAACCACCGCCTGTTCTTACAATATGACGCGTTACATGCTACGACCCAACTCCCAACAAAGCTTGAGGAATCCTCAATTGCTCTTATCATTGGATCTGCATATGCCCAGCCGCCTAACATGTCCATAAGAGGCCCTCGAGGTGGCCGTGTCCGCGGGCGCGGAAATGGACGCGGGCGAGGCAGAGGTGGAAAAACAACCATCGTACGTTTGTGGACGGCCACGCAATTTGTGTTCATGCCTTTACCTAACAGGTGCGTAGTGGGAATGGGAAAGTTACTCACCCGGCCCTGAAGTTTACACCCAGCTCTGGCACATTCGCAGAGAGCCCGCGACTGTCACGCCGTATTTGTCTACCGAATGCCCGATACCGAATGCGCAAACCCGAATCAAGGATCGCAGACAGACGGAGGGAGCAATCCAGAGAAACTTCTACGTGGTAGAGATTACACACGCGTCTCCTGGCCACGTGCCTACATTGAATGGACTGGGTGTTACGCCAAGCAGCACAGAAGTTATGCACGTGGATATGAGCCGCATTCTGGAATTTGTCTCCCCTGATGAGTTGGAGCGTTATGAGAATGAGCAATTCCAAACTGAGGCCGAGGCTGAGGCCATTGCCATGCGCGCAGAGGCAGAAGAGTTAGCACGCAGGATGCGGGAGAAGAATGCGAGAGCGGCCGTTGTTGGAAAGGACAGCCGCATGCTCAGCAGATCTGGGCCACCATCCGCAGTGCGAGGACGAGGTCGGGGACGCGGCCGAGGGAGGGGAAGCCGGCGAGGACAGGGAGCATTGACCCTGGCTAGTCAATTGCGTGGCGATGATGCGCCAGGGGAGCTGGTAGGCGCTGAATATGTTGCAATGCTGGTCCGCGACGATGACAATACACAAATCACGGGCGAAGAGACTCTTTCAGACGAGGACGACGAAAGCGAGGATGTACAGGCACGGGTGTCACCTAGCCTTACGCGTTCCGCCTTTGTTGCGAACAGCGCCTTACCCGCATCACCAAATCTACCACATCAACGTGTTCCTGGTATCCCAGCCATTCACCATAAGCAATTTGACATTGCTCAATCTGATGGCCTCAACCTGGATCCCATTGACGCCGACGCCGGATCAACGCCCAGCACAGCTGTGCAACTGCTTATCGAGGACGACTTTCGCGGCCGCCCTAATGGCCCCTGGGATGCTGAGCAGTCTGACCAGCATACACACAAACGACCAAGGACAGAAAGTGGTGCCTCGGTCCATCGTGTACCATCAAATGGAACAGCTCTCGTTGCGTCTGACCTACGGCGAAGGAATCCAAGGTCTTCAGTGTCATCTAAGGTAGACGTGTCGGATGGAACAGATGCTGATCCTTCTCGTCGCAGAGGTCGGTCGCATTCTCCTAATGGTATGGATCTAGATCCACCTTCTGCAACGGACTCCCCTTCTCTGATCGATCCAGCCATGGAACCCCAGAGCGAAGAGGACGAAAATATGGAGGAATGCGTCGTGGAAGCCATAATCGAGCATTATCGCGAAGCTGGTAAGACCTATTACCTTGTGAAATGGCAAGGCTACGAAGGTGGCCACAGCTGGCTTCCGGAAGAGGATCTCGATGGCGCCGCAGAGCTTGTGGCTGACTACAACAAAATGGTGCGAAAGAAAAAGGCGGAGACCAAAGGGATGCGGTAGGGTGCAGCCCCATTTTCTGCTGGTTCGTGTCTCATGACGCCTGGAATATTCGGGTTACATCTGCGGATTTTGGATATCAAAAGTTCCAGGCGCTGTTTTGGGTGACGACATTGATTATGGTTATGGCTTGGTTTTTGCCCGCGGCATCTTTGGTGGAGTGTTTTTACCCGAGTACATGACCGCATCACTGCAATCACGACCAGTGACAAGCCCTCGTAGAGCGCCTCTACCCGCAATTTCAATCTTGAATCGCCATAGTCAGCATATGAGCTCGCCTGCCCCCGCTTATGGACATCTACGACAAGGCATGACGCGCTGCACTCACATGCACTTACCAAGCCATTACCCGTACATAAGCGCCATGTGTCCAAAGACATGAATAAATTCGCCTTTGCACCTTGACTCAAGTTGTTCGATATGTCGACTGTCCTCAAGCTTCGAACTCTCACACAACCAGTCTTCCAACAAGCCCGCTTTATCACCCTGACCACAAGGATGTCCACCAACGAGTATGACCAGGGAAAGTCCCATGCCCAGGGCGATTCTGCTGTTCCCAAAAATGGTCAGAATGCAGCGCCAAAGGGGTTAGAGGAGGCTTTACCCCGTTCAACTACGGTGTAGTTTGTAGGCTAATGCTTACAACCGGTCCACCCCACTGGTGGCAACGCCAGCCAATCTACTTCAAAAACGCATGCCAAGAACGATGGTGAAGACTCAATTGTACCAAAAAAGGTCCAAGAGATTCTTCTCGAAAGCGTCGAGCGTGCCGTACCGAATGTGATCCATAACACAGGAGATAAGCCGGCAACAGGAAATTAGAGTGCCTCCGCACCCTAGATCATGCACAATAGCCGAGGACCAAGTGGCCCCGAAATAAGAACCGCATTTCATATGTCATGCCCTTGTGCGATCGTGGTGAGATATGGCAAAGTTTAGCATCGAAGAAAAAATATGATTGAGTTGATCTCCTAATTTTGATTCTCTATATACACATCAACTCTACCCTTTCTCCTCCCAATCGCAAAATCCCACATCATATTTGAGGCCGACTGCCGTACTTCATCTACAATTCCGCTATTCGCACACACCGCGACCAAAGTGTTTTCCGTTCTGAGTGGCGGGACGATATCCTCAAACATGCCTTGAAGGAGAGGCCGCGAGCCATACCACCGGGTGATAAACTGCGCATTTGTTTCTCTGGTATTCAGTTTGCGCCTTTGGTGCTGTATCAGCGCACATTGGCACTTGGGCGTTTTGCCGGCTGCTGCCGTGTTGGTAGCTAGCTCTGACAGGCGGGGCGGCGGTAGCGGCCGATACGCATCATCGTGCTGCGCGGCCGTATCAGCATGTGCACTCGAGAATGCATCTTCGGCCTCATCCGCCCACGTCTCAGCCTCAGTGCTGTCGTTTTCGCCATCGACAAGCGTGCTCGCCTCGTCGCTGTCATCCGCGTACTCGTCGTCCGTCTCAAACGGATCTATTCCCTGGGCCTCCATCTCCGCCTCGCGATCCCACTCGTCGAATATTTCGTCTGGATGGCGAATCCGGAGTCGGGGTTTTTCCTTTAGCGACGACGGGCGCACACACCGTAAATGGGCAAATACGTCAATCTGCTCCAATGCGTCTCCGGTTTCGGATTCGGGGCATGTAGTCCAGAATTCTGCGGAGAGCTTGGTGCCGCAATCAGCGAGCTCTGTGGCGCACCGGTATATGATTTGGCTTACGATCTCTTCGAAGCTCGGGTCTAGGTGGCGTATTGTCCAGATAATTCGAATAGTCTGGGTTTTCAAATCTTCCGAGCCATAGGTGAAGGCTATTTGTTCGAGGTGGTTTAGGATAGATAGAACCAGTGATATGCCGGTTGAAGAAGCAACCAGTATCAAGTTTTCATGTTCTTGCCAGGAAGGTGCGTCTCCATATGAGCCATCAATATAAGCTGACAATGTTTCATCGGGTGGTTGACTTGCGTTTGGACATGGTCGTGTCAGCCATTCCTCTTGATAATTGGCGAGGCGTTGCGTGAATCCAGATTTTGTTTTAATCATGAGCAGCATCTCGCTTGTCTGCCGAGGCTGCTCGCACGGCAATGCGTTTCCTCTACCACGCTCTATATCCTTTCGCGGTGGGAGAGGGGGTGCGGGTATTGCAGAGCAATTTGCGGGTGTAAATGGATGTATTTCAAAGCGTCCGAGAGCAGGGATGTATAGACGAATATGCTGGCCTGGTTTCCATGACATGGGAATACCGCTAATCCGGATTACCGTTGTTGTATCCACTGTCTGGCTGGACAAATTCAATATCGATGTCGATGGTGCGGTTAGTCGCACCGAGAAACCGACAACCAGTTTCCTTCCACCACCATTTCTAAACCTGGAAAACCGACGCAGTGGCAAGCGGACCGAGGAATTGTGTCGGATAAATGTATAGATAAACAAGAGCTTGTCGAGTGCTACAAGGCCGATAGTGATAAAAATTGGTAGATATGCATAGCTCGGTATATGCCGAACCAGAAGGAGTAGAAAAGCTAGTGCGGAAGCGCAATGGTTAATATAGAAAATGCGGTGGCTCCATCTTCTGAGTGGCAGAATACTTGTTATAACAATCCATATGAGAAATGCGTATGCCATGATGCCGTAGCGTACCACCGTCATTCCTTGGTCGTGCGATTGGATGATGTCGCTAGTTGAAATCGAACTTTTCATGATGACCATGTGAATTGTTGCACTCATAAAGGTTGTCCTTCCAACCCAGCGATGGATCCAGTTGGCGCGCTCATATGATAGTCCAGTGAGAACGAGTGGGCCACGTTTGGTTGCGAGAAGATAGACCATTGGGATCTGAGTGAGTGTCATCCACCCTGCACGGAAAGCGATGTCATCAACAAAGTACCCAGATCGAAACGGGGCTTCGACTGATATAAGTAGAACTGTTAAGACGGTGATGTATATAAAAAGTATGATCACGCAGCCTCTTGATAAGGTGATGGAAGTGCAGCCGTATGGTCGCAGGAATGGTCTCACTGAAATGGCCGTCAAAAAGGCCATCGTCCGTTCTAGATATACATTTTTGCTTTTTGGGGGAAGCCGCACGTATCGATGATTTCGGTATCTTTCAAAGTTAGATCTTGGTATTGCAGCGCTAGTTTTGGTGGATATCATACATACATCCTACGGCTCCACCAGGCCCGATTTCTGCTTATAGATTTGATCGCGATAAAAGCGGCTATTATAAACCAACACACCAAAAGTATTTGATGGTTTATCTCACGTCGGTGCCTCAGGTGATGTTCGGATCGGACATAGTCAAGGTCTGTAGTAGTGGAATCTTGCAACATGGCCGTACGCTGCATCAAGAGGTGAATGCGCGGCCAAAGAAGAGATAGATGTGAAGTCGTCCACTTTCTCGCCTGGAGGGCCTCGCAAATATCCAGCAAGGTGCACCTCGAGATCAGATTGGCAAATTTACAAGAAAATGAAAGAAATGTATGTTGAGCATCGAAGTGACGAAGATCTGGAGCTCTCGCAATGATTTGCGCTAAGAATGGCGTCGCGTATCAGTCGACGGGTTTTGAGACACAGTCGTGTAGCAGGACGCGTTGCGGGCTGAACATCAGGTTTATCGATTCGGTAAAAGCCTGCAGTGACAATCATTCTAGACAGCTTAACTAAAAGTGCAAGTGTTGTAAAGTATATTGGAGTTTGAGGGACTTAGTATAGATATGGAAGGAAAGGAGCTGCATGCTTGGAATTTGGATGGTGTCAAGAGTGGTGTCGCTGGTGTGGCGCAACGGAGCCTGAGGGATTCCCCAACGCGCCTGGTTTCAGGTGTGGCCCTGCAAACATGGCTGCATACGCAAACTAACCATCAATTGCGGTTTCATGGTATCTGCAAACAATTTGGTGACTCTCAAAAATCCCCACCCAAGTCAAAAGCCAGGAAGTCGGGGAAATTCCATCCTCCTAGATCCACCTGCATGTCTTGCAACATGTCGAATGGGCCACTCATTTCCTTGGACCCGGAGTTTTCGCCATACCCCATGCCTACAACGGGCACCATGGGGTACCCCGCAGCATTCGTTGCGAGAGGTGCAGCTTCAAGTCCCGTACTCGTGGTAGAGTCGGGTGCACCTGTGCTTCTTGGTGTTCTCAAATCTGATGGCGAAACACTAGACATTGTGGTTCTGAGGGCAGAAGCGAGGCTGTTCTCTGGATCTTTTTGGAGTGCAAGCACCCTGAAAGTCATGGCTTGGAACCTATCCAAGGTCTTTCTACATCTTGCTTCAATATCGTCCTCAGCACTCATGATATGTGCAATCGATGTCGTGGGCGGTTTGGACGAAGATGGGGATGGTAACATGCTTATCGCTGCGGATAATAACCAAAATTCCATATAACCCGTACCCAAGCGCATTACCTTTCGTTCGTATATTTGAGCTACCAGTTCAAGGAGGTCGATAGCAGAAGAACATAATATCCGAGTTAGGAAAGGTCCTTGGGGTAGGACAGCCAGTGATACTTTGATACTAGGCGTGCCAGCTCCTACCAACTGATTTTCTGCAAAGTGAGTCTCTCCATTTTGTAATGGGGGTGTTGAGGTCTTGACTGGGTAAAGAGTGCAGTTGCGATACACTATTTGTGATAAAGTCAAGCCGACTCTGATAGCATCATTGCGCAAATTGTTCAAGGCAAGAAATCCCTTTGAAATAAGATCCTCGTGGCTTGTGATTATAGAACCTGCAGCACTAATGCAGGTGCTAAAAGAGTAATTGAAGCGACTATTTTTTGACGCCAGCATTGCGTACGGCGTATGTAGGATGAGCAAGAACTGCCGAAGCTGGAGTTGGAGGAGTGCATATGGAATAGCGGCGCGTGCGTCATCCCATTTGGGCATCTCAGATAGCAGCTCATGGATCTGTGTATCGAAATGGAGAAGCTCCGAGTATGGCAAAGTCTCTGAAGGATCATTCAGAAGCTGCATTAGATGAAGACGAATTGGAATCGATTGTCTTGAAACAGCAAGATAGGAAGCTGATGTAAAATGTTCGAGCGGTCTGCTAGCCGGTAGCTCTTGAGTGTCAACGGAGAATGCGTCATCAGGAAGATTCGTGGGAACCGGCGTGTCCCAGTACAGCGATGTAAGTGATGATTGAAGTCCGCTTTCAATGGATGACTGCAATTCCAGTTCGACAATAGTAATCCAAAGTCGTTTCTTCATCTCTTTCTCGAACGGAGATATTCTTCCAGTGGACAAAAGCGAAGGGTCACGATGCATACCTGATGCTAGCGCCAGGCGGACCAAATCTCCTGCCATGATCCAGTCTTGCTTCAGTTTAACGCAGTTGACTCTCTTTGCGAGTAAGGAAAGACATTGTAGTTGGAAGAATTGAAGAGTAAGCCGCTTTCGAGACTGTCTGCTAATCCACAGATCACATATTGCAATCAGATTGGAGGCCGCTTGCCGATCAGAACTGGTGTCGCCCTCAAAAATATCGTCCTTGGGCTTGAGGCATTTTGTCACTGTAATGATGAGCAACAGAATAACTGCAAAGCCCGGTGAGCCTGATTCGTCTGCCTTCTGCTCCCAGAAAGTTGAGTATTCCTTCCAAAAAGATGGTTCATGAAGGATCCTATACGAATTTTCCCATGTCTGGAAGTAGAGACTGACTTGTAAATCTACTTCACTGCGCTCGGGCAGAACTGCAAACACCTCTTCGTTCGTACCCTGCGTACGAGCACTGATTTGCTTGGCGTAGATCTTCCTGCGCTCGCGGAAAGTCTTGAAGTCTGTGTGTAAGTATGCAGAGTTAGCGGTTATCTCCAATTCGATCTTGTTTCAATGACTAACCAGTCTTGACGCGCATGATAGAATGGTCAAGCGTGAGTGCTTCGCGCGTGAATGGCTGAAGCTCTCGAAACTGCATTGGATAAGCTTGTGTAAGTTATTCTAGGAGGTAACTTGAACCTGTGAAATGGTGCTCATGACACTGGTCGAGCCACAAAACTGTGTCTTGAATCCCTTTCCTCGAAACATCATATCTTCCTTGATCTGGGGCTCTGCTGGGCTGGAATCTACAAATTGTGACGATGAATTGTTATCTTTTGCAGCCAGTTTGCGCTCCAACAACTCGATCCTCCTCTCTTGTGCACGTGTCTTCAGTCGCAACGCATCCAGTGATGGTTGGCCCGGCACGTGCTCTGATCTGCCGTTTTCCGGCATCGCGAATGCTGGATTATGCTCATCGGCGTGGAATCCATTGTTGCCTGTCGCATCTTCTAGCAAGCGAGGATCATATGTGCATTGGTCGGCTCGTCCAGTCTTTTGACAGCGTCCACACACGGGATAGACGCGGTCGCATTTCATTTTGCGGTTCCGACACGCGTAGCACGATAATACTTTGCGCTTCTTGCTCGTACGTTTGCCTCCTGGCGAGCCCTCATGGTCCGGAGTATTCTCGCGTGATTCAGGGTCAATACTTCTGGTAGACATGGTAGCCTAAAGACGCAACTTGAGGTGGGAGAGGAGACTCGCCGCTTGCGTGATGATTGACGTCGGATAAGACGGAGATAAATGGAGATCCGGCGCTGCTAGCTGGGATCACCGAGGTGCACCCATGAGTCAGCCCGCATAAGCCGTCCTGACTCCAAAGCCGTTGCGAAGATACGGAAACACTCATTGCTGTTTTTGGTAGTCAAGTTTGCGTCGAGATAAAGTTGCGAGACCATAACGGGGCGCGACGCCGTTGTGCGCGAAGACTAGGCCATTGATTTAGAAAATGACGTCTTGGTCCTCGCACACCAGTACGCTGTGTATCGCAACCATGCCCTGTTGCCTGATTTCTATATAGATCGCCCTCTGTTGACTACTTATTCATAAGTAAAGCAGGAAGAGGCAAGACACAATCGTTCAGATTTGGCTGGTACATCAAGCTTTCCCATAGCCGCACAGCACAGGTACGTGATGCAGGGGCCACCTAGTTTTTCGCCAGCAGCCATCGCGTCATGCTTCCACACACCACACTACCTACCTCCATAAGCTCAACATAGTAGCATCTTTCTTGCTCTGAAGGTTCGATGCATGTATTATGTTAAAATCTCTCAAACAAGCTAGACAGGCCTCCTTACACATTCAGAGTAATTGACCGTTTCCCAGCATCTTGAATCTGGCTGTCGCTGAGGTGGTTGTACCCGGTTACTCTTCGTACACTTCCAAGCGCAAGTTTGTGTCTATTGGTAATCCCGGCCTAGATCCCGGCTTGTAATATATTGCCATGCGCTGGGGAGCTTGGAAGAACTCAAAGTCTGGCTCCAATAGGAAAGCTTTCCTTGTTCAACTTGGCCACTATACTTAATTGCTTGTCTGCACTCCAGTTTCCGAACACCATCTCTGTGCAACCACCGATGAAAATATCCAAAGTGGTCGAACATTCGAACTAGTTCTGCTCTTGTTGATTGTTTAAGCGCTGCGAAAGTTGCTAGTGGACTTGTTATGTTGGCTTCCCATGCATAATCGGCGTGGACACTTTTTCGCACGAGCAGCAAGTCCACTGCTTGTCCGCACATATTCATTTGCATATTGTCGGAGGTTTGTTCTTTGCGCACATTCATCTATTTTTCGAACGAAAAGCGGGGAACTCCACGTTTCTCCACAGACCTAACTTTGCCGATCACGGCATTAATCTCCATTGCCGCGCCCCATTCGTCATTCGATATTACCGCGAAGAATCTCAGACCACATGTTTCCCCGTACGTATATACATACATGTAAACCTACTGGGGCAGCTTCTCGAGTCGAGTTATATTCTCAAACTCAATGGCATCAAAAAGCATGATTTTAGGCAGGTAGACTGACTAAGTCTACGTTCTCATTATTCTGAAAGTAAAAAAAAAATGTCTGTTTTTTAACCCGTTATCTTGTAATCGCAATACTGGCTTCCGCCCCTTGATTAAAAGAGTGGAATGAAGCCACTTGCAGGGGACAGAGCATCACGTTCAGACCTAAGTCGCCTAGGTCACGGCAGTGAGCTTCGAGTTGCTTTCTACGTCTTAGCCGTGCTGACAGCCGTGCGGGGAATCCTGTCATGAGATGCTCGAAGTTCTATGAACATACATCATTCGTTGGTCTTTGAATCAGGCCCCTCCACACTATATTGCTCGAGATTGGGCAGAGGCTCTTAGCCCAACAGAAGTCACGCTTGGCTTCGAGAAGCTGTAGTGCCCAGGACCACCCGTTTCTAGAAAAGACAGCATCACAACACCCTCATCCATGGCTCTGACGAGGGTAAGGAATGCATGCGGGCCGGAGCCTATGTTTTTGGACTTAGTGCATCCACAATAACAAGTAAATCTATGCCCATTGGTCAACCAGCGAGTACATGTGATGAGCTGAGCAAGATTCGGTCACACAGATCTCAGTTACATGAATGAGGCTATCAGCCTCCAAGACCCCTCGTCCATCTTTCATTTGGATCTTCTGGCCGCTCATATGTACCCCCTCCGTTTCATATTGCATACTACTACCCATCATCTGGGTAGGTCTTGCCACCTCCGGGCCACGATGGGCGAAGAGGACCACAAAAGATCGTCTCGGCACGCGGTATAAAAGGACTCAAGTTCCTAAGGACTTGGGTATTGCACCATCAGCAGGCATTCATCATGTATCGCAGTCTTGTCTTTGTAGCGTCGGCACTCTCTGTAGCCCGAGGGCAACTTGTCGGTACGGAGACGACCGAAACCCATCCTAGCATGTCCTGGCAGTCTTGCACTGCTAAGGGAAGTTGCACGACTAAAAACGGCAAGATTACCGTCGACTCCAACTGGCGCTGGCTTCATATCAAGGGCGGGTATGAAGTCACTTCAACTATTGCCTCGCCGAACACTGACAGTTTTCAGATACACCAACTGCTACACTGGAAACGAGTGGAATGCAACCGCTTGCAAGGACAACAAATCCTGTTCGACTACCTGCGCTCTCGATGGTGCGGATTATAAAGGAACCTACGGCATTACAGCCAGCGGCAACTCGCTGCAGCTGAAGTTCGTCACCAAGGGGTCGTACTCGACCAACATTGGTTCGCGAACATACCTGATGGCGTCTGATACGGCGTATGAGATGTTTAAGTTTACCGGCAATCATGAGTTCACATTCGACGTTGATCTCTCGAACTTGCCTTGCGGCCTCAATGGCGCCTTGTACTTTGTGTCCATGGATGCAGATGGCGGTATGAAGAAGTACTCGTCCAACAAGGCCGGCGCCAAGTACGGCACCGGCTACTGCGATGCTCAGTGCCCTAGGGATCTGAAGTTCATCAATGGCGAGGTATGTGACTTCCCTTGTCGTGTGGCCTCCCTGCTCACTAATTCGCAGGCAAATGTTGAAAATTGGAAACCCTCATCCAATGACGCTAATGCAGGCGTCGGCGGTCACGGCTCCTGCTGCGCTGAGATGGATATCTGGGAGGCCAACTCCGTCAGCTCGGCGGTGACGCCCCATTCTTGCAGCACGATTGAGCAGTCGCGTTGCGACGGCGACGGCTGTGGCGGAACTTATTCGGCTGACCGCTATGCCGGTGTGTGCGACCCTGATGGCTGTGACTTCAACAGCTACCGCATGGGTGTCAAGGACTTCTACGGAAAGGGTAAGACCGTCGACACGTCTAAGAAGTTCACCGTTGTGACCCAGTTCATCGGCACTGGCGACGCCATGGAGATCAAGCGCTTCTATGTCCAGGGCGGAAAGACCATTGCCCAACCCGCCTCCACCATCCCCGGTGTCGAGGGCAATTCCATCACCACCAAGTTCTGCGACGCCCAGAAGGCCGCCTTCAAGGACAACTACACCTACAAGGCCAAGGGCGGAACAGCCAACATGGCAAAGGCTCTGGCCCAAGGAATGGTGCTCGTTATGTCGTTGTGGGATGACCATTATTCAAACATGTTGTGGTTGGACTCGACGTATCCGACTGACAAGAACCCTGAGACGGATCTGGGGTCTGGCCGAGGTGAATGTGAAACATCATCGGGTGTGCCTGCGGACGTTGAGAGCAAGAGCGCGAGTGCCTCGGTCACATACTCCAACATCAAGTTCGGCCCAATCAACTCGACTTTTGGTTAGACACGGCAGTGAGGTGGAGCAGTTGGGGATGTAGATACAATACCGGTGAAGGTGGTCAGAGGGATACACTTAGTCACTCGTTTAGCAAAGAATTCGGTTCAAAGTACATAGTATTGTCAACGTAGATCACACATTGCTTTCAATACACAGAAGAATGAAATGTAGGCCATAGTATCTTTCGTCAATCCCAAGAGTATAGAGCAAGAGACGTGTCTAATATGGTCATACTCAACAACGCGGATGTACAAAGACATCCAGCAGTTGGAGAGCGGTCGCTCTAGGGCGGGTAGTATCACACCAATGCCCGTGGAAGAAGGCAAGGATGCTTCTGGTCGCCCATGGTACATACTTTCAAAGGAAAATTCTCGCAAGGGGAGGGATCAATGCGTCTGCTGTACTTACGAGTTTGTCCATGCGCCGGTGTGCGAATGAAGACAGCATCTTTGGTAGCTGAGCATTGATGGCGAGTGCTTAGAGCGCGAGGTCGAAGCGAGTGTGGTGTGTGAAAAAGGTTGAGAAAGGGCGTGAGCGTGCCTTATGTAGGTGGGTAGACAACGCTAACCGCTTTTGCTCATGGTCACCCAAGGTGAATCACAATTTGGACGTCATACTATCTTAGCTTTTTCGGCACGTGCCAATTTGGTGAGAGCTAGAATAAGCACCGATTATGCTAAGACTCTTGCCCATACTGCCAGTTAACTGTCCTCACTTCACTTCGGGATTGCACTACTATTGAGAACTTGAAGGACAGCAAACCGTAACACATCACATAGAGAGGATGTAGTTGAGAAGCCAATTGATCGGGTGCTGGCCACAAAAGGAAAACGAGGGGGAATGCTTTGCATGGGGGATTTGTTGGGGTTGGACCTCAAATACGTATGGTCAAAGCTACCAGTCAAGCAACAAGCTGATGGCCAGAAACTTTTTCTGGGAACCGGGGAAGGTAAGACTCAACCGATGGCTTATCCAAGCTCAGAATTTCTACTCCAAGTCTTAAAAAACTTCCTGCCGCGCGACCCACGCTACAAGATACGCCAGCTCCACACCCAACATCGGACGCCTAGTACAATCTACTCTTGACTCACCTAGAATCTATGACTTGAACATCGGCAGATCTACTTGGGAATGGCATACCAAAGGAGTGTGTTGGTTATTACACCACAGGTAACCTTCACTAAAACAGTCTATAGGTTGCAAGACTGTCTTGTTGGACCAACAGCACTATCTTTTAGCGGGGTAGCCAGGTTATCTTAGTATAGCTTTCTACCACACATAGGAACTTGGAACTTTTTAGTTACTCGATTTAATTACATTCGCAAGAAAACTTTTTACGTTCAGAGCCTACCGCGAAAAAAAGTAGCGCAGACCCTGGATTTGCCGGGTCCCAAAAACCACGCAGCCTTGAAACTCTAGTGGTACCCAACTCCCTCAGAATGGATGGTGTGTATAACTAGGTTTCAGAGTGCCTAGTTACTTACATCTAGTTGCTGGACACGGCTGGGACGGCAGCTCGTTGTTTACTAGTGTTCATATATCATTAGCAACTACCCTGCCATGTGCTTAGTTACGGAGATCTCGGGCTTACCGGACTTCGTTATTGAGACGGTACAGGGCCAACTTCAACTGCTCGAACTCCTCCGCAATTTCTGCTTTCTGCCGGTCGGTGGTTCGATAATGGAGTTCCCAGACACTCTTGGTGATTAGGTCTAGTTTGTTGTGGACAAAACCTGCGTGGCATTCATCCAGGTTCGGGCGAGCGCCCGGAGGAAGGTTTCTCATCACCTCGGCAACGTATGCCTTGAGCTCAACCAGGTGGGAGTTGGCGCGGCGTAGCACGACGTAGTGGCGGCGTGATCGCACGTGCAAGAACGGGACGAAGACGGGGAGGACGGCGAGGTTGTTGATATTCGACATTGTGGAGAATTTCAAGGTTGTTTTAGAAAGAAGAATGTGATATTGAGGTAGATAAGGCTAGTGAAGGATGCAATAATGTGGACTAGAAGAAAAATTTATACTATAAAGGTGCGGGGGAGAAGACTCTTCGGTATCAATTGAAAGTGAAAGTAGAAAGGTTTGCGCGAAGATTTAGCTGTTTCTCACTATATTAGCTGTCATGTTTGTACCCGCAACTACTTGGTTTGCTACCCATACAGTCCTTGAACTTTACTTCATTTTCTTTGCCAATAAAGTAGTATAACAGTTATACCGAAAAGTCTCATATGACCTAAGTAGCTAGTACTGTCGTAGGCGAAAATATAATTCAGTCCCCAGCTTTGGTCCTAGAAGCATTCATAGTCCAGCAATAGCTGCTACATAAATACTTTAATAAAAAAACTCGAACCTAGAGCTGGCAAGACATTTACGGGTTAGGATTGAAATATTTCTATGGCCCAAGCTCTTGGTAATAGAAGAAACTTATCCAAGTGCTTAGGCCATAGTTTTGGTACCGACACAGCATACGTACATCTACTATCCTCTTCCGTAAAGGCATACATCTTATAGTTTGTGCTATATTCAATTTAATATGTAGAAATTTTTGATTGTTTTGGATCTGAAAGCTATTCAGATACAGTTATATTATATCATCTAATAAACCTACATACTCAGTACAGCTCAGAAGTTATTACCGCCTATCTAGTCCTGGGCCTGACGTCTGTTCTGTAATAGGGAGCGGTGTAACTCGATAGTAGCAGAAACTCGTGAATTCTTACTGACCAACACGATAATCAACCAGCGGAAACCTTCGATAGCTAAAAAACTTGCGGATTCTCACTCGACTTGCGATTATCAATACCCTAGCACCTTGGAACTACTCTATCCCTGCACCGGCTCCACTTAATGGTGAAATATGAAGTAAAAAGCTATTTCCGCAACCTGTGCTGTTTGCAATTAGCGGTGAAAATTACAGACAGGAGCGCTTGCGCATACCCTTTTTGGTTGTGACTTTGTTTGTCACTTACCTGTGGTGAAAATTGAGCGGAAAATCTATATTACCGCAACTCTCTCTGGGGGGTATATAAACCCCCACCCCCAACTCGATCACTTAATCACTCCTTCTTCAATTCTTGAAATCTTTCCGATCACCACACACTCCCGCCGGACACCGCCCGCCGCACCGTACTGCCCGCCGCGCCACACCGCACCACCACAAACCCTGCCGATTCCCGCAAGATGAACCACGAACAGACCAACCGCCTCACTGCCAAGATCCGCGAACTCGAGTCGCGTTTCGACCGCATCGAACAACGTCTCACCGACATCGAGAACGTGATTCGCACAGGAGCTGGACGGGGCGCCCTGCCTGACCGTGGCCGCGGACAAGCTCCGTCTTCTGCGTCTGGACCGGCTCGCAGCCCGGACAACTCAAGCTTCCTGCCGTTCGCTATCGAGTACATTGCCTCGAAGTACGAGCGCAAGCATCCCAACGATGATCGTTCCTGGTAAGTCACTACCCTCAACCCTCTGAACACCTGCTAACAACATTTAGTGGCTTCGCTTCCTGCCAAGCCCCGACCTTCTCGTTCAGCTGCTTCCGTAACGACCATTTTCGCTGGTGCCGCGAACATCAGCGCCCTATTCTGCAGTCCTACAGCCGCTGTGGCCGCGACTACCAAGACTGTGTCCCGGTCCATTGGGCTCACTATGCCAACTGGGAGATGATCGTGCAGATGTCGTATGCTGCCAACTTGGGACGCAAAGGTGTTAGCAACCTCAAAACCCTTTTGTTTCCGATTGATCTCTACCCTGGCAAGTATGATGCCAATGGTCGAATTATTGGCTAGACCCTGTTCAGCAGAACATGGCGGAAAAGCGATGAAGAATGAGCAGGATCTGGTGCGAAATGCGCCGGAGGGAGAAAAGAAATAGGAAGAAAATTCAGAAGAGATAGCCAAATGACAGAGACAGTAGTTTCTACACATTGGGTAGTTGGTAATCAGCGATGAGATAATCAGAAATCAATTGTATACCTAACTCGGGTTGATTTTGCATGCATTCGTCTATTCCCTTCGTATACAAGCTGAAATTTTCGTGGAAAATTGATCCAGCCATCCGATTTGGCACCAAATTCGTCTACGCTTTCAGATGGTAGGTGGAAGTTGAAGCTGCCAAGGCACCTATTTCGGTAGCGCCTTGGCAGATACAAGGCGTTGTCCTGTTCCCAAGTACTTGTATTCAACCCTGTATTTACGTCTAATACCTATTCCGAACTTTTGGCTTTGTACACAAGGTATTTAGGGGGAAATAACCAACGAATAAGTAATTTACATCTTCCATTACTGATCTTCAGGTTTCCTACTGGATAGATAGCCCCATATTTGGAATGAAATCGTTACAAGATGAAGTCTCCAATACATAGGTAAATATTTGATTGTACTGACGATGGAACAAGTATTACATAGATGTGAGGGAACATCTTCCTCCTTGTACAATGTCTAATTATTCAAGTTAGGTATTTAATCAAACCTCAACCAGCTGCATTCACCCACAATTCCTGATTCTTTCACCATCGTTTCTAGAGCTAATATTTATTAGCTCTATCCTGGGTGAATATTAGTTCGTACACGCTACTCATTTCAGTCACCCGTCAAGCTTTTCAGTTAATACTTTGCTTGCCTTGTAAATCAACTACACCTTTCGAGACTTTTCTATCCCACAACGCAGGCTGAGCACCTTTGTATTCGTCACCTTTCGACTCGATGTCTCCTATTCCAACTACGTCAAATGCACCAGAGCATCGCTCTTCCTCGTTCACACCTTCTTCTAGAGCGATTCATTCTAGGGGTCGATTCTATCCTCGCCTTCCACCCAGCAATATCGGTGCCCGCCTCGCCAATGCGCGAAACATCGCTCCCTCCGAAGCCCGCCTTGTGTCAACACCATCCGAGGGCATGCGCACGCAGCTCATGTCGCCCTCGTTCAATATGGCGGAGAATTCGGACAATAGGTATAGCGCCGCCCTCAACGCCCACCAGAATATTGAAAATGCGCGTTCGGAGTTCAGTGACAATTCTGATCGCACCATCTACGCTGCTCACCACAACAACACGTTTGAGCAAGCTTCTTTTATCAACAACAAGGGCAGAGCAGCAATAGGTGCCATGGAACAGCCATTTGTGCGCCAAGCACCAGAGGGAGTAAGTTTTCCTTGGTTATACTTTACTTATGCACCTAATAAAAGTAACTAGGCAGTAGATCGCCTCCTTTTTCTTGGACCGCTGCGCATGATTCGTGCCGAGTGTGGAAAGCAGCACGATGTTGACACGATGATGAGGGAGCTTGGCGACTGGATCGATGTCAAGATGCATAAGGATCTGCATCGAGTTATCTCCTACGACAAGGTCTTGCCCGGGGTGGTATATACTGTCACGATTCCGATGACAGATGAGGATTGGCTTACTTACAACCAAGCCCTCGCGCTCTTCCCAGAGGCAAAGTACCTCCATAATTTGCTCTCCGCTGGCGAGGACGCTTTCGACCAGGTCACAAAGACAAGCCCTACCTGGTGGGAGCTTATTAAGCCGGGTAAGACCTTGGAGGAGATCATGGCAGGTCTGGTGATGGAGCATAGGCTCCGGACCGGGCCAGTGCCCAAGTCCTCGCCATGGTGAGATCAGATGATGAGAGCATCTCGGTACCCCGTCGAAGATGGCAGTGGCTGTAATGATAGAGTAGATATCCACGATGCAGCCTAGCGGCCCTCGAGGCTATTGAAATAAAATAAAATCCACCGAGAAGCCCCTTTGTCCATCATTTCCACGTATGATGGTGCTCCTGATGTCTATTTTCGGCGCTGAAGGAAGCCGGGTCACATAATGAGAATGTTGAGATGGCCTAGGTAATCTTAGCCATACCACCTGCCACGGAAAATCTATAGTTACAAGTACCCGCAGCTTCCTTTCCATTCTATTGCCTTGCCAGTTGAATGACGCACATGGCCTCCAGGCTACTAGCGTGACTTCTTTCCTGGTAGTATAATAACTATCCATCTGCCCTTATTTCAACATTCTTCTACAATTTCCCGCTCTTGTCTCTTTCGAAAGGTAATGCCTTAGAACCTAAAATGCGTCCCTTGCATTATAGCATCCAGCAACTAGTACCTTGTCCATACTAGATACTGTTCTATATAGATCCTCGAGCTCCTCTTGCCTTCGTGTCTGGCTCCAATCTTTGAGACTCCTCGCGGCATTTAGCATCAAATCAAACATTTCGATACCAAAACGTGGATTTTTGACATCGATCCTAACTATCAACCTTGAAACATGCTGCGAGATGGCTGCGAATTGGATATCCAAGGCCATTGGAATACCTTGCCGATGATTCATACTTCGGCAAGTAAGATTTTCGTACCTCCGCATTGAGCCGTATTTGTGGATTCACTAGAGGTTTGGATAATACGACCTTGTCAACAATGGGTGATCTAAATATGTGAATTCCTGTACCTCCACATCGAATTTCGTCATAGTTCTATTCCATTAAGTGGATGGTGTTATATATCGTACTTTGAGTCAATCGCAAAATCCTTGGTCGACTTCAGCCTTCATCCTACCAAAAGGGATATAGCGCATGTCCTGCCAAAGGGGCGGAAAAGTACTGTACTATATGGGATTTCAGCTCCCTGAAGGTACTCCTTTGAAATCAAACCTTTTTTACATTTTGGGTGGGTGGTAGTCTACTATAATAGAGAAGGACCCGGGTCAGGTGAACTTACGCCCTGAAAACAATTCGGCTGTACACTGTTATACTACTCTTTTTCGAGATCTATTGCTCGATTCTGCAAACCTAGTTTCGTTTTGCTGTTAGCTTGAGCATCAATTCCATTGCTGCAGAATGTAATATATGGACGTCCATTTATCCAACCTAGGTATAGGTTAGTAACACCTGAGTATTGGCACTTGTGACTATGCCCAGTAGAGCTTAGTAACTATATATACCATAAAAATTGAAAGTTTACCATCGAAATAACCAGGGCTGTTGGTCTAGTGGTAAGACGCCTGCACAACAGGGCAGTACCATGGCCGTGGGCAAAATCCGCAAGGAGATTCCTACCGTCTTGAACTGCGCGTGGCGGCAGCAAGGAGACCCAAGTTCGACTCTTGGATAGCCCAATTTCTTTTGGTGAATCATGGAGTTTGCCCTCTTTTTGGTGGGGTAACAGGTAGAAAAGGAAGGAGGCACCCTTTTCAGGGTCCTCATCGAAGGCAAACAACCCATATGCAGCTGAACTCATGCAACTATTCCTTTTTGAAAGCTAGTCGGCGATGCTGCGGACAGGTTGTTTCGCTGCATTATCACCTTGAGCAAGATTGTCAGTTGCTACAGGATGCACATCATTGACGTCCGTCCATCCAATTCGGATGCAGGACGGCGGTACTAGGTATTGATACCTTTGTACACTTGCAAATAGATATAACAATGGCTTTGTAGTACCACAATGCTGTATGACATTGGTACCCGCACTGAGGCTATACCGCGTACTGGGACGATCGGCACACTATGCATTGACAATGACTGATGCAGCTTTATCGGCTGAACTTTGCTTTTCGACGTGAAATGCTTAATCCCAATGCATGTGTTTGACTTGATTGCGATTACTTCGCAAAGTGGTGTTCGTCTGCTTGCGCAGGCTGGCCCATGACCACAAGCCCCTCCGAGCTTCGAACATTGTCTCACACCGACACCACAATACCAACCACGCACCAACCAACCCATAAGCTGAAAATCTCTCAACTCACGATACTAATTCGATTGGTAATACATGACGCGGAGGGAGGTCAGCAAAAGCTGGATCAGAGTTCTCCGAGGATGTTGGGGTGGATAACCTTTCACACGGCATCAGCCAGTTGAGACCTCGTTTTCGGATTTAGAATGCATGTTGGAGGGGATGCCGACAAGGCAGTGCTGGTAATACAGACAAGTGGGAAGGAGGTCAACGTCGCAAGATGTTGGATCAGAACAACCGAGGATGGACATGAGAAATTAGTCGCCGAATGTATCTGGATCGTACACCTCGACCAGACCGCCACGACAACGGATATAGCAACCGAAACATTTGCCCCGGCAATACCGAGAAGCAGGAGGGTGGTCTGTGCCGTAAGGCACTGAATCAGAATAACTGAGGATTGAGGTGGAGAAGTGGTCGCCGAACCCTTCGACTCTCAATTATGTCTCCCGAGCGGACCGTCGCGGCGACAGCCACCGGATCAACATGAAGTAATGTCATTCAAGCAGGCATTTTAGCTCTAGACAATGCGCCTTGTGGCGGTGGCATGGCGCTGATCGAATACCCCGCCCACGTCTTGCATTGAGCTCAGGTATGAATTTCATCATGATTAACTTGCTTTTTAGCATTCACATACAAAGCAGCAGATACTTACTCGCGAGCATCATGTGGTCTTTGCGAAATGGGTGTGTATGGTACCCGTATGATGTCACTCAAAATAGTTTGATCTTGCACAGCTCAAACTCTGGCCGCTGAGATCGATTTGGGCCTTCTCGACTCAAAACATATGAGGCATAGCGTTCTCAATAGATTTCTCACATCGTAGCAGTATGTAAGTTGTGCTTTACATCGTTGGTGGCAAGACACCGAGTAACTCACCAACAAATACGAACCTTCCGCGAAGTGCGGGCATAGCGATACTCGGAAACAACAAATCCAACAGCAAGTCGCCGCCCTCGTACAGAAGGCCTTCAATGCGCGAAGGAATGTACGTTTCAGCATCACAATGTTGTTTTCAGCGCAATGCCAAGAGTGGAAAACTGTCCTAGTGGCATCACAACTCTTTTGGCGGACGGGCATCGGAAATGCGCACAATGATGGCCGGCCTGGAAGTGCGGGCACGAGGTCGAGGCAACATGTAACTCCATATCGCCTCGCAGGAGACTCGGGTTGTTGGGGCTTGACTTGATCAAGCGTCGTTTCAAACCTCAAGCCAAACGGGGACGATGCGGTGCTCCGGAAAGGCTGGTAGCATCGTGCTGACTTCTGCATGGAAGAATCTTGGATGTTAATTCCACATACGAAAAACGGATGTACAAGAGACCCCGAGTCTGCATCCTAAACGAAAGTCGTCAGCAAGGTTCGATAAGCGTGAGAAAGTAATTCGCGACGATCTCCTTGCCTTTACCAAATGGCCTTTGCCATTCCTTGCCTTCAATGAGGCTGAACAAGTCCTGCTGACATCTCAGCTATAGTTCTGAGCACGGAGGTTCCTGACGCGTGTCAAGAATAAAAATCAGCACCATGGCGTCATCGCGGCATCCATCGTCGTCGGATTCGCTCGATTCTTCTCCGCTCATCTCAAAGAGGGGGAAATATGGGAAATTTAAAGGGTGGTTTACCGCATGAACGTCCCGGTGGAAGCAAACCGGAATCGATTTGGTGTTGGGCAAGGCACTTTGCTGCATCGCATTCAGTACATTTGGCACAACGAACCGAGACTCACCTTATGCAATATCCAGTCTGACCGCCGATTCAGACCATCGAGGCGCGTGCCGAACACGGACTCTGCATTGTTAGCGGGAGCTACAAGAGGTAAAGCCAGTTGAAGACCCTAGCTGGAGGGTCAGTGAGTATGCAAGGAGTATTCGGTACCATGCCGGGGTGGCAAAATGCTCCTAACCATGCCCTTGACTGATTGGAACCGTTTTCGTCTCGAGACATTCGGTAATTATTGATGATTAGCAGCGGCAAGTCGAATCGAGGGATTGTTTCGTGTGATTCCGCGAGGCTAAAGACGATGCCGATCGAAGAAAAGTAGACGACAAGGGGTTTTAGCTTCGGCCGCGGTTCCGCGCATGTTCGGTTATTGTTCCATGTACCTTCAGTCGTTGTTCCATTTACGTTCAGTCGCAGTTCCATACACGTTCAGTTCGTTCGGCTGCGTTTTGTTTCGTCTCATTTCGATTGGTCGCAGTCGTATGAGATCGGTTATGAAGACGCGAATACAAGGAGGGACAAGCGGACTCGAGATGATTGGTGACTCGACAAAGAACACAACTGGAAAATATCAGGCAAGATGTGCAACGAACACTCGAACCTCCGCAAGAGATGGCCTGCAAAACTATGCGAAGCAGGTTGCGAGAGAAACAACAATATTGACTTATCTTGGATGAGTTATATTAAGATTTTGGGGCCTTGGTCCGCGAGAATGTTAGTCGGTGCACGGTATATACGAAAATGTCAAGGACGTACCGATCCAGGAGTGAAACCGCATCAACAGCTCGCTGCATAGGACGAACAGTCCTATAAATTGCTTAGCATTGCCGGCAAGACCGCGATCGTACCTGGAACTGGAGGGCCGATGTTGCGAATGAAGCCCGGCAAGCATCGCTTCTCGTGTTGGTCGAAGATGAGTCGAGGATATTGGCATACGGTGACACGGAGCCATGCTCACAAGTCCAATGCCTGGTACCAGTTCTTGTCGTGTCGGGATCGAAGATCTAATGATACATGAGGTTGAGGGACTGTTAGCTCCATAAGACACCACGGGACATGGGAAAGACAAGCAAGCATAACCGTCGGACCGTCGCATCGAACCTCATCGCGTATATGGCACCGCTACCAACGCTGCCGCCGCAGCGGGCGTGAACCTCAAACACTCCATCATGCCGTCTCTCCACACGATCCCCAGCATTGAAGCCTCAATAGCTGACGTGTCGTGGGGACCAGACATGGGGGGTATACACGGGTCGTGTCAAACTTGGATCTCAACGAGGACATCAACAACTAAAGCTGCCAAACACCCAGTTTGCGTCCAATACGCCCATGAAATCCCGATGACCACTGGCCTTTTCACCGCGCGAGTCGTGATGAGCCTCTTGGTAACCTTTCTATTATGGAGAGGGACAAGACTGAGAACCATGCGTGAAAACAGAGTGATGGAGGTATGAGAATTCACGGAAGTATGAAACCCAATTCCCGACCCATTGGCTGCGCACAGAGAACCAAGACCGAGATTGATGATGATGGGAAAGATGGTCCGTTCTATGGTTGCGTGCGAGGTGTGGATGTTCGAGATGGGTCACAATTCTCTTCTGAATGTCTGCCGTTGTCAGCAGCCCAGTCTGTCATGCCAACTCGTATGCCATACGATTCCAAGGATATCGCAGCGGGACCCGAAATGGCATAACAACCTGTCAAGTCAGTTTGTCAAGCTAACTTGTCTACCATGCCAACATCGTATGCCATACGATTCCAAGGATATCGCAGCGGGACCCAAAGCGACATGGTGAGCTGCACGGTACCCAAGAATTCCCAATATCAAGCTCGTATGCCATGCGATTCCGAAGATATCACAGAGGGACCCGAAATGACATGGTAAAACTAGGGCCCGGACTGGCGGTTAAGGAACCCGAAGATCCAAAGACGCTAGACATCAGGACTAGGTATCGGTTGACCCCTAGGCGGTGTGGCGTGGCGGTGTCAAGGCGTATCGGTCAACGTCCACTGTTCTCCATCGCTCCTTCACTTTCGTATGACATATGTCTCCAAAGATGACATAGGGGTACCCGCAAGCGAAGCAGCAATGTGTCCCAGTTTTTGTATTCGACTCCGCTTCTAAGAGCGGCCTCACAGCACGTCGGTACCAGTGATGCGAAATCAGGGTTGATGAGTAGGGAGCGGCGGCTGACCTAAACTCCCCTGGCGATGTGATTCGACGTTGTACGGTCGAGGAGCCGAAATCGGCGGGCAGTTTTTGAGGGAAGGAATCGTTCTTACAATATTTCTTGGCCGACGGCATGATTGCGACAAGTTTGCCAGATATCTTGCTCGTGGCTATGTCCGATTCCAGCGCTGGAAGTCGAGATTCCCATCTTATGGTGCATGTTTGCCTGTCCCATTACGTGTTGGGCGGTTTGGCATGCCTTGGAGTCCTCCACCGAGTCTCCTAGAGGTTATGATCGTGGCTTGTTGGCCCAGCCCGACACCAGGCGATGGTGTTGTTCGAACGATGCGGTTGACGAATGTACGGTATGGAAGGATTTCGGTCGCAACTAAGGAGAAGGAAGAGGACGAGGACGAGGGCGATGAGCAATCTATGTCCTATGCAGTCACCAACGGGTCGTCAAGAGAAGTCATGATTGGATTAGCACTCGAGATGTGCCCGACTGAGCAACTGCGGATACGCAGTTATTGGCGCAGGCGACTTTGAATGGCAAAGGCAAGGTCGCCGTGCCAATACGCCTGACATGCGACTGGCATGCGGTAAAAGCGAAAAGGGCCGCAAAAGTTGCAAGTCCGCAAAAAAAGTTCCAGAACGTATGTCGCTCACGACTGAGGCGCTGCACATACCTGGCCGCCCCAGGAAGTTGCTTTGTCAACTTCGCAGAGACAATGGCCTCTCGGCCTTGGTGTTGGTTCCGCTGCATTCGCGGTCGCTCGGGCGTGGGCGCCTTTGCCTAGCTTGTCAGCATATGTTCGCCAGCATGCCAATGATGTTAGAAATGATGGAGCCACTTACCGCGGTGTGTTTCAAGCCACCTCCGCTCATCGCGAGAGGTATTGAAGATGGCCGGGCCGGCAATCGACAGCGGTTGTTTTATGGTATTTTCGTCAAGCGCTGCAACGACGGCAAGAAGCACGAAGGAGGTCGAGCAACATGCCACTGAGGATCAGGAACCCCTGAGAAAACACCTCCGCCAAGATCAGGATGCTAGGGATAGTTTCTGTCGTGGAATCCGTCGGCGGGCTTTGCAACATTGCCGAATTCAAGATGCCTGCGCCATGTGGCGACACTAATGGCAAAATTCCGAAAAGCTGGATGAGGATGAGAGACGTCTGCTCTACAAGATGCAAGACTTTTTGAAGCGAAGCGATGTGTGGTGGTGTCATGGTGGTGGGGGTGTGGTGTTGGGGAGCACCTGACAAGAGTAAAGTTCGTGATAGCATCATGGTGTTGACTTGTGTGCCAGGTGCGATAGCCGACCACGCACCTTTACAGCTCCACGAAAACGCTTTGGATTGCCTTCGGACCACTCGCAAAAGATTTCCGGGCCTCCATTTACCAAACTCCTACCTCTGCAGTATCTCAGGGCTTGGTATTGAGGTTGGCCGAGCTCCGGGCCTCATGAGGGACAGCTTTTACCAGCCGGCTCGCCGGCCTCAACGCGCCAAGCAGGCAGTTTTTCGACATAGCGGCCATGGCGGCGAGTGCAGAGATTTCTATCACCCACTTGCAAGCTTCACGCCAACCCCAGCGACATCAACAAACTCATGCATTTACCCCTTAAGCCGTCCTCCTCGCCACATACCGCAACATCAAATACACGGGACGATGCGCAACACCGTAAACTGAGGCCGGGCCGCAGGGACCCATACCACCTTTGACACAGACGAACCATCAGCAATTCAGGGGCAAGAATCAGCTGCTCATCATGAAAAACAATAGTATCATAAGGACACGGCGCGAGGGGCGCAATTGCACGGCGATGCCGATACAGACGGAAGTCTGCGATGCTTTCGCGCGTGTTGAGACAAGGTTTTAGATGGCACAACAACGACTTGTGCGTGGCGAGCGAGCGGCGAGATGCATGAGCTTTGAGCAACATGAAGTTCAGGGGGCGAACGGCAAGATGCACGAGATAGGCAAATCAAGCACCAGCGACATGTTTGAAAAACGAAAGGCACACGTTCCACAGGACACAACCCGCAAGGCGAGCAGCAGGATTTATACGGGACGAGAGGCGCTGGCATTCTCAAAACGCTATCACCATTTCCATACGAGTCGTGAGCGACCAGCCAACACCATTTTCGCCAACACCCGCGTGCAACTACGTTTGCCCAAGATACCAGCTGCATTCCGTCGTTGGCATGGTAAGGTGCATTCCAAGATACATGATCAGGGGTAGGCATTAGCGAACAAACAAAGGACCATGCCACCGCGACGTTTGCCATAAATCGGAGAAGAGTCACGCCCAATACGTTGGAGGATGCCGTCTAAATGCCACAATTAGTCGCGTTATACAAGTCGCGCTAGCCCTTTGATATTAATACTGGTAACTAGTCGAGACTTACAACAATTGATTTCAGACTTGCCTCTCCAAATTCCGGCCCTAGCCTCACCCGCAATCACATCTCCAAGTCCAAGTCGCTAAACCACATCCTTTGTCAAGTTTCTTTTCTAGTACTCGATGAGACGCTTTCCAAAATGCGAAGCTGTTTCCAAGCAATTGATCAAGTTCTAAATTGAGCGATACCTGTGCTTACGTCAAAGGCAAGATGCGCGGACGTCGGAAGATTGTCGTCCGGCAATGATCAATTTAAGGTCCGGCACATGAGCACCTTCATCCTCAATAAAGTAGAACAGCCGGCACTACAATTCCTTTAAGCGATGTGCTGGTCCTCCCCGCAAATCCGATTTCTTATCCCTGCCGAAATCAATAAAGATTGCTTGTGCCATGGTGTTTCCGGCTTTACTCGTGACAAACTAGCATTGCAACCTCCCAATGGCAGCATAGCCTACCTTGCCAGACTCAGCGAAGGTGGAACATCCTGTCCCGGGTTTGCGAACATGATTTATGATATAACCTGGGACTCAGCTCCTTGTATTTGTGCGACGCGTTCGTGAATTACAAAGTTCCAACATGCGTTCGGGTGTTTTCGCAATCTTTGGCCTCTGGGCCTCGATTGCGCGTGCGACATTACAGATTGTTCCTGGCGCGACATGGACTGCAGTACGAAAGGATGCCCAGGAATGCCAGCCCAACTGATCGCAATCGCAGACCAATACTGGCCAGCACATACAAGCCCACGGCGGTGGAATTTTGAAGGTTGGTGATAAGTATTATTGGTAAGGTCATTTAAACGTGAACACAGTTATCTGTAATTGATTTGCTTTTCCAGGGTTGGTGAGGACAAAACCAATGGCACAGCTTTCATCAACATCAACTGCTACTCGTCCACCAACTTGGTTGAATGGAATTACGAAGGCGCATTGCTCTCACGCACCGCATCTGGTGATACTGGCCCAAGCCGTGTTATCGAGCGACCGAAGATTATGTTCAACAAGAAAACAAACAAGTACGTCCTTTGGATGCATATTGATAGCGCAAACTACGGCGAAGCAAAGATCGGCGTTGCCACTGGCGACAGCGTATGTGGAAAATACACATATTTACGAAGCGAGCGACCACTTGGATTCGAGTCTCGTGATTCAGGAGTATACGTCGATGACAATGGAACAGGCTACCTCTTGACTGAAGATGTAAGTTCCCCTGATGTACTACTCTCCATAAATTAATTTCCAAAGCGCCAAAATGGACTACGTATTAACCTCCTCTCCGACGACTACCTTACCATCGTACGCAATGTTTATACGTGGAAAGAAAAATACGAATCTCCCGCTATTGCGAAGAAGAATGGCGTTTACTTCATGTTCGCGTCCCAATTGACAGGCTGGGACCCCAATGACAACTACTACTCAACCGCCACCTCAATCGCCGGCCCATGGTCCGGCTGGAAAAAGTTTGCAGATTCGGGATCAAACACGTATGCTTCTCAAACAACATTTATCTTGCCTGTTGGTGGTGGCTTCATGTACATGGGCGACCGCTGGGTAAGCTCGAATCTCATGCGAAGTACCTACATCTGGCTACCGTTGCAGCTTTCTGGAACGACAGCAATCATGAAGAATTCCGTAAACTGGGTGCTTGATGCACAATCTGGATCTATGACCTCTGGTCCGTCCGAAAACCAGTATGAAGGAGAAGCAGGAACGTTGTCGAATGGCGCAAAGACCATATCTTGTTCGTCCTGTTCGGGAGGCTCGGCCGCGGGCTATCTTGGAGGCTCAACATCTGGCTCGCTTCTTCTAGCCAGTGTCCAAAGCTCGGCGACGACCCGCACAACTCTAAGGTTCAAGCACCTCAACGGTGATAATGGCCAACGCTTTGCGGATGTTAGTGTCAATGGGAAGGCGCAGCGAGTGGCGTTTTTGCCGCACGGAGGTAGTGATCCAGGAAGTAGTGTGGCCCATGTAGACCTGAAGCAAGGTAGCAATGAGGTCAAGGTAAGTATGCAAGGGACTTGGGGACCGGATGTGGATCGGTTGATGGTGCCGCAGAGTTAGATCTGGTATCTTACGAGCCTACTGGTAGTAAGGAAAATGGAGACCCATACTCACATCGCCTTTACCCACATTGCGGTGATGCATCTTGTTTGAATGCCTATTCCACTGCAAAGATGACGCTATTTCCACATGGCATTATCTACTGTCGCATGAAAACTACATAGGGAAAGAGACTTCTTGCTAAATGTATCCCGATATTGCCTCGCTAAACATATGTCACACACGAAAAGACCCGATCCTCAATTTGGTTGCCTTGTCCGAATATTTGACCTTTTTACCAAAACCGTTGATCATTATCGGGCAGCACTTCTGGTGTGATTTTGTAGGCCAATAGCGTAATTTGAATCGTGTCTCTTTGTTGTTCATGTTGATGGAGCTGAGGGTTGAGTCTCGATTTGGCTAGCTGATTGATGAATAGGGTGGAAAAGCATCGGGAGTAAAGGTAGAACGTGCGAGTGGCCACAGAACATATAACGCCTGTATTCATTGTCTTTTCGCAGACTCTAGCCTTTTCCTTCGCTTTCGGTACCTGCGTGAACCGTGAATTCAATGGTACTCTTCACGGTGCTAACCGAAATTGAACTAGCTTATGCTGGCAACGTTGAACACAGGTATCGCCCTGCAACTCGACTCTTGCACAAGTTTCAAGACTTTGCCCACTTATTTTCAACCATACCTAAACTACTTTCGCAGCCAAAAAAAACTCAGAGAAATGTCGAAAATGCCAATTCGAATTCGAAACCGCCCACTTCAGCAAGAGCGCCATATCATCGCGGCTGAAGAAAACACTCTTGGCTCCCGCCTTCTCCAACTCCCAGGAGAAATTCGCAACATGATCTATGCTTTGGCCGTATTTCCTATACTCTCTAATGTCAGTATAATCGGCAGAAACGTCCAAGGAGGTTGCCATGTCGCCGTATATGCGCTGCGTCAACCTCTATTTCAAATCTCTCGCCAAATCAGAGCCGAGGCACTCTCATACCTCTGTGCAAACAAACATATGAAATTTTTGGGTATCGATGCTGCGTTGGCATTCATTGAAAGCGTTGGAGATGCATATCTACATCTGAAGAGGGTTACACTGGTACAGCCCATTCTCAGTAACAAGCCCTTGATACCAGAGCAGAACATCCTCTTCCTATACTACCTTCGTCGGGCGAAAGAACTCAAGACTTTTGATCTTGAGGTTGGTCAGTCTGGGCACTCGTACTTCTGGAAGAAAGAAGACGTTGGGGAGGACTGGACTTTTTTGGAGATGGTCCGTGATTTTGTGAAGGAGAGGCCGGGGATGGAGTTTGTTTGGCGTGCGGGATCCTTAGATCCCGGTGCAACGAGATTTAGTCGTAGGATCCTAAACCAAGAGATCTCGGAGCTATTTGGAGGAAATCACGAGGACAACGACTTGTCGGAGTCGGTGATGGTTACGTACTAGAGATTGTGCCGTCTCCGCAGCACACTACAGCTAGACCTCGCTTGCCAAGGGTCCGGCGGTCACTAGATTTACGTGGAATGTTTGCTTTAATCGCTCAACTTCTTCTATATGCTTGACCCTTACATCACTCGAGCTAATGGCTCTCGAATCATCACAGTTGATATATCCTGGCCTTGCAATCCGTACTTCTTCAAGTCAAAAATCTCCTCGTGGCGCATTTCAAATCCCATCTTTGCATACAAAGGTCGCCCTACAGCGGTTGCCTCTAAAAATGAAGGGAGGTGTGCATCGTCCGCCTGGGCTGTACCCCATCGGATCAGCATCGCTCCCGCACCTCGCCTATGATGCTCCGGATCAGTCGCGAGTATATGAAGAACTAATTACGTCAGAAAGATATCAGCCGTTTGCCGTGTTCAGACATACAGAAGAAAGGTTTTGTCCCCATGTACTGTCTTCTCACTCTATTCAAATACCAAAAAAAAGCTTGGGCTGCGGGTCTCCCTTCTTCTTCTGGGCCCGGCACAGGTAACATAGGTTGAATCTGCTCTTCGGTTCTCTCATGACGGTTGATGCGCCATTTCGCACATGCGATTATCTTGCCGTCAAGCTCGGTGTCAATAACCTTGAGGTAATGTACATCAGGTTCTTCGCGAAATGACTTGAGGTGCTTCTCAATTGTCTTTTCGTGGTAGTCGGAAGGCAGAGGGGATGGCTTGAGAATTGCAGTCATGGCATTACCGCTACTGGAGAAGGCGGCATGTGCGATGCGAACAAAGTCAGCAAAGTCGCTCTCCATTATAGGGTGGACTTCGAGAACCATATTTTGCACTTTTATCCCAGAAGATAGTTGAGTTGGACAAAATAAAAGTACTCGTCTATTACCAGCATGCGAATGATAGCCTCTTAAATCATACTGACTGTTTTTATGGAGATGCGTGGATGAACAAGTTGGCGTACGCTTTTCCTTTCTGGACACAGCGGGGTCGCTGACGGTCATCCCGAATGCCGAAGGAGACCCACACCGCCCTTTTGTGCTTTGCACTCCTTCCAGGCACTCTCTGATCTTCTGACCTACCTTCGCGGCCCTCGCCGCAAAATATAATCACACATTCGAAAAGAGTAACCACCGCGGAGTGGCGCAAACAAAAGGGCGCCAATTACGTTTCATTCGCTGGTTGCCGAGGGCGCCTCTACCAATGCCCATGTTAGTCTAATTGCCGGATGAAAAAGCCATCCACAGCGAGATACCGATAAGTTTTGGTGGATGGTCTCTCTCAAACTTGCTAATGACGCTGAAATAAGCTTGCCAAGTCGTGATGCATGATCGCCGTTGCGACATGTAACCCTCGCTACCACAAACACGGTTCATTAGAAATGCACTTATGAAACGTGGTGTGCTTGAAGATCTGCGGAACTTTTCGCTGAAACGACATCAAGTGCCAACAGCTTTCGGCACGAGCAAATTTCTTCAGACAAGATGACCTCGCGACTCCATAACTCTGACAAGACATGACATGACAGATGTAGCATGCGCAATTTTCAATGCACCACCTGCTGTGAGAAACATTTTCATATGATCGATTTCTACGTCAAAGTACCTGACCGGATGCATTGATCGCTACCAGGATAGCCTCCACACCTCGATACGGTCCTCCGTGTCCCACAATGATCGCAGGAACTACGGTGCTATTTTCACACCAAATCCCTACCAGACGCCCCAGAGCATCCAGGGTTACCAAGAAAACGTTCTAACTGGTTCCTGGTATGCCATACGGCAATAACCCCGTTCATCCAGTCCTACCAGTCTCACGTCGACTGGGAACACACGTCGAGATGCTCCCGCCCATGACCTTGGGAGCCAGCCTCTTCCCTGGTTTGCATAAGAAAAATCATTAGATATTTACTCAATGGAACGGCAAACAACCTTCGGCCTATCCTGTCCTTGATCTTCAGACATAAGGTGCTATTCAAAGCGCAGCATGACGTTTGATGCCTTCTCAGGAAAAGAACGAAACATTGATGATTTGTGTACACCGATTTGCACTTACGGCTTGGGTGTGATACTTCTCGCAGTCTCGTCGTGTAGACTCATAAGCTTGTATTTTCGCATTCTCCTGAAGTATAAGAACCCAACTCAACCGTGTGATATTCGACTCACTTCTTTACTTCACTATTGAGATCCTACAACCCCACTTCATAATCAAGTCTACTTCGTCACCATGAAGTCCTTGGCACTCGTCCTCCTTCCCACCTTTGCTCTTGCAGCCTTGAACAGCCAAAATCAGAACGATGTAACAAATGGCGGCGCTTGCAAAGCCATGACGGTATTGTTTGCCCGAGGTACCACAGAAGGTGGCAACATGGGTACTATTGCGGGCCCTCCCTTTGTCACCGCAATTGGCGATATGATGGGTGCTTCCAATCTTGCAGTCCAAGGCATCGAGTATCCTGCAGACATACCCGGTTTTCTGGCGGGAGGTGACAAGGGAGGAAGCCAGTTGATGGCACAGATGGTCGGCCAAGTCAGGGCAAAATGCCCAGATACAAACCTGGTTATGGCCGGTTATTCGTATGTTTTCCCATCTCTTTTGCGATATGATATTTACAAGTCATAGTCAAGGCGGTCAACTCGTGCACAATGCTGCAGACATGCTTTCTGCGCAAGACTCGGCCTTTGTTAGTAGTGCCGTCATATTTGGTGACCCAGACAACGGAAAGCCGGTTGGTAAAGTAGCCGCAGCCGACACAATGGTGATTTGCCATACCGGCGATTTGATTTGCGCTGGTCAAGCTCTCGTCCTGCCACCTCATCTAACATATGGACGCGACGGGGATAATGCAGCGCAGTTTGTTGTGAACAACATGAAAGCTGCAGGCGCAGCTACGAAGGCAAACGGTGCAGTAAGGAGAAGGACAATGGCCATCACGTTCTCTTCATGAGTTCTGTTTATACAACCTACAGGAATGTAAGAAAGCTACTGCGTATACGCTTTGACAGCACTAGTATAAGATTACGTATATATTGCCAAATTGATCTTATGGTCTCTACTGCATGATGGCCCAATGCGACACTGAGTACGGTATACCTTATCCGGCCACAAGGCGGCACTTGAACAAACGGTGTGCAAGACGTAGAATTCGTCACGTTGTGGCTCTTATCTCAAAATATCTCTTTCCCAATTCGGTAAGTATTTGACTTAGTATCTATCACTGCAGCGCTTGCTGGTACACGGAGTGTGATTCGTTTTGTGACTACAGTGTGCCACTTGATTGTTGAAACGTTAGCTGTGCCACCAGCAATTACATGACTCGTGAATATCACACAACCTCTCAGTTTCGCGAGAAGTCGTTATTTATCATTCTGAAAACCTCAAATCCGCTAAGTTTGTTCTATAGAGTATGGAAACCTCCTCTTCAATATCTTTCTATCTTGACTAACTAAAAATTCTTGAGCTAATCGGGTCACCTTGGCGGAAGAAATTCTATTTCAACTATAGAGCATCCCTAGGTAAAACAGTAGTTATCCGATATTGTATGAACCTTGTGTACGTCATTGCGATATAAGACCAGAATACAGTAATACGCAATAATTAACATAATTAACATGTGTAAAGAGGCTAAGCTCTACCTAGGGTATTAGTACGTATTGGTGAGGTGTGAAAGGAACCAGATTGTTAGAATTAGCAACCTATTTCATCTGAAGGGATAAAAAAGCCTATCTATTAAAGGTAGGTAGGTAGTATATTGCCTTTGGCTAATTACTTTCAGCTGGCAGCACCGCGTCCCCTTTGAAACCCACGGGGAATGCCTCAATTGCATAAGCTAACCTCTAATTTTCTACCCAAATCCCTCTACTCCCTTTCTCGCTTTCTGTCATAATCTGAAGGAGCGGGATATAGAGAATATCTATGCGATTTGACAGGCGTTGGCGGTGTAATATCACTCTTGCTTAGCTCTGCTTGTCTCTGATGCCACTCCCGTTGTAAGCTGTGAATTCGCTCTTGTTCTCGAAGATCTTCCGCATAGAACCTCAAGCTTGCTCCTAGGTTGTGGCTCGAACTAGGGGGTACGAGTACAGATGCTGGAATGACTGCAACGTTGTTGACGCTGCCGGAAGTTAAGCTGGGCTGGGAGCCTGTGTTGGGGCGACTACCTGAGGAGGGTAATGATCGGAGTGGAATTATCTGGCTTCTTTCAGTTTCCCGTTCCCTAGCAGCCCTTTTGCGTGCTTTGCGAAATAAAATGATGAGGGCTATGATTATACCAAACGTGACGATGACAGGGAGGAGAACGATCCATATCAATCCCGCGCCTGTTGGTAGAGATCGAACACTAGAAGCAAGGCGGCTAGGAGAGTTTTGCGCAGTGCGTAGGTTGATATCCGATGCTGTTGATGTAGATTTGCTTGTCAAGGCTAGGCAAGTAGGTCTGCGGTTTTGAAGATAGGCAGTGTAAGCTTTGTCGATATCATCTGCGTTGCAAGTGCCAGTACAAAACTTGCTACTGCAGACTTGATCGCGAAGCCCGGGGAGATTGCAGATACAATCCACGTTGATAGGATCTTCTAAGCACCTCTTGAAGCTTTTTGCGAACTCTTGACATGCTTTCACCCAACTAGGGAACTCGAAGCCCTGTCTGAGTACCACCAGCGCTAAAACCAAGAGGGGGAAGATGATATTGAGGCGCATTGTTGTAGTGACTTCTTGCAGGGTATTCCTCGCCCGTTGGTGTTGTAGTTTAGGAAGTTTTAAGTGATTGGAGGCCCTTGGGGAGCAGATACACCTTATATATACAAAGGCTATAGCTAGGGTAATAGCCAAAGAAGTGGCCAAGAGGTTACTTGCAAGATAACTTCACTTTGTATTTTTACCGAGGCTGAAACTATACAAGCTCCGTTTGCAACCCTACTCTACCGCGCAGGTCGGGTTCAAGGTTAAGTAATCTAGCTGTGTTCAAATAACTCTGAAATTAATACTATCCTTTTACTTTCTCTACTCTTGCTAAGCTAGGATAAAACTTTGATACTCTATAACGTAACCTAAATAGTAATAGCTAGACTACAAATGCCCTACGGAGGCATAGATAAAACTTACCCTAGGATAGTATAGAATATAGACTTTTCTATTTCTTCAGTCCTATCTTATCGCGCTTTTCGTCTCAACCTGTTACGGTCTTTGCTTGAGTTTCCATCTTATCACTTAGAACTCAATCCCATCTTGAATTTGAGCTAGGCTGTTACCTTCGAGTGAGTGCAGAGTAACGTATCATGTATACAAAAGTAGTCCTACTGTATCTAGATCGATACTGAAGGCTTTGGCAAGCATTTATGTACACGTGTATTCCCCTAGGATATGTCTTGAATTGAAGATACAGGTATTAGAGGCTTTACTTGCCATCAGGATAATGTTTGAAGTAATGTCCTTGGCCGATTCTATGCAAGAATGCTACCTAAGTATTGTTAAATGGAACTCCGGAGCTTGATGGAATGGTATATAGGCTAATATAGGGCTATAGATTAGCTTATTTCAGTATATGCGGGATTTTCGAGGATGTAGAGTCGAATGTTCGCGATGATTCACCTCGTCCCGAACAAACGCGTCCCCTCGCCTATCACAACAACCCCACTCTACCTAGCCGCTATCCAAATTACCGACTGCTTCACTTTCTACTAGGGCTTCATTTTGGTCTATATAAATAATCAAATTATACCTATAATCATCGAACGCACACAAGGCTAAGTTGGCCTAACGGTTTAGAACACCGGCGACGATACACCCGGATCGAGCAGGTAAGTCAAACTCTCTTAGTCAAGCAAGGCAAGGCGGCGGCAGCAGCAAGCAAGTTCAAAAGTTCAAATCCCGGATCAATCAGGTACGTACCCCCTCCCCTCTTTTTTGCCTTTTTGTTTTTTTGTTCCCCGTGCCCAACACCCAGCACCTAGCCTCTCCCTCACTATTGGGGGCTGGCTAGGTCTAGCCCTTCTCCTCTATTTATTCGCTTTTTGCTTAATTTTGATTATTTATCCGAGGAGGTTTCCCGGAGGGTTCTTCCATTTGCCAATTCGCACACCAGAGTTACTCATCAATTGCCAGAGCGCAATGCAACACTATACTGCAGCAGTACTATACAGAAGTCAAATCCGATGCATCTCATAACCTCACGAGGCTGGCACTATGCGATACGACGTTTGGTGGTCGTAGGACAAAGCACAATTCGGGACATACAACAAACCAATAGGATATTGCGCCAGCATGAGATCTCTCCACACAGTGCCATGGCACTCAGTCACGGCAGTAGCTATCTCCATAGCATGTACTGCATTTGCGCAGTGGCGGCCAAGTTTTATAATTTGATTCAAGATGCAAGATAAAGTCAAACGGGGCAATCAAGGCACTTGGATCTGTCGATGATCAATTCTAGTCAAACTCTCGAGTTCGGCGTTTAATACAACAACACTACGCTTCGCAACTGGTGGTGTGCACCTCTCATACACTTTGAGGGTGTCGAAAGGATAATGGCTGTTATGCAAGAGCGTAATTAGCAGTAGTTGCTCAATGCCCAACGCCGATACTCTGGCTTTGCCTTTGGGGCCAGGTCAAGACCCTTGTGTCAAGTACAAAAAGCGATAAAGAATGCCCTAATTTGTGGCATCGAGTCTTCAAGATCATGCATATAGAGGAAAAAGAGTACTTTGGTAACGCTTGGCAGAAGCAAAATCAAGGATTGGAAATTAGGATCGATTGTAAACATGTGCTGCTATCGCATGCGATTGATTCAGCCGGGTGCTATTGCAAAGAACTGCAGCCCATCCGACCACGCAGATAACAAAAGCAGCAGTGACGCTAAGTTAGTAGTATTGCTGTTATTACCGTTGCGTGCAAGGCCAGATAGACCACGGTCCTCCACAGTAGCACCCAGACGAATCAACCCGCCGCCAAACTATACAATCTCAAAAGTGCTGGCCCCAATCCCGGCAGGCTCGGTCGTTGACATTATGTAGTCCGTATTACATCCTCATTCGTAGTCGAGATTTTGTTCCAACCCTGTCCGTTATACCCGAAAATTCAATTGAGTATGCGCTTGCCATCTGGGACAAGTTAGATGAAGAGATAGAGCTTCCCGGAGATATTCTTCTTCAGAAGCAGTACTGATTAGTGCTTGGGATTTGTGCCGAGGCGTAGAAGTCGACCTACGCATAATTAGCGGATGTCTGAATAGTAAAAAGGAAGTGCAATTGACTGAGCTGCAATTTTAGACAAGAAAAGAGCTTGTAGGTTGTTTACGAGAAGATTGTAGCTGTTAATGTCGTTGCCGAAGCAGCTACATGCGCAAACTTGACCTTAGTCCCAGCTACGGCGAAACCTCGATGATTACAATGCTCCTTCTAAACTTCGATCGTGTTTTCAGTTCTGAGACTAGAAGTTGTGGCTAGTCTCAAAGCCAACACTAAATAAGGTTTTGTACGTAGGCTAGGCAAAATTAGTTGAAATGTTGTGCTACGAGGCGCGGGTATCGTCAGGTGTTGGGTATTCCAAAATTGTAGAGTGAATTGCAGAGCTACGAACGTAATTCTCAGTCGAGTTGGGAGTCCTAGACTCAGCTAAAGGTGCTGATACTTGGTAGAAAGCCCGCATCTTGTAGAGGCTGAGCGTGAGTGGAAACGAGAAGCTGATACTGTTGTTTTTCGAAACTAGAAGGCTTCTTGCTGCAGGAGTCGAGAATGCACTTGATACTCGCGGAAGTTCCATTGCCAGCATGGCTTTGCTGAGCAAGAAGGGTAGGCTTTGGGTATTGTAAGGAAGGGAGTGGTGGAGGGGATGATATTGTTTGAAGAAGGCCGACTTAACCCCAAAGCGGCTTGGTCTTGTTCCTCTACCCTCTAATGACAAGTGCTCTCAAACAAAATTTCAAAAAGAAATGCTTGCTCCATATTCCCAATCACATCGAACTTCACCGCACTCTCACGGCTCTCCTATAAGTCTCTGTTCAAGTTAAAAATCCTCATGTGCTCCACAATCACCTCACCAGATAGGTGATATGCGGCTACACCTCGGACGTCCATTCTCACGCCTACATGAGTACCGCCTCTTTGAGCATAGGTCGCGACACTAACAACATTTCCATCCGCAGTACAACTTTTACTCCCTCTAAATGAGTCCGAGATTCAAGATGCGCCTAGCTTGTGCTGGACCAATAACGTCATACCGGGCATGAAATACCAGCTTATTCCGAGGCGCCGTTGAACAATTTATGGTCGGCGGACCCTTAAAACGGGTACAGACTTGGTCCTTGTAGGCATGGCCCTATGGCGTTTGGAGGCTGTTGTGTAGTGCCTTTGGAGTCAGCACCTGCACAGCCTCAGGGCTATGAGCCTGGTTGTCACTTTCCTCTTCCACTTTATGGAAAACAGCGAAAAAAAAGGCAGGATATAGACAGAGACTTGGAGAGGGTGAGGACAATGGTTTAAGTCCTATAGAATCTAACGTCTGAATACAGATATAAAGAGCTCTTGTGGTGCATTGGCATGACAATAGCAGGTAAAGCAAAGCCTTTGATAAATCAGGTATTGGTCGTAGAGGCTCGTGAAGAAGTAGGTAGTAATACTAACACACCATATCTTCACGAGACTCCTCACCAATGTTCAAGATTCATGTTTGTCCCCAATATATCATAGATCCGCAACGGACATGATTGAAAGCGATATAAAGCACTGTACATGACATCTCAGATAAAACACGTCTTGTATATGATTCGTTATGTTCGGACGCACTGCTTTCGGGAATATCTTAGGCTATCCTAGGTAATATTTGGAAGAATAGCTTTGCACTATGCGTAGTAATTCACATATATGAAGCAAACAGCAGGGACTCCCTCCAGTCTCCGCTTTTCAGTTCCCACTCCTCAATGACAGATACTTTTCGATCGTTTTATCAAGAGGTAGTCAGCGAGGATTTCTTATCGAATGTACTGGGGTGTGTCGGCGGTCCATCCCTTCCCAAGCGCTTCAAATCCGCCAAAATTAGTCGCAGATGGTCCCTTCGGTTCTGATTTGCCTTCCAAGTGACCGCTTGCGAGTAGTATATCAGATCCCATGCATCGTCGCTCAGATTCTGCAAAAACGTCGGTAATGTACGCGCCTTCTGGTATGAGCGCCAAAGAACCCGGCGGATGTCATCGTTAGCACCCGCGTATGCGAGCTCGATAGCTTGGTTGAATAGCTTGAGGGCGGGAGAAACGTTGAAAGGTCGAGTGAGCCTGACGCGGAGACGGGCTAGGGCAGCGACATGCTCCGGGTTCTTGCGTGCTTCTTCCAGTTGCTTGCCAATAGTTGTGGTCTCGGAATCGTCAAGATCATAGGGATCTAACACGGGTTCATGAGAAGTCTCGGGTATGTCAGGGCCGACTACTTGGTGTTCCTCGATTAGTTTTGAGATATAAATGAGCTTCTCCATAAGTTTAGGGTCTTCCATGATCTTGTCAACCTTGGATTGCAGTTCCGCGGGTACGTTTTCCTCCTCTTCAATTGCAGCATTCTTGGGCGCATGGGTCATTGCGAATCTTTTCAGCTCATTAGCCAGCTCATCAGCATCCATATTCTCGAAAATGAACTCTCCGTCGGGCTGTCTGGGATCTTGCTTCATGAGATTTTCAAGCTCGGCTTGGAGCTTGGAGTTCCCACCAACGCCTCCCATTGACTTCATTACTACGTGCATTTCTTGCATGAGTTTATTAATTTCGGCCATATCGCCTTCGAGGTCGAGGACTTGGTGTTCCGGAGCATCGAATTCCTCATCGGTGAGAATAGCATCAATCTCTTTTTCATCTTCAGCGAGCCTTTTCTCATCCTCGAGGAATGCGGGGTCATTGACCTTTTCCGCTGCCTTCTTCGCAAAGGTCGGGTCGTCATTGAGCTTCGTCATTGCATTGGTCAGAAGGTCCTGGAACTTTGAGTCCTCAAGATTTTCCACCTCAGCCACTCTGTCTAGCGCCGCCTGAAGTTCTTTTCTGGCAGCGCCGGCATCTGGATCGTCTAATAGGTCTTGGATTGCTTTTTGTGTCGCTTTCTTCATGTTAATCGTGTCCTCCATGATCTCCCGTGCCTCCAGCTTTTCCAAGTCTTCTTTTGACTTGATTTCAGTCTTCATTTCTCTTAGGGCGTCTGTTAGATCTGCAAAATCCGGGTCCTCAATGAGTGTGTCGAGAAGCATGCGATTTAGGGGCGCGGGGTCGTAGGCTGGATCATCATTTCTTTCATAAGACTCCTGTATCATTTGCATAAAGTCTCTGTCTCGTTTCCTATCTTCTGCTGTTGCAGTCCGCGATATGAGACGTCTTGGTGTTTTCTTGTCAATATCCTCCTCATACCAGCTGATGGTTGGTATTCGGTCGTCCTCGAGTTCCTTGTCGGTCAGTGGCCGCTCATCATCCCGCATCCACTTTCGATCCTTCGCGCGTTCTCTCTCGTCGTTTATGCGCTTTTCGATCACGCTTGCTTCTTTCGCGAATTCTTCCGGCGTCAGTCCTAACTGTTTTGGCTTTCCTAGCTTTTCCGCTCGAGTGCCTTTGTTGCGGATGAATGGGATCGTTTTCGATCGTGCAAAAGAACACTGTTGCCATTGTGGTTGCGACAGCGCCCTTACGAGGGCTCTTGAGGGTATGTATCCCCTTGACAATGCCATGCCCGTGTGTCGCACAAATTGAGTTGCGTGTTGGTTGTGACGTTACCTATTCAAGCCCAGGCGGATCACAGCTATGATCCTGGTGTCGTCTTGGCACACGCGAAAACTCCGCAACCCAATCTCGAACGGCAGCTCATTGATTTAGCCATCGTCGCCGCATCACGACAATAAGTCCTCACATTTACTTCCTTATATATGCTTAGACGTCACTGAAAACACATTGTTCTGATGATGTTATTACTTCAGTGGAAATGATATGATTGATACTTTATACGGCAGACCGCCGTCAGCCTAAGTCATCGAGCTCTGCTATCAAAGTCGCACTACGTTCTACACTTCCTTCATCGGTTTCCGCACAAGTATTGACTATTTTGAGGAATGGAATTTATAATGTACTTCTTTCTAGCAATATTTAATTTCGGTTCGGCGAGTGCACGCGACCTCGCAGCTTTCTACGAGATTTCAATGATTTCCGACCCACATCCTTGGAAGTAAACATCATTACGGCCTCAAAGAGAGAAATTTCGTAAAGGTTTTGATCCTAGCTACGAATAGCGCGACAGTTAATATGGGGAAGGCCTTCGATTGAGCCAAATCGCACCTGTCAATGGGTCTCACAATGCTCTTGTTCAAACTTATCCAGACCTTGATTATTTGGCAGGTAATTCCCTTTTATTCATTCTCACTACCAAAGAGATATCACAATGTTTCTCCATGAACATTGTATCCACTATCAAGCACGAATACATAAATTTTTTTTCCCCCTAAAACTGTATATAAACTTTTCGATCATTTTGCGTTGTTGGCGCATTTAAAAAGGTCCTTCAACTCAAGACGCAAATTGCCTTATTGTTCATCGCTCTCCACGCTGTCTAAGCAGTCTCATAGAAAAGAATCTCGATTACCGTTTCTCGGAATCGCTGCTATGTCTGATCGAGATGGCGCGGAGCGTCCATCACCGCCCCCTCGGCAGACTCGAAGCCAGGATTTGGCGAATGGCTACATCAAGATGCAAAGAGTTTCGTTTCCACCGCCCTTGATTATGCAAAATGTCTCATGCTTGAATAGCCCCAGCCCGGAGAGGAACCAATATTCAAACAAAGAATCTGTAAAGGTGAATTCAGGCCTTCAGTATGGGGGCCAAGCAGACGCAAAGAATTGTTCAGCCGAGGTAAGGCCACTCTATTCGAACGGGTATGCTGTAAACAAAGCCTTTTTCCGATCTACGGCTGCAGACATACTCCCGAAAGTCAACACCAACATAGAAGTTCTCGTTCATCGCCTCCTCCATCCACCTTCATACGCATTTGTTCACAACGTTCTTTCCATTCAGTGGGTTATTGGTGCAGTTGGCTTTAGACATATAGAGTTTCGCGAAAGCGATGAGCGGTATGTGCTTACTCAAGATTCCGAGTTGCGTACGCGAGGCGCAGCATTAGGTATACCCATACCGTACATGGAGTGGTTGTGCGGTACTGGTGACGATGTCAGCGCCTCAGAGCAAGCCATGTACCTGACTCCGAACTTTTTCTTAGAGATATGCTCCGAGGATTTTTGATGAGAATAGGTATAGATCGTTATGTCTTCCTCCTTTCACTACTATACAGTCCTTGCTGGAAATAGTTATTATAAATATATTAGGTCCACGGGACACACTGCAAAGGAGTTGCTTCCTTCCCAGTCCAACTCACGTAGTTATTCGCCTAGGCATCCTTGGTATCATTAGTAGTTTAGAACTTTCACTAAAGGCTTAGGCCTCCCTTAATTCTTCCTCTTTGAAATTCTTCCTCTTTGATAGGTTTTTATCTAAGATCTATCCCTAAGTCCCGGGACGCACGGTGTAGCGGGACAACTTTGTGAAAAAAGACATCTTGAAACCTCGTTCTTCAGGTATACGGAGCGTTGATTGATACATAACTGTTCTATGGCGATCTGATCCTAGAATTCTAACTTTTCTCGAGATTTTACTTCGTGGTCGTCACGCGTGCTACCTACTAGGCCTTAGTCGCCCGAGCTATCTTATCGTGCACACCTCTACCCTATTCTCTACTCCGAAGCGCTCTATAGCTGACTTGCTTACTTTCCTGCTCTTGATATCTATTACTAGCGAAACCTCAATCCAATATACCTTAACTAGGTACTACTTAGGCCTAACCAGCCTCGCACCTAGAATGTAAGGTTCGAGCTATTTAGTCGCTATTTACTAAAAAGTAGCTTCTTTATCCTTCTCAACTAAGAACTTAATAACGTTTACGTTGTTATTGCTTGCTATACGTAGAAATCCTTAATTATAGCTCTAGTAAGCATCTCTATATTGCTTATACCTTAATAGTTTATTTAGCTACCTTGGTCGTAGCTACCTTCTCTACTGTCTGTTCCTCTACTCGGCTGACATCAATTACTAATTAGCAATATTCCTTGTTCGCATTCCCACTACTTGTCGTACGCGAGAAGGCCGTTCTTGACCCTTCTGTTCCTCCGCTAGATGTAACTGATGCCTAGGACCGTGTCTCTAGGGAGCGCGTAGATGGGGGAGATACGGAGAGGATGTTAAGCTGCGCTCGTAGAGAGAAAACAACATCCTAAAGCTTAGTGTACTAGTCTCGAAGGCGCTGTTGTTCTAACTTGATATCTGCAAGACCATTCTAGATACTCTTAATAATACTGCTCTGACTGGTGATGATACGGCTCTGCTGTGCTATCGTCTTGGTAAGGCTAGCAATTAATTGGCCTAATTCATTATAGCTATTATCTCTTTCGCGTTTAGGAAGACTAGACCTTGCTGCTGTTGGGAATGGGGGCAGTTTATGCTGTGTTGCCTGCGGTACGGCTAGCTAGGTTGTTGGACAGGTGGTTTGTTGGGTAGCTCGCACAGCAATGGTGTGCTCTTTGTCCTGCGCTGATCGTAGCGTAGTAGTTTGCAGCGTGGAGAACGAATAACAACGAGTAACTCTAGGCACCTGCAACTCCTCGTACGCGCTAAAGATTGCGGTGCTCGGGCCGCCAGACTCGCTGTATATAGCCCCTCACACAAGGGCTCATCGCCACATTACAACCCTGTAGCTTCGAAAGCTGATTTCGAAAAGGTGTATCTTAACCGCACCTCGGCTGAACGTTTTCTCCGATTGCTTTGGGTTAAGATTTGGTACTCATTATGATTAAAAGGCCATACATGCCACTTATTTCCAACCAAGCTTTCAAAGAAGCCTTCGTCGTTTGGAAACTCGTGTCTCCCTTAGAGCGTTGGGATGTGTCCTGGGCTGTGATGCTATTGGCGTGCTTTAGCTCGTTGCGTCCGCCAAAATACCGCTCTCACTGTTGGAAAATTGTAAGTTAATGCGCTAAGCGCTTCTTTTGCCTCTTGACATTCTGGATGGTCGACCCCAAAGACATTCTGATAGCCAGCTACAGCCTTTGATTACATTTCTCCAACCCGGATTTTGTCATCATGTCTATCGAATGGAAGGCCCAGATTGTAAATAGTATGGAGCGCCGGTATATAAGACACAGCGATGTGTGTGGGTGAGGCTGCGTCGGGTGGGACTACGACCCCTATGGCAGTGATACACGTGTGCGTTGCAGCCACAATGCTGCGCCACCTCCAAATTCAGCCTTCCACCCCTCCATGATGGAGCCTGAAAATAGGTCCGAGTCCGAGTCCAACTCCAACTCGGTCAATATCCAATCCACTCTACATGATCCTACACACAACCACTTCTTGAAATTGTCCCTATGGTCGTCCCCTTCGGCGTCTCTGTTGGCGACTTCATCGCCGGCATAAAACTAGTCCACGATCTCGTCGACGCGCTGAAAGAAAGCTGCAGCTCATCCTCCGACTTCCGCGACCTGGTTCGCGAGCTGCACAGCCTAGAACGAGCTCTAATCTCCGTGAAAAATGTCATCGATCCGAAGAACCCGGAGTCCTTGCCGTACGATATTACACATGTCGATGCGCTGAAGCAGGTGGTGCTGCAGGTTAGGCGGACAGTTGATGAGTTCTTGAGCAAGAACACGAAGTTTATGCTGCCATTGGGGGTGATAGGAGGGAATAGGTTAGGCGTGAGGGACTGGGCGAGGAGGGTCGAGTGGGGGAGGTATAAGAGGGAGGAAGTGCAAGCGTTGAGGTGGAAAGTTAATGGGCATTCGGCGGCGGTGAATGTAATACTGCTAAGCATGCAACTGTAGGAGTATGTTTTAGGATTTGCTTGTTGCGCGCTAACGGGAGTAGAGAAGCGAGCGGGAAGTTGAATACGCTGATATCGGATACGAGCAATAGTCTGGCTAGGATGAAGACGCAAGTGTCCGACCTGCAAAAGTTAATGATGGAGGCCCTGTAGGTGTATCAAGAACCCGGAAAGTTTGAAGGGAGCTAATCTAGACTGTAGTGCAAGCAATCTCCAAATATACCAGGAAGTCCGCGCGGTCCGGACGCAAGTGCCTGCGCAAGTGCTGCACCAAGAGCCGGTACTCTTTTGGGATGCTAGAGGCCACTTTGCACCTTTCCATCTGGATTTTGTGAATTCAGCAGAGGTACGGTTCTTAAGTAGTTTAAAACTCCCAAAATTTTTCCTTACTAATTTAATCATGAAGGCGTTTATAGCAGTCCTGAGGGTCCGTTTCAAAGAAGTCGGTTTAAATAAGATAGAGAAAGGAGAATTCGCCATTTCGGAAGTCGCTACTAAGAGAGACATCGACCTCTTACAACCGTGGAGCCGCTGCTTTCGGCCCGGTCAGAAGGTTAATATGAGCATGATATTCGACCTGAGTCCTAAGAATGAGGATAATAGCTGCCCAGTGTGTGATTTCATAAACTCCGGTAGCTCAGACACCGAGATAAAATGGTACGAGGGCTTTAAAGGACCAGATTGAAGTACTGGAGCTTGACTGATGAGAGTAGTACACAGTGTAACCGGTATTACCAGAGGATCACTAATTTATCCTCATATCAAAAAGCCCCTCCGGCCTCGGCTGCGATAAATGAGATGCGGACAAACACCACTGCTGGAAGGTCTGGTAGCCCCTATGAGATAACGGATGTGAAAGAAAATGAGGATGAAACCTTATCCGAATACACCCGAGTCCGACTCTACATTCGAGCAGGTCGTGGAGGACGAGGTCGTGGAGGACGTGGCCGGAAGAGCATGGCGGCTCAGGATAGCCCGCTTAGTACACCTGGGTCGGAAAAGGTAGAGCGGGTCGGTAGTCCGGAATTCCAGATTAGCCCTAACGGTTACTATTCCGTAGTACGACCAAGCAGACCCATCATTCGGCGCGGACGGGGCGGCGGTGCATCAATCAGCTTTCCCGCGGATCCTTTCGCGCACACCAAGAAAACGCGGACGAAGCCAATACGCAATGCTGACGGGATCCTCATCCGCAGGGTTAGCCCGCTTAGTACACCTAAGTCGGAAAAGGTAGAGCGGGCCGATAGTCCGGAATCCCAGATTAGCCCTGACGGTTACTATTCCGCAGTACTACCAAGCAGACCCATCATTCGGGGTGGCGGTGCATCAATCAGCTTTCCCGCGGACCCTTACGCGCACACCAAGAAAACGCGGACGAAGCCAATACGCAATGCCGACGGGATCTTCATCCGCAGGGATGGGCCATCCTGATATGCGTTCTCAATCCTCTGCTGCCAATCTGAGAAAGTTCATCCACGAAAAGGGGACCAAAGGGGCCCTGACCGCGGCTTCACGCCCACCAAAGCCCAGCATTCTATAGCTTCTGGCTCTGAGGTGCCTAGCCCAACGGGCTATGCTTCCACTGACGGCCCTTTCCAGGTCAATTACCAATGAGGCATGTCCATGCCAAGCTACGTCGGATCCTGACACCAGCCCAGCTGCGGCGTGTAAGAGGCAAAATACTGGAAACTCTACGCAAGTCCCGTATTTCCAGCACTCCAGAACCTACCCACCCATTGCTGTCCACCAAGGACGGCTGGGTAACAGTAACCTTCGCCCGCTGTATCCCCCAGGGCCGCCCGGAAAGGCAATTTGGGGCGCCATATCAGGTCTTCTAATTCTCCAACTGACACCGATGCTGACAGGAAGATATGCCGTATCTGTAGCTGCACCTATAACCGGGCAGACGCACTTCGCAAGCATGAGTGGAAGAAGCATAGGCTCCCCGATTTTCAGCCGAGAAAGCCGCGCAATTAAAAGCGGCAAGGGCGGAAAGGATCTATATGACGCTGGTGCCGGATTGCAAATAGTCGTTGATAGGTTAATTGGTCGGCAACTAGCACAGGATTGTACCAAAGTGTTCGACGAACTCCGCTCACATGAGCGGTTCGTATGGAAGACCTTTTTTCGGAGATTGCTCAGTCTACGACTGCTCCTCTCACTTGCTTACAACTTGATTCTTGATCTTGAGGATCGGGCCGGAGGAAACGTTGTCTTTTGACCATACTGTCACTGGTTTTATTTTAATTCCTGGCCGCGCGGGTTGACTTGTTCGTTTCTCATGTAAGTACATATTTAGTCCCATTACTAGCTTACGGGAGGTTGTCGGACTTGGAACCGAGGGGACGTAATTTTTCGATTAGGGAATGCGATGCCTCCTGGCTATAATATGACGGGTCGATGTGCGAACTTGATGGTTTTATTTGATTCTCTTAGCAGTGGCATAGCTCCAGAGTGGGCGCTCACAGATTGAGCTCGGGGCGGGGTGGTCATGTTGCACTACCGGTTGGAGGCGAACTTGCAAGCGACAGAACTGATTATGCTTATATCTTAAGAAGTGGACGAGCACCTTGATGACGCTAGCAGGGAGGACGGCCGACCCGCTCCGGTTATAGGGCTGTGAGGTGGCGAATATATAAAAGATAAGCAGACTTGGGAGGCGAAAGGTACCGACCAGGGTAGCGAGACCGCATGAATCCCCACGAAACGCCAGCCATAAGGCCAATGTTGGCATAACTTCATCAAAATTAGTCTCTAAGAGTCGGGCGCCGCCTTTGGCGGGGAATTTGGCTAAGCTAAAGCTTTATTGTGGTCGCATACAGAGAGGACTAGTTTAGTTATAAAAACAAGGCTTACCGCGCCTAATGGCAAAATGTGTTAATACGATCGTATTTTTCAGATCAAATAGGATGCGGAGTATTATAAGAAGGTACAGAAATTATTCCGGTATAGCTACCACATGTATTAGTTACTTAAAGAGGAATATCGTATCCTAAAATCAAAGTACCTATGCTTTGTCCCGTAACACCGTGCGTCCCGCGACCCCGGGATGGACCTTACTATTTGCCCTTTTAAATTGACTAGTTGCTCACACCTCTTAGAGCTTACTTTGTGCGGAGTCTACTTTATAGTTACATATCCTATTGCTTTAGCCAGGCTATCTAGTATGGCGGAGAGCTCCTAGAAGACTTTGGTTCTCGGGGAATCTCGACTCCTTTAGCAGGAGACTTTTCCAGAAAAGACGAGCAGTGATACTGTTGAAACCAATCTCACAATCAAACAAAACCAAGACGCTGAAGAAGGGAGATAAATTTGAGCTTGTAGCCGTCTAGCAACCTGGGTATCTCATCCATAAACACTTATCAAAACACACGAAAACCCCCAAGATATCCCAGCCTATGCTACATCCTTGCTCATAATGACATAGTCAGCCTCAATGACCCTCTTCCTAATCACCTTGTCTTCGGGTGAACACTCATCCCTGTGGTATCCCAGCCTCTTGTATAGGCTTTGGGCCCTTTCATTCGACTTGAATACTGTCAGCATTGTCTTGGTGATGCCGCAATGGTGAGCAGCATTCTCAACAAAGCTGAACAGGTGAGAGCCAAGGCCCCGGCCACGAAGATCCTCATGAAGATGAATCTCGTATATGTAGACGACTTCACGGGCCTTATGAGGCGGGTCGTCGTTGGTGAACATGAACGAAGTGAAACCGATGATGTTGCTGCCGCTGTTGTTGCTGGCTGGCAGGATCTTGCGTTCGGCCCTGCTCTCAGACGGCGCCCCGCCCTTGCCTTCTCGAACAAGCATGTACATCATGGCCCCGTCCATCATTTCTTTTTTCTTGATGTTTGGATTCCATCCAATGCTGGATGCCTTGTAATCATTGCCAGATGTGTGCTCAATCAGATCGAAACAGGCATCAATTTCGTGCTGATCTAGCTCAGCTGCAGATCGCACGAATTGGAACTCCAGAGGGCGAGTAGGGTCCATATTTTCATGCGCCTTCAGTTCGGTGGCATCCGTTTGCAGCAGCTTCTGCACTGCTACGGTACGAACATCAACCCGCAGCATCTTCTCGGTAAAGTAGGTGTGCTTTCCCTTTGCGGCTTTTTTGGGTCTCTTGGTGATCCTGAACTCGCCAAATCGGCCGGCCGCGTGGTGCATTTCCCTTTGCTGTTCCTCGGATGGATTCCAATTCATCGGTGGGAAGGCGCCTATCTTCAGTGCTAACTTTGCCGCCTCAGTCCATTTCGATGCTTCCTGAACGAATCGCTGGCGAGTAAGAGTTCTCGCCCTTGAAGTTGGGGATTGCTCGCGCATATCCGCGGCGTGGTCGTAAACTGGTAATTAGTGTTTGGGCGCTTCGGGAAAGGCGCCGTGGGGCGCTCAAGGATGATCTGCACTAGCACAATTGTAGCTGGGTCCAGTTTAGTACGTGGCTCAAGTCTTCGTCAACCCGCATACACGACAGAGCCTCATCATCACTACATTCTATCAATCTGGTATCGTCTTTATTTCCATTTACCTAGCCTTGATTCTTTCAAGCGGCGGACCTTGCTACACCGCCAAGGGATGCTGCGCAGGTATGCCACAGTAGCAGGCAAGCCCACTTCCCGACTGCAATCTCGAGGCAAGACTCCCGTCGGGCTTGATCATGTGCGTATGCCCTCTTTGAGCCAATGGGGCTCGATAGAATTGTTAATTTTCAGTAGTTCATACAGCGACAGCGGGTACTGGCTCTGTGGAGAGAGATTGTTCGCAGCACCTCGAATATTCCTGATCAAGGAGCGCGGACAGACATGCTGCAATTTGCCAGGTCCGAGTTCGAACAACACCGGAACATTACCGACCTCGTAAGTATCAAGCTATCGAAAGACGGTTATTACGGCTCATCCAATCTCAGAGCCACATTCGTTACCTGATTTCGGTATGCCGTAAACCTTTCTATGTGCCGTCGCAGTTACATCCTTACATTTATTTCTATAGTACGGAAAAACCCAGTACCAGACCATCAAGGGCTCTCTCATAAACTCCGGTGTACTCAACGAATAAAGCCTCTTGAATTCTCTTGTTCTTGGATATAACTTGCCGTAGTGGGATTTTCTCATTGGCTGGATTTTCGTTCTATTCGACTGCCCCACCACCTTCTCAATCCCCGTACACACCAGATACTCTGTGACACCCCGCACATCTTGAAAACACGGCCCAGTCAATGACAACATCCAGTTCCATCAGAAGGATTTCCTCGCGTACATTTTGTCGATAGTTCCCCCATTTCGTACTTCAAGGTGAACTAACAAGTACCTGCTCAGGTTGAAACCAACAAGTAGCCAACTCGACGCCAATTCGAAGATGAAGTCTATATGCATTGTTGGTGCAGGGCCGGCTGGATTGGTTGCAGCAAAGACATTCCTCGAGACGGGTAATTATTTGGTCACAGTCTTCGAGGCTGCCGATGATATTGGTGGCATGTGGCGCGCTGTTCCTGGAGAGTATGGAGAAAAATGTAGCCCATACATGAGAACAAACCTCAGCAGGTTCACGGTCGCATTCTCGGATCTTTCCTGGTCAGCTTTCTCTCTCAAGGATCCAGCGACAGGGCTATCCTCATATCCTAGGCCTCCAATGTTTCCAATGGCTTGGCATGTCGGCCAATACCTTCGGGCATATGCCAAGAAGTTCAAGCTCATGCCTCATATCATGTGCAACAGGCGCATTGTGAGCGCAAAAACATTCGATAATTTCCAGCGATGGGAGATTACCTGTATAGGTACTACAACCATGCTCGCTAGCACACACAACTTCGACTATCTGGTTGTAGCCAGTGGGTTCTTCAACCAGCCTGCACATTCCTTCAACCCTCTCCCGCCCGGGAAGTCACTTAGCATTCAACACTCTTCTCAATTTCGAGAGCTTGCATCTCTGACTAAGAAGGCTGGCAAGGTTGTGGTGATCGGCGGGGGTATCAGTGGCTCGGAAGCTGCTGCACAAGCCGCCATGCAAATTTCAGACGCGAAATTTACCCCAAATATATCGAAACATCACCCCACGCACTCAGAAAGCCGCATTTACCACATAATTAGTCGGCCGTTTTACTGCCTCCCACGATACATCCCAGATCCCTCCGGCAAGGACGGCCAAGGCCCTTGCGAAGCTCCAGAATTCTTTCCTCTAGATCTAGTGCTGTACAACCTCACTCGTCGTGGCAAAGAAGAAATCAAGGCTTCGATCGGCACGGTACCCGAAAATAAGGCAAGAAAAGGTCACGAGTTTGTGCGATCCGTGATTGGGGGTGATCATAGCGATGTTGGGCACTCAGCTCTTGTTTACAACTCTGGTCAGACAAGATTTCCGGCATATACGGGTATCTCCGACTCATACATGGAATTTGTACGAAGTGGGCTTATTGTTCCAATAAATGGCCGGGCGCACAAGGTTGAAAGTGACGAGAACGATAACTTCGCTATCACGGTTGTACCAAAACCGCCATGGATTCAACCATCTGGCATCGGCGCTACTGTTAGTTGAGAGAATCTCTTACAATTTATTCTTGTCTAACGAGATATAGGGAGCCGACGTCATCACCGATGTGGTTGGTATCATTGAAGCAACCGGCTACCAGACCAACCTTGACTTCTTTGATGATGACATCAAGTCACTTCTCGGGTATGAGCGTGCTTGCCCCCGAATTCCAATCCTTCTTTCACGCGGTTCCATTTTCTCCACCCAAATACCGACACTCGCTTTCGTCGGCTTCTACGAGGGTCCTTTCTGGAGTATCATGGAGGCACAGGCTCGGTTCATCGTACACGCTTGGTCGGTGGGGCATGACTATCCAAATGATCACATTGACGCAGAGAAAATGCGAATTTCGCTTGAGACAGTGCCTATCCAAGTGCCACAATTCTGGATGAATGACTACGTAGGTTTTGTCGAGGAGTTTGCAAGGAGGAGTGGCATTGAGCGTAATGATTCAACGCTGGGCCATCAAAGCGGACCAGCCTTTTCTGCGCGCTACGCAGCTCAGGTTACAGATTGCGATGTGGTAAGCGTAAATGAAGAAATCACTGCCATCCTCAAAGCATCAACATCAGGAGCTAAATTCGTTGCCGCTGCCGTCTTTAGAGGGATGCAAGGGGCGTGGGAGATCGAATCATGTGTATCAGGCCACGGTCATCACACCATCTCCCAAACCTTCAATGGGATATTTACTGGTACGGCCCACTTCCACATCCGCCAGCCTACATCTCCTATGTATTCTGCCGAGTATCTCTATGTTGAGGAAGGGATAGTGGGGCGAGATAGTGGCTCAACAATGCCTTTCAGTCGTCGCTACATTTATCGGTATAACGAACATGAAGACGAGATTACCGTATGGCTCGCGGACGGCCTTGTGGACACGGCCCGGGAGTTGTTATTCGCATGGATTTTCTACAAGGGTCCGGGAATTGATGGGGGTGACGCTGTAAAATGGAGGGCGAACGGAAATGGGTGTTCCGGCCAGAATGAGCATCGGAGTAATTGTGAATTCAGCTTCAATGCGACGATTCTCAAGAACTTCCGCATTGACCAGCAGAGTAAGGGGCCGAATTCGGATTTTCAGCAACACATTTGGTACAAGAGGCCTAGGATAGAGTACACCTGAGGTTATGGCAAACGAGGCCAGGGCATGGTGGGATTGGACAGAATACTAGCACGTTTGTACCTTCTCATATAGGAGATGCTCAGGAAAGTCCGTATGCACAGCTAACAGGTAGGCAATGTCATTCTAATTGCACATACATAAGCATGCCACCTGCTTAGCGTTGTGCCACTTATGTCTTACTCCCATGATCTGCTTTTATTGCTACGCTAAAACTCAACCAGCATAATCTTCCGACTCCTCATTCCATTGGGAGAGACGAGAGAAACCATCAAGTTGGAGAGGCTATGATCACGTCATCCACTATACCAAATTGTAATCTGATTGCCTCGAAGTAGCTGTCTCGAATCAGCAACAAATCTACTCACGTATTTGTGCCCAAGCACTGACCGAGGTTCGTTTTGTTTCCTGAAGGTCTCACGAAACGCAGCATCACTTTGAGCCTTGAGCACTACTTCGGCCTCCCGCAGCTAACTACAACACAGGCAGAGAGGAAAGCGCACTGTTCACCGTCTTGGTGTAAAATGCAGAGTAGCTCATAGTCTCATTGATTATCTGTCTCAATTATTCGAAATGAAGTGCGTTGCACAAAACATGGCTTATCAGACTTAGGTCATCTTGGCTCGGCTGCCTTAGAGGAAGGACACATGACTGAATTTGCGAACATACGCTTCGTGACGACTATTATTTCCAGGTAAGGCCCAAAGTAACGAAGAGGTTGTATGCGCTGGCGTACATCTTGCATGTCGGGTAACGATACCTGCTAGTATTGACACACGATACCACGCGGCTGGGATACAACAACGTGAACCATTTCTTTATTGACTAATGTTTCAAAAACTTTGGCGGTATCTCTATCCTCCGCAATATTTTTGGTTAAGATCTGCTGTGTAAGAATTAAAGAATAGATGGAACAGGCCAGCCTTACGGGTCGGTGGCCAGAAATCTATTTAGTTGCAGAAGCCCATTGTATTTACTCCTATTCGCCGCAATTTTGAAAGTATAAAACCTCACGGAGTTTCAATGCCCACTGGCTTGTAAATTCTACTTTCTCTTTCCTGCTTTAATCTCCAAACTACCAAAAAACCCAACGTTGGACTAGCAAATTAGCAGCCATCGATATGAAGCTCCAGCAAATCCTGATTTATATCATTTCAATGGCCTATGAGAATGCAGGACTAGCTCGAAGAGATTGCGGTATATCAAAATCCTTTATAGGCACTAATGAATGTAGTGTTACTTATGGAGGGTAGGCAGCGATCTGTCTACAGCTTCGCGATCCGTGGATATTGTAATTCATGCTAACTTTCCTACAGCACTTGGATCGAATACGCCATAAGCATTAACACTATACAGACTTTTACCGTGCCTTTGTGCTTCGATCCTCCATCGGTTGCACCTGATCCCACTGTCGTAATCAACAACAATGAGCTAACACCCTCACTACCAAGTGGCATCGCATTGATCACACCCACGCCAGACCTCAACCAGATAGCAAGCGATAGATCAGTGTTCCAGGCCCTCTGGATCTGTGTTGATGCTATTGCATCATGCGGAAACGCATAGACAAGATATGGAACGTACGTCAAATGCCAACTTCACAATTTGATATTTTTGCTCATGATCCTCCAATCCGAAATGTCATTGTTTCGTGTAATAATGCAATACAGCTGTTATTATACGTGCTCAGAAACTATTCTGAGCACCCCTCCTTGTACAATTCCACCTACGCCAGCGGCAACTATACCGTCCGTGAGGGGAAACTTGGCGGCACCTGTCAAGGGAAATCCAGCATTAATGAAGCAAGTAAAGGGCGTCTGTGAAGGGAATATGCCCTTTCTTTGTGCTCCAGCGTGGTGGTAGCGATATCTTAGAATGAATCAATGCAGGAATAATTCGATTGGAGTTTATGCAGGTATTTGGCTAGTTACGAGAACCTAAGAAGTTGTTCGATACATCTTGGGAGCCCATGGCACGAAAAAAGAACGCTAATATGACGCGGACAGTGTTCGATGTGGGAGCCTTTGAACACGTAGCTGCTATGGGGCGTTTTTGACATTGCGTAACGGCCTTCGGGATAAATGATATGAGTATGTTGCTTCTTCAGACATATTATATTCTTTCTTGCGGACATACTATCGTTAGAGTGCTACAGAGTTCAATATCATTCATCGACAATATACACTAGGTGTTGCTACATCATGTTGAAATCCAGTAATGTACAACGAATTGACTCCCAATAGGCTTGAATTTTCCATTTTAAACCGCTGAATTACAGCATCCCCAAGGCCGAATATTGATATACGCCTGTCAATTACCGGCCAGCAAGTCAGGGCCTCGCATTTGTCCGAGACTGCTGATGCAACCCACTGCTTCCGAAGTTCCTCTGGCATATTACTCCACACGCTTATGTTGTACCCTCCCCACGACCAGAATTCTTCAGTTACTAGTGTGAAGTCTTTGAGGTGTTTCTTTTGCGATCGGTGTCGTGGTGGTGCGGGCGCGCAGCCCTGGAGTTGTAGAAAGGAGCCCTTGGCCTAGCTTTTCGTATCGGCAGCGCTGGCACGAGTAACGACGCACAAACAGGTGTCGATTTGGTTGCGATAGCTAGACTGGGGCGAGTCTTTATTTGAAAGTCACTGGCTCTACTACAGTTAGCAAAGTTGTTACCTCGACACAAGAAATATACTTTCTAGTCTTGAGAAGCTGGCCTATCGACCTCCCTTTTTTCGCGATATTGGCAATCATATAGCGCGATAATAGAGGCAGTTTTGGTTATCGGTTTCCGATCGAAATGTTGATCTTTGGTGCGAGAAAGGTTGAAGATTATGCAAGTGAATGATGCAAGAACTGGTACAGAAGAAACAAAAGATGTTGCCGGCGTCATCGAACTTACTAAATTGGGGTACAAACAGCGTGAGAGCTCCCTGGTCAGTACGCAGTCCTTGTCACCGTCTGACCTATGTTGAAGTCGGAGATATAATAAGTTGTATTATTTTGAGTGCATAACATGATAGTAACTGTAGTCCCTCAAGGTTGTAGTACTCAACGAGAGTGCTTGATACAGGACTGCTCGGTATACACAAGGTAGTTTATCTGTAATAATAGTAAGGAACAAAAGCATTGCGCACGAAGCTACACCCTATATGTGCTGCATCCGGCTTCATATCAAAACTTGAGGAGTATCTAAGCGCTAGATTATAAAGTTGAGATATGGCTCCTATCGCGTTTGTTGTACTTCGAGATTGTTCCATGACTGTGCGTGCTAGACCTTTCTGTGAATGTTTGTTACGTCAGTGACCTTCACTTACCTATGACAACTTCGTGGGCAACAAACAGCTAGCTCCCATTATCCAGTATATAATTAGTTAGATTATACCCACAATCATCGAACGCACACAAGGCTAAGTTGGCCTAACGGTTTAGAACACCGGCGACGATACACCAGGATCGAGCAGGTAAGTCAAACTCTCTTAGTCAAGCAAGGCAAGGCGGCGGCGGCAGCAGCAAGCAAGTTCAAAAGTTCAAATCCCGGATCAATCAGGTACGTACCCCCTCCCCTCTTTTTTTGCCTTTTTGTCTTTTTTTTTTCTGGTGGCGGCGGTAGCGGAAAAGAGCCTTTGACGCTAGCGTGCCGGAGGTGAATGTGCCCTGATACTCTTCTACTCAGAACAACCTACCGCAAAAGATGCCAGAGTGATTCTAATAAGGTTTTTACTCCCACTTTCCTACCTCCGCGCCTTTCTTTTCTTTTTCTCAGGTTTGAATCTAAGTGGAAATGACAATACAGACATGTTGCAATATGGTGGCACTTCAACATTCCAGCAATACAAGCAACGATACATGCGTTACCTATTAGCGCTTTCGACATTTGATATCACCAAGGCGCGCCTAACTATCACACACTCGTGCACGTCCGTCGGAAGAATTGCTGCGCTGGTTGTCATAGACTTCGATCATCGCCAAATACTGCCATCAAACATACCACCGAGTCTCGGCGCTAAGAGCTGCCTAGCGGCTACATAGGTGGGTGGAACAGCTAGTGATGTGGTTTAGGGTAGAGGGTTATTGCCAACATGCTCACACAACTGTATCAGCATACGAACGGATTTGCATCAAGGGTCTCTCCAAGGATCATGTACATGTCATTATCAGATGCGGATAGACTAGGTGCCTACGCATGTATTCTCCACATACACCCCGAGTCCTTTGCGAACTATGTTTGGAGCTAACCCTGAAAGCTGTTCTCAACAAATAATACTTTGATATATTCAATCCTGCGCCTCCTGACACCGATTCTGGGTTTGGCAGCAGTTGGCTACACCTGCACAACAAAGCTGAGGCGTCGGGTACAACCTCCATCGGGAAGGGATGGGAAGGCGTTCGTAGCATGGGTTCCTTCACCACACCGCCTGTGGCAACGTCCAAAAGATCCGTATACCGCTTCGTGGTTCGTGTAGTATGATCAAAGATCGCAAGGCTGATAGGAGGGTGGCGCCAGAGGCACAGTGTTACAACTGCGTTGGTGGAGGTCAGCATAAAACACACGTGGCAGCTGCACTAGTCATCCATTTGCCAGAAATTATCAAGAGAGATATCGGTTTTACAAGGTGACTCGAATCAGGCCGGAGCACTCAGCAGAAGGTGTGAAAGATGCACGGCCATGCTTGTTACAAGGAGAGAGCTACTTGACACGAGGACATTTTTTGCATTGGAGTATAAGAAAGTGAGGACTCTTTGGTTGCTTGAAAGACGGAAAGGGCAATTGATATGTATTGCATGGCTGAAGAAGGGCGCTAGAGCAAGTCGTTTTGTCCCAGCCGTTGCGAAGAACCTTCTTAAGCAATTACCTTGCCCTAATATTATTGGCATCGACAAACTGTCTGGAACTCCTTCTTTTAATTCCCGGGAAGATCGTCTCGCTTGTCGAACGCCATACTTGTGGGCAGCACCCGAAGTGGGAGGTTCATGGTGGCCGGTCTTCCTTTCTTCCCATTGGCTGACTGGACGACACAAATCAATGACGCGGCGACAAAAGCCTATGAGGCACGGGTAGCTTGACGCAAGTAAGCGGGGTGTATCAACGGTAAATCTGCCATGGCGGTGTTTGCTTTGCTATGATGAGGTCGACTCGGCAGCTAGGCGTCCCCATCTGGGCGTGTTGGCATGTCTTGGTCTGCATCCTATCGACGACGTCGAATCAGCCAAGCTCGGCGACATTGACACTTGACCATGGGCTGCGTTGATGCATCGGAGGAGGAAGAACCACCAAGGTAATGTCTTGCGCGTGTTCGCAGCGTTTATCGTGTATCTGGACTGCTTGGTCGCTTTCAAGGAGCCGTTGAAGGGCCGAGTTGCACGAGCGCTTTCGTTGCTATTCGCTGTTGGCCGCGGACGTTCGGGCATGGACCGGCAGAACATCGCGCCGCACACGAGAACAGTGGAACTTGCGAATGGTCGACAGGGATATCGAAGACGTTTGACAAGACAACGCCGTCTCGGCATGCCACTTACGATGGATATGGTGGCTATGTTGACGTATTGGTTGGTGTCGCCTCTCTGCGACAACATCCTTGTGTTCTTCTTTGCGCCGCCTTGCTCTCCGGATTGGAGTCTTTTCGTAGTGGATAAGATCCTTCAACCAACGCGCTCCTCGTCATTTCGCCGCATTACTTCCCAGACTGACACCCCTGCCTCGCTGTCGCAAGAGAAATGGTTGCTTCTACCTCTTAGAAGCCAACACTCGAGCGCGACAATTTCGAGCCTGCAAAGTGCGTCAAGATACCAGCCTCTGTAATACGACGAGGAACCTGTAGCCATGGCAGGCACAGTCCTTCGCCAGACATGGATTCTCACGAAAAAGACGCTGCTCGTAGTGTTTTGGCGGCATTGGTTCTTCACGAGCGTTCGCGCATTCTGGTCCCCAATCATCTTTGTATGTTATTTCTTAGTCGCGCAACGTCAGATTCCAAGCAATAGCTAATCTCAGTCCTGTAGATGTTCTTCATAACATACGCCAAGAACTTCTTCGTCCCACCCTCGGAATTTGGTATCGGAAGCCCCCAACCCATCCGCTCTTTCCCTAATGCACTCACCGCTGCGACCGGTGGCCGGAACAAAGTTGTCTTCGTCAACAACGGACACTCTGGAGGGGCCATTGGTAATGTGATTGGGCAACTGTCGAATCAAGTTCGCGATGCAGGGCTAGAGGCCATCACGGTGCAGAAGGAGGAGGACCTGCTCACAACCTGCCAAAGTTCATTGAGGGGCGTGAGCACATGTTTCGGTGCTGCCGCTTTTCATTCGAGCCCGAACGAGGGTAGTGGCGGTGCCTGGAACTATACCATACGTGCAGATGGCGCATTAGGAATCCAGATATTTGTGGACAAGAACGACAACGATATTCAACTCTACGTGCTGCCCTTCCAGAGGGCTATCGACCGGGCTATTGTATCCCTCAATGGCACGCAAAGCGTTCCTCCAATCGACGAATTTCCATACACCGAGCGCACCCAGAAGGAGCAAGACGAGCGCATTAGGGTGTTGTACATGGGCGCCTTGATCAACATCATGGGAGCCGCCTTGTACATTGCAATGTGCGGCGTGACGTACCAACTCACTGGGCAAATGGCCGACGAGAGGGAACGGGGAATCTCGCAACTGGTAGAGGCGATGTCTCCCGCAAAAAAGGCCTGGCACACACAATTTGCTCGACTCCTGTCTAATCACATCGCATTTGACATTATTTACTTTCCTGGCTGGGTGATTATGGGCTTCATTGTCTGGGCTCTCGCTTTTCGCACATCCAATGCGGCTATCTTGGTCATCTTCCATATTCTGGCTGGGCTATCATCAACAAGTTTCTCCATCTTTGGTGCTGCTTTTTTCCGCAAAGCGCAGCTTTCCGGCATCACGATTGTCATTATACCCATCCTTCTTGCCATCATTGCGCAGGTTGCTGGCCCTTTCAATACTGGAACTGTTTATGCTCTCAGTCTTCTCTTTCCATCCATCAACTACGTCTTCTTTATCATCTACGTTGCGCGTTTCGAGCGTAAACTTGTAGGGACTAATTTGGTCAAAGCTGCTCCCGATTTTAACAGCCATACCTGGACAAACATCGGTGTCGTGTTTTGGGTCTTCCTTATCGTTCAGATTTTGGTTTATCCCGCACTGGGTGCACTAGTAGAACGCTGGCTATATGGCACTATATCTGCGGACAGAAAGACAACAACCTCTTCTACGGATCACAATATAGTTCTTACCAACTTTTCAAAACATTGGACTCCAAGTTGGTTTCGCAAAAACGTGTTATCCAAGGTTGGTATCAAGCCGCCGGAGACCGTTGTTGCTGTCGACAACTTCAGCATCAAGGCACGTAAAGGGCAGATCATGGTCTTACTAGGGGCCAATGGTAGTGGGAAATCTACTACACTTGATGCCATCGCGGGTCTTAATACGATCACGAGTGGTGCAATTGAGATCGATGGTACTGGTGGGCTAGGTCTTTGTCCACAAAAGAATGTCATGTGGGATGAGCTCAATGTCTTCGAACATGTCCGCATTTTCAATCAGCTCAAGTCAACCGGGGCATATGACAGCAAAAATACTATCGAAGACTTGATCCGCGCTTGCGATCTTGGGCATAAGATCAAGGCATTGTCAAGCACACTTTCGGGAGGCCAGAAGAGAAAATTACAATTAGCGATGATGTTCACAGGAGGCTCCAAGGTTTGCTGCGTGGACGAAGTCTCGTCAGGTCTTGATCCGCTGTCTAGGCGGAAGATCTGGGAGATTCTTCTTGCAGAGCGTGGAGACCGCACATTCCTCCTCACTACACATTTCCTTGACGAAGCTGATGTTCTGGCCGACTATGTTGCTATTTTGTCTCGCGGCGTGCTCAAAACTAAGGGAACCTCTGTTCAACTCAAACATGAAGTTGGCGCGGGATATCACGTCACCTATCCTAAGGACGCTGGTGTAGCACCACCAAAAGATGCTATCAAAAAGCCGTCGCCTTCGGAAGGGATGGTCCAATACCAGTTCAACGATGCTCTTCCGGCCACCAAGTTTACAGATATCCTTCGAGACCACGGCATCAAGGATTACCAGCTTGTCGGCCCAACTTTGGAAGATGTCTTCCTTGCTTACGCTGAGGAGGTAAGAGAGTACAATTTGATGGAAGCGGATCGGGATGAAACGACTGATATTGTTGAAACTGGCAACAAAGATGCAGAAGCTGAGACTATCAAAGCACCCTCCATGGGCAAGGGTCTTGGAACGTCAATGTTGAAGCAGTCTTTCATTCTCATCCACAAGCGGTGGACTATCCTCCGTCGCAACTTTTGGCCATATGTTTTCGCCTTGCTGATTCCAATTGCCGCCGCAGGCCTGGTGACGCTTTTCTTGAAGGGCTATACCCCGGCTGGATGCGACCCTGGGGCCAACTCAAATGATCCTACTGTCTTTTCCATCGCAAATATCCGCAAAACTCCTCTTATCCCAATTGGTCCTCGAAATCTTGTCAATGGAGCAATCTCTGTTATCGTTGAGCGCACGGGCATCCGCAATGATAGTTTCCATATCGTCGATAATCTCGCCCAATTCAACGACTTCGTAGGCACTCGTTACAGCAACATCACACCTGGCGGGTTTTTCATTGGTGGCCAGAATGAACCTACTATCATGACCTATCTCGGGAATGGTGGTGTAATCGGTGGTCTTGTTACGCTTAACGCACTCGACAACACGCTAACTGATATACCCATTACTACACAGTACCAGGAGTTTGCTGTGCCCTTTGCGTCCAATATGGGCGACACTTTACAACTCATTATCTACTTTGGTCTGGCCATGTGTGTATATCCCGCACTCTTCGCCTTATATCCCACTCAAGAGCGCTTGCATAATGTCCGAGCATTGCACTATAGTAACGGCATTCGAGCTGTGCCGCTGTGGGTGGCTTACACAACATTTGACTTCTTCTTTGTACTTGCCATCTCTGCCATCGCTACAATAATCTTCGTTGGGGTATGTAAAAGATTGTTCGTCAAGCCCTGCTTTTGCTAACATAGTTTAGGCTTCTAGCGCATTTTTCGCACCAGGCTACTTGTTCGTAGTCTTCTTCCTCTATGGCCTCGGCGCAACTCTCTTCTCGTACCTCATCTCTCTTGTTGTTACGTCTCAACTTGCTGCCTTTGCCTTTGCTGCCGGTGGCATGGTTTCACTCTATCTCATCTACTTCATTGGATACATGGCTATTCTTACATATGCTCCTGCATATAGCATCGATTCCAATCTCAATATTTTCCACTGGACTATCTCAATTATTTCGCCGTCGGCCAGCTTGCTTCGATCGCAAATGTTGGCGCTCAACTCCTTCAGCATTTTATGCAAAGGGACCGAGATTCCAAGTTACCCCGGTGCAATGCATGTTTATGGTGGGCCGATACTATACCTGACTACCCAGAATATTCTACTTTTTGTCACGTTAGTATGGTGGGACTCTGGCTACCGACTACCGTTTTTTAATCGCGAAAAGGGCCGGCAAAAGCACACGGAGGAGAACATGGATCATGTTCCTGCTGCTGTTGCCAACGAGGTGTCGCGTACGGAGACGAGTAAGGACAGCTTGCGAGCACTACACTTGAACAAAACCTTTGGCGATAACCATGCCGTCAACGATATCACCTTCGGCATCCCTCAAGGACAAGTCTTTGCCTTGCTCGGGCCCAATGGTGCAGGAAAATCATCTACAATCTCTCTGATCCGAGGTGACATCCACCCTTCGACGCACATTAACGGTGGTGGTGACGTCCTCATTGAAGACATATCCATCATCTCCAAACGTGCTGCGGCCCGTGGACACCTCGGTGTATGCCCCCAATTCGACGCCATGGATTCAATGACTGTGACCGAGCATTTGTACTTTTATGCGCGAGCGCGCGGCGTCCCAGACCCTAAATCTTCGGTCGATGCTCTCCTGCAAGCCACGGGCCTCCACCGCTTCGAGAATAGGCTTGCATCCAAGCTCTCCGGTGGCAACAAACGTAAACTCTCCCTCGGCATCGCACTCATGGGCAATCCCTCGGTCCTACTCCTCGACGAGCCTTCGTCTGGTATGGATGCCGCTGCTAAACGTGTCATGTGGCGTACCCTCCTCGGTGTTGCGGCGCCTGGGCGCGCACTTCTTATCACCACGCATTCCATGGAGGAAGCAGACAAGCTAGCTACCCGCGTGGGCATTATGAAGCGCAAGATGTTAGCTCTCGGGACGGTCGGTGCTCTCGGTGAGCAATACGGCAATGCGTGGGTTGTGCAGCTCGTGCTCAAGTCAGCGCCCCATACCTCAGAGGAGGAAATGCAAAGCGTGAAAGAGTGGGTTGGAGGAAATATACCTGGTGTGCAGTTAGATAAGTGGGGTTCGAGAGGAGGTGGGCACGGACAACTGAGGTTCAAGGTCCTCAAAGCACCCGAGTCGACGGCGGAGAAGAAGAAAGAAAGTGATCATATGAGTTCACAGCCCGATCTCAACAGTATTCCCGGCCTCATTCGACTACTCGAAACGAATCGCAATAACTTGGGCTTGGAGTACTACTCTGTGTCGCCTACAACGCTTGACGAGGTGTTCTTACGGGTTGTCGGTGAGGAAGAAGAGGAAGGCCCTAAGAAGAAGCGGGCTTGGAGCAAACCAATTGGACGCATCTGTTGTTGGGGTTTATGTTAATCGATTTGTAAACGTTCTTCCAAGTATATGATACCAATAAACTCACCTTGTACGAACCCCGGTTTTCCATGTTGGGGCCCAGTTCTGTGCAGCCACCTCGTGCATCCCAGCATCTTTCAGGTGTCCAAATGGTACCCCAAGTAATGCTATCAACATCCCAAGCATATTCCATGATCGAACGCCTCGAAAATGTGCATGCTGAGTGTGCGATGGTCTGGATAAGGGCAGCCACGGGATTTGGTGTCGCGGGTAGATGCCGTGCAGCTTTGTCTCCACTTTCCATTTCGCGTCCAGGACACGTTGTGGGAGCTTACGTCAAGCCTCGTATTCGTTAGTAGGCCCAGAAGCTCAAGTAGCCGAAGTAGGTTGGATTTGTTCGTGGCATGCTACAATCTTTACGGTAATGGATCCTATTGCCCTTTGTATGCTGAGTGATATCATCTTCATTGAGAGGAAAGGCTTGGTGGAGTTGATGCTGTGTTTTCAGTAACTGGAGGCTAGAGTGTCGCTCAACAAAGCAGGTAGCGGAATAGGGCATAGAAAAACACTGACCGGAGGTATACGCGTAATGGTAGTGCCATCTATGGCTTCGTTCTGCGAATCTGTGTCAGTATCATGGTGTTTCCCTCGCATGTTGCGGTACATGCACCTCGAGGAAAGCGGCATAGTATCCGATGGTCGCTATCACGCGACACTTACAGGCCATGTAGCAATTCTCGATACCTTTGGGTCACAAGGATGTGGAGAACCTTTCCAGTTACTGGGACTTTGATCTCTTGACATCCTGCGCTACAACGATGATGAGAAAAGGCAATGCGCCGCTTCGGCAGACCTCTCAAGCAACACTTGATCTCTGTGCATCTTCTTGAGAGAAATTTTATTGATGGCCTTGTGTCGATGACGCTCAACACCAGGGCTCAAGAACAATGTTCAACTTCTTCCTTGAAAGTTCGGCAAGGGCCAAACTATTCAGTGAAAAAGATGAGTAGCAAGCAAATGCTTGTGCCAACGTCCATTCAAAAATGGAAATGAGCCGGAGCCCACCAGTCTTCTATTGCTTGACCAACAGAGACCCATGACGATGATGTTGAATGGCCATTGGCCGAAAAATTATGCCGATGAGTTCCGGAGCCTACGATTCAGAGTCTAGCATTGCTGCTAAGAACCCTCTCGTAGCGAAAATCAAGAGAGAGGAGAGCTCGAGGTGCAATGAGCTGCCTCACCTCGGTGTAACGAATACATGAGCTCGTACACCACAACCTGAGTGATCTTGCCCGTCCAGGCCGGGGAGCACTGAAGGGAAAGGGAGAGGGAGGGAGATAGAAGGGTTTATATATCCGTGGGGAGCGAGCTAGGACGCTAGCGCTGCTGGAGATCAACCGCGCTAGAAAGTTCCTTTCACTTCGACGCAAGCAGCAGGCTACAAGCAGCAGGCAGCAACCACTTAGCGAGATCATCTGACGAGAATCAGTATAGTAAGTTGTGTGATCTAGAGGCGCGGTTTGTGTGATCTGGCGGCGCGGGCGTCAGCTGTGTGGGCGCGACGCGCCGTGAGGATGAGGCAACAGTGAACAGTTACTGAGCATGCATTCTATTTTTTTATTATATTATAGGATATCTGACAAGATATCAACCGTTTTAAGGCATTTTTAACAAGACTCCACGCATCCACTGTCGAGTGATCAATATGGTGACAGTGGAATAAGGTGGAGACCAGAACGCATATCAACAACTCCAATGTGGTATAATGCAGACAACACCGCCGCAGCGCTATTGATCAATTCTAAAAGGCTCCAAGTCTTCTATTAAACTATTCCACACTACAGAGTAGATATCCTAACAATCTTGACCGTGAATCTCTCCCAATCCATCATGCTAAGCACTTGATGCAAAAACAGTCCACAACCGCCTATGCGCGAAAGTGAAACGCATACTTTGCATAAATCAAAGGCATAAATGAACTTCCACTTATTCATTCTACCACTGTGACGTATTACTTCAATATCCTTTCTACAATCATTCACCTACACGCCGGCAAAACCCCGGCCGGCAACCCACCAGGCGCCGCCTTCCGAATCATGTGATACAGTAGCTCCTTGGCATCACCTTGGGTTTATATAGGCCTCCTGCCCCCTCCTACCTACTTCTTCTTTTCTTCAGGTAAGTCCGGCGGCGGCGGCAGCAGCAAACACCAAGTGGTGGTTAAATCCGTCTAATTTTTAAAACAAAACACACACTTTTTCGTTGATTTGTTCTGGCTTTGCTAGACTCTCAAAGAAGAGGTTCCTCCATACAATTGAGGCTGGGTATGTCTTGCACATGTTTGTTTTGGCACGGAGCGAAGCGATAAATGCAGAAGGCGCCTACATACTACCTGGGCACATGGTGTATATGCAAGAACGGTTGTATCGTACATGAGCTTACTCTCTCGTTTGAAAGTTCTCTTGGATTGCTTTGTTGCGTTCCCACGATTGCTTACAACTTATTGCGTCTTGCAAAACGTAGCCTGAATCACATACCCGCATCAACCTCATAGATAGAGCACGATGCTCAACATCTCACCCGAGTACGGCAACAGCTCACTAAGAAAGCCTGCTCAAGGGCGTTGAGTACTCGCACACTCGCCTCCTGATCCTGTGAAATAGACCAAGGTTTGAACGCGAGGCTTCCACAGAGAGGCCCCAGTCATGCTGGTGTGTTGTACTTGTTGACAGGCGCCAGGAAGCGCTCGCAACAACGTCTGGTCGTACCAAAGTCCACTTTATATTTAAACAGGCAGATCTTTGTGAAATATGGCGCCAGCCCGGGTGGTATGGCCAATGAGAGTTTCATTCGAGGGTATCTATAATGCATTGCTAGAACAATTGGCAGAGTGTTCAATACAGGTAGGCTCTCCTCATCTCATACTTGTGCTCATATCAACCTAGTGTCTCTCCAAGCTCCTGTTTCGCGGCGTGACCGAAATCGGCAACTCAGATACGTGCGTCGAGTCTCCGTCCAGCTCCAGCGGCCCCGTGAGTCCCTCATGCTGGCCAGCCACCGGCTCCCTCACATGCCCCACAAGGCTATTGAGATCCTCGTCGTCTTGCTCAACCACAACTGAGAGAACATGGCCGCGCTTTCGCTTCAAGACACCATACCCATTGTTGGAGGTCGTGATTTCCTCCTCCAGGCTTCGTGGGGAGAGTGGGCTGACGGGACTTCCCAGTCCACGGCCCTTGCGTCGTTCGCGCTGAGATCCCGACCAGCTCCTACCGCCTCGAGAGATATTGGAAGGGGCGGGGAGGGTGCCTATGCCGGCTTGCAGGCGGTCTTCCGGTATACCTGCTACGGCTTGTGCAGCTTTGAGGTCTCTCTTCAAGCGCCGGATGTACCAGCCGAGTGCGAGGAAGATGGAGAGCGCAAAAATAGACACACTGGCCGCAATTCCCGCTTTGGCACCTTCAGATAGCTGATCCGAAGGTGGGAGGAGCGTGAGGGGCATGTCAGTCGATGTTGGCGTGCTTGGAATTGTCGAATTTGCGCCTGCTGACGGTGTCACTGAGGCGGGAATGGTTGACGGTATTATGCTTGCCATGGTCATGGCCGGTAAGGTGCCTCCAGGATCAGATGGTGGTGGCTGACGTATTGTAGAGGCTAGAATGAGAGTACTCGAAACCAGAGAAGGCATGATGGTTGAAGTTATCGTTGAGGAAGGAGCGCCCCTTGATGTCGGTTTTTGGATCCCTCCGACGAAGCTACTACTCCCTCCTCCTACTGCTCTACAAGCGGCCTGCATCTTTGCGAGTGCATCTGCTTCGTCCTTGTCATCGCATCCTTGCTTAATGCACGCCGTTGCTCTTTCAATGAGCTTCCCACTCGCACAGTGGCACGAAAAGTCCGCCTCATTCGCACATCCATCGCTCAGTATATTACTGATCATACACGTCAAGGCGCATTTTGGCAGCTGTAGGTCGGAAATTGATATCTGGCGTACAGCAAGCGGCTGTGGAAATGCGAACACCAGGCGAGTGACCAGTGCGAAAAGGAATAGTAGATGAAGCATTTTAACCTGCTTCAACGGCAGATCAGTGCATGGAAAGATAACATGGATTTTCTTTCCGACGGAAGGCGAATCTACTTGACTAAGCTGTGTTGATAGATTCGAGATGGTGTATGAGGGCATAATTCACGGCTTGAGAAAGTGCACCTCTGGGCTTCCGGATTCTATCGAACTGCACCTGCCTAGTTCCTCGCGCAACAAATCCATTTCGCAAGTCGTCGATATGTGCCGGTTCGCACGTCGCATGTTTGCATTATGCCTTTTGCGGCAAAAGGCGCCATACTTTTGGAATCCTGAAACAATGGGATTCGATGTTCCGATTGGTGCACCAGGGTGTCATCCACAAGACACGGGGGTGCATTACGCCATATTCAATGACATATCCCAAGGGTGCGGCATGGCGATAACTTTTCGTCATGGAATTACCGCCGGCTCGCTTGTATATCGGGAGTGACAGGCACGTCGAAGTCGACTCACGTGCCATGGCAACTTTCGGGAACAACAACTAGCAACTTCAGACCACCACATCTACGGCAACTCAGCGCTAGTTTGGACAGGAGATAGAAATTTTCGGTGTAACCGAAATATCACAGTTGAAGTGCGGAACTGAATACTTGGAGATGGTCGGTCATAGACAGATGTACCTATATAAAGCAGAGTGTTATTCTCTCGGTTATGCATCTGTGAACAAGCTCATGCAGAAATACTGCAAAACTAGCAAGTTCTCGAAAGGAATCGTAGTGGCTAGTCTTAATGCTTTCTACTTATTACATTTAAAATATCTATTGTGCAGTTAGTAAAAGCTAGATTGAGTACATCCGGCTCTCTAAAGCTGCTATGGTTGTAGGTAGAGATAGAACTCCTTTGAAGCTACCTAGTTACGCAATATTATACCTGTTCCTCGAAAATCGCTTGCAAATGCTGCTATATAATGCGGCCTTTAGTTACACCAGGAGTATCGCACAACTTTCAGTAACATAACCGCACACTCAAATCCCCCGATACGTGCTCGATCCTGAATAGCTCTTACCACAGCACATAGCCGTGGGCCGGCTGCCACCCTTAATTAGAAGAAGGAGATGCTCATAGTTGTTGACTTCTACCTAGGCTTTTCTTAGATTATCTGAGTGGCGCTACTGGGGGTCGCCTGCGATGGGGACGTTAAACACTTATCCGAGTAGCCCAGATAATACCTACCCAACATTTGCTATACTCTTCGGTTCCTTTACCTTATAGACACTCTATTTACTGAGCTTATAGAAGAATGCATCTGAAATCGTGTTATTACATATATAGGTTTTGCGTAAATATGTATCACTCTATAGCCTGAAAGATCGATATAGGATATAGTCTTACATCGCTAATATTTGCAGCAGGCTCATGCGAATCTTACTTCACACTGAAACCATTATCTTCTTACCCGGTAGGAGGACTTTTATAAGAGTAGATTAAGCTACAACCGTACATCTACTGCTTTTCACGTTAATAATAAAGAACATATTGTCAACATCAATACGTCCTGCCACACCTCCCTTACTAATTCTTTCGATTTTATTGATTTCAAGAGGGCTACTCTCTAGTAGAAATGTTGGAGAATCTGTACAAGTTCAACAACGTCATTGATTAGAACGCGTCACTATACACAGGTGTCCTTAAATTCTAGTTGTAGGTAGGTTGCCATCATTTTTGTGAACGAACACTATTCTACTAGTACCACCGCTTTTAACTCTAGAGCCAACAGCTTTTATAATACCAAAAATAATATGATAGTTACGATAGCTATGTTTACGGTCAATGTGCGCTCCCGAGATTAGCTATACTTCAAGTATTATGAACCGTATCTAATAAACAATAGTAATATTGGGAACGATTGTGTACGTAATACTTTCCCTTGTAGCTAAACTCGGTACATAGCCACCGGTGATGTGTATAAAACTAGTTAGGCTACATAGTTATCCTCTCAAGGATGAGCGGATAAAGTATTATAGGATTCACCTCCCTAAAAGCACTACAAAGTATTTCACTTCGTTAGTTGCCTAATCAGGACTAAGTAATCTTTATTCACGACTCTTCTCTAGTAACTTAGCGATGAATCTTCCGCACTTAGCGCAAACTTCTCTTCGATCGCCACAACATCCAACACCCTCATTACCTAAGCTTCTCATTGATTACCTTTCAAAATGCATCTCCTCCGTATCTCTCTACTTTTAATCGATCTGATAGCATTTATAATGAAAATCATCTTCGTGTTAGCCGCAATCCAGGGAATCTGCTGGCAGGAAAGCGTCAAATTGTAAGATCCCGCAAAAGGTTTATCTTCCAGAAGGACTGATACAACCCAATAGGCACAGGGCAATAGTACGCAATGGAAAAGATCTCTACCGCACAATACCCTTCCCTGGCCGCAAACCACGCAAAAACCCATTCCTCTTCCAACCAGACTCTCGGCTCGTTCTCTACCACCCGACAAAAGTTGTATACAATTTCGTCTACTGTATAGTCATGCAAAGGCTTGGCGAGTTCGATCTTGAAGAGCGCATCAACTTTATGCCTTTCCAGACGGTGCCACGCTTTGCGGAGCTAGTCAATTCGCTCGTCAATGACGAGCCCTTACCAGTGATTGCCAGGTTCAGGTTGAGGCTCAGGGAAGAGCAGCGCAAGAAAGCTCAATACTTGTTGACGCTTCCAGAACTGGTTGTTACGGCACCAGAGGATGGTAACCGTGCACCACAGCCCGGTGAAAAAGGGGGGAAGAAGCTGAATATTGTGGAGGAGTTACTTGCCGTGCCTCCGAGAACAAGAAAAAGACCTAACCCGGAGAGGGAGGAGAAAAAAAAGAAGAGGGCAGAAAGCAAGGCGATGTGGGAGAAGAGACGGGTAGCTGTAATGCCTGCGGTGGTAGCGAAGAAGAATGGAGGAGGTTCGTAGATAGGTACAGCAGCATACCTATATTCCTGCAAATAGGACATGGATGGGATTTTCTCCCTTTGTCAGGTTTACAATACAACATCAATTACTTGTTTCCTCTTTGTTTTTTACTGCGTACCAGGAATATCTTGTAATATCAATTGCATAGAAGGTGAAATGTCTTGAATACTGTAAAATATATTTTAATCCTTTCCAAGGTAGAGGTATGCCCCGGAATAGCTAAGTGTTATTGAAATGTCTAATTTTATAATATAATCCCAGTTGAAGGATAGTTAAGTATCTTCTCGCACAAGCTAACCACTCAGCGACTATTTATAATGGATAATAAATTACTGTGTATTATTCGGGCCCCTAGCTATAAACTGTTATCCTCTATTCCTAGCCGGAGCTTTATTATGTATAAGAGTAAAGATAGGTACCAAAGTACTAAACTTATAAGGCTCTCTACTATATTTTAATAACCCTCAACTCCGTTACAAGCAATATTATAAGTATAGATAGGACACTACGGTAACAATTGTGCTGTCTGTTTTGCTATAACTGGCAGTATCACTTTGCACTTCTTCGAAAGCTGATTATATTCAAAGTTAAAATCCAAGCTATACCTTTTCCAACAAGTACTACAATAGTCGCTTGCCTTCGTTGGTCCTAAAGCTCCAACCGTACGAAGTACCATTTCATTCCTCCGCTACAAGAAGCAGCCTTGTTCAGTGCAATGCACATACCAGCGGCAATTCTTATTTCCATTACCATATCCACGCACCCTCGACCGGCCTGATGCTCTAAACCGACTTCTCCTCTCTCCGGATACCACCGCCCTCAACATCCGGCCTAGACGCCAGCGGGAACGAGTCGCAGCGGCGGCCAGCCACTGCGCTGACTGTGACCCTCGCTCCCGCTGATAGTTTCATATGTAGGCTGATGTCTTCCGATATTAACGAGTCGAGATTATCGAGACATGTGTTGAAGAGTGGAGAGCATGATAATGAGGTCGTTAGCAATTCGCAGAAGCCTTGCTTAATGTATTGCAGTCAATTTTTGAACTATACAGTGTTGGCAATTCAAGTTTCATGCCGAACTTCAGTCGCGAATCACTGGGATTTTTGGGCCAATAGGTGAGTGAAGTCTGGTCGAAAATCAATGTACCCACGCTGTGTTATGACAAGAGGATAGTATTTCGACAACTGAGGTGTGTAGAACTGCGATATGTAGTGATGCAGTGTACAGCTCAAGTGTAGAAAGTTTGACTCTATTCCTCGACAAATGTCTGCTCAGCCCTGTTTCCCAGAATAGCACAGAGGACGACAAAAGAACCACGTGGCTGGACATCAGCAAGGATGAATCCGCCTCCCGTACCAATTTGATAAAGTTGATTCTGTGCTCCACGAAACACGCACATGTTGTGTAAACCATGCATCACGTAGTCACTACAACAACTCCTTCGAATCTTATCTCAATGAGCACATAGGACACACTTGGTCGTTAGAAAGTCACACTGTACCAAAGTGAGCTAGTATGGTACGATTTAAAGTTTGGAACCGACGATGGAAGTACAGGTAAAGATTTTGTATGTAACCGTAAAAGTATCCAACCGAAAGGGTTCGGTTATGCTCCTGGTGATAATGAACAATGTTGAAACCTGTTGGAGTACCAGCCTCGAGTACGGTAACAATTGTCCCGGACCCCTTTGAGACATTAGCATGGTTCTTCTGCACAGAAATTACCATGCTACCGGTAATCGCCCCACTGATAGTAGCTAAGAAGCACAACAGAGAGCACAGATGCCAATAGCCGAGAGTGGGCCTATTATATGCTACCCACCATCTTTTACTCTACCATGATTGAAATAGAACGCGAGATATTAAAATAAGCAGATTGCTTCCGTTCGCATTGGAATGTAGTGATGTACAATTTCTTGATAATGTTGTGGAATGTGGGGGAAACACTGCAGGTGTCCGAGCGAACGATTGGCGGGAACGTGCCCTGCGCAATCGACACCAGAGGCCAAACCTACCGCTTCAGGAAAGTTGCATGGACGGTAGAAGCACGTCACTCCCAGCGCCTTTGGCCAACCAATTATCCATGCATTAGGCGCTCGAGCTGCGAGAAAATATCGCGCACCTTTCCTATTGGCTCAGCATGGTTGCCCAAATCGCCTCTATTTGTTTCCATAGGCTGTCGCAAAGGGAACGCGTGCGCGAGGGCCTCGAGTACTCTAGGAGGAATGAGTGAAAAAGCCTGAGAAAGTTCTCCCTCCATACATGCCGCAGCTTGATTGCCTAGCCTACTGATAAGCCAACACAAGAGAGACTTCTGCAGGGGACGGAACATGGGAATCTCTGCTCGACATCGACATGTGATGAATCCCATATGGTGGGGCGGCTTGCCGGAGGATCCACTGTGCTTGACTCGCCTGGGTAGCGTCTTGGTACGAAGCTCAGAAGACGGGCAGCCGTACGGGTAGTTTCCAAGGACGCAAAGCTGTAGCTAGTTGCTCATGTAAACCAGTGGCTGCACGCAGTGTGATTGGTGCAGAGAATGGGGTGTTGGTGCTGGTGTCGGTCAGTGACACTTTGGGTGTACTACAACTACGGCCTTCCGGAACTTGAAAAAGCAACCCGCGTAGATATGATGCGCGCAAATGGCGTGATTACTGTGTACACATGATCTCCACGTTTGATGGACCCGGATACCGGCTGGATGATAGGTATCATGTTGGGCGCACGTTCAGCTGTGCCTGCTGTACCTTCTCCGGCCCCGCGATGACGTCGGAATTTCTCACAACACCTCAAGCTGGAAAAAAAAGAAACAGGTCACCAAGCCATCGCCTTGTCTTGTCCCACGGCATTGCCCAGCCCCGCTCCTGTCATAGACACGCTCGTTTATCAATTTTACCTGTGGTTGTGGCGTGCAACAGAAGTAATCTCCGGTAGCACGCGGTGCTTCACAACTCGATCCTAGGTTCAGCTGCTTCACTCAGAGCGACGCTCGAGCTTTCTATCCTTACCGACCCGCCTCTATAAGTTCACCTCACCCGCACCTAAAAGTATAATCCCCACACCTCTCCATTACTCGAACACTACAACAACAACGTATCACTTGGCCGCAGCACGCTGCGTGCCCGCCACTCCGTCCAGCATGACGACCTTTGTCTGCGCCCTGTAAGTGGTTGAGCTTGCTCCTTCCCGAGAAACTGGCAGAAGCACACCTTCCCTCTGCGCAACTCAGAGTGCTGTCAAACTAACACGGCCCAGGTTCCTTCCCTTTACGGCGGACTTTCATGATGAGGATAAGTCAGACCATGCAAGCGAGGCAGCACTGCCAGAGCCTGCTCCTCCCTCACTTAGTAGCCACAGCCGACAGCCATCTACTAGCAGCATCCGGAGCAAACCTGATGAGCCCGAGAGTCTTCTCCGGCGCGCACCACCCTCGTTCATCCAGCTCCCCAAAAACAACCCTATCCCCACCCTTGACCAAGAAGACATCTTCACACCGGGCCAGCTAAGCGCCGCAACTCACTTCGCCCGGCCTCGAGACCCTCGGAGCTTGGTCCGCAGCGACGCTCACATCCCAGACTGGAATGCCAGTGGGCTCATCTTCAACCAGCCCCAGTCGAGAGCTGATCCTGCCCCGCCCGACACGATTCTCGAGTACGCAAAAGCCCAAGAGCGTGCCCAAGCCCAGAACGAGCGCGCCAAAGAGGCACAAGCCAGCAAGTCAAAGGCAGATTCTCGTTGGGATCATTACTCCATTGTGCCTGGCTTCCAGGGCAATGGCGGCCTGACCAACGCCATTTTTGCCGCACTCAACAGCAAGGAAATCAAAGACGCAATCTTTGTCGGGTTGGTAGGCTTTCCTACCGACAGCCTCAATGAAGACAAGAAGGTCGAGATCTATGAGAAGCTTGAGGAGGAGCATCAGGCTCTTGCTGTTTATGTCAACGACAAAGACTTCAACGGCCATTACACCCATTACTGCAAGCGAATCCTGTGGCCCGTCTTCCACTACATCATTCCAGATCATCCCAAGAGCAAAGCCTTCCTCGACCACTCATGGTGCTTCTATGTCAAGATCAACCAAGCGTTTGCAGACAAGGTCATCAAGAACTACAAGCGTGGAGATATCATCTGGATCCACGACTACCATCTGTGCTTAGTCCCTCAAATGATTCGCCAGAAGCTGCCCGATGCACAGATTGGTTTCTTCCTCCACACCGCCTTCCCTTCCTCGGAAGTCTTCCGCTGTCTCGCTGCACGCAAGGAGTTGTTGGATGGTATGCTGGGAGCAAATCTCGTTGCCTTCCAGACTCATGAGTATGCCCACCACTTCCTCCAGACATGTAGTCGTATTCTGTCCGTCGAAGCTACAGAAGACGGTGTTCAGCTTGAGAACCGCTTCGTCAACGTCTGGCAGTCACCCATTGGTATTGATCCCCGAGCATTCACTGCTGCTCGCGATGACCCTGAGGTTCATGAGTGGGTACAGATTATGCAGAAGCGCTACCAGGGCAAGAAGATTATTGTGGCACGCGACAAGCTTGACAGTATTCGTGGAGTGCGCCAGAAACTATTGGCCTTTGAGCTATTCCTCAACAAGTACCCCCAGTGGAGGGAAAACGTTGTCATGATTCAAGTAGCTACTTCAACCACCGAGGACCAGGAACTAGCTGCAACTTGTTCAGAGATTGTCACACGTATCGATGCCGTCCATTCAGCTCTCACTCACAACCCTCTTGTGTACCTGAGACAGGATATTGCATTCTCCCAGTACATTGCACTGCTTACAGTTGCTGATGTCCTTGCCATCACCAGCCTGCGCGAAGGGATGAACCTAACTTGCCATGAGTTTTTGCTTTGTCAAGACGGCCGCGCCAGCCCAAAGAAACATGGCCCTATGATTCTCAGTGAATTCACTGGAAGTGCGTCGATCTTTGGTGGCAATCCGCTCCCAATCAACCCTTGGAACTACAGCGAAATTGCAGATGCATTCAGGTATGCCCTCGACATGAGCAATGCAGAGAGGGAGGTCCGGTACAATAGGATGATCTCTCAGGTCATGCAGCAGACTGGGGACACGTGGGTCAGCAGCCTGAGCACTCACCTTGCTAAAGTGCACGAAGAGCAATTCAGCCGTGATACCATGTCAATTCCTCGCCTCTCGGCAAGCGAACTATCACGTGCCTATAGTGTCTCTAGTAAGCGGCTTTTTATTCTGGACTATGAGGGCACCCTTGCCTCTTACGGAGCAGTCAACAACACTGTTATCGTCAGTACCGAACGCGTGATCGAGGTTCTCAGCGATCTCGTGGGCGATAGTAAGAACTCTGTGTATGTCATGAGTGGCCGCACTGTACAGGAGATGGAACTCATCTTTAACCGCATCCGTGGCCTAGGGCTAATCGCCGAGAATGGGTGTTTCGTTCGCCAGCCTAAGGTAGATGAGTGGACGCAGTTCCCAAATGAACAGAGCACAGTCAGTTGGAAAAATGCTTGCCGATCCATTCTAAAGTACTACCTCGACCGTGTTGAAGGCAGTTACCTCGAAGAGTTCCATTGCTCCTTGATCTTCCATTACGAAAAGGCACGTGATGGTGACTCGTCGAGCCGCCACGCTGGTGACTGTGCTAATCATATCAACGATGCATGCGAACAACAACGTGTGAAGGCTGTGCCAACAAAAGATTCCGTTATCATTGAGCCCATCGACTTCGACAAAGCAACCGCTACACAGCACATCTACACCAAGGTTACCGAAAAACAGCGCCCAGACTTTCTGTTTGTTGCAGGAAACGATCGCAGCGATGAGACTGTGTTCCGCTGGGCGAAGAAATTGAAAGAAGATCAGGCCATTAGAAATGTTCAGACCGTGACGGTTGGTAATCGCAATTCGATTGCCATGTCCACACTTACTAATGGCACCACTGGTACGTTGTCTACCTTCCATCAATCTGCATACACTGATATGATATAGGTCTTCTCAGCGTCCTCACTAAGCTCACTAAGATCAAAAGCCTGTAGAATGGGCGACAATCTAACTCTCATAGTAGAGCTATTCGCTCTTCGGAGTGAGCATGAAGTCAGGTGATCCTACTCTCTGCGGTGTAGGTGGTGCCGCTACACAGTGGGCGCAGTATAGACGTGTAGTGTTGTAGGCGGCAATGCTTGAATGGATGAATGACGACCGGTATGATACAATGATCCCTCAAAGCGGGCATGGCATGGAGTCCTGGACTGGCGGTCATGTTCACCTTTGACTAGTTCCGATTATCAAATAATAAAATTATGAAGACAATACCACGCCCTCTACTGATGCTCGGCAATATATTACCCAAGTCTAAGCCCCATATAGGTTTCCACTACACAACTTCAATATCTTCAACATTCGTTACCAATAATGACTGCGCAAGCGATATGCGCACTTAGGAGAAGTGTAGTGATGCGGCGTGGTACTGTTTGCATGCAAGGCATAGTGGCGCAGCCCAACTCTATGGACTGTGGATTTAATCATACTCTCCCACAAGTATTCTGTCTAGACCAAGGATCAGCTCAGGCGCATTCCAGTATTTGGTGAAGCAAGTATGCCCACATTGACCGGTGGTGGGAGTTGACCGGTTGGGCTGCGGGGTGCCTTGGCCTTGCATGCTAGTGTACATGCATTTGGGCTAGAGGGCCAGCCAGACTAAACGAACAACATGGCAGAACTCGGGCAACAACAGAGTCATAGACTTGGGCACAAAACAGCGCACAGTGGCCCGAAGAGTGAATGCACCAAGTGCTGGCAAAATATTGTGATTCGGATACTTTTTCTGGCATTAAAATAACATGTGGTAAACTAACTACTACAGAAAGGGTATACACGGGTCTCTAAATACCCGTTGCAACGGAAGATTGGCCAGGTCATAAGTCGTTTCGTTGACAAAACGTATTGCGCGAATCGCACTGGCGTGAAAATCGTCAAATAGTAACACTGCGCCAAAAGAAATCGTTTAGAAGTAGTAAGGTAAGTCGAGATACAACAACGCCCAGGCCTCTCATGAAGCGTTGGGCAGCCAGAATGATAGAAGAAACTCACCCACGAGGCGCGATGAGTATTTTGACTGGTTTACGTGGGAGATGCTGACTCGTTGTTGTTGGCGTAGATAATCAGCTACTCGATGTTAGTTCCTGTGGATCGTCGAGAATTTGGGACGGACATACTGTTCTCCCGCACCAACTGTGCGACCTGCCTGATGAAATTGACACTACCTGCATCCCCAAATCCACTCTCTTTTTCCCAGTCGTGATCGGTGTTCAGCAACGGGTTGAGCTTGCGGTTGTACTTCCAGCGGAAGATCTGCTGAATGAAGAGCATCCTGGTATCAATTTCGCGACACGCAATACTGGCCTGGCCCTGTGCGTCACGTGGATCCGTTCCCTCGGTTGTGGCCTTGGTAGACATGACTTGATGAATGGTTTTTTGCTGATCTTCGAGCGCCATACATGTCCCTAGCACAGCGACGAAAGCCGCGAGCCACCTCTCACAGCCCCTTGACGATTTGAATATCTGCTGTAACAGATTCAGAACTGAATTTGTAATTGAGCGTTGGAGCCGAGAGAAGAAGTATTTGAGTTGTCGGTTCGTCATGCGCGGCGATGTGAAATTATCCGCGTAGGCGTTGAGACCGGCATATGAATGCATGCGCTGGAGCGTTGAGTGTTTGCCTTCTTCAGCGATAGTGAGCGTGTGCGACATGATAAACGTTACAACGACGAGACGGAACACTTCGCGGAACAGCTTACTCTGTGGAATGTTAGCATGTAGGCCTAAGCTTAGGGCAACAACAACGTACCTCCTCATCATTCTTGGGCTTGACCCTTGTTATGAGCCTGAATAGCTTTTGCTGAAAATCATTGTCATCCTCCATCCAGCATAACTCGCCAAACGAATCAAGATGGTTGTCCACGATCTCAGTAATATATCTATCATACGTCTTTTCCTCGTTGTGGTTGATATGCACCATGCCCAAGGCTGGACTCTGTTTCCGGACGGCTACCCGCTTATTTGTACGCGGATCAGTCACGTACTGTATCTGCACTAAAAGCTCGCTGCCTTTAGGTACAAATTCGTACACCTTTACGGGGATACGAGGCATGCTGTGCCCACCGCATGTCATATAGACCGTAAACTCCACGTTGCCCCATTGATGAATGTATTGGGAAACAAAATGCTTGAGGTGCGAATCTTCATGCATCTGCGTAACAATGCCGGGAAGGAAGTAGGGCGATAGCTCAACAAGCTTGATGCGGGTACAACCCAAGCCACAGTCTGCATTGGGGCGCTGAGAACGCTTCAAGCACCGCTCGCAAATGTCACCTGGGCCACATCTATCTCTTTGGAGCACGCAATGCCAACAAGCCTGAATTTTTCGCATAGAGTGTGCCCCTTTGGCAACATCGGGTTCTAGGTGGGTACCAAGTGCTCTACCACCGTTTTTGCCCAACGTCTTCATTGCCGCTGAAGTCGACGAGTCGTGCTCTGGCACAACTTCAAAAGTTATGCCGGCAATCTCCCGGGTCGAAGAATAACTGGTTGGGGGAGCAATGCTTTGTGATGACAGCATTTGGTTGAATCGTTGCACGGGGAAGGGATCGAGCATCATTCCCGAATCTGATTGCTGGTACGAATACATTCCATCAGAGCTAGGGCTTCCAGCGGAAGGACTAATTGTGGGCTGTAATGGTGATCTTGGATACTGGCCAATAGAAGAGTTCCCAGATGAGGATGGAGAGTGTATGTTGTCTGTTATGTAGCAATCCGTGAACAAGGAAGATGATGCATCATAGTTGACAAAGATGTTTTGGTCCGGTGACGGTGGTGGCCGAGTCGATTGCACTCCAACCGCGACTATGTTTTGCATAGGCATTTGAGGGATACTCAGCTGCGGTCGGTAAACTAGATTCTGCTGCATAGCTAGGTTGAAGGGTTCCTGAGGTGGTGCTATCTGTTCAGTGGGAGACACAAGGTAATTGGGGTCGGTATAGTTCATGGTCCAAGATTCCACATCATTCAAGTCGTCCCCGTAGCTGACAGAATCAGTTACCGCATCGAAGATGACGCCGCCAGTCCGAGGGGTTATGTGGGACCGAGATGGTCCTTGGCCGTTCCAAGGGTCATGCCGCGGTGGTTGCGTAGTGTAGTTCTGGTTGTAGGTAGTATACTGAGGTTGTGTTATCTGCATACCATGTGCCTGTGGAGGTGGCCCTTGATAGTGCTGATGCTGATGCTGATGCTGATACTGGGATACTTGCTGTGCTTGCGACACCATTGTTGCGTTGAGGGCGGCTTGTACGGCTATAGACGTCAATGATGAGCTCTGGGCGGCTATAAGGCAACTAACCATGGTCACTTATTGTACCTTGCGGCGTCAAGAACATGCCTGGAGCGACTGCAGGAATGCCATTGTGAGATACCTGAGTCGACATGCTTACTACGTTTTGATGATAGAAGTTGCGTATCGATTCCGAGTCGAGCATTTCAACCTCAAACGACTCGTCATTGGGGGTCCTTACAGATGATGGAGAATTAGATAGACTACCATTGTCCCAAAGCATGTGATCAGGGGGCTGATCTTGCGTGGGTTCCGGCGGTCGCGAGGGATTGCGACTAAGCGGAGGTGTGGTTGTCAGAGGGATCGGCGAGAGCCCAGTATGATTAATCAAAGAATCAGTTGGCGTTTTTTCTCGTCCCGTGTCATAGTGGCCATAGGTAAATGTATGAGGGTTGACGTAGAGAGGTTGGTGAAAGCTCTGGTATGGCTCTTGGAACGTGGACATGGCGCGCAAGTGGCCGCTGGGGGCGGCCGGGCAAGACTTAAGATCCGTCAGACCCTGCGCATCCAGCTAGTTCGTAATATGCCTCGTGGAGTGGGTGAAATGCCCAGCGCTCGATCCGCCCAACTGGCGGCCGTTGACGTCGCAAAGTCAAGCGGCTCGTGCGACGACAAGTAACACAAAACACAAGTAATGTCCGACTAGAGTAAATGGCCTCCTACAAGGCTTAGGGGACTCGAGGGAGGGCAGCAAAAGGGCCTCTGGTTCTAGGGCGGCTGAGGTTTAGAAGTCCTCACTCTGCCCCGCGAGGACCGGTGAACAAGCCCCCCGGAAACTTAACTATTGGTTTAGCTGCATACACCTGCACAACACCCGGTGCACCAAACCACAACAGACGATAGTGGCTGCACATCCCCAAATCTGCGACATCGAATGCAAACGAAAAGCGACTGCCGCAGGCGCCACGAGCACATCGGGTCGCATACTCTATTGCTGTTTCGAAATGCTGTCGCAGGGTGCTGGGGTATGGCGATACCTCAGGGCCCATGGAGGCGTTGTGGGCTGCACTGCGCCACGACCGCTAGGCTAGGCTAGCTTGGCCAGGAAGCAGTATTTTGTAAGACGAATCGCAAAGTTGCACAAAAGCTGGTGGACGGAAACAAGGGCACGGGTTGCTTTGGTGCGGCTCTGCTGCGTTGACCGGTGGAGATCTTGACAGCACATTTCTCAGTTACGAAGGAGGTGACATGCTTTTGGAGGAGCTCAAGCCAATCGTTCGCTACGGCAGATGCGCGCCATCAGGTTGCGCTTCTCTCAGTCGCGGGCAGCCGCATGGATGGAAACGAAGTCGGGCAGCCAGCTGCATGCTTGCCCAGCGCCAGCGCACACCTGAGGCGAAGCGAGGTGCAAATGTCGGCGGTTTCCGATGAGTAGGAGTGCCTCGAAGCAGTCAAAGCCGGAGGTAAGATATGGCAATGCCACAATCTTAGTCTTGGCCGTTTGAGCGTGTGTAAGATGAGAATTCTCGTGTTGATGGACTGCCTGCTGGACTGGGTCTAGAGAGTCTAGTGCGGTCGGCCGTCGCTTCGCCAAAAAGCCGTGCTACTAGTTTTCACCGCAACTTTCGTCTCTGCCTTGCGCAGCACGTGGACCGGTGGGTTTCCACATCTTGTCGCTAGAGACAGAACATGTGTTTCCAATCCACGCTGCTGTTTTCCATCGCCCACAATGACGAAAATACCCCCGGTAGACTTGCTGGTCCGGCCAGTGAGATTGGCATTCGAGACAGCTGGTAGTTTTCAACCCGACCTGGCTCATGGCGACTATATGTGCAGAATCGCAGTCTCGACTGCTGCCGGTGCTGGCAGAGACCTGGGTAGTCCAGCTTACACTGACTGCATGCTCCCGCCTGTTCGAAGATCAGTATGTCAATCAAAAGCGTCTGGTGCTGTGCTGGTTTGTTCCGAACATTCCGCTCAGCCAATCATGTGCCATGCCATTTCGGAACAGTTGTCGGACTAATCTTTGCGTGGTGAGAAACCAGTTGGCTAGTAACTCAAGACAGCACTCTTCACGAAATTCATTGCCACACCGTCATAGGCGACGCAGCAATTCAACATGCTGCGGAGAAACGGCAAGCCAAGGTTTGTGATGCTCCCGAGACTTGTCCTCTATCCTGATCCTCAAACAGGTCCTGCGAGCCATGTCGCCTTTCCAAGGTCAAGTGTGACCATGCAACCCCCACCTGTGCAAAGTGTGTTGCCCGTGGCGTAGCTGAGCAAGTAAGATTGCTGTTGCTAAATTGGCATACTTTCATGTTGATCTCTGTTCAGTGCTACTATCATCCCAACCCTATGACTAAGCCCGCTGGGACGCCACGCAAGAAGCCAGAGCCTCGCCGGCGAAAGGCTGACGCTCTGTCCTCAAGTGCGCATTCAGCACGACATACTGGGAGGCTAACACCCCTGACTCTAAATCCCCCCACCCTCCGGAATGAAGTCGGCAACAATGGGGCCAGCAACTCATGGCCAACACCCTCCGACTCTGCTTCGAGGGCGACACAAGCTAGTTCAAATCCCGCAAGGAGTTTCTATTTGGGCTCTACAAGCTACGCCAGCGTCTTCGCCGAAAATTGCCCCTTACCGGATACAGTGCATCAACAGCCATCCGAAAGAATGAGCGTGACTCCTTCATCAGTTGCGAGTAGAAATTTAGGAACTCGTCACTGCCAAATTGGTGTAGGCCATTCAATTATTTCAAGATTAGCTCCATTCTCTTTCTACGAGAAGTCTCTGAACATGTACTTTGTTGTATCAAACGCATCAGCCCTCGTTGGTCCACTCATACTGTCAATGCTACCCCAACTTCGAGAAGATATCCAACAGCTTTTAGCGCCAGGTAATGATTCATATCAGATGTATACTGATATAACCAAGAATACCGCCAAGCCTTTCAAAGTACCACCTACCATGCTGCCATCTGAGTTTCACACACTCGTTACGGGCAGTAATCTGCGTTGGGAGACTTTAGGCTTGATTCTAATGGTAGCTGCTTCTAATGCACAGTATACCTCTCCAACTGACCCTGTCTTTACACTCGAAAACGGCAGAATACTCGACAAAGATGATTACATTGAAGACATGATCCAGGCAGCCAATGACTGTATTACCCTGTGCCAAGTCCACGGGGCAGTTAATGATGTTATGGTATGGCTGGTCTACACTAATCTGCTTGTATACAGTAACTTCTACGGAGATAACCGTATGTTTCCTTCTCTAACCTCTATCATACCTCTCTCGCTGACCGCAAACAGACCATGGTACCTGGCGACGTCTAGGAGAGTCTATCTCGTGTTTATATGCTACTGGAATGCACTGCGAATCTGAAAACGTAAATTCCGAGCCAATTTTCCTTCGTGAGGCGAGAAGGAGGATATATGCCTCCGTATACCGATCGGACAAGACACTTGCAATATTCTTCGGCCGACCCCCAATGATGGCCTGGCGATACAGTGATCGAAGGCAGCTGCTAGATATTAGTGTTGAGGAACTTTGCTCTGATGATCCAAAGGTTCTCAACAAAGCTGTCTCAAAGTTAGATCACGCAGGCTGGAGTACTGAGGGCAAATTGCATCAATCCTCATTCATCCGATTGAGATGCCAGAACGGCGTATTCAAAGAGCGTCTATTGGAACAATCACTTGCAGGTGAGAAGGACAGTGATATCGTTCACAATCTTCAGTAGGTGAACGCGAGCTAATATATATTTGCGATTGCTAACCGCCACAGTTCAATATCTTCAGAGTGCATGCGATTTTGGGAGTCTGTGCCGGCTCATTTACGTTACGATACGTATACCGAAGATGCTGCGTGGAAGGGGTTGGGCCCCGGCATCGCTCTTCGACTTATCGCTGCATACCTGGAGTATCTCCATATGCATTTCTCAATTCAGAGGATGCTGTACCGCCTCAAACAACACGCTCTACCAGCCCTACTTGAAGTATCGCTGAAGCTACTCTCAACATCCCTGGTCTGCACCAAGGTGAGTAACGGTCTTTATGAGACTCGACGACACCTTCCCACGATGATACTATTCTATTGCTTCCCAGCTGCGGGTATCTTGGCATTAGAACTTCGGCGGTGCACAATCGAAGGCACATCGCTTCCCAGCACTGTCTCTCGGGCTGATGTGATTCGCAACTTATCCGTACTCATATCCTGTCTGGAATGGATTGTGCTGCCTGGGGACGGTAACCATAAGCTTTGCAACGAGTTAAATAAGATGCTCGCCATGGTTCTAGACGAGGTGCTGAACTATCAGCCACATAATACGAATGCGCAGAGGGGAGATAGCGATCCTTTGATTGGGGCTGGGAACAGCTTTTTCGATCTACCATTAATTGACGGCATGGAGCCTATACCCACGGAGGCGGAAGACTTTCTAAATTGGTTGGACAATGCCACTTGGAGTAACAACGTCACTCTGTTCTGAATGCTCAAACGCACACAAAAAAAGTCAAATTCATATCTATACATCGAAAGGTCTACACTGCCTCCCTTGGAATGCACGACTATTCGATCCCCATAATAAATCAAAACGCCTAACATCAAATAGCACGTCCCTTCTACCCTACGGGATGTGTGGATCTGTCTCGATACACCGATCGCATTCACAAAGTAGAGAAGTATGATGCACGAGCGGCGCTCTTTGCTTCGCTCTCTGCTATTTCTTTATCTTTGTCTGCTTTCGCATTCGCATGGGATGACGATAACGGGGTTCCCGTCGCTGGATAATGATCAGATCACCATAGAATTAATTTTAATGATACAAACTTACACTTCCCAGGTAAGAGCTTTGCTATGATGCTCTTCGAGGTTGACTTTACAGATGCCAAAGATTGCCTGTCTGAGGTGGTGTAGGGAGGAGGTGCCGAGGAAGAATCACAAGTTGACAAATCGTGGACTGTGTTTGACGAGGGCATATCGATACAAGGATAGCGCACAGTTGAATAGGAGTAAGTAGGAGCAGTAGTTTCCAGAGTATCAATGTTTCTCGCGAATATCGATGTGACCGAGTTGCCCTTGTGATACTTTCGTACAGTTGCCCCCCTTTCACCTGTTTATATATCTCATTGCTATGCTTACATGCTTACACCCTCCCTGTCTTTATGCTTCAACTCGGAGTTAACTATCACTGCATGGCAATGTATTTACAGCCCCTAGATGCATCTAAGTTAGGCAACAGTATTATTTTGGAGAAGAACACGCCACAATCCTCGACCATTCGCTCAAATCTACACCGATGCCGCTTTTTTGCACACCGGCGGTCCTCGATTGGTGCCAGCAGAGGGCAGCTTCGGCATTTGAGATCTCCTTGTCAAGGCATTCTAGATGGCTCCGAGGCAAGCAAGCTCGGATTTACTGGCAAATAGCATAGGCTGTATCTAACGGTGTACTGATTAGGTATAGAGCCGGAATGGAATGCATGCCGAACGGTGCAGGGGTTTGGCTTGAATGTGAGAAAGGCTTAATCCGATGTAATTAAAGGGCGCGAGGGCTTCTTTTTAGTACTAACAATAAAACCAAGAGAGCAATTGTAACATGATTAGATTCAACGGGGTTTGGGGTGTTGCCCCCGAAATCTCCAATCTGGTTACGTGGTCCAGGCATCAGTAGGAGGAACAAAGTCATTGAAGGCGGTGGGACTATCCGTAGCCCATCGCTTCAGGGTATTAGGTATTCAGCTGGAACAACGAATAAAAATGGAATTACATCGAGGCCCTTTTCGGCGCATCCTGTTGCCATTCTACCGTGATACTCGAGGCAAGAACTCCCTTTGTTCAAACGAGTAGTTACTAATCCTCGAAGAAGAGCTTTACATAGGCAGATAAGTTTGGAGATGTACCAGGGTCTATTACTTCTGATATTGAGGTTCATGTGCTAACGGAAAGGTGGTTCTAGGCGGACAGACACGTGACGGTCCCCGCATTTGGGTGCCAAGGGATTAGGGATCGCCCGAGAAGCGCGTCAACCTGGGCACTTCGACGTCATACCAAAATGAACAAGCTTTCCACACGCGGCATCGGCACTGACGGCTCTGGTGCAACGAATTGGGTCAATTACAGGATGCCAATGTGGATCATGAAGGTCACACCTATGGTCAAGATCCCTGCTACTACGCTTGTACCTACGTCAATTGTAAATGCACAAACGAGAAAAACTGGTCTGCCTCGTTACTCAAGCTCCCGTCTATGATTCTTGTTTTTGCCCTTGATCTTCCATAGCGACTTATTCGCGCCTCATGACCAAATAAAGCCTCAACTACCTAGCTAATCCACCAGACTAACCGGTTCCCCCCCCCCCGTGAACCCAGCTCTTGACCACCGACCCTAAAACTGCCCACTATGTCAGGTGTCGACGACGTAGAGGACCAGCGCAGGTCCTTCAAGGCGCCGCACAATGCACGTAATCCCATACCTACGGTCAAGAAGTATCGCGAAGAGAAACAGCGAAGGGAAGATGAGTTTGGTCACCCAGATGAGGGGGTTGATCAAGATGGACGAAGCAAACGCGACAAGCTCGATGATGCATACAATGCCTTTACTGGCAAAGGCAACGACGAGATCAATGATGGAAAGGGTCCATACCAGGCGGAGAACAAGAACTTGCTGGCGGCTCAGGATGTAGACATAGCAGAGGATCATGCTGGAGATACGGTGAATCGCAAGGACCAGAGCCTGCCTCAGGATACAGATGACGATGAGGATGCCGAGGACACTACACAAGGCCGTTTACACGAGTCGGATCCCAAAAAGGCACGCAAGCAGATGAAGAAATTCAGCGCTGACGGCACGGAGCGCGAAGTAACCGATCCTGTGACACATCTGCCAGTCAAGATACATGATTTTACAGATAAGGATCTGAAGAGGACAGAGAAGAATGCACCGCCAGTTGGATCAGAGCCTAGGACAATGACTGGCATAGCCGCCGTCAACAAAAGCGATGAGTATCTAGAGGACGAAGAGCAAGAGTCAAGAGACTCGCACGCCGCGATGGAGGTCCTCTTCCCTCCCCCCGACTTCGACATGTCAAGGACAGAAATTACGACTGTCTACTCACACGCGTTGATGGTAGGCCTAGCAGCAGTCGCCATAGGCTTGATAATCGTGGACACACTCTTCTGGCCCACACGTCGCATGTCTGGGTGGAAAGGGCAAATATGGAAGGCCATTCAGCTCGTAACAATGATGCTTGTGGCAGGAGGTATATCGCTCTTTATGCGACAGTATGCGCGCAACCGGATCAGGAATGTTTGGGATGTAGAAGTCTGGCATGCAGAGAGAAGGCGCGGTAAAAAGCTCGCCAAGTCTCAGACTGCGGAGAGTACGCAGTGGCTCAACTCGCTGTTCGCCTCTGTCTGGCCTCTTATCAACCCTGACTTGTTCACGAGCATCTCAGATACTCTCGAGGCAAGGCTGTCCGATATATTGTCAAATTACTAGCTAACATTGACAGGATGTTATGCAAGCTTCATTGCCCAGCATGGTTCGTATGGTAGCAGTTGAGGACATTGGCCAGGGAAGCGAGGCTCTTCGGATACTTGGTATTCGATGGCTTCCCACAGGTGCAGCCGCGCGATCTGTCAGCGCAGACGGAAAGCTAAAATCTTCGAGCGAGGAGAAAGACAACCGAAAAGTTCAGGATGATGGCGAAGGCCAAGGGCAACTTCAGCGAGCAGACACAATGGAGGCCGAGGAGGGCGATTTTGTCAACATGGAGATTGCGTTCGCCTATCGACCATCAACCGGCCGAGGGATCAAATCACGGGCCAAGCACGCACATCTCTTCCTTGCATTCTATCTACCTGGAAGTGTCAAGTTGCGCAAGTTTATCTCTACTTTAATTTTCGACATCTACTAACACCCTGTAGCTGTTTGGGTTGAGTTGACTGGTATCGTAGGTGTAGTCCGCGTTCGATTGCAACTATGTCCAGATCCCCCTTTCTTCTCCATCTGCACCTTTGCTTTCCTTGGCCAACCAAAGGTAACGCTCTCTTGCGTGCCTCTAATCAAGAAGGGTCCCAACCTCATGGACGTGCCGCTACTCAGCAGCTTCGTGCAGTCTTCGATCGATGCGGCGCTTGCGGAATACGTGGCTCCAAAATCCATGACACTGGATCTAAAGGATATGATGATGGGCGATGACTTCAAGAAAGACACAGTAGCTCAAGGTACGCTGATAGTCCGAATCAAACATGCATACGACTTTAAAGAGGGAGATGGAGGACTCGGTCCGCTTAAGGAAGGCTCTGCAGATCCGTATGTCAGCGTGGGCTGGGCGAAGTTTGGGAAACCAGTGTGGTCAACGCGTGTGCTGCAGAAAAACATGGAGCCTTACTGGGACGAAACATGCTTTATCAACGTTACACCTCAGGAGCTAAATGTAGAAGAGAGGCTGCGACTGCAGCTATGGGACTCGGATCGCCTGACTGCCGACGACGACCTTGGTCGTATTGAGCTGGACCTCAAAGAGCTCATGAAGAGCGAGGAGACCAATGGCAAGATCCACGACCGAGAAGATGGTTTCAAGGCTATGAAAGCTGGTAAAGGCATGCCCGGAAGGCTGAGTTGGAGTGTCGGTTATTTCTCAAAGACCAGGATTACGGATGATCAACTGGCGGCCCAGGAAGAAGACCCAGAGGTGAACGACATAGATCAACTGAAGAAAAAAGTCTATCAGGAAGCCGCAAGAAAATTACGCGAAGCGAGCGCAGACCACCAAAGAGAAGTCGAACAGCAGAAAAAGGAAGATTTTCAGAATCGTCAAAGTGAACTGATTATCGGCTCACCGCCATCTCGAGACTACCCATCTGGTATCCTCAGCATTCAGATTCACCAAATCACGGGCTTGGAACTCGAGGTTCTCAACAAGAATAAACATAATGAGGAAGCAGAAGCAAGTGATGAGGAGGAACAAGGCGATGATCTCCCATCCTCGTACTGTACTATCATCTTGAACCATAAGAAAGTGTTCAGAACACGCACAAAACCAAAAAACAGCAAGCCATTCTTCAATGCTGGCTGCGAACGCTTTATCCGCGACGTGCGCAATACTGAAGTCCACATTGCAGTGCGCGATGCCCGTGTTCACGAAGACGATCCACTCCTGGGCATCATCTACCTCCCGCTCGAGAAGGTTTTCCACAAGCGCAGCCAAATCAACTCCACATTCCCCTTATCAGGCGGTGTCGGCTATGGGCGCGCTCGAATATCCATGGTATTCCGGAGTGTACAATGCCAATTGCCCCAGCAAATGCAGGGCTGGGACTATGGCACTGTCGATGTATCCCCTACGATCAAGGGCATCGACCTTCCCACCGATCTCCGGAAACTCCGACTAAAGGTTCGCAATCGCACAACTCGAGGCAAGATGCAATCACGCAGCGACAACGAATGGTCAACCAAGAATAACAAACCAATCCGTTTGCCCATTCGCATGCGCTATTGCGCCCCTCTAATCGTCGAATTTCGCCAAGACGCTGCCCTCCGCGACCACACGTCCGCCTTCGCCATCCTCTGGCTCAAAGACGTCCCCGACAATGAACAACAAACCCTCCGCCTGACGGTCTGGAAAGGTGACCTTAAGCGTGCATCGGAAAACATTCTCCTGTCGTATGGCGAAGCCGTCGGCACCATCGAAGTATGCCTGACATTCTGGTCCGGCCTCTCGGGCTACCACGAGAAATTTGCAAAAGGCGACCGCCATGTCGCGCAGGTCATGGAAGTGCTCGACGTAGCCAGCGACCAAGAGTGGAGCGAATGGGACGACATCGACACGTCGCAGCCCAACCTATCCACTTCGTCCGACTCCTCGGATTCTGAAGACGGCGACGGTGACGACGATGACGATAAGCCGTTTCTGCCGGATTTCTTGCAAAAGGGTAAGAAGGATGGAAAGCTGCGGGAGAATGGGGAGAGGGGCGTCTTGGATCAGGTTAATGATTACGAAACGGGTGCGAAGCATTTGCATCGGAAGAATAGGGGGGTTATGCAGTGGAAGGGCCCGAGGACGTTGGCTTGGATGAAGCATGTTGGGGATCGGGGCAAGCACAAGATGAAGGGCTTGTTTGACCATCATGAGAGGACGGGGGCGGGGATCGAGACGGAGGCGTAAACGAGTGTCGTGAGTGCGGTGCTTCTCGGCGTTTGAGGGAATTTAGGGAATGGCAATGCAATCATGGTAAACGCTGTTCAATGATGTCAAATGGATGGATCATGGCGGTAAAACGGATTCGCAAGAGACAGATTAGGTGTATCGAAATATATTCATTTCAATTTCTGCCGTCGCTAGTTTATCAGCGAGAGTAGAATTTGGTCCATCACTTTCCACCATGCCCCATGTCTCCTGAGACATTCCCATTTGGTCATATCATTAGAAGGAAAACCATAATAATATGTTATACACAAGCCCTCTTCTCAATCCCTCAACACCACTCAACCAAACCCTGTGAAACCTTGCGCGTTGAATATATCAACTGGAGCTTGGTTTCCCAGGGTTGATACGCCAGCCGGCTGCCCGCCCACTTGCCCCTGTGTTTGAGTATCATTCAAGAACCAACTCCAATCCTGATCGATATCCATGGGCATATTCTGCCACGTGAAGTTGTTGGTCGGCAACGGGAAGTTGTTCATCGAGTCGTCGTTGATCTGCGTATTGACGCCCGTAACCCCCTCATCGGTATTTAGATTGTCCCAATTGTAAAAGCCGTTGTATGTTGCGAACGGAGAGGGGTCTCCCGAGCCTGGGAAGGGGAAACTAGAGGTGTTGGAGTTATTGTTGGTACCTGATGATAACGAGGTCTTAGGAGTTAGGGCAATGGCTGTTGGATGCGAGAAGAGGTCCGAGCCGGCCGTTGAAAGGTGGTCAGATGATGGCGTATTTATGTATTGTGTTGTTACTGGGCTCCGTGCCGCTGCCAAGGAAGCCGCTGCGCCAGCTTGCTTTTGTTGCTTTTGGTTAAGAGCGTTAGGATGACATGGGATATTTGGCACGACGACCTTGCCCCCCTTCCTGATCGAAATGGTTCCAAAATACGGAATCACAAAATCATTCTGGTCACAATCCTCGACGCACGCGTTCCCCTTGAACTTGCTCATCATCTTCTCGAGCACTTCTGCTGATTGATGTGCCACTTTACCGCCTTTTTCGCTCGATGCTCGACGGAATATATCAATACTAATCTCAATGAGACGAATGTCGTTCTCGTTGTCTTTTGCACTTATTCCCTGGGCAGTGAGGCCAAAGTTCAGAAGTCCAATTTGAATGAGTACAGCAGCGGTGAAGCCAATGAAGTCGATGGCTTTGCATTCGTAGAGAGGTTGTACTGTGCCAATCCGCATGGCCTGGTAGAGACGGAGGACTTCTCGTGAACCATTGAGACAGGCTGTGCGAGAGTATGTGAAGCGGGGATTGGAGGCAGATTTCAGCATGAATGGAAGGTGTAGATAGACACGGATCTGATGAAAGCATATTTGGCCCATGAGCTTTTCTCGGAGCTCAGCGGCATTGTTTTCCGGATCGGCGAGAAGCTCGGAGTAGTCAAGCCATGCAGGATCTAACTGCTTCCAAAGGTCTTCGAGCTCCTGGTCAAGTTGTAAAGCCCAGGCAAATGACTGTTCTGCTATGCCTTGATTACGATCAATGACTCGACCAGCAAGTTGCGAAACCTTGGTTATAGCGTTCAAAGGATGAATATACTTGCCAGTGCCAAGATCAGGCATAGTCAAGTCACAATGTGAGTCGCTAATGCCATAGGGCAAACCGAGGAGAAGAGAGATAAATCGATCTCCATGGTATAACGCCCACCAAATGCTCTCATGAGCAGCGGATGAAGTGCGCTTGCGATGTAATCCCTATCGTTGTCAGTCTCAACACCGGACTTCAAAAATGCTATACATACCATAAGCTGAGCATACATGAGTCCTTTACGGTAGGCAATCCAAGCTCTCCGTGGTTGGCCGATGTCTGCATACCACTTCGACTTCAGAATGAGACACTCCATGCCTTCCAAGCTGGAAGCGAACTCATCATCAGATAGCACCCATCGGTCGACAACGTCGATATACTTTTCCACGTCGTCGGTATCATCAGTTGAACATATGGCGACAGACAGTACGACGGTCGCGATGGCGCCCATATTTCCAGTAGATATAGCATGTGTTGCAAATTCAGCCAATGTCTGATTCGGCCCAGAGGTACCACTACATTTCCGTCGCCACGTCTGCCACCACTCGCTGTTGCTACTGAAGAGCTTGGCAAGTTGATCGTAGGGTGGGAGCATGGCGACAAGAGCTTGCTTTGCCTTTTCTCTTTTTGCAGACCGGAGTGGTGAGTCTCCTGCTAAATTATCTTGGTGTACATTTGTGAGGGTGTAACGATCATCACCTAGTGTTGTCGCCTTCGGCAGGGTTGCCTTACGACTTGGGTCACGAGCATTGGCCTGCTCTTCGGCATCGTTGATCTATCGCAGTCAGCATGGACAGGTCACGTGCGGATTGAGCGACAACACACCGCATCTTCAAAGACCGATAAGATTGGGATGTGGTGCCCCCTATTGGAAGGTACCCGTTGATTTTGCGGAAGGAAACTTGTCGAATTCTCTCTGGACAACGGGTTCGACGAGAATATATCTTTGTTGCGTAGCGAGGGTGCTATGGGTGACGAGGTATCCGCATGACTTATGCTTTGACTTCGGCTTTCAGACTTGATAATATCCTTCTCGCTAAGTAGCCCATCGACAAGAGCCTCTAGTCGTGATACTCGTTCGCGGAGGTTCTTCCTATGATCAACGACAACGTCTGAGGTGGCATTCTCCTGGTCGATGCATCTACTGCCTCGTGCAAAGCATTCGGAGCAGACATCTGGATTGTCGGGTTGATAAATGCATCTGATCTTTCGGCGACGACCTGTAGCAATTAGAAAGGTTAAATGGGATGAACGATGAAAATTAACGAGGCAAGCATAAGATCATGATGAGCTAGAATAGATGATAGGTTGTTGATAGCATGTCGTAACTGGCACGTCAATGTAGTGACTGGATACCACCTACATTCAAAACAACTATGCGTCCCCTTACGCATCTTTTTCCTCGTCGGCAATGTCTCCTCCTTAGGCATCCTGACTATGTTCCGCACCTATCCACCAGCTAAGTTTCGGCTTTTGTGCAAGAAATTCGTCCGAACAAGCTAGTACGCCTCTAGCCACGGACGACAGATCGAAAGGTGGTATATGAACAATCGCTGCTGATTCAGGACAGTTGTAATAGTACAAATACCACGATTGAAAAAGTTGACTGAGGAAAAGAACAGATTGTAGCGCACTTGCTGGTGGTGGTGACGAAAGAGCGTTCGCGGATGCGGCGGACGAAAGGTTCGTCCGAGTTGCCGGTCAGCTAAAGCAAAGTGCTGAATAATGCAGTGCAACAACCTTGAATGGACTACTGCTGACAGAGTGATGACCTTGGAAATCAGTAGAACCATATAAAAAGCCATGTATTTTAGGCAGACATATTTTTTGCCCTGCGCTCTTGAGCGGATTCGCGGGATTATCGGGATCATTCTGCAGTATCTCCTATTTGGGCGGGGGATTGCGAGCATTCGAGACGAATAAGATTTGATAGTGTGCTGCCTGAATCTCGATGTAGTTTGGTCACGGCTTCGGAGTTCAAACCAACGCCGACTTCCGGCTCTTTATCATTCTTCTATTGTGCTTTATTCACGTGATTTGAAGCTCGGTATCTGGACTATCTATCATATGGTTTTCGACAAGGGGAAATGGTCATACGGTTTCCACACCATGAATTATTGTATTCGTTTTACAACCGGCAGCCCATGGTCTTTAGTAAAGGTTGCTCCTACCCCAAGACTTCTTCTGTCTCCTCAATGATCTCCTCGACAATCTCCTCGATCTCCTCCAAATGCCCATCATCCGCGACACCAGGGGTCTTGCCCTTGGCGGCGCTAAGCTCAAGATCTGCACCTTCATCCTCGAGTCTTCGCAGAACCTCTTCACGCCAAAGTCTCCATTCCTCGAGTTGCTCCCGGCGCGCTTCCACCACAGCGCGGTTGGCCGAGCTTTTCTTTGCGACATCTTGCTCGTCAAATACCTTGGAGTAGTTGCGTAGGTTCTTGCGAATGTCGGCTTGTTCTTCTTTAGAGAGTAGTGTCGGGGGGCGGGGTCGCCATAGAAGTTGCTTGAAGCCGTCAATGTGCTCCTCGCGTAGAAGTGTGCCCTTGAAGTCATACAGGTGGTATCCGTTTTCCATGCGGTGGCGGAAAGCGCTTGCGACTGTAGCGACATAGCGGCCGGTAGGGTCCCATTCAATGTCGGTGACACCGTAATGCTCGACGGTTTCCATGAGCTGCAGGTTGGCACTAAGCTCCTTGTCGCCCTTTTCTGATTCATCTTTGGCCTTCTCGAAACTGAGATCCCAAAAGTCGAGTTCGAAAGACTGTTGCGATTGGAGAGCGGCTACGACGACGAAGCGGCCCTTGGGCGACCAGTAGATGGCATTACTGTTCTTCTTGTCTGCTGTGCGAATGTGACGGAAGTTACCCGGAGCACCGCCCTTCAGTTTCTCGGGGGCGAAGAAGGAAACGGCCGTCTTTGGGCCGACAGCGGCATTGGGAATGACTTCGCCGGTGGTGATGAGGACGAACCGGTTGCCCTTGGGCTCCCAGGCGAAGTTGATGACGGTGTCCTTGATGGAGTCGACAACTTCGACCGGCACGCCCTTTTCGCGCACGCGGAAGATCTCGAGGTTGGTAGCAAGTGACTTTTTTGATTTGGAATGGCGGTCAACCTTGACACACACGTAGGCGGCATCGGACTGCCAGTGTAGCTTGGCGTCTGAGACGTTGAAAAGGTTCCGTGTGCGGACGATTTCTTTGGAAGGAATGGACATGAGGCCGACCTTGGCGGGGTTGCTGCCGAGTTCGGGGGTCCAGTAGCAGAGGAGTTGCTCGTACGTCTTGATGCCATCGCGCTTAGGGGTGGCCGGGGCCCACTCGAAGTCCATAACGCCCTCAATCTTGATGGATGTCTTGTCGAGCAGGTTCATGCGCGGCAACTCGTAGACGGCAATCGAGGCGCCTTGGGTCATGCGCGCAACGTACTTGTCGTCAGCAGACCACTTGAACGTTGGCCATTGCATCTTCTTCTTGACCGGGTTGCCCTCGGAATCAGTGCCGGCGGGCACATCGATGGTCTGAAAGGAGCGCAGGGGCTTTCCGGTGGCAATGTCCCAGATGATGTAGTTCTTACCGTCCTCCTCCAGTGACAGCGAGGGGACCGGGTGGTTTTCATCGACCTGCAGTGGGCGATGCGACCAGGTGGTGAGATAGGCTTCGCCGGGGGAGTAGTCGACCAGATTGACGCCGGGATGGGCAAAGCGCTTCTGTCTGCTCCATGCCTTACCGCCCCACAGCTGAACACCCTGGGCATGCATTGAAGTAAGGTAGGTGCCGCGCGGCGACCACTGGATGAACGACTCGGTCCAGTTCTCGCGGTCGACAATAGGCTCAGGCGCCTCGTCCTTCTCGTTGTAGAAGACGCCGACCTTCTCGGCGCGGTAGAAGGCCATCTGGTCGCGGCTGTCTGGGTCGCCGAGCCACCAGCGCAGATGTTCCTTCTGCTCAAAGGGAGCGATGGTGGGCGGATGGTACTCCTCGTCGATGCGGCCCTCCCTGCCGTAGCGGTCGATGTCGGTGAGCTTGTTGACGGCCATGGTGTGCCTCTTGTCCAGCGCGGTGCCGTGCAGCTGCTTGACTGCCGCGACCGCCTCGGCGGGGGCGCTGTACTCGACAAAGGCATAGCCCTCCGTCTTGCCGCTGTCGCCCACGGGCATGTGCACGCCATCGTCCTTGACCCGCCCTACGCTGTTCAGCTTGCGCAGCACAAACTTGACCAGCTTAGCCTTGCTGTCCTCGGGCACCACGGGCAAGCCATCGATGACGACAAAGGCATCTAGCCCCTCGTCGAGCCGCACCTGGAACTGCTCTTCAATGTCGGCAAAGTCGATTTGAGATTCATCGAATTCATCATCCTCCAGTGGGAGGTTCTCGTAGGAAGGGGCCATCGTGGGGTCAGGGCGGGGTTGATGTTTCTGCTGTATCTGCGCCGACGATAATTCAAAATTCCAGTGGTGCGGCGAGCGCTAGTGGGGTGTCACGTGCCAGAACCACTCGCAAGCAATCGGTACCTGCAAGGGGGATGGTAATTGTCAATTCTCACTCTTACCCAAGCCACGGCAGTCGCGCCACACCATGCCCGTTTCACCCCCAAAGTCATATCGTACAGCGCGCCGAATATCCAACCCTGCCTTACAGGCAAATAATCAGGAAATAGACTCCAAACCCCAGAAATAACCCCTTCTCTACTCGTCCAAGCATGAATTCGTCACATCTTCCTTTGCGCTTGACACCATATCTATCGTCCGTCTTCGTCATCCGCTTGAAACCCATCGCATAGTGCGGTATGTCACCCAGGGAAGGTATATACCAGGGGTGGAAGGAACGTCGTAAGCAGAGGCGCCCTCTATGAACCACGCTTACCATCAGATGCATCTGAGTTGGGTGTCTTGACCAGTCTGCCGCTGGCCGACACGCGTTTCTGCAGCCGTGCTTCGCGCTCTCGAGCCCTCTCTGAAGGCGTGCTGCCGTTGCCAGCCAAGATGGATGGCAACTGGGGCAGCGTGTCAGCATTCGAGGCAGGCAGACTTCCAATCGCGGCCGGTTCCATGCGCTTGCCCGCCCGCTGTTCGCTTTTGAACTCGAGATAGGACCGGGCGGAAGGACTGAGGGGAATGGGTGCGGGCTGTGAAGGCAGCTCAGCACCATTCTGGAGAAGCAGTTCAGCTACAGAAAATGGCTTTCGATTCGGTTGCGGTGTGGTTGGTCGAGCGCCAGGGTTCGGAGAGGTCGCCGGCGACGCTGAAGCCGAGGGAGATGCTGGGTCGGCTGCAGCAAGCGCCAGAAACACAACATGAGTGCCCCGAGATCGGTCACGTGAGTTGGCATTTGCCCGAAGAGCCAGTGCATACAGTACGCCCGCAATGTCGTTTTTCTTAACCGAAGCTATCAACGTCTCTTCAGGGGTAGCATAGTGGGATGTAGTAGGCGAGATTGGAGCCACATAGGCTCGGTCAGCGTACTTGGACGTGATGAAGTGAAGTCTCTGCTCTCGTGTCGACATGGGCCCAGGCTTTGAGGCTTGGTCCAGTCGAGCTTCCCAAGTCAGGTTGCTGGTGCGGTTGCCGATCTTGAGCAGTATCTCCACAATGTCTGGGGTAAAGGACGTTACATCCAAGGTTAGCGAGCGCACCTTCGAGATATGTGTGCCAAGTGATCGGTGGATGCCGCTGCACTCGATGCAAATGATGATTCCCAGGTTGATAGACACCCAATCAACCTTGATCTCTGAGCCACAGTCTGCGCACACCTTGTTACTGGGATCAGCATCTCGAACCTGTTTCAGGAGCTTCCCATCTTCGGCAGACTCTTCCCTTCGATAACTTGGCCGATCGCCAACAGTAGCATGTCTGGCAGGCGATTTCGAGTTGTAGTTGTTGCGATGAACCGATAACGATGGGCTCTTGCCGGTTAGGACCGATGCTATGTCGCGACGAGTTTGGCCAGGCAATGAATCGGTAGAAGGTCTGTCGTTCTTACCCGCACTCTCAACAGCAGTCTGTAGGGCATTATTCACCGCATTTATCCACGATTTCATGTCGTCTTCGTTGGTGGCCTGGTAAACCCGCGTGTACTGAGGCGTGATAACCTCGAAGCAGAACCGGCGATCTGCATTTCGTGCCTCACGAACCGAAGCCATTCGAAGATCAATTGGTTCCATGTGTATTTCCAGGCTCTGCTTCCAATTGGTATACTCCGAGAGCTTTCCTTGATCAAGGACAACCCAGAACCTAAACGTCGTCAGTCAATACCTACTCAATTGGGATCTCAAGAGGCTTACTTATGCCAGGCTTGCTTATTCAACCCCTTGGGATCAACATGACTTCCTGGTCTACTCAGTGCCCAAAGGAGGCCTTCTTTGCGGTGGGCACCATGAAGTCCTTCTGGAATTCCAGTGAAATCCTTCTCTTCCAGATCTCTGATCCCTTTGAACCTGTCTGCTTGCGGGGTTCCAGTAGCTAGACTGGCCTTTCCGACCTCCGGACTTTGCGGAGAAGTGACTGTAGGCACACTTTGCGACGACGTTACTTGTGGAGGGTTGACGGTGCTCTGAAACACTGGCACTATGCTCGCCTTCCTCCCAGGAAGTTCGGCGTCCGACTTAGAGGTTACCTTAGACGCACTTCCATTAGCGGCCATTATAGGAGCGATTTGCTGCGACGAAGGCTCTTCATAATTCTTCTGTGTCTTTTCAAGCGCCCGCCTCTTCTCCTCTCGTTCAGTCCTTTGGATCTGGAACTCTTTGTCGGCTTCCTTGACTTCAAGGCTGAGGGCTTCCAGTTGTGGGAGCATCGTATCGATCTTCTTGGCCGTAGCCAAGTAATATTTTGCCTGTGAGTCCGCGTACCGTGTTAAATGCGACAAAATATCTTGATCCTTTCTGCCACCATGAAGATCCTGCATGAACGAAGAGTAATCAAAACGCCTGAGCTCAAAGTTTCGCCGTTTCGATTGGTATTTCGAGTCGGTCTCAGCCCGCTTCTTCTCTTTCAAAGTGTCTGTCCGTTGGCCAAGGTAGCGACCAAGATATTGGTAGTAGTCCTTGCTCTCCTCTTCGAAAGCTTTCCTTTTGGTCTCAGCTTGCTTTATGTCGATATTATATAGCTTGTATATTGGGTCGATGATGGACTTTTGTATGTTGGAGGTGTTGGTACGTTCATATGCAAGAATCTCCTTTGCAATCTTGTCAAAGTAGTTGTCGATGGCAGGTTGCACGGCGTTCGCATTCGACGACGAAGCTTCTTTCAACGCGTCGATGAGGTCGGACATGGCGTTGTTGCAATTTCCCTGCGCCTCCAGAGCAGATTCAGCTCGCTTCAGAACCTTCTTCCATCGCGCGCGCATATTGCCCGTCTTTTGCTCCAACGACTTCATGGTCGCCCTAAACAGAGGCCCATCTTCTGTCTGGCTCAGATCCTCGCCAGGCCGTGATACATCAAGCCTGGGTTGTGTGCTATTGCTTGCCAGCGTGGTTGCCTGGCTGGGTACCAAGCCCAACGCATTTTCAGCAACGGGTTCAAAAACGGGCGATTTTGGAGGTATACTATCCCACTCCTTGTTCTCATCTGCCGAATCGCTGACACGCGATTCCATCGACTGCGCAGACGGAACGCGCAAACGGGGAGGAACGCCCAGATCTAATACTCTTGGAGAGGAAGGTGGTGGGCTTTGAAGGAGCCGCGAAGTGTCTACCCAAGTTAATTAGATGACCTTTCTTTGTGAAAAGGCGTGCACCTACTTTGTACCCAAAAAGCGAAATTTGCTAATGTTGATAACTTGTGCGCACGTTGGTCATACTCGACAAACTTCGTCATGTCAGCAGTCTAGGACTAGTAGAAGCGGAGGATATACGAACGCTGCAGCTGGTACGCCAGCCTCCGCCTCGGCTTTCGTTGACTCTGGGAGGTGTCCATTTCCAAGACCACTGAAACTGCACTGACGAGCTTCCACCTGTTGTATAGTCTCCAACCAGCTCAACTTGTGGGTTCTTGTGCAAGTTGGGGTTGGCCTGGAACTCCCTTGTGACCAAGTTTTCCAGGTCTTTCGAGCTTGAGGCAAAGACAAAAGTCAGGCCGTTGATGACGGTATCGACCAAGCCAGACACGGTGGTGGGGGATGTGTTGTTTGCGTTGTAAACACTGGGTACGGCGAGGTACTGTCGAAGGATGAATGTAAAGTTGAACGTCAACTCTTCGTCATTAGGCAGTCGTATGAGGAAAGACGGAGGGCCGTCGCTTAGCGGAGAGGACTCGGGGTCCTGCAAAACAATTTAGTATTTCGAGCACACAGACGGCGCAGAAGGAATACCTGGATATAATCTATCACACTCTCGTCTCCCAATTCCCGCCTCGCTCCGTATCTGGTCGCAGGAAAGGCATTGGGGGTGATGTTTAGCAGCGTGCGGTTGCGAGCGTTAGTGATATTGAGCGCGGCAACGGAGACTGGGCAGGAGTCAGTACTGTGTCTCAAAGAACATATTGCTGGATCGGGGCTGCGTCATACATCGCGTCTGATCGCGCAAGTACAGGGCGCCATTTTCGCCGGCTTTGCTATTGACCGCACCCATGCCCAAGAACAGCGGCGCAAGCTGGTTCGAGCCTGATGTGATGCTCCGCGATAGCTCACGTTGCGCTGGTCAACCACCTGGACAAGCGCTGGATCATGCCTTGGCCCAGAAAGGGAGACAACTTTTCGAAGGTCTAGCGTCGGCGTTGGTCGCAATCTTGGTAGAGCTTAATTAATATGGGGTAACGGCGCGCGCTTCGGGCCTGGAGACGAGGGGAGCGCGCCACGATCTATTAAAGGCACGCGGGGTCGAGTCGGCCACCAAGAGGTAGGTCTATTACTGGGTGAATAAGGTTTAAGCTTGTTGAATAGCACTGCAAAGCTGCAAAAGCTCGGAAGAATTCAGGCGAGTGCGGTGGCACGGTGGAGGAATAGAGGGGCTACTAAGTAATGTCCCGTTGAATAAGTCCCGTTGTGGTGGGCTGTGTCGATCAGGACAGGGTCGGAAAGACTCATGCGCATGCCAGGCACATGCACATATGTGAGTGCTTCGCGCCACACGTTATGGACAGCGGAAACGGGTGGCACGCAGGAACAACCGCTGGTGAGACACGCAACACGGCCGCCGGTGGCAGCAGCCAGTCTTTGTATTGCGCCAGCGCGGTGCTGTCTGATGACTTCAGCCACAGCACACGTCCTGAACCTCGTCATCCCCGTCGCCTTTGCCAGGCAGAAGTATTGGCTGGATTCGTGGCCGAGTATCCCGAATCACAGGGTCGAGAACAGCAGGCATGCCGAATCCTATGACCCCAGGGAGGGAATAGGTAGCTCATGTCCTGGAACACATTGAAACGGATATCACGACAGCAAGGGCGCCCCCGCGCAGGCGCAAGAGTACCTGATCCAGAAGTTCTTCCGCCGCAACAGTCCCTGGGAGTGCCTTGATACCATGCATGAAGCATTGATTCCTAGACACGGCCACCATGAATGCGGCCTTTTCTATTCTCCTACCCAGCAAGCAAAACACTCAATTTGCTCGCTGTGTTCAATTTCCGAGTCCCAAACGCTTTGACGCTTTGACATCTGCTGCGCTACCCAAGGAGCAATGGTCCCCAAACAACGTCCTTGCATGTCATCCAATCAGAACCTCCGTCTGACGCCGAACTTTCTGCAGCGGCACCTCGCCGCGTTTTGTCTTGGCTGGCGACATCATCAGTTGAGGTTGTTGGTTTATCAAGATTGACTGACAACGAGATTAGCCTTGAGGCGATATACACATTCGTGAGACGACAAAACCCGCCCCTCGAGGGGCCTGTGCAATCCTGAAAAAAGTACCCAAAATGTCGCTCCGGCTCCCAACTCTCCGCCACTGCCTTCGACAGCCTCTCTCACCCCCCCACTTCAGTCAACGCCGCTGGGCCCGCGTTCAAGATGTACGATTCCTCGCAACCCACGATGCCCAGCAGCGCGTAATGGCAAAATATAAGGAGAAATTAGAGCAGGCCGCGAAGGAAAAGGGCTTCCAAGATGTCTCGGAGCTCAAGGAGCAATATAAGGACAAGATACACGAATTGAGGAAACAAGCCATCGTACCTGGCGCCACCGGTCCATTGACACCACCGCCATCACCTTCCTCAGAATCTGCATCTCCACAAGCGCCGTCACCATGGCCATCACCTCCTCCTCCTCCACCCTCGCCGCAGAGCCCAAATACCGCGCCAGCACCCCCGCCAGGTGTGAAGACGCTGGACTCTTTCCTCGATATGTCGAAAATTCGTGACCTCTCAGAGAAGGAGATCCAAGTCCTCTGGCGCCTTCGACATGCCAGCAATCCGCGGTCCCTCCATTTCGCCGTGCCTGCAGGTGTTTTCCGATCTCTTCTCCAGACAGCGAAGCAACATCCGTCATTCGTTCTGCCTGTGCCGCGAGAAATACCGGCTGATGGTGCCGAGGAAATGAAGAAGACAGAACAAGCCGCCGAGCTGCATTACTTGCAGTTTGCGCACCCACATGTTGATACTACGACGCTGCTATTCACTAGTCTAGCTGAGTTCAAGTTAAGAGGCGAGTTTGCGAGTCCACACACCACGATCACATTTCACCAAGAGCTGGCTGATAGCCATGACATTGTCTTAGGACAAGGCACAGTGGAGAACAAAAGTGTTAGTGTAGATGAGGCAAGATGGCTGGTTATGTGTATGCAGAAATTTTATGTACAGGGTGAAGGGGGAAAGGCAAGGAAAGAGCTACTTGACATGTTCACGAGAGGAGACAGTGCATTCCAAGTAGAGAGGCTCATTGATGAAGCAGAGAAAATCTTGTAGCAGCACGCTAGACTACAGAGACTGTGGTAAACTATTTGGCGCATGACATGATCATACCTCGAGTACCTCAGAACAGTTTGTCGTGATAATCTGCTTGAGAAACAGCGCGGATAAGGTACAGACTATAACTTGTACTATGCTATTGAGGCCCTATAGCGCCCCGAAGACACTCACAGTTCCCCATCTGTTGATTGATCGGACTGTAAATCGCTCGATTGTTCACAATACTGTGTGGAATGCGAAGTGAGACTGGCCGAGCCCGTCCTCGAAAGGGAGGTCGTCGTCATCAATGTCACCATGGATGAAAGTATCGCCATGCTCATCAGGCTCTGCCCTATGAATGTCGTACGGGAGAAGGTCCATCTCGAACAAGTGTGCCTGAGTGAGCATAGTCCACTGCTCGTCTGCCTCGGCATTGGCAGGGCCAACCTCAAAGTCGATAGGCTTGTTCAAGATTTTACTAAGATTCCAGGAACAGTAGACACAGTGTTCATCGCTATAGTTCATACAAAGGAGAGGGCAGCTACATGAACGCGTAAAGAAGATCCTCTCACCCCTGTCCGCCCTATGCGCAAGGTAGAATTGCTGGTGAAGAAACTTGGCGAACCCAGGGTAGAGTGCGACGCCATCATGCAGGCGAATCTTGATGAAGGGAATTTTCGAATTCTCAACAAGTGGAACTAAGGCCTGGGATACCGGGTGGTCGGTGAACATGATGTCCCACGAATTGATACGGTGACGGTACGGATATTCGGATGCGAGCAGAATAATGGCTGACTGTAGTTTGGTATCAGATGCTGCAAGAGCCTTGATGAAGTGTGCAACACGCTGCGCAGAGTCACTGGTTGGGCCACTTGAATATATGTCGAAAGCCGGTTAGTAGGCAGCCACGTAAACTCTGTCGGAAGTGACTTACAGAGGCTCAAATTTGTCAGATAACCCATATAGCGCTTGCTGATGGGGAATCGATAGAAATAACCGGGGTCTTCGTTGATTCCGGTGCAGAAGACGAAGTGGTTGTTCCTGTACAGGAAGGGCACTGCCTCCTCGTAGTAGAGACGGCATGTACCAAGGATCTGCCATGGGATATCAATCTCATTGCCATTGAACTCGGTGAACTCAAGTGAGCTAAATTCACGGGCACCCTTGAAGACCATGCCAGGCATTGTGAGAAGCTCCTCGAATACCATGAGGCGGATTTCCTTGGGGAAGCGACGTAGGTAGTCTTGCTTTGCCTTTGAGTCTTCCATGGATGAAACGCTCACTATATTAGTAACAGTACCAAGGCAATCATCAGGCTTGGGGCCATGAGGCTTCTCTAATGTGAGCTTGTTGAAGGCGGCATGCATCATGTTGAAACTATGCATGTTGGGCGTATTGGTCATGTTAGGCATACCCCCAGTATGAAACTAGGCATCCAATAGAGAGGCAGAAGCTGGTATAGTCAGTAAAGTACAAGGCTCGAATTTGATGAAGGGTGGTGCAACTTACCGGTGCTGAAGTTCACTGAACCCACAGTGGTAGATACTTGGTCAGTGAAGATCAGCAACTGCACACTACACCATTAGGTAGTGTAGGGTGTTCGGGAGAGCGTTCTGCTATGCAAGTCACGTTTGTGTGAGGTTCCAAACGCTGCGTTCCTAGCAATGTGTGTTAGCATTCAAGCCTAGAGCGTTTGCAATGACTTGGCCATTGCTCAAAACTACGGAGAATGGCATAACGCCGTGAGTTGGAGAGCCACAGTGTGTCAAGACGCGTTTCCACACGCGTTGCCATGCGTGCCGTAACACCGATGACCCTCAGAGGCTGCAGTGACGGCAGCGGTAGCAGTGGTGGCAGTGACGGCAGTGACAGTAGAGGATGGCGAGAGAAGAACAACGGAGCTTACCTGTCAGACGCCTGCAAGCACCGTATGGCTCCTTGAGAGCTTAGAAGAAACGGAAAGAGAGAGGTAGAGTGGATAGTAGAATGAGCGGAGGGAGGAAGGTGGAAGAAGAGTAAAGGGAAGAAGGTTAAGTGCGGGTTGGTAGATAAATGCCCTGTGGAGGTGAGTGACCGGAATTACCTCAGAAAGGTAAGAACTGTCAGCCAAACAACCGATGAGGCAGCTACACTTGCCCAATGCATGGCCAGTAGTGGACAATAGCTAAGTGAGCAAGTGATATTAACTTACCAATGCTCGAAATCGTGTGTTCCAGTTGCTGGTCCTTGTCTGGGTATCTTCCCATCTCAATGCAATGTTATACAAGGAATGCTGCTGAGGATCATTTTTCAAAGCCTCCACTGAGCATCTGGCGAGCTCTTATTCCTGATGTACCTCCAGCACGTCACCTTCGAGCTTGGTCTCTAATACGTTTCTTGAAGTGCTGCTCACAGTACTGTCAGCGTTCTTTCCTCGTCACATTTGCAGCACATGTGCTAATCTCACCTCGCAACTGATTCGCAAGCCTTCCTCGAGACTAACTTTTGGCAGGAAGCCAAGTAACCCTCTCGCCTTTTCGATACACACATACCGATCTCGGCACCCATCACTCACTATTCCTCGACAAAACGCACCCTCTACTCCAGTCAACCAGCTCCCCCATTCCGCCGCATATCCCATCCACCACGCAAGCCCCTCGGGGACAGCAACCTGAAACTTTGGTACATGGCCAAACTCCCTCCATACCGCTATGCACATGTCTCTGACAGAAATTGGCTCGCCGTTGGTGATAAATATCGCCTCGCCAGCAGCAGTTTGGGAGTTGAGAAGATTGGCTGCAGCGAGTACATGGGCGTCGGCGACATTGGTGACATAGACAAAGTCTTGCAGGTTGGTGCCATTGCCGAGAACGAAAGGTGTTTGACCGGCTGCTATACAAGAGTGAATGATGGGAATGCAAGCCTGATCATTGGGACCGAAGATGGGTGCAGAGCGAAGTGCACAAGTCACAAACTCGTGAGTGTTGGCCGAAAGAACAAGCTCTTCTGCGATAGCCTACGCAATGGTAAGGATAAGATAATTGAAGTAGGGAGATAGCGGGAGAGAAGTCCAGCAATACATAGCAGTGCTAGCGGATATACCAAACAGGATGTGAATCAATAGAGAGGACTGCTTACCTTCGACAATCCGTAGCTTGTGTCAGCCCTACCAGTAGGCCAGCTCTCATCCACGTTCTTAAAGTCCTTTCTAAGCTCATCGAGGACCACGGTAACACTACTTGTATACACCAGCGCCTTTGAGCCACTCTCCTTAGCTGCACGAATTACATTCCTTGTTCCCTCAACGTTGATTTGATACACTACATCTTTGTCCTTCATAGAATATCGCGCGATACCTAAAGGATACACACCAACTGTGTGCACAACGATAGCTGGCCGCGCCTCTTCGAAAACCTTCCCTAGCATTTCTTGGTCCAAGATGTTGGCACGCACATAACGGACCTCAGTTGCAAAAGTGCTACTACCAAGTGCTGGGGGATTGATGTCGATAGCTGTGATAGCGAAGCGCTTTGTCTTAAGGAGTGCAGACACAATTTCCGTACCTAGGAATCCACAACCCCCCGTAACTAGAATGTTTGTTTGTTCCATTTTCAAGTCAATTCAGGGTTGTAATGCAATAGCCAAGTTAAAATAGCAGTAAAATAGCTCGTACTCCGTCGCTTGCCAGTATACTCAGCTTTTGTGCTCTTATTCTGAAGTAAGCCAAGGGTAACAGGTCAAATGGCTATTCAGTAGATGGAATGATCGGTGATCACGAGAACCTGCGAGATGAGAAGGCATACGGAAAAGATATCTGGAAGTTCGGTAGCGGCGGATAAGATCTTCCTTTCCCGTATCGAGTTAGACTGCGTCATCGAAATTGATTTCGGAGATGGTAACTCTTCTCACAACAATCAACTAGCACGTACTTACTGATAAGATTGAAAAGTACGTTCCCTAGCTTTTCACCAGCGAATGTGGCGATACCCAGAAGCTTATCGCTGCAGAGTTAAAAATTTTCTTTGGCCCTATTTGCCTTGTAGACGAACAAACTTGTGACCTGAATATAGATTCAAATAAGCCACATTCGCGCTGTCACTATTCCTGAAGAAAGCTGGAGGTTACCTAATAATCAGAGCTCAACGAAAAGACTCGTATCTGATTGAGGCTATTAGTCGGCTCATTGACAGTAAAACTTCAAACAACCAATCAACAGAAGAAGTACTCATCCAAAACCGAAACCATCATGAGGTTAAATGAGCACGAAGGTACCATATCTTAGCCTTCCTCCGTATATTCCTAAAATGAGCTCTAGCCATTCTTACACCCCGAGTCCTCCTAGTACCTTACTGCTCCCATCACGTTCCAACATACCATGAATGGATGCAAGACGAAGTACGTGCTCAAGTTGAATTAACCTTCCACATGCTACATTTCATATCTACCATTTATCTTTTCTATTTCACTGACCGCTCCCAGGAAATCCAAAAGGCAACTGCATCCGAGCCCTTGACCCTCTCTGAAGAATACTCCATGCAAAAGTCCTGGCGTCATGATCACGATAAATTAACGTTCATTACTTGTCGTGCACCTGCATCACCAGGAGATGCGATTGCGGCACAGGTCCATGATACACCAGCATCTATGATCGGCGACATAAACCTTTTCATATACGAAAATACCGACGAGGAACTGGACCAGGACATACACCAAATGCCCATCATAGGTGAACTTGAAATCATGATTGCGCATGTCCCTGCTCGTGGCGCCGGCCTCGCAACAGAAACACTGCGTGCATTTCTATGGTACATATCTACCAACCTCGACGCTTTATTAGAGGAATACCGAATAGGATGTGATGAAAGAACCGAACGGTATTTGAAGTATTTGCGGGTCAAGATTGACCAAGAAAATGCGCAGAGTCTGAAACTGTTCGAAAAAGTAGGATTCAGGAGGGTGGAAGAGGGTCCGAATTATTTTGGGGAGGTGGAAATGAGGGTGAATATTGCGGAGGGGAGGGTAGTTAGTATCGAGGGTTTGGACAATGGAATAAGAAGGCTAGGGTATAACAATTAGGGAGGAAATAGCGGATTCGCTTGTGGAGCTGAGCAGATCGGGGGCTGTATGGCGAGAGGGGCGTGCTATGGTTCAACTTTGATTGACCGGAAATTTATCCCTTGTATCAAGACTGGGCTGCAAACCTTAGACTGATCCAAACTCTGTTGATCTTACAAAGACCAAATCACGACCCTGCCATCTACACCACTCGAGCTGATCTGGGTGGCGTTACCTCCGCTCTCCTTGAAACTACGAATAGTGTTGATAGTGTTCTGATGGACAGTCTTGAGCTTGGTGTCATCCGTGCCGGACTTGCCCTTCAGGTCCATTTGTCTGAACATGTTCAGTGCGCTTTCCTCCCTCTGCTCTGTCAAACCAGGCCTACCCTTCGACTCGAGTGAGCCAGCTAGTTGCCATCCCTGCTCTGAACCCTGCAGGCGGTATGCTTCGCAGTTGTAACCGGCAGCGATGATCTCAGATTCAGTGCTCCAAAGAAGAGACATAAACGGGAGTACTTGTGTACTGACGCTGAGAATGGCCCTAGGCGGTTGGTCAGGGCCGCTTGGGTACACAACTGTAAGGGTGCTGTCATGTGAGGCAAAAGCAAGCGCATTTCCAGAAGGGGAGAAAGCAACGCTGTGAACCCAGCCCGCTGTGTTGTTCAAAAACTCGCCACACACGGTGTTGAAGGGCAGTCGCTCGCCCCAGGCCGAAGCTTCTGGACGCTCGTCGACATTCTTGACGAAGGAGGACAAGACTCGGGCATGGCCATCGGTAGAGCCAGCTGCCAGCAAGACCGAGTTCGGATGCCATGCTACGCAAGTGACGGTTGAGCGAATGGGCTTCTTGATGTGCTTGGAGACCCACCAGTTGTCCTCCTCTTCGAAGTAGCAGACTGGGATGAGGCGGGCACCTGAGCCCACGGCAAATTTGGTCTCAGAAGGCGCCCAACGAACACATGTAGCAGCGCGATTAATGCGAAGAAGAACTAGAGTTGGCTTCCAACCTTGCGGTGAGGGCTCCCAGACGTAAGCATTGCGGTCTGTTTCGGTCATCAGCTATCGAATAGAGTCAGAGGATAGCTGCAAGCTCACCTTGAGAGCAGGTCACGATCTTGCCCGTATTGGGTCCAATGTCGACACCTGTGACCGTCTTATCGTGGCCCGTCAATTCATCCTGGAGCTTGAATTCACTGCCCTGCTTCGCATACAGGTCGACGTTGTTCTCACGGGCTACAGCGAGCGTCCGGCGATCGGCGGAGAAGGAATGGTCCGCGATTGGGTGGTGAAAGAGGTGGTAGACCTCAGGGGCAACCATCGCGCGCTAACTTGGGGCAATAGGAGACTCTCTACTACTGCAATTTGGAGAGTGAGGATGATCAGGCGGTTGGCGGTTCGGGAGTATTGGTGGGGTTGTTGGATGGCACGGGCATTTCTTGGCTCCTCCGAAAAGTTGGCGACGGCCGCAACAATCGAGCAGACAGCGAACACCTACCGCCGACTTACAATCCTATCCACCACCTTCCCCCTCGCCCATTACAACATGGCCCTTCTACGGCGACCCCTTCTCAATGCGGCCAATGCAGTCTCAGTACCGAAAACATGTGTGCGCAATCTCCAGCATTCAATTCCCATGAGACCCGTGCCAAAGCCTATCCCGTTCATTCCCGACCACACCACCTTTCTCAGCGCAATTGGTCGCGGTCTTTCCGCACACGCGACCAAAATCCCGTCTTGGGAAGCCTTGTTCACATTGACCTCCCCGCAACTCAAAGAACTCGGTGTTGAGCCCGCGCGATCAAGACGATACCTACTCCATTGGCGGGAGAAGTTCAGGAACGGAGAGTACGGCATTGGAGGAGATTGCCAGCATGTCACAGATGGAGTCGCCCACCTTCGGCTGGTTCAAGCACCTGTACTCCCAAACCCAGCTCTGGGAAACACGATAAGCCCTCGGTCTGCTCTTGCTACTGCGACCCACGACCCTGGAACGCGAAAGTTTGTCGTCAATGTGCCTGCGGACACCGAGACTCCAGCAGGATCACTAGAATCATTAGCAAGGGTACAAGGTGTCTATGTGAAGGGTGCCAAGACTATCAAAGGAAGCTTTGTCGAGGCTGTGAAGGGGGGCGGGGGCTTGAGGGCGAGGATACGGCTACAAGAAGGTATCTGGGAAGAACGAAGGGGACATAAGGTCGATGGTGGTGAGAGGAGGAAGGCAGAAGTGCGAGCAAAGAGAAGAGCGGCTGAGAACAAAGAGAAAGCGAGGTAGTGTTGCAGCTGAAGGATTCGAAAGAACTTCAGGGCCATGCCTGTAATATGTGCACCGTAAGTGTGGTTCCAAGGGGGCTATCGGCTTTTATCAAGCAACTAGTACGTTTTTCCAATATTGCAGTTGTTGAACTTCTCACAGGAACTACCTATTCACCACCATGATCAACGTCGAGTGATCTCATTGAAACTTTTTGGTATTTGTCCTCTGATGTGAGTGTGGCTATCTATTGCCCTATGATATAGTTCATGAGTGCTTCAACTCGGGCGAGTCAGAGAATCTGCTGTACCCAATGACATCCTCAATTGTCTCATCCGTAAATTTAAGATCTTCTTCAATCGGCACAGTATCTTTGATCTTCAGCAGCATAACAGGAAGAGCAGCCACTAAGCTACCAGCCAGAAGCACCCAGCACGAAACAAACAAATTCATATAAGGCACTTTTAGTCCATCGAGGCGCCAGATAATGGCTGCTCCCGCTGACTGGATGCCTTTGTAGAACCCTGCAAAGTTCGCGAGCTTGCGGCTGTTGTTGGTAATGGCTCCCATAAACCTAGTCGAAGTCAGTGTCAGTAATGATCACGCGACGTCTGATTTGCTTACCAGTATACACATGTCTGCCAAGCAGCATCGTAGAAGCCGTAAAATGCATACAAAAACATCGGACCGATATAGCCATTGTGGCCCCAGTCAATCAATTCCTCGTCTTTCGTTTTCTCTCCTCCACGTTCGTACTGCCTCTGGAAGACATACCCACCACCCCAGACCGCAAATGTAAGCATAAACATAACAACCCAAGCGACCTTCGCGCGAGTAGTACGCCTAATATTCGGAAAGTCGAGAGCAAAGCCAACCACACAAGCGCCTACCATTTGGGCAACCCAATAGAGCGTGCTGTTCAGTGCGCGAGTGCGCAAATTGAACCGCGCGAGGTTGACATCGTTGAATTGATATGTGTAGAACCAATTGGACGCAAAGAACATCGGGAAGAGAAGAATCACATAAGGGTCGCTCCACAGAGTCTCCCATAAGCCGAAGATCTCTGTCTTCCAGGTTGGATGTTTCATAAGGATGATTTTCGACCCATCGCGTCGAACCACGTGTTTGGCATCGACCAGTGTCCAAGATAGACAGGCTCCAAGGAATGTCAAAACGAGGAAGCAGATATATGTGGCATCACTGATAGTAGCCTTTTCTGTTCTGTTGCGGTTTAGGCCGACTGAGACCTTGCAAAAGTTAGTCTCAAGTGTTTGATCAGGTGCAATGGAACTTACCACACTACCAATAACAGCACCTAGATTGAAGATAATCCAGAACCAGGAAATGTATCGGCCCTTCAGTTTTTCAGGTGGATATGACATCATGATTGCGCCCTGTGCAGACCAAAGAATGCCTGCACAACATCCCAAGAAAGCGCCGGAGAAAACAACATAACCGAAGTTCCTTGTGTAGTTAAAGCACAGAAACGAACTGACGTAGATGCAGTATCCAAGTCCCCCAAAAGAGAGGGCAAGGCGAATTCCGACTACATTAACAACCGTTCCTGCGAAGAAGCCAACAACAGCAAAGGTAGCATAGAGTGCACTGAGGGCAGCAGTACTTGCATTGAGGTTCTCATCCTTATCCAGCTGCCCAGTACCACCAAGTCCGTTAAGAGCATTGAACATGCCTTTGTCTTCTCAGCAGTTTAAAACTCTGGAGGGTATTATGAGGCCCTACCTGGACACAAGAAACAGACAAATGATACCAAGAGTAATTGCGACTCAGGAGATGCATAGGCAGGAAGTTTGATAGGCCCGAGTCGCATTCTCTTATACCTCCAACCTATTTGTGACTCGCCCTCATGGAATGTGGGAGATGAGGTTGTCCATTGCGTTCTAGGTGGAGAATCCTTTGCTTCTGTCATGATACACTGCGGTTGTGGTCCCGAGGTCGTCGATTGTTTAAGTATAATAGTCTCCTTATGGGCTTTGAGCTTCTTTTATGTAAGTAACTGAGATATCAAGAAAGGTATCAAGAAGGCTGATAGATAGAGAGGGGTGGATTTTGTGTTCATAATAGCTGAAGACGCATTGACTACCCGCAAGTAGTAACCAAAGGTCAAGTGGCTCCAGACCTGCAAGCCAAGTTTTCTGGATTGGCAAGGTTTGTACCATGCTCCGCCACTATCGTCAGGGTGCACAACATAAAATTATCCTTGAATTGTCATTCGGAAAGCTGAGCCATTTCTCACTTCACCCGAGTATGCCTTGCGACAAAGGACCAGTAATATACAGTAGAAGATGTCCAAAATCGGTATGTTTCGAATCCCCACGCTCTTGCGAGTCCCATGGCTTTATTCTCTAAACCCCCCAGAGAATAGCTGACATTATTCAATATATAACATATCTAAGGCCGGGGCCGACTTGAGTCAATAATCGTGCATCTGATCGACAACTACATCGCCCGAAATCTTGGTTTTTGGGGGCTGGTTGTGCCACCTCAGTGTGGCGTTACCTGGCCAGTAAAATGCGAATGTCAACGCAACATGCGTCTTGAGCGTCTGTGTGGAGTAACCCTGGCACAAACCCCGCCTTTTGAAAGAATTCGATTCGCGCATGCTGGTGTGCTGTGTCTTACGCACACCCCGTCCTTGCACAATACTCCCCACAGGTCTTTGGCCAATTATTTTGGATGATTATTCCCTTAGAACGCGCGTATCAACGTGGCCAGCATGAATAGGCCGCTTTGGGAACATTATTGCAATCGAAATCAAGGCAAAAAGTGAATAGGTGAATGATTAATTATCGTTCACTCAAGAGGATACTTACGTAGGTTTTTCTACAATAATTCAATAAAGAATTTAGTTGTAGATATTAGCGTTGAAAGCCGACAGGGCTAATCTTCCAACCTTGCTACCAGCATCATCAAAGCTGGACTTCAGCACTAACCTGAGCCACCCTTGGAGGCAACCCAATCGCCTAACAGCATTTGTCTTGTTACGCCGCTGACTTCAACCACGGTCTCGAACCCCCGGCCTTGCATGAAATGGCAGACTAGATAACCAAGCTTACTCAATTTACCAAAGAACCTTGGGACCTTTCATCTTCCAAACTTCAGCTCAGTTCCTTGCGCAATAGGATTATAAAATTCCTTGCATACTTCCAGATCAAATCGACGGCGTCAATCAGCGACCATGGCAACAGCCTCGTCTACTAGGAACAATACAAGCTATGCCATCCTCTCATTGAGCAAAGCAGCTTGGAGAGTGGGTATCTTACTTTCAGACCTGGGTGAGAACACCGAAGTTATTGGCCCTGAAATTTCAAACTTAACAAGGGAGGTCAAGTCGCTTGGGCTTGAATGCGATTTGATTTATGCCACAGTGGAAGACCTGGCTCGAAACAACGGACTGGACTTGCATAATAAATATGAAGTAGACAGCAGGATATGGGATTGCCTCGCGATAGAAATAGAGGAAGCTTGTCGGACAATCCAAGAGCTGGAACTTTTAATGAATATTGTTCGAGGTGAAAAGACCAAGCTTATTGGCCAAGCTCAGCGATTGAGAAAGTTAGACCAGAGTAAAGACAAGATCACGGAGACCTGGGCCAAAGTTGGCAGACACACCAACGGTTTACGCTTCACATTACTGTTAATCAATACGTACGCTTTCTTCACATTTCATATTCGTTGCCATATTAGGCACTTGGGTCCACTAGAGCTGATATTGCGCTTAGAATACACATGCGCCGCACCCCTGAACAATCTCAACACCAGTTTCTCCACGCACTGAACAAGCTACAAGATATGACAAAGAATATGCAGAAGTCTTTGGAAGCAGACTTGAATTCTCGACTTTCTCACACGGAAACCATACTAATGCAGTATGCACATGAGGTCATAGTGACAGACGCAGCCATGTATGAGGCAGGTCTGGTTGCTGAATCTACGACCAGCATTCGGTATACTCTACCTAACCGGAGTCGGGTCCCAGAATGGCACAACTCTCTCGAGCCCCTTCGTCAAGATCGACAACGTTTGGATCGATCGAACATGGCTTCTCAGGTAAATCATCTTCCGGCCTGGGAAGGAGCACGCAACAACGTAGCCAACACGACATCTTCGCGAAGTACCTTACAGGAAATTGAGGATGCTCTTTCAACTAATGATGATTCTGAAGATGATTTAGAAACCGATCTAGCTAGAGCAGCACTAGAAACAGGCACGGAAGCTTTCATGGCTCGAGAATGGAGCGAGGCTGAATCACTTCTCAATGAGGCTTTAAGGGTAATGCAACGGCTACCCATGCAGCAACGTGAATTTTGCGACATGTTCGGTCTACACTATAAGCTTGCTATCTGTTCTTACTATACAAAAGAACCTACGGTTGCAGAAGAGGCACTGCTAAGACTCACCCAACAATCAGCCCCGACTGACGAACAACGCGCGTGGGTTTACGAAGCAATGCACCTATTGTCACAGCTCTATATACGCAGTGGCCAGATTGGTCGTGGAAGAACTGAGTGTGAGAAGGCTTTACAAGCCCGACGACGATTGCTAGGCAAGCGGAGTGATGCTTCGTTTGAGTCACTCGCATTAATGGCACACATATACGTGCTGCAAAATAACCGGGCCCTTGCTAAATCATGTCTTGCCATGATTCCGGAAGCACGTAGGGACTCCATTTTAGGTGTTGTAGAAGCGTCACTGGGCCCAGCGGTGGAACATCTCGATTTCTCGTCTTTACTGTCTCCATTGACGTTTGACGATCATCTGGGCTCAGATACAGAAACACTGCGCTCTCAGGGTAGACTATCAAACTCTGGCACAGGAATGGGGGTGAAAGAATTAATGCGTAGTCCTACAATCACAACGACGAATTCGCCAGGTGCTAGTTACTGGCCGTCTACACAGAGCCTTGCTTCATCTCCAAGGCAAACCTTACGTTCCGTAACAATGACAGCTCCCTCATCAATAGGAGACATAGATGAGGCAATGTCCACAGAAAGAACGAATCCGGATTTAAGAATGCGCCCAAATGCGAGAGACTGTACTCCGGAACGTGCGAGAGATTCTTTACCTAATGGTGGCAAACCCGAAAGCATAGCTCCATCATCTCGGAAGGAAATACTCAAGAAGGTCGGTTGTCTGCCTCGAGATCGTGTTGAAGAAGCTGTTTGCGCTGGGGACCATTCGGCTCTGGCCAAGCTTCTCGAAAAAAAGAAGAGCTTCTGGAGGTCAAGTTTTCGAAAGCACGTACGGTCGGAGCGCGCCACAGCATTGCACTTCGCGGCACTTTTCGGCGAGATTGAGATGGCAAAGCGCTTGTTAAGCTCCGAATACAATGTCAATGAGGTCCCGTTTGGATACTCAACAAGCCTCACGCCCTTGCACTTTGCTATTGGAGCTCGGCAGGTAGATATGGTAGCTTTCTTGATTGCGAACGGCGCCAGGCCAACGAAGTCAGATTCGTGGTCAAGCTTGGCTGGACAGTTAATGAGTCGCTCGTGGTTGATGAAGACCATGTCAGAGGCTGAGAAAGATTCCACTCCAGGTCGCATCATCAGCATCCAGAGTGTCTTGCTTAACCACGGATGGAACATAAACTCGCCAATTGATGCAACTGGCAAAACGGTTTTGCACCAGGCTGTCAGTTTCTGGACAGGCTCATACATATGGGATATGAATCTTAGCGTTATGGTTACCTCTTTCATGGTAGAACGAGGTGCAAATCCATTCCAGGCAAATGGCGAAGGCAAAACACCTTATGACATCGCGTCGGCTTCTGGCCACCAGTTGCTCATGCTAGCGCTTGATAGAAACCCGAACCGCAACACTATTAAGGACGTGTCAAATGCTGTTGAGCTTCCAGGTTGCTCAGGCCGCTCTTTTTGAGATATACATTGGATATCGACTTGCCGAAGATGATGTCTCACAGTCCGTTAGAATCAATAAAAATGCATCGGGTTTCGTAGACCATATTACTGCTCTCATAGCCAAATTGAAATTCTGCAAAGGGTTCAGGCTTGTATCAGTTCTGGAAATCGTGGTTCAATATTTGGGTGGCTTAGCAATGAATACACGTTTTCCCTCGTCCCAACTAATAACTTCTTCTGTGTGCTATCCAACAACCTATTTCACATGACGCTACAAATGAGTATAGACTCGCTTGCGTTGCATGGATGAGGTGGAGTATTTGTACATCAGCTTAACGGAACAATTCGGAGCAGTTTAAGCAAGTTCATCTCATTTTGTAGATTATAGGCAGCTTAGTTTGTTTATTTTTAGTAAACAAACTGTAGGTACAGACGGTATAAATTACTGAGTTCTATAAGAGCAGTACCCCCGATTATCTGCCGATAAGATAGGACGTTTCATCTAACTAGGATGTTTCACGGGTGATTTTTAGCGTGGATATAAGATGATTGAACACCTGATGGGTCTTGATATTTACCCGCAGATCCTCGAAGGAGGCGGATGACCCTATATCTTTGCCCCTAAATGCTGTGCTTTTATCCCAAGGTGAATCGGGCCCATGTGCTTCACCTTCTCCGACTTTCCCGCAAATGACTTTGCTCTCGAATTCACTTAGTCCGGTCTCTATATCTATATGGTCAGAGAATTTGATAAATATGTAGATGGTGTCGGAAGTCTTGTGTTGGTTAATCCTAATTGCTAGGTGTCTGTCCCTGGGCTGTGTGGTGTGAATTCTCTCCAAGGTTAGATTCTCCCTATCGAACTTCCACGCGACCGAGTCAACTTCAAGTTTGTAGTCTTCTATTGGCAATTCAAGCTCGATGCGCAGACTTTTGCGGAAGGTTTTGGCTTCCACAGGAATATCATCATGGCGAGTGATGTAGAGATGCTGGTCAACCCAGACAAATTGTCGAGACACTTCTGAAACCGAGTAACAGTCCAAAAGGAAAGTAAACACACCGGGGACAAGATCAACCCTTCGAAAACGGCCTGATGTCCATCTTTCCAACAACATCGCAACCATGAATCCGGGCTTACCCGGATAGCCGCAAGGAAGTAGGGCGATAGACCACGGGTTACTTTTCCACCTCCATACCTGGCGTAGGCTAGTTTGAGCGGTTCCTGATAGTTGTGCGAGAAGTGTTTCCATGCGAAGAGCACCGTTCAACTCCGCTATATGAGAGTTGAAAGCATGGCGGCTGTAGAACATAAGACTTCCGCAATTCGCAAAATCTTGGGGACTCTCTGCGAACATGCCCAATTTGTGCCATGAATGCTTCCAATGACAATCTCCACTTGATTTCTCGAAGTTTTCAACTATTTCCTCCAAACTCTTTGTCGAAAGCCGCCACGCAAAAAGAGATTGATCGTTGGTCTTGTTTAAAATATTTTCTTGCAATCGTTTGAAAGCGGCACTACCTTCGCCGTACTGCATGCTCATATTTACGCCGAATATGCCAAGTAGGGAATAGGCCTGGTCCTCGATTCGGGTGGCTTGGCGATGGGCTGCCCAATTCATTCGGTGCGCAATGCTCTTCACGAACATTGTATCAGGTTCTTGTAATGTCTCTCGGTCAATCCCACTTTTAGAAGAGATTATATCGGTGAGCTCAGCCTTCGTGCCTAGTAGTCGCCAATGCTTGTCATAGAAATGAACCACTTCTGGCGCCACAAGCTCTTGTAAAGTCCAGGACCTAGTCCACCACAGGCTACTAGTGAGGGAGTGTCCAGCCTCTTTGTCGATGTCATTTAGATATGCGTAGCAGAATTTTGCAGCTCTGTAGAATTGAAACATCGAGTTAATGCTTTCGGAGAGCTCAACGCTGTTCGTCTTGTCAATACAACACGTATCGATCCAAGCATAGTGGATGCCGTCCTTAGCCGCCTGTTCGCAGAGGAAAATGATCTTCTGTGCCCCCGGCAGATCGCGCCATGAAGACAGAGCACTCTTGATGGAGGCGAAAGTAACTTCCTCGCTGTCTTTAAGCCATTTATGAGAGAGCACTGTGTATTCTGGGATGCTGTCCCCGTAGAATGTGTGGAGTTGGTAGGTTCGGACGTTGAGCAACCGCATGGTGAGTTATTGTATGATCAAAGCAATGAGTTTGGTTCCTCGAAGTGTAATTGAGAGTCTCTTGTATTTTATCGCCTTCGCACTCTATCAAAGGATATACAACATCATGAGGGCGATTTTGGGCTGAGTTGATTCGGGTATGAGAGGGGCGAGGCAGCTGAATCGACACGGCATGACCGACAGCGAGGCTGAGCAGATCTCAGCCTCGTCGTGGAATCTACTCCGATAATGTTGCCTGACATCTATGCATCATTTAGCCGCCGTTCTAGAGGCCTTATAATATCTATATGTCCAGTTCTCAATTATAGATAGAGTTGTGGGAAGTGCAAAGAACGAGCATGATGAAGTATTAGGCGTTCAAGCCCGATTAGAAAATTGCCACTCACGCTGATGAATTCGATGGCTTGTTGTATACCCTCCTAAGACCGCGTAGCGTAAGTGAGTATAAAGTTCACTCTTCTTTACTTACAAGAATAATTCACCAACAATACATAGAACACGCCAGCATTGTCCAGGATGGGCTGAAATAGCCAATAAGAGGCAGAGCACACTAGCCTCCTCCTGTTTCCGCCCCTCTAGTCAAATCTAGGTTAGCGGCCATCTTTCTTCAGAGGCACAAGAAAGGCAACCACGACTCAACACTGACACAACCTCACTCACCTAGTCACAATTTTTTTGTATCACTTTGCTCTTCTGTCCCTGAATAGCGGAATCTTCTACCTCGTGGGTGTATAAAAGTTATCTCGACCTTACTTCACATTGAGTCGCATGTACTTGCTCTTGTCCTTGGCAGGCCTTGCTACCATGTGGCCTCGTGCGATCTATGACGCTGAGGTTCACCGCACATGGTGAGCTATTAACATGTAAGTCAAATAGTTCTTGTCACTACGTTGCTCCTTATTGGCAACGATGACGGCATTGCGCCATACAGATACTGCGTATAGGAAACCCGATTGCGTGGTTACAGTGTACGACAACTACACGTCTGAGCCACTTACTACACTTGTTCTATCACTTCAACAAAATTCGTAACTGAAGCTGACAAAGACGCGTGGCGCAAAGCTTGGCCTGCTCTACTAGCGCCTCTCATCGACGGCAACGAATACGGTGTACTCAGTTCCCTCTCACATTCATCAGTGGGCACCCATGTAAGTTCACGATTTTCTTCTTCAACAAACCTCTTGTCTTTGACAATGATGACGGCATTGCGCCATACAGATACTGCGTACAGGGAACCCGATCGCGTGGTTACAGTGTACGACAACAACATGTCTGAGCTACTCAACGTTCTTCCTTGATCCTTCTTAAGCGTCTTGAATGTATGCTAATACAATATTGTGATCAAATAGACTCCCTCTAGGATAATAACCTTGATCACACCCAAAGATCCGTATAGCTTTACTTGGGCGACTATGAGATCCACTTCAATACGCCTAGCTGACCCATAGTAACAACTATAGTCGAGCCTGTTACATATGTCTTGTTGAAGACACATAAAAGCAAGTACTTCTCCTTTTATGTCCCTAAACACGACCGGCTTCTCTCCCCAAAGGCCGCGCAGTGTGTGAAGTCGGTCTTTTATACTTGCCTTCGCCCTTGTCGCCTCAGACTCAGCCAAGAATGAACAAACATATTATTCGAGGAGCAGTTGTTGCGGCGCTAGGGTGATTCCTGAACCGAGGGCGTCACAAAATAAACCTACGTACGATACAGAGTCTTAGTACCAGCAACTGTGCCTTGGTTTGGTGGAGGGGGGACAAACGACTGTAGTCATTCTGTACTACAGAGCGGTATCCCGACTTTAGACATTTAAGCAAAGAACGATTAATGCTACTGCTCTTTCCCTATCTGCTCAGCTCCTTCTCCTACTATACGATCCACCAACCAAAACATGCCCGCCACAACCGCCACATGTGTAACAGCCACTGCCACCGCTGCTCATCTCCACGCAAACCCGTTATCAAGCTTCCCGCACACACATGTCGTGTGACGCGCCGCAAATGAAACTCTAGTTCCCGCGCGCTCATTTCAGCTGCGCCACGCCACACCACGCCACGCCTCCCATGTCACGATGCGGGCCCCACGAAATGTGAAACGAGTGGAGGGGTTAAAAACAAGGGTCTAGACGCGGGTGAGAAATGAAAATGGCGCCCGGGGATAATATGGAACCGTAGAAGGGTCTTGAAACATCTACAGGCCTTCTCTGCGCACAGACTGGATTCAGTCACTGGCACAAACAACGGGGTTGAAGGTTGGCTCTCTGCATGTGCGGAGATGGGTTATCGGTATTTAAGTGTTTGATAGCTAGACTGAGCTGGTTGTCGTGTTTTGTGTGTGTGGATATAGAAGTTACGTTTATAACGGAGACAGTAGGTACTGATGGAAGTAGATACAGGATCGAAAACAAAGGAAAGGAGTGCCCATGCCAGGGCAAAAGAAACGCCGGCAATGCTCGAGTATGAGTGCTTGCTTTGAAAAAAAAACAAAAAAAAAACAAAAAAAAAACACAGCGGCTAAGATATGTGCTGCGCTGCGTAAAGATCGTGTTATCATCATCTCTTCTTGTTTGGAGGACGTAGAACACCAACACCAATCGTTCTAGCTGAGAAGCGTATGACAATAGTTTTCTGTTCTGTGCCTCGCAACAACCCTCCTCTGTTCTTACAACAACAATTACTAGGGAGATTAGTACTGTCTTATCCGCTCTTGCCCGCCTCATACACCTTGTCCATAAACTCATTTACGCTCAGAGTTACCCGCTTTTCTCTCAACATAGTAGCAACCTGCTCGCCGTTTCCCTCTATGCAGCTACCTTCGAGGATACCCATGACCGCTACAGCTACACGCGGTGGGATCTTGTCGACTTCAATAGCGTACACATCCATTACACGCGCTGCGTGTTCGACACTGAGTCTCGCACAAAACAAAGAGCCGAAAGAGTCGGCAAGGTAGTCCCTCGGCTCGACACGCAGCATCTCGAGGCGCGTAGCGAGGCTAGGAAACTTCTTGGAGAGAGCATGGAGGGTGGTTGAGTATGCCGCATGCATGGCGTTGGGGTCGAGTATAAGGAAGGACAAAGGAAGTGGCCGGTTGAGAAGATTAGACAGTGTGATGAATGTTTGTGAAGCTGGCAGGTTAAGGAGGAACAGTGCGGCAATATGGAGGATGCCGTTATCGGTATGGGAGATATCGGGCCGGTACATTGAGTATGCTAGGCATACATCTACGAGATCCTGGTGAAGTGGTTGGGCGTCGTCGAGTTTGGCTGAGCCGCGGGCTGCAAACATCTTCAGCTCTGGCCACACACTCTTTGTCCCCTCTAGTATCTGGGCATATCGGCCTCCGAGCGCTTCGTAGCCGAGTTGCTTGATCTCCCGCTGTGCTTTCTCTAGGGCAATCTTGTAGGTTGTCTCCGATACTTCCAGATCGTTTCCAATCGCCCTGGACCAGACTGGACCACGCAGCCGTGAAGGCACCCCATTCCACCACATTTTACGGTGCGAGGCGCGCAGTTCGGGGTTTGTCATTTCGGTGTCCCAATTTGGGAGAAGTAAAGTGGACCAGTACTCTGATTTGATGCGGGTCGCCTTCTCGCGGGCGTGGGCCTCATCTTGCGCGCGCTGAGCTTCGAGACGTTCTGGGAGTGTTAGCAAGGTACTGTATAAATAGGGTTGAGAGTAGTGGCTTACCAGCCTCCTCGATCCGAGCCAGCATTTTCTGGTACTCTTTGAGGTGCTTCTTCTCTTCCTTCGGGTTCTTCGGGGGAAGCCATGAAGGCCGTGTTCGTGAAAGGTACTTTTGTTTCTCGGCTGAGGGCTGAAAAGGATCGATAAGAGGGTCGCTCTTGCGCACGGGTGGGAGTGTGGGTTTCTTTGTCTTTGGCTCTGGCTCTTTGAGCGAGGCAGATCTCGTGAGTCCGGGTTGCTGTCGCCTGATCCCTTGTTTTCGCTCAAACTCTGACTGGAACTCTTCAAGAGCTTCCGTAAGCTTCTTCGCATCGGCGTCTAGGTTGGTGTATGTATCTTCCCAAGCATTTGTTCGTTGCCTCGACAGCTGTGATGGTGACTCTTCTCGAACTGATGGGCTTGGTGACGGTTGTGTGGAGTCGCGCGGCGATGATAGGCCTGGCGATGACTTCGTAGATGATGGCCCGACTATGTTTGTAATGCTAGGATTCGGCGAGGGGGGGCTGCCGTGGGCTGAAGCTAACGGTGATCTTTCCTGTGCTGGTCGAGGTGACATTGGAACATTCCAGATAACAGCATCTTCCGGCAGCTCATCATCGCCATCATCGTCGCATTCTGCCTCCCTTTCCTTTACAGTCTTGCGTTTCGAGTCCTGCCATGACTGTCTCCTAGAACTCAATCCCGGCGAAGGCAAGACATCTAGATTCCGCGAGCTCTTCCGCGAAAGTGTGCGTGGTGCCGAAGGAAACATCTGTGGATTTGAAGGTGATGGGGACCGGGAGGAGCGATTTGGGGCTGCTAGACCCATGTTGGTGAGCGAGGGGGCAGATGGCGAAGTGAGGCCTCGTCTGGATGGCTTTCCTGGTGCAGCAAGCTGTGATTGCTGTCGCTGTACGGCATTATGGACCTGACCCTTCAAGCTCGGGTATCTCTGTTTTGCTGAACCGGTCAAATCGCGGAAAGAGTGGTGCGCAACGTGTGGTTGCGACATGCTTCGGCCAGCGGATGGGTACGGTTTGGAGGCTTCATATACGATGCGATTAGACAGGTTGGTGGGCATTGGGAAGGTCAAGGGCCCACTTGTTGTTTCATCGAGGCTGATGTCCTCAAAGTGCGAGAGGTCACTGGGGCCCATGACGTCGGAGAGGTTGGAAGAGTGGAAACTACTCGACTTGGATGACTTGGAGTTTGTAAGGTCGGGCGGGCTGCCAGGCGCAGGCCCAAACGCCGAGTGGCCATCGTGCGAGTACGTGAGGGTTGCCATGAGCGGACGGGGCCGGCGTCGTTGCGAAGGTCTTGTGGGTGCACTGATGCGCTGGTGGAAATAGTTTGCGCAGGCGCCGCGCTTCGGAAACGAAACTAACGAATGGACATAATCGTGCTCGGATATTATGTACAGGGCCTTGTGTTGAGAAATAAAGTGCACTCCTTCCACCTGATTGTTGCTCTCACCGCGGTCGTCCTTGGGGTGTTGAAAGACGGTGGACGGCATGTCGAATCAGGGGGCCTAGCGTGCTTTTGGTGAGATGAGCGTCCGTTCACATCCCTGTCTGTTAACGGTACCTGCCCTTGGCCTTCGCAGGCGGGTAATTGGCCTGGAAAGTTTGATTGCGAGCTCGCAGTTGCAATTGATGAGCGATAACAACCGTCTGTTGCAGAGACCTGGGGGGGTAGGGGGGGTAGGGGGGTAATCACTATAGAGAGCACATGGCGGAACCTGGGGCTGGGGGTCGCATCAGCGCTGCTCGAGCTAATCGGCTTTACTGCGTCGACATGAAACCTGACGGAGCGTGGCTGGTGAACCAGCCGGTCTGCAGCACTTGACATCACAACTATGCCATCAGTGAAGTCGACAACCAATCATCGCCAATCGTTCTTTGTATTCATGCTAGCACGCCGTGGTAGCACCACGCTATCCCAGTGCGCAGAATCACGGTTGCAAAGTAGGATTTGGTGCGATATCATCTTTACACCACCTACCAGGCTGTGCCGCCACCCGTTGCTTCCACCGTTCCTGCAGCCAAGCACCGGGCGCCCAAAGGCTTGCAGTTTGAACGTGTCAAGCAAACCCGCCACTAACGTGCCACCCTGGTACAGATCTCAATTCCCGATCCTTGATAACGGACAAGGCGATGTTGGCTTGCTGGCTCCATATTAATTCATCCTCACCGGCCAGTAATAGCTGCCTCGAGCATGTCTCTCTCTGAGGCATCCGAAATACAAGCCGCCTTGACTGCTTTTTCCAGCCATGCCAACAACGCCCCATGCCGCGTCTGCTTGCGCGTGAACACCGTGAGGAACGCTCTGCAAGCCAGCCTATCCTTCTCGTTAGTAAACAGAAACCATATGTAACACAACCCCAGGCGTAACCACGGTCCGAACAGTGGGGTTTATTTCTGGCGTATCGTGGGATGGCTTCCCAAAACAAAATGTGAGACGCTGGGGATTCAGCCACACTTACCATTGCAATTGCCGGCGCGAAATGACGCTCCGCAGCGCCGCCTTTGGCCTGTCGCCCCGTGAACGTGCACGTCGCTGCAGCATCACAAATGCCAGCGCGACAATGTTATCGACTGTTTCTGTGATTGTTGAAAACATTGGTCAGCAAAATGGATCGGCAATGTTAACCGAAACGAAGGTGATCACCCATGCAGCAGATACGCCAGCGGGCGTCAGAGTTGCCTCTGACTGGACAATTCCACATGTGCTCTCACACTTTGGGATATCGATGACGGATCGGGAAGGGGCTGAGCCTACTGATAAGCAAACTTGAACACGTCGTCCGCACCTTGGACAGGACGCGAACATATTCAAGGCACCTCACCGCTGCTTCATAGAAGCTTTGGTAAAGATTGGCGAGTACGGTTGCCACGCTGTTCAACGACGTATCAATATACATTGCCTTTAGCTGAATTTTGAATCCACTAGTCCTGGTTAGCGAACTATCAGTTTTTCTTCCCGTTGTGGGTCTCTCGGAAGAGAATGACAGAATGCTGGGTTGACACGGAACATACTTGAGAGCTTTGCGATGAAAGGTCTGGCCTGGCATTTTCGATAGATCGACAGTCAACGAGTCCTCAACATCTATTCTAAGTTAGTTCCTTGCTCATCAACTCATTTTCAATCTATTCGCTCCCCACTTACCAACATGCGCGGTCCGATCCGCCTTCTTGCTGACATCGAGTGTTTTTGTGTCGATACAAATACCACAGTATGGGAATTTGCTGTCAGCAGCTTGTAGGATGCGTTGGCCATCATCAGTTGAGGCCTCAAAATTTACCAAAGACTTTTCAGGTTTGACAACTACGCCATATTCAGTATGTCCTTGATGCATGACACGGACATAGCGCTCTGCGTGTTGTCGGTTTACCGTGATTAAAAGGAAGTCGTCTAGGAGGCGGAGCAGCAAGGATTCGCTGTCAAGAGCAAAGCTCAAGATATCTCGCTCCAGCTCCGCATAAAAGAAGTTGCATAGAATGCTGGATAGAATTGAACCTTGTGGAATACCCTTTTTCTGCCGGTAGAACTTCTTCCCAATTTTCACAAGATTGCGCTCTACATGCTCACGCAAGAGCTTCATCACGTCATCCTTAGTCTCCTGTTTCTGTAGATTTGTGTTAACAAAGACCGTATTAGACTTTGTGCCAACGAATTTGTCTTGCACACGTTGAGGGAACGATGTTGAGTCGTCCACTTTGCCACTGTGTGCAATATATCGCTTTACAGGCAGCGGGTCAACGTGTCGCCCATCAAGGCGTTGCAGTGCTCCTAAAGCCTTCACCTCAACATGCTTGCCTGTTTGGTAGACTTGATTCGACATGAGGCTATCAACCATACTCAGTAAACGTGCCTGTGGTATGGTATCGAAACACGATTGCACATCAACTTTGGCAAAATAGAGTGGTTTGTGGCCAAGGTTCTGTTCACGCAACGATGCCTTGAAAGCTGCTAGTTTGGGGAGCATTTCGGTTACTGAAAAGAGGGAACACCCGAATAGGTCCGGCTGGAGGGACTAGATATTGTGAGTTACAGTTATATGACGGGGGCTAATATACCCCGCTCACCTTCTCATATGTGATGGCGTTGAACACCGAGGTCATGACTGAGTTTATACTTCGACCAAGACATATTGTACCATTTCGAACCACTGGCTGTCTCCGTTTAAGGTTCATGATTGTTCGAAAGCCATGTCGTTTTGGCAGTAAACGAATCTTACTGAAGCCAAGTGGCCGCATAGAAAGCAATCGGGTCATGCGTTCAGTTGGCATATGCTCAAACATGCTTGACTTTATTACCGTCAACGATGGCTCTGTCAACATCCGCCAGACATCATGACGAAAGTAGAAGAGCCTATTTCGGTGCACATTCGACTCGGTGACATGGAAGTTGGATCGGATTAGAGGTATCAGAAACGAGTCAAACAACCAGTATACGAATTCTAAGAATAGCTCCTTGCGTTTTTCGAAGTCCGATTGTGCTAGCTTAGCGGAGGCTTGTTGGCCAGGTAGCCGGAGCCAGTCCAGACTCGCAATCTGACAATCTATCAGTATGAAAAATGCGCTAAGATGCAGGAAAATATTACTTGTATCTTCTGTGTAACCTGATGCAGGGTCAAACTTTCAAATCTTCTCAGAAATATGAAATAATCTACCCAATACATTATAACTTGTTGGTTACCGTCATTTCCCCAGAAGGCTTGGGGAATGACCCGAGCTATCACCGCACGACAGAAAGCTGACACATGAGCCGTCGAGCAGGCCATGTCTGTGAAACATGTTTGATTAGTGACTGGACTGTTGAGATGGTCATCGGTGCTTTTGTTGCTCTCCGCTGGCCCGCCCTCAGGGATGACAGAGTTTTCTGATTGAAAATGCTTCTTCCTCCAGTCAGGTTTCGATGATAAAGGTAAAACCTGCTAGGATTAGGTCATGTCATGAGACTGATATCGAGTACCTACCTCTACGGGACAATAATGGCGGAGCAGTTCCATGTACGAGCACCGATGGTTTAATGTCCTCAGCCGATCGACTAGTGCTATGACACCACGCAGTCGCTTTGGTATGCGCGATTTCCACTTGTGTATTTCTTCTGTATCCGTGGCTTTGCCTTCTAGAGCTTTACACATACTCTGATAGATCTCCTTTTCGCGCAACGTGTAGTCTTTAAATGGCATAGCAGTCTCACGAGCATCAGCCTTAGAGGTGAACACATTGTGTAAACCAAATTGTCGAGGGAAGATGTATCGCAGTATGTGTATGGATTCAATCTGACTATCCCTGTTGGTGAACCGGTTCAACACATCTTTGGACTGTATTAGCTCTAATGAATGTTTCACTTTGCAAGAAAACTAACGGATGTGGCGCATGCCAAAGCGAACCCCTCCCTTAGCATTGAGGGCTGCTTTGGCGTAGAGCATGCGGCTTCGCACAAAGGTAATAGCACCAGGGTTCCTGTATTCTCTGTGTTGGTTCAGAGGCTTGCCATTGATTGCATGATTGGTCTCTTTGGAATTTGGGACGTCTTTGTGGTTCTGGTCAACCTTTAGATCGGATATTGGAATACCGCTGAGCTGGTAGTAGTTCCCGGTGCCACCAAGGATCGGACGGAAGAGCGCGCATGCGAGGAGCATATCCATCATGATGCGTTCACCACCACGACCAAGCAATGCATGCAGCCTGCACCATGCTGGCTCTTTCAGTGTCCGCACATAGCTGTTTGGCGAAGTTTCGATTACACCAGGGACAGAACAAACCGAATTGACACGAGCTTCGTGTGTGCGAACCGAGGTGGCAGCACGTTGGAAGCCATGACACAACAAATGTGCTGGCTTATGGGACGCAGATCGCCGGAACAGGAGCCAGATTACAAAATCTACAATCTGTGTCTACTCAGCTACCTGATCTAGACATAGTGCCGTGTGCAAGCACAGTGGAACAGTGATTGGCACCACGCAACCTACCTCGCTTTGCAGAAAATAACCAGGCTTGAAGGTACCGCCCGGGGTGTTCTGGGAACGCTGCTGGGTAAAGCTGCCAATATCGCGACTGCGTTGTGTGGCCTCCTGATCTTGGTGGTTGGGGTTTGCGTCTGGGGTGCAGCCAACCAGGGTCGAGTCGAGCAGTTGCCCCAGATCAAAGTCAACATCACGTGTCGAGGCAGCTTCTGGAGAGGGCGCAGCCAGCCCAACCTGAGCTATTCTCCGCCGCCTGTTTTTGGACGAGGTTGACAGTCGCGACAGCAAATAGTGGCGCAAAGTCAAGACCCTGGGGTAGAGGCGGCGCAATACGGGATGGTCATGGCTGGGTGGTGTGGCAGTGGCAGATTGGCTGGCAGGCTCAACAGCGCGCCCAGGTCTCTTGCAGAGACCCCCACCCCCGTGGGCGGTGCGTTTTCTTTCCATGCTGGCACTGGTGGGTGCACTGATGGGCGGTCATGGGCGGCCAGAGCAAGGGCGGGGAAATGTTGACCGGCGCACGCAGAGGTGGGCTGGGGGTGCAGTGGCGACAGTGATGGTAGAGGTAATAATCGGGTTGGGGGCCGCGGCCGCCCTCACCTAGAGTTCACTATGCGCCACGGCCGTGGGCAAAGCAGGAAGATGGCATTCCAGGTTCCAGGTCGGGACAAGCAGGGCAGCGAACCATGGAGACTCTTTACCGCGCTAGATGGAGAGCGCCCGCCACAGGGAGGCGTGTCCGGCAACGGTGGGGACGCATAGCCTTCAGTCAGCCCTCAATAGAGCACGCTGGCCCATGTCAACAGTGCATGTCGTCGAGGCCGCAGCGTGTGGTCGATGCTACCTACCTACGCCGTCGCGACTTTTGATTGTGGTAGAATTAATTTATCCCAAGCTCCCCTTGCTGCATGCCGTCCCCCCGTGCGACGCCAACCCATTGCAGCCGTTGTCCCGCCGCCCTCCAGCGGCCGTCGGTCAGGCCTGGCCGGCTACAGCACCTGAGGCGCCGTGCGGCACCGTCCTGCTTGCTCGCCCGTCTCTTTCATCAAACTCGCCCTCTGCCGATCAAAGCAGTGCTCCCAGGCCCAACCGTAGAGCTTGGTGGCCAGCCGTCCGAAGGTGAGCCGGCTGAAACGCTCCCGGCTCGCATGCTTGGGCCACTACGCTCGCCGCCGTCGTTATTGGCCGCCTGCAGACCAGAGTCGAAGGCGTCCGAGAGTGAGTTGTTCCTGGCACCCCGGTCGCCTCGACGAGAGTGCGCTTGAACTGCTTCCATTCTCGGCCGTAGAGTGATTGGGTCTGCTCGTCTGGTCGCCGCCTTGATTCGCGCCGGGCCTTGCGTTCTCGCTGCCAGGACCATGGTGCGGTAACAATATGGCAGAGTCTGATCAAGTGCATAACTATGCATACCCATCCGTCGCAAGCTGGCTGCAGTCGACCTCGCTGGCCCACCTCGACGCCGACGCCTCGGAGTCAAAGAATGCAGACGGCTCGCGCGACGCCTCCCCTGACGACTTTTACAAGTCGGCCTACTCCACCACCGCCTTCAACCAGCACGACATTGTGCCCCTTCCCATAGACATGGCCGCCACGCGCCAGCGCCACCCCACGGCCAACGGCGCCGCACGACCGTCTTCCAAGTCGACTCCACGGTCGGCCTCGGGGCCTGCCTCGTCCGCCATGCCGCCCCGCTCCTCTGGCCCAGGACCAAACAAAGTAAAGGCGCTGGCCGAGCGGTTTGAGCGCTCGCCCGGCGGTGGCATTGTCGCCAGCAGCACAGCTCCAGCGGTGCGCTCAAGATCAAGAGGCCCAGGCCGGGCGGGGGCCCACGAGCCCACCAAGCGGTCCAATACCTCGGTGTCGTCGACGGCTTCAGCGGCGCGGCCGAGCAGGGAGGCGTCGTATGGATCATACAAATTCAACAATTTGAAGCCCAGGGAAAGACCGCAGCCTGCGCCGGCAACGCCCCGGAGTGCCACTGCCACGACGCGGCGAACGACGGGCAGCAGGAGCAGTTTGGACCATCAGACGACGCCCACACGGAAGAAGGTGGGCTCGCCGTCCAAGCGGCCGGCATCGAGTGGCCGGCAGCCGTTCTTTGGCGAAGTCGTGAGCGGCCAGGACGTCACATCGCCAGGCTTTGGCATACCGACATACCAGGCCGCCCCTGACGAGGACGACTCTCTCCTGGGCAGTGGAGGGGCGCATTTGCCCCCGACCACATTCGCCTCCCCGCGTCGCCAACGGTCAGGGAGCGCTGCGGCGCCCCAACGCATTCATGGGCGACCATCGCCAGCGTCGCGGATACCGGTAGCCACGCGACGGCTGAGCGGGACGTCAGACACCAGCTCATCGACCCGCTCAGTGAAGTACACGCCCACGCGCGTATCCAGCCACAGCAACCGAGCATCGCCTACGCGATTGTACAGACGACCCGTGGGCTCGGAATCAGCCGCCGGCCAAAATGGCGTCGATGCATCGATCCTGCCCGCATTAGTGTACCATGCGAACACAGATGGCGGACACTCGCCCGCTGCAAATGCCCCACCTGCGTCGCCTCGATTGCGAAACTCGAGGGAACGACAACCGCTGCAGCCCTCGCCCGGCCACGGCTCACGTGCGTCTGTGACGTACAGCGAGCACGGTTACTTCCCCGAAAAGCCCTTTGAGTCACTTCACGATGCATCTGCGAGCATTCAGGAACCGCCTATCAGCGTTGCTTCGCCTGCCCACGACCCCCAGAACCATTCGCGTCAACCGCATTCCCACGAGGACCACCACAATCCGTCTGGCCATCACCAACGTCTTAGCCTGCAAACCTCAAGCTTGGCGCCGCCCTCTACCCAGCAGCCCTTGTCCGCCGCCACCGACTTTGATGAATCACCTGTCCTTGGCATTCCTGGTAGTTTCGTGCTGACTCCTCCAACGGCACATGAAGCCACACCGCAACTCCTCCAGCCCGCCGTTTTCCATCCCCCTGCCCAGGAGAGCGCATCAAAATCCCCTGAGATAGAGGAATCCGAGCTGGGTGTGCGGGAGTCCATACCCATCATGCTTGGTGATGATGACCAATCACAACCATGGCATTCGGGTCCAGGTCCAGAAGAAGTAAGCATCAGTCTCGAAGCGCTAACATATAGTTATTCGCGGGAACGGAGAGGCTATACGATGGATAGAACGCAGCCTCCATCGCAACATGATACGAGCGGTTTTCCTATAGATCCTTTCGGTAACCGTGATTCCCTGCGCCCAGAAGATTCAGCCAGCGTCGCCCCATACCGAAGAACAGGCCCTTTGACTGTTGATAGTGAGACTTATAGTGTGGTGAATGCTGTGCTCAATATGTATCACAACTCCCCTGTTATAACACAAGATATCGCACTAGCATCAAGAGATAGAGTGCAGAAAGTGTCACCGGTTATCGCACAGCATAGAGATTGGGGCTCGAAAGAGGCGACGGAGACATATCTCGCCCGATTATTGAGTGATGCCAACGGTGCAGGACAAGAAGCTTCACGAACACACGAGGAGCAATCGACTACGTCTCGCCCAATTTTGAATCTTCCAGATCCGGAGGACGATACACAGAGCACCGAAGCCGGTGGCACCGCGGTTATTTACCCTCCGGAGTCACGAAGATATTCTCGCGGCTCGAGAGGGTCAACCACCACAACAATACAAGATGATGCCTCCCGTTCTGGCAGCTCACTTGGAAACCAGTCACAAGATCATCTTTTGCAGAGTGTATCAACAGAGCGCACACCGAATATCATTGAACTGCCGCAGCTTGCTTGGACCAACGGCGGCCTTGGCCTCTCTTACCACGAGGACTTTCAACCACCTTCACCTTCGTTACAACAAACCCCACCTCGCCCCACCTACTCTCCTCCTCCTCCGCCACCCCCCGCCAAAACAAACAACGACGAACACACTGATCTGCTTGACGCGTCGCAAATGCCTATCATACGCAAAAAGAAATCCCGAATCTTGGCTGCCCAGGAGGAGGCGAGGTTGGAGCAGGCGAGACTGGAACAAGAGGGACTGCCAGCAGATCATCAACGCATAGCAGAGCACCGTCAGCATCAGTTCCAGCTTGAGTCTCACAATCAGCATCATTTCAATGAGTTGCATGAGCAGCACCCTGCACGTGCCCTCACGCCTGTCTATCACCGCCCTGAACAGAGCATCGAGGCTCTATATGGCGCCCCACAGCCAATTGAAAAAGGCGACCAGACACCAACCTCAGGCAAAGCAACAGAACAAGATGCACCGGACCCTGCAAAGCAAGCGTTGATCAAGCGATATAGGATTCTGGAGGAATTGCTCACCACTGAACACCAATTCTGTATTGACATGATGATCGCACATAACATCTTCGAAGCTACCGCTGCCACTGTGATGATTGAGAAAGATAAAAAGGTCCTGTTCAGCAACTGCAAGGAGCTTGAGAAGTTTTCTTTGTCCCTCTTCCGAGCCTTCAAGAAGGCGGCAAAGCCTATTGTCAACTACGATATCCCGCCCCCAACTGGTCCTTGGAACCGTGACTCTTCCGATACGAAGCCATCCAACCCGCCAGATACACCCCAAAAAACTCGCAGGCCATCCCAAGACTCTCAGAACCAGTTCTCCAACTGTACACTCGACAATGATTACATGACCACTATTGGCCAGGTATTCCTTGAAAACAAAGATAAGATGGAGCGACTCTACACAACGTATTATCTTAACCAAGAGAATGCAGCTGCCTATGTCAAGAGGAACCAAGCCAACACTGACCTCCAAGGCTGGGTTGCGGCTTGTTTTGAGCAGGTTGAGAACATGACACAAGCTTGGGATCTCGACTCTCTGCTCGTCAAGCCTTGTCAACGTCTGCTCAAGTATCCGCTACTGCTCGATCAACTCATAAGCTCCAGTGACACTGAGCATCCTGATCTTGAGGACATGAAGGCAGCGCGTATAGAACTCTTGGCGATCAGTGGTCGCATCAACGAGGCAAAGAAGCGCGCCGACACATTTCGTGCTGCGACCTCCGAGGGCAAAAAGGAGAAGACTAAAGGAAAGGGGCTTGGAAAATCAATTGTCAAAGCCTTTATCCCTAAGACAGACAAGAACAAGGCATACGACGATGCCGACAGGACCTTTAAGGACCAGGAATACAAATCCGTGGAACAGAAGTTTGGTGGCCATTTCTTCCAACTCCAGATCGTCATGCGCGACTTTGAGCAGTACATCGAAGCTATGAATGAGCACTGTCAACAGATCAATATTATATGCCTCGGCTTTATAAGCGTGAGTGAGGTCGGCCCATCAGTCATTCCGGAACTTGAGAGCACATGGCGGAAGTGGGCAATAGCTCATTACGAGCTTATGCAGAAGGGCTTCGAGGATCACGTAAGTTTGAAACCAGGCGATGACTCCTCTCCTACTAACTCATATATAGAAAACTGCTGTTCGTAGTCGTGTGCTCAAGCCAATCAGTGATCTCTGGGACATGTGGGTCATGTATCAGAAAGTAATAGAGCAGCGCAAGAAGTTCTTACTGCCTTATGTCAAGCACAAACAACTCGTCGAGAAGGGTGACAAAGTAGATACTGAACTTGAGGAGGCGGCGAAAAATTTCTCGACTGTCAACGACACCCTCAAGCACGAGCTACCAAAACTCTACGAGAAGACCAAGATGGTAATGCGTACGGTAATAACACTGTTCATGTGCCTCCAGAAAGACTGGTACAAGACATGCTCCAAGAAGATCCTTCCACTTCTTGAGAGTGAGCCACAGCACACTACCTCGCTTCGCTATGATCTTGAATCTTACGTCGAGCGCTTTAACTTGGATTTCAAGGTAGTGCTAGATACAGCCAACAGGTACGGCATCATCGGTCGCGGCATATTAGCCGAAGTCTCCAATATGACATCACCTGTCCCGACAGTCTCCTCCGATGGTGGCGGCTCATCCCGCAACTCATCCTCTCGACGTACTGAATCGATGGGCAGCGAGGCATCTTTACTAGACTCGCGCCAGCGTAACAGCGGCGGTGGTTATACCGGAGCAGCCAACCGAGCACAACTGTACAATCAGCCTCGCTCCTCACCTACAGGTCCTGCGTATCCGTCTCTATACCCTGCTAGTTCCAGTGGTCGCTCTCCTCATGGTCCAACTTCCCTTCGCGAAGCTCGTGCTCTCAGCCCTGTGTCTGACCACAGTGAAGCAACCGTCATTCATCAAGGCGAACGCCGCAACACTGGTCCAGGCCGCAACCCTTACATCGGCCTCGATGGCGCTGTGGACACGAGCAACCAATCCCCACTTGGTTCCGCAACCTTCGATTTCCCCCCTCAACTCGGCCCTTCGTTCCTCGCCCCCACTTCGCAGCCCATGGTCCACTCCATGTCTGCCCCATCCCAGCACTCTGTGTCTCTCCCCGGCTCGCAACGCGCATCCGGTATATTCAATTCTGCACTGCCCATGTCCGACTCGCCTGTGCGCTCTTTCGCCGAGGACCTCCCCGCTACACCAGGCGATACCGACGAGCCTGAAGTCTTGTTCTTGGCCGCTAGTCTCTTCGAGTTCAACATCGCGCATGACCGTCGTGAAGGCGGTATCCCATACCTTGTTTATGTGCCCGGCGAGATCTTCGATGTCATCGGCATGAAGGGCGAGCTATGGCTTGCGCGCAACCAGGACGATCCCACGAAGACGGTGGGTTGGATCTGGGAGAAGCACTTTGCTAGAATCTTGCCTGAAGACGCTTGAACGTCTCAAGTTTTGGGTACTTCTTGATCATAGAAGTCTACCTCTCTACACTACCCGCCTCCGATACGCAATATAATCATTCAATCTCTTTTTCCTTTTGTCATGGCGTTTTGATCCGGCCGGCCGAATTCCTGCCCTAATTTCTGGGCCTCGATTGACGTGATTCCCCTTGGGACGGATAAAAAATTTCGGGCTGGCGCATTTGGGTCGTCACGGGAGTCAGCCTGCATTGCCGGTGTTTAACATTAGGTGATTTAGGTTGCATTGTAGGACTAGGTTGGGGATGAGATGACGTATTATCGAAAGCAGGTGATGATTGATTCATGCCTTTTTGTGTATACTTTGAAATACGTGACATATAGTGAGACTCATCTGCTTATTCCTCCATCTCGGAGCCAGAATCGTCGTCACTGCCCGATTCTTCGTCCTCTTCTTCGTCTTCGTCGCCCTCCAGGCCATATGCGTCCTGGAAGTCCACCAGCTGCTTGACCCGTGTCTTGAATCCCGCCTCGTCAAAGTTCTTCTTGAGGTCCTGACACTCATTAGTCTCTGCACGGCACGCAGTAAGCACAAAACACTCACGTCAGTCATGATGCCGCCACACGTAACCACCAAGTCCGTCTTCTCCGGGACAAACACGTCGGCCACGACGTCGTTGAGGATCGCCCTGACGTTGTCGCCCGTCACTTTGCGGACCTCGCGCAGCGCCCAGTCCTGCCACTCCTTGCCCACGCCGCGCGTCACAAGATCAACAAACGAGCTGCGCGCCGCATCAATGATGCTCGAGCGCTCGTCCACAAAGTCGCGCACAATGGAGCTGATCGCGCCCTCCAGGGCCAGCTTGTCAAACTGCCTTGTTCCGTCGCCATACTCCTTGACCACAGTGCGGGCCTTGGCGTACGCTGAGAAGGCATTGGGCGACTTGTAGATTCTGAACTTGAGCAGCCCGGTTTCGGCGTCGCGGTAGAAATTGGTGCCGTATGCGAGACCCGTGCCGCGGATTGATTGCCACATGGGCCCTTCGACGGCGTCGAGGTAGGACAGTGCTACCATCAGCGATGGAAGTTGTGCGTGCGTGTACCCTTTTGGCCCGCGAGACGTGAGCACGGCAAAGGACGAGTCGATGGGCATGGGGATAATGTAGTGCGTACCGCCTGGGTTGCGGCCGACGTCTGAGAGCACGGCGTTGCGGTCGTCGATGGGGTCGAGGCCGGGGCTTGGGCCAGCGGGGAAGGTATTGACGAGGTGTTGGAATGTTGAGACGGGGTTCTTCAGGGTTTCGAGGTTTGCTGTTACGAGGACACGCATGTTACTGAAGGTGAGGAGGTGTTTGCGTAGAGCTTCTAGTTTGTCGAGGACGAGCTTAGGTTCGGTCTTGAGAAGCCTAAGGATACGCTTCAGGTACAGGGCTTTGACAAGTGTGTTTGTCGCGCGGACTGAAGAAGCGGCATCGTAATGAACAATGCGGTCGACGGCGAAGGCCATACTATTTCCATCGCGTTTCTCTTCTGGGACGTCAGCGAGCATCTTCTTGACAGCGGTGATGATGCGCTCCGTGTCAAAGATTGAATCTACAAGCATAGTCTTGAGCCATTGGACTATGGTCTCAAATTTGCTAGCCTCAGCGACGAAAGGAATATAAAGCATCTCTGAGTTGCCGACATCAGAGCCATGGTCGAGACTATATTCAATTGTGTCTTGTTCGAGCTTTGTGATAACTTCTTCAAACCCAATCTGCTTGCCATCTTTGACGACAGGTGTGGCGAAGAAGTTGGTGAGATATACGCCAAGTAAGGGCTTGAGATCAGTGGGCAATTTGGCGGTCCCGAGCAGCAGGCCAAAATGTATAAATGATGTGGGGATGTGCTCGAAGTGGATGAAAAGCGGCAGACCGTTTTCATCTTTGTCAATGATCTGCTGAATTTTGTTGTTTGCAGTACCGAGCTTCTTTGCCAGACCAGACCGGGCAGTAGTAGTCTCATAGAAATGAATTGACTCTGTGCTGGGAACCTTCAAACCTGCGATGATTTCCTCGGGTATTGGCTTATCGTTCTCGTCTTGTGCCTCCTTGAGTTTTTCGGCGAGCTTTTTCAATCCTTCCTCGCCAAGTTCCTCCTGTTGTGCCTGTACGCGAGCGACCTCTTCTGCCTTCATCTTCTCAGAAAGTGCACGGGAAGGCTTTCCCAGGAGTGAAATATGGTGTGCATCCACCATCCACTTGTTCAGGAAAGAGCGCCATTGTTCCTCGGTCCATTTTTCCAGCTCTTTAAACACCTTCAGGCTGCCCATAGCGCTTTGAAGATCAGATCCATTCCGATTACCAAAAAGGTGATCCTTGATGACGGCGTCCTTGTATTCATCGTTACCAATCTCAGAGGCAAATCGAGTTTGACGCTCAAAGCGGTGGAGGCAGTCCCTAAGATAGCTCATGTCTAGTGGCTTTGATGCATGTTCTTTCAGCACCTCAAAGAACCGCTTCTCGACATCTGCTAGCTTTGAAGTTTCTACAGAACTGATAGTCCACCAGATGATCATTTCTTTGTGCCCCTTGACCCAGAAGTACACCATACTGGCTAGATGTTCTTTCTCGACCAACGTGTTTACCAAGACGGAGACGGATGATCCCGCAAGGTAGAGTAGTAGGGTATTAATGGCGGTTTCTGCAGTATCATCGATTGTATCAGGTCCGAGAAAGGCAATCTGAATCTCGCCAGTGGATTCGTCTTCTTCCGGGAATTCAACTGTGTCTACAATAGTCTTGCTCAGTGGTGGTGTAGGTTTAGACTCTACCCATGGTCGTGTAAAAGGTGCGTCATATGCTGGCACTTTGTCGATAATCGAACCTTCAAACTTATCCAGGATATACAGAAGGTTTTTGTGATCAACTTCGCCAATAAGAACCAATCGGATGTTTTTTGGTTGATACATGTCTCGGTGGAATTGGCGAATGCGCTCAGCAGTTAGCACCCGTAGGGCTTTCATCATTCCACCAGTTTCGTATCGATACCCAACACCCTCAGGGTAGAGTAGACGGCGCATTTGGAGATCCATCAAATCTCCTTGTAGATTCTCGCGTCCTTGCATCTCGGAGTAAACAACACTGAGTTGGTCAGTTTGAGCGATGCCATGGTGTACGACGATATTACATACCCTGCATCTTCGCCTTTTCCATCAATATGATGCACTTCAGTATAGCATCCAGCGTCAGTCAATGTGGGGACGACGAGATGATCCAGATAGATCGGGAGCAGCTGGGCAAACCCTTCCCAGCCAGCAGTTGACATCGTGTATACCGTCTCCGCTGTGTCAGTCCAGGCATTGGTGTCTGAATAAGACCTGGTCGCAATCTTGTCTAGAACGCCCTTGTATGGGTATTGTCGCGATCCCATAAAACAGAGATGCTCAAGGGTATGCGCTGCTCAACATCAGCTGCAATGTTAATTTCTGATTTGCCCTGACTTACGAGAACCCGAATCATCATGGATCTCCGTAGCTACAGCGAAGTTGCCATATACTTTTGGGCCTTTTCGATCAACCACTACCACTCGCAAGCCTGTTCGCTGCGACTCGTACTGTGTAAAAGTAGCATCTGCATAGTCGGCTTTAAAGTTTTGGATCGTCCTGAAGTGGGATTCTTGCTGTACGGAGCCCATTATGCCGGCCTGGAGTACGAACTCCAATATACTGAGAGGGTTTTGAGATATTTGAGTTGGTCTGGGGCGTGACACGACGGGCTCCTTTGTCCACGACTGAACTGGCACTACCATTGTTCCGTCAGCCCCTCTTCCGGGATACGCGCACTCGGCAATTGTGACAAAATTTTGGGTCAACAGGGTTGAGCTCGTATTGATGTTTGTGCGGCGGACCCGACGGGGACAATGTAATAGTGTAGACACTGGTCTCTCTTGGGACAAAAAAGACGATTTGTTACATTGACAAGCAGCTGCAAAGCTACATGAAACCCAATGCAAGACTTACATTTGGAAAGGGAATAAGCAAAAGCAAATGACCACCCAAGCCCATAAAGTATGGATAGGAGATGATGAATCAAGATTCTGGTTGCGTATTCCGGGTGGTTGCGGCTTGTGGCGCTGGGCAGAGCTTCCCAGGTAGTCCTTTTCTCTGATATCCCTAAGCCAAGCTAACTACATGCAATACCTGGAATAGCTTCGACAGTCTCGCAGAATTTGGAGCAGCAGGGTGGAGGCCTAGCCACTTCCGCGGGGTACATTTGGAGGTTCGCGCGCACAGACCGCATTACGTCGTACCAGTGAGAAGTGTCGGGAACACATGTGCAGCTGGCCGGCGTATACCTGAGGCTCCGATTTCCTTTGCTGGTTTGGACGGCATGTTGAGCACCTCATAAATTCAATGGCTACGCAGATCTCCCCAGAGAAGCTTGGCGACGCCATTCTGCAGTCTGTCGAGCACGGCGCGTTTCCGCAGGATGGACATGTGGCATCTGCAACCGTGCCCTCAAGCGCGCTGCCCAAGCTGCTAGAGGCTGTGGGTAAGGCAAAAGAGGATACCAAGGTTGGTATATAAGCTATACATGTGCCTTTATCAGAGGTTGACTTTGTTCACAGAATGAAATACGAAAGATCTCGCGCGAAGCTGCTTCCGATGTTGATGGCTGGATAGCTCAAGCACGCAAACTTCAAGATGACATCAAACGCTCCCAGGAGACAGCCAAAGAGATCGTGCAACAAGCAGAAGAAGGAAAGGAAAAAACAGCTCGAGTCCAGGATGCAGCGAGCAAAGTTAGCCTCCTACAAACCGAAATCGCATACAACGAGAGCCTCGCTCGAGTAGTTGAACAATTGCGAGACATCTCAACCATATTCGATACGGCACAAGACGCGGCCGTCCGTGGGCACGTTATACATGCTTTGGAGCGACTTGAGGATGCAGACGGCGCGTTCAAGAGCCTCGGCCCATACGAAGCAACTCGAGCCGTAGGTGTGCTGCGGACGAAGCAAGAGCAGCTTAAAAAGGCCATTACCGAGACTGTGACAGACTCATGGAACGGGCTGATACTCGTCGATAACACGCACCACAAAATTTCGTTGAAGGACACTATCGAGCGAGAGACCACAGTGGATATCAACACAGTTGTCGAAGCGCTCAACAAACTAAGCTTGCTGGATAGCTTCATTGCCCGATTTAGTCGCGACATGGACCGTATTATCATTTCACCCCGCTTTGCCATGGGTACAGATAAGGTTGTAACAGCTTTCAACATCAACGGTGATGACATCCAGCCTGTCGGGAACGTCAATGATGGTAGCGTCAAAGCGGCCCTAGGAGACATTCAATCCATCGCCGAGTATCTCAGTACCCGTTTACCACCCAGCGTTGCGGTACCGCTATCGTCGAAGCTTGTCCCGGTCATAGCAACGCGGCTCATAAATTATTCACTCCTACCTGCCATCCCTACAACGACAAGCGGAGTGCAGGAATTCCAAGAGACTCTGTCCTACGTATTAGGTCTAGTCGAGTTTCTCGACGAACTCGGCTGGTCTGGGCAGAGTCGTCTAACAGAGTGGGTTGATAAGTCTGCTGAGATATGGTTAGCGAAACAAAAGGAAGCTGCGATTGCCAGAGTGCAGACGATGTTTTCCAAGCGCATTCAAGACAAGAAGTCTGTCGAAAGAGTTGAGACTCAGGTTGTCATGAAAGGCGATGCACTACACGCTGACCAGGATGATGAGGATGACGACTGGGGTGCTGAGTGGGATGATGAAGAGGCTGAGAAGCCGAAAGAGGTTGAAAAGCTAAAGGAGGCAGATAATTCCCACGTACCGGAAGAAGAGGATATGAGTGCATGGGGCGAAGATGATGATGAAGTGCCTACAGAAGAAGCATCACACGATGCAGCAGAAGCGGGAAAACCAGCGGATGATGAAAATGCAGAGGACTGGGGTGCGGAATGGGGTGACGAACCGGAGGCTATTCCAGAGACCCAACCAGCTGGCCTGGCGCAAAATCAAACAAAAGAAGTCGATACACAAAGAGTGAACGGAAACACAGCAACCCAGAAACCTTCCAAAGAACAGGAGATGACCTTGAGGGAAACGTATACTGTCACGGCAATGCCGGACTCGATAATGGAAATCATCCTTCAGGTCGTAGTAGATGTCGAAACACTTAACTCTCCTGAGCTGGTCAAATCAGCCATTGCGTCTGCTAGTGGAGGCCTTTATATGATTCCTAGCCTCTTGTTGGCGATGTACAGGGCGACCGCTGCTATGCACTACTCGAAGGATATTGCGGGTAATATGCTCATCTACAACGACTGCCAACGACTATCGGATCGCCTACGGATCTTCTTGAGCGAACAATCCACAAAGGACAGTACATCCACTCTACCTCAACACCTCAAGCCATCTGCTCGCTTGAAGGCCGTGCTCGAACTTGACATTAAGGCCATTGATGGTTTTGGCAAACGTGCGTACGGCCGAGAGATGGAATCACAGAGGCAAATCATAAAGGATCACTTAGAGGATGCACAAAGCTTCCAAGGGTGTACTAACGTGCCCTTTGCTGCTGTATGCGATGACGCTATTGCCACAACCATTGACCGCATCGGCGACGTGAAGCGTCAGTGGCAGAATGTACTCTCACATTCTGCTTTACTACAATCCCTGGGCTCGCTAGTTTCGACAGCGCTGGCAAAGTTTATCGATGATGTAGAGGATATGTCAGATATCGCAGAAGACGAGTCGAAGAAGCTACATAGCTACTGTGTGTCTCTGGCTACGTTGGCACAGCACTTCCAAACCTCGGAAAATAATGGGGATGTGAGGGACATGGTGAGTATATACACTCCTAACTGGTTCAAGTTCCAGTACTTGGGTGAAATACTGGACAGCAGCCTTGCGGATATCAAGTATTTTTGGACAGATGGCGAGCTGAAGCTGGAAATGGAGGCAGAGGAGGTGGTGGGTTTGATGGAGGCGCTGTTCGCACCGAGTGATCATCGGAGACGAGCCATCGCGGAGATCAGAAGGACTGGCATGCACTAGATTCATGAATACGATTGGTTGAACCTATCACGTGATACCGGAGCAAGCTGGACGCCGACTGGATAACTGCCCGCGCTAACCTCGTTGGAAAAAGTTTCCAGATATCGAAGGCACAATGTCTTTAGAGCTTCTATTGCACAAACTCACCGATTATTGCCACAATGCAGGCCGATGTGACGGAAACGAAGGTGACGGCGCGCTTCAGCACCAGGGACCCAAGCCTACACATCCAAGAAGAGGACCGAAGACTGCTTCTCTCGACCAGTGAGCGGAATTAGAACTTTGCCAAATCGCGCGCATGATACTTACTTCGCCTTATAGATATCAAGCGACATGGACTCTCTACTCTGCTGAACGACTTGCTCCACCGTGAGGAGGATCGGATTCCTTTTGACATCTTGATCAATGGTCAATTCCTGCGCAGCACGGTCGACGAATTCCTCACAAAGAATGGTATCAACGCAGAAACTACGCTCGATGTTGAGTATACAAGAGCGCTTGTGCCACCACTACGCGTAACAAGCTTTGAGCACGACGATTGGGTCTCGGCGGTCGATATACTTTCACAGTCTTCGCCCGCAGGTGCATGGTCTGGTGGTAGTGTACAAAACGGCCAAGAGAGGATACTGAGCGCCAGTTACGATGGGTTATTGCGAGTTTGGAACACTTCAGGCGACGTTGTGGCGACGTCGGAGGCCCCCAACAATGGTGGCCGGATTACAAGCCTGAAGACTGCGAAATGGCTGTCAGAGAAGAAGATAGTGGCGGCAGGCATGGATAACACTGTCCGAGTTTACAAGTACGATGACGACACTCGAGCCATTACAACAAGTCTGGAGCTTCTTAATCACCGATGGGGCGTCGAGGACGTTGCAGTCCACGGCCCTTCCAATCGAATCCTCAGCGCCTCGTCAGACGCCACTGTCTCACTGTTCTCAAGTAATGCCAAAGAAAATCCGACAGCGCCGTCCAATCTCCTACCAAGCTCCTCGGCAGCCTCGAACAAGCGACAAAAGTTGTCCAAACCAGACCGAACTGTCCCAGCTCGAGGTGCTTTAGCTACATTTACAGGCCACAGTTCGCCAGTATCAAGCGTCATCTTCAAACCCGATGATGCAACCGTTGCATACTCAGCATCGCATGATCACACTCTCAAAACCTGGGACTTACCCACTTCAACGTGCGTCGATACACGCACGACAGGCCATTCTCTCCTTTCTCTATGCGCCATACCCTCACGAAATCTCCTCGCAACAGGCACGTCAGCTAGGCACATTACACTAATTGATCCCCGCGCTTCGGCCACTCAAATTAGTGTCATGACACTACGCGGTCATAAGAACGCCGTTGTCTCGCTCAGCACTGATCCGAGCTCAGAATACAGTATTGTCTCAGGTTCGCACGACGGTACGGTGCAAATCTGGGATTTGAGGAATGTAACGACAGGTGGTAATATCGGAGAGGGTCAGCGGGGAGAGAGTGTACATACCATTCACAGGCAAGGGCATTCCGGGCCAACGAAGGGGCATGGAGATGGTCTCAAGGTTTTCAGTGTTAGGTGGGACAAGGAAGTGGGGATTGTGAGCGCGGGCGAAGACAAGAGGGTACAGATCAATCGTCCACTGGGATCATAGTTGCGTTCAGATCTTAGTGGAGAAAATCGCCCGGATGACGGAGAATGCAGCGTTTGGCGCAGAGATACCACGATAGTTTCAAGAAAAAAAGTGTTGCATGCATGAAAATGGAGTCTATTGCTCCCGAGCCATACTCCAGTTATGCTCCAAAACAAAGGGTATCATAGTTCCTTCCATCACATCGCATCCGTCGACCCATAGCCCTAGACCAAATGGCCCGGTAGCAAAAAATTTGCAACACCCTCCTTGACCGCATATTCGTGTCCACAGCTCCCGCACACCAGTTTCCCCTCTTGTATACACGTCTCCAACAACAAGCGATGCAAGTCGAGCGCGGTTTGTGAAGCCTCTCCTTCCTCTTCATCATCGTCCATATTTTCCCCTTGGGCGGTGTCTAGCGCAGTATTTGTCTCCTTCTTCACCAAATCCTCGGGAGTAGGCGGCGTTTCTGGAAGATCTGGTAGGCCCAACTATATCATCGTGAGCCGAATTCTACCTGGCTGTTCGCCTCGGTATAGGCGTACTTCTCTTGCGATTACTCTCATCTCCTCCCACATGAGTCTCGGCAGTATGTTCCTCAGAAAGGGTAGATTGAGGTCGGCTTCTTGGATTTGGAGCTCGGCATCGCGGGGGTGGAGGGGGAAAGAGGCGGGGTTTGTTTTGCAGGTTTTTATGGCGCAGGTTAGGAAGTTTAGGGTGAGGAGCTTCATCTTGAGTATGCAGGCGTAGAGCTTTGTGTATTGGCGAGACCCAATGTTCGACGATGGGATTGGGACAAAAATTCGGCTGAAGGTGGGGGTGTGGCGCTAACTAATGCGGGGGTGGTTTCTGAGCTGCATTTCATATGGACTTGAACATGACAATCATCAAACCGAAATATATCTGGGAAATCATAAATCGCCTGCAGGTATTAGTAGGATTGCGTTATAAAACTATTATTACAGTGTTTCGACTTCCAGTCTACCACTTGCCTGCATCCTCGATCACAAGCTCGGTCGCCTTTTCTGAGAGCATGTACGTCGCGACTGCAGGGAACGCTCCAGGAACGCGTGGGAAGGCAGAAGCGTCAACAACCCGAAGCCCATTGACGCCGCGTACTCTGAGTCTGGTATCCAGAACGGCCATGGGGTTGGAGTCTGGGCCAACCCGGTTGGTGCTCGTAGGGTGGTGACCAAAGACTTGATCTTTGACCCACTCCCTATCGATATCCTGGTTCTTGCAATATCCATCCTCGTGTATATCTGAAGCTGGGCAGGGCGGTGAGACTGGCAAAACAGGACCCACAGAATCACCGGTGCTGGCAAATGCCTTCCTTACAAAGGCAACTGTCTCGAGAATGGAGCCAAGATCGGTTTCAGAACCCTCAGCAAAGTAGTTCATGTTGACATCGGGCACATCCTGGGGATCGGCAGACTTGATTTGAACAAAACCAGCTCCATTCTGGGGGTGCATCTTGCAGGTCGACCAAGAAAAGGTAGTATCCGGATCAGGAGTCATGGTCTGGTTGGTATTCGGGAGGAAGCCTCTTAGAGCATGGGTACCGGTTGAGAACATCAACATATCTCGTTCGTTTTCCGGGGCAAACTTGGTCTTCAGTAGGAAAGCGTTGCCATTCTCTCCGCCCTGGGCATATGGACCTTTACCCTCTCGCCAGAGGTCGATGCAAGGGTCTCCTGGCGCTCCGTTTGTGCACTGTGGGTCGTTAGGGTCAGGCGTAGGGGCAAGGCTGACTTTAGCTTGTCCAATGACTGGCACCTCGTAGTTATCTTGCAGGTTCCTGCCGACGCCTGGAAGGTCGGAGATAACAGGGATGTTGTACTTTTGGAGAAGAGCCTTTGGTCCGACACCTGAGAGCTGCAAGAGTTGAGGCGAGCTGAAAGTTCCACCTGACACGATGACTTCCTTTCGAGCAAAAGCCCGCATCTTAACGCCCGTTTTTGCGGAGGTGTGGCGTGGATCAGCCCTGAAGACGGACTTGCCCTTCAAGTACTCAACACCGACTGCCTTGGGCTTGGACTCTGACGTGCACTCATCGAAAAGGACCTTGGTGGCCAATGAGTTCAGTGTGACTGTAAGCGGGTACTTCTTTTCCGCCAATGTCTCGAGAACGTAATCACGCGGGCTGTAGCGCTTCCAATTCGGCCTGACGTGGAATGGCAGGGCCCACAGTCCCTGTGTCTGGTCGCGTGTAGGACTGAGGAAGTTGGCATCGCTGGTGATGTCGTCAAGAACATTGTCAGGGTTCTTTCCAACCAACTTCAACCCTGCCGCAAAGACCTTCAATCTCAATTGCGCAGCAGCGAATGAGGCCTTGGTGGCTATATTGGTCTGAAGGAACCCAGTGAACCCATGGCCTGGGGTACCAGCGGGAAGGTAGTTGTTGTGCTCGATCTTCTCGAAGATGCGGCGCATGTCCTTAGCACTAGTGGCGATCAGTCTGGATTCAATCGTCCAAGTCTAGGAGACAGGTTGCTTACCTCCAGATACCATCATTGACACCCTTGTCAAAATAATCCCAATCACTGTCTGCGGGTAGGAAGGTAGCCGCAGCGTTGACGACGGCAGATCCACCGAGTGAGGAGCCTCGAGGGTAGAATACGCCCAGCCTGGTAGCACCTTGATGCCCGTCCTTTGTTGGGTCGACTCCTACCCAGTACTCTCCGTTGGTCAATCTCCAGACCAACAACTGATACCGCTTCGTGCGCTCTTCATCGTCGCTGTGCCGCACAAAGAAATGCCAAGTAGATTGGGTGTTGCCGAAGTTGTTGAGTGCAAGAACTTGGGTGCGGATATCTGCACTGTCGTCATCGCCAGCTTCTACGAGGAGAACCGAGTAGCCCGCACGGGCAAGATTGACCGCGATTGTACCTAAAGGAACGGATCTGAGTTAGCGGCGATCTTGCGGCTTGTGGGCCGAATTGTGGATAACTCACCACCACCCGGTCCACTACCAGTTACGATATAGTCGTAGGTTTCAGTCTCGTTAGCAGAGCTTTGGGGTGAAGTGCAACGAGAATATAAAGGGGAGGCAAGCACGACCGAAGGGAGCAAGAAGTGAAGAAGCTTCATGGTGGGCAATTGAGCTGATCACAACACACTGGAGACTTGTCGATCTGCTTGACGCACAATTAGTATTCGAGTGACTCTTTTCGACTTATAAACTTCTCCATCCACTACCTGTAACATTTACACCTGCTGGATTTGCCGTTCCGCTCACGCTGTCTTTACCCGGCCTACATTATATTTGACAAGCCGTCCATCCAGTTCCCCAAGGCGGATTGTTTCCCGAAACGTTTAGAACACCGTTGTTGTTGGCTACATTAGACCTAGGAACATGCAGGTACTCAAGTCAAAGCATCTTCCCCGCTCCGAGGTGGTGCCGCCCCCATGCTCCCCGGTTAACCGACGAACGATGGCGTTCTCCTGCATATTCGATACATGGGGTTTAACATGAACGGCGAGTAAAATGCCCTTGCACTATACTGATAGGACGGACTACTGCAACAATGCGGCGTGGGGTATGTGTAGATTGCGTGTTGATTCTGATCGCCTGCAGTCCTAATTATCTGCAGATATAGGCCCCAAACAATAACAGAACTTAATCATCGGATCGACAACGTACGTTGGAACACAGACAATAGCGATCAACGAAACGCGGGTGCAGCCTATATGTTTGTTGATGGCTTGAATTCATGTTTGCAGGGAGGCAGTATCACAATCTCATAGTCATCAAAACATTGCCAGGGTCAGCAGTGTGAACTCTAAAATCTCACGTCTCTAGATCTGTTTTCCGATTCCTCCGTTCTTGAAGGATTTCTGCGCCCCTTGCGCATTCGATCCCAGCAATGCATGAACGGGGAAGGAGACACGCCCAGTAGGATGCCATCCCCACGACATCTGGTTGCTGAGAAATTGACGCAGGATCCCGGAAGTTTGGGTCAGGAGATTCACGTTACTGTCATCTTGTCCTTCCTTTCAAGTTTCAACATATCAATCAAGAGTGTTGCTAGTTCTCGAGAAGCCTGTTTCCTAATGATGGTGGCAAACCTAAAGCGATACAGCAAGCCATTACACTTTATTCACTCGCCTCGTCTCCAGTTGCGCCAGGATTAGTGTCGATCTTGGGGACATAATAGTGGCGCCTGCCATCTCGGTATACTAAGCAACGCGCCTCTTGGCCGGGGCGCCTAAGGCTCGGATGAATGCCGCAATACAGGAACACGCTGAGCTGTTCTTGGTAATTGTTTTGGTCTCAACTAGGAAGACTACAGCAATTTCAACCCCGTGCTTACATTTAACGCTTATGGTAAAATTATTGGCTACCAACACGTTGAGATGAGAGAAATGGGCGGTAGATGAGTCGGTGGACAATTCGTTTTGCGTGGCACCGTGGTTTAGATGCCTGTTCCCATGTGGAGCTGTGTAACTGGCGGATATTTGATATCCGATCTGGATCCTAGTCTGCCATGAGGTTGACAGTCGTATTCCAACGCATGTGACGTAGAGAAACTCCCTCTTCGAAGCCATTGCTATTGAAATTGCCCCTTGGCCTACCTCCTGCTCAAGTCTACCAAACGCATACTCGACTCTTTCCTTTGTGGGCGCCACATATAATGGACGAAAGTATGCAGGCACGCACCACATATCTCGGTACCTAATATATCAAGAAAATTTAATTTCGCCTCGTACGGGCTCTCCTAAGATCTCACGTTGGCGCTCTGACTTCGTAAGCGCCCAGGCATTTCGGCCCGAGCGACTCTCGGTCGATCCTCTTCCATGGCGACTCAATTCGCACACTCATGAAGCACTAAAGCCATTTATATTTTCCATATGGCTATTATTTGAGAATGTAAAAGAGCATACTTTCATAATTATCTTCTCCCTTACGTCGCTGTCAGTTGAAGTTATATTCAAATTGATCTACTGGACTTATTATCTCAACATTATTCCTCCTAAGTTCTTTGGAAATTGATATCATAAATCATCATCCCTTCTGTAAAGTACCAAGAAGTATCTCAGACTCAAGACTAGACACACTACCGTTGTGTCCGCAGTATAATTCGATGGTATAACAAAAGGCTTTGGGCTATCCCCCAATCGGCTTATTGTGGTACTTTCCGTGCTTGATCATACAGCGGAATCTCGTTTGTTACCGCATAGTATCCCGACTTATACTCTGATGTTTGATGAGCCTTTTCACCCAGTGCAATCAATCTCGAGAACCGCTTTCCTTTCGCCTCGATCACCGGAAAGTCACGATTCGTTCTGTCCCATGTGCCTATGCCTCGAGCCTCCAATGCCTGTCGATGTAGTTGCAGCGTCCCTGTTTGGGTCCACTCCTGTTGCTTCTCAAGTTGCCACTGCGCTTGAAAGAAGCGGGCCCATATTGCCTCTATCGATTGGTCAAGTATGACCAGGAGACTGCCTACGCAGAGGATAATCGCCATTCCCAATACACTAACGCTGTAGTGTTTCCCACTAAGAATTCTCTGACGCTGACAAAGAGCTAGTATTTCAGGGTCCGTGGGCGTATCAATTTGATTAACAGCATTCATCCCCGGCCGGAATTCGAACCTCTCCGGACTCGCGTGTTGGGTGATCCGATGCTGAAATATGGCAAGGCTAAGGTTGTGTAAGTTGAAGGCCTCTTGTTGCCATTGGTTAGGTGGTAGCAATGTCGATCCCATTGAGGTTGAGGTAAAGAGCCATTCCTGGGCTAGGAGAATTCGGCTGCTTAATAGCTTTACTGTCCATTGAAAGGCCATAGCCCATCCCGCTGGCCACATGATATCGAATGTGGCTTTCTGCCGTTTTGAGAGGCCGAGATCGTCCCGATCAATAGCATGCTGGATAGCATAGAGTCCGGTGAGGTCGGTACACTTCCGATTCTTGAGGTTACAAAATTGATACTGCTCAGTGCACCCAAGTATATCAACATCTGTTGTAGGGCCGAACCACCGACCTTCGTTATCTAGCGGGACCTGGGCGTTGAACAATGCATCATCTACCTTGCCGTTGTATCTCGCTTTGTTGAATATCGAGAAAAGGGTAACATCGGCATTCGCAACACGAAAGTCTGAAATAGGATTGAAATCGCTGGCATTCGGGCGCTCGGTATAGGCTGTAGCGGCTCTGTCGAAGTCTTAGCAGGGTTGATGTTGTTTGAAATGGAGGTTAGGCTTACAAAACATGGTATGCCTGAGGCAGATAGTCCTTCATCCACTGACTGATACAAAACGTCGTCTGACTCGTGGTCTCATTTGCTGGCGTAGCCTCGCAACCTGAATCCCCCTTTCCAAACTCATAGAACTTGACGCTTGTGGTTTCCTGCTTTCCATATTCCTCAGTCAAATTCTGTCGCCAATCAGTAGCATATCGTTCCGCCTTTATTGGTGCACATGTGGTCACCCTGCGAAACGAGAGACTATCCCTGGGCGGATAATTCAACCCAATATCTTTGTTTGAGTCCAAGAACCCCGAATCGAAGCGCACAGCATCCGTCAAGCATGCACTGCTGCCAAATGGACACGGTACGCTCAAGTTTGCGGAGGAGCGAGCTCCCATGAGGTTTGGTCGGACATAGTGATTGCAAAAGTCTTGTTGTGTTGCATTGCCGTTATAGCATGAGCGAACGTATGCTGTGCTCTTGGTGACTGTCGAGCGACCCATGGCCACTTGTACATTGAAAATGATGGACTCGTTGCCACTTAGGTCTTTCGAAGTTATATTTCGTATTGTAGATAATTGCTTGGGATATCCGCATGCGCTACTGTCGACTAGCGCCTGGCCGGCTCGTGTAGAAGCAATCTGTGAGGACAGTAGACCTGCCGCGGCGAAGCATGCGATATGCAAAATTGTGATAAAGATCAACGGTAACGAGCGACTAAGAGGCGTTGATACCCTACTCTTCCATACAGCTGCCGAGCGGAACAAACTCCACAAAGCATTTGGTGCTGTGATCGCGTTGCGAAGAATAATTTGCTGTTGGTGATAGAAACCATCTTGCGCAGATGTCGTCGACCGAGTTTGGTGGAGTACAAAGCACAGTGTTCTCCAAAAACATCCGCCAACAAACTGTACAAAAAGGGTGAGAAAGGATACCAGCACCAGGCCGTAGTATGTGGGAAGGGTCAATGTTGCGCCCCGTATTGCGCCGTGTTCTGCAGACCATTAGCGCTTATCCTCGATGATGGATGTATCTAACCACAACATACCCCAATTAATCCAGAAACCAGAATTGATAGCAGACATGGCTCTTACAACGAGAGGAAAAGAAACACGATGAGAATGACACACTCCGAAAGTATAGGTACCCACAGCACCATATACCCTACTACGACTGGCCCTAGCTGGGCTTCGGTTGTGTCATCATTGTCAAGTTATTCTAGTTTACGCCCTGTTGGGGCTGTTAAGTCGGGTTCGCATTGGTACCATGAGAGGCCCTGAAACGCATCCTTCAATGAGCGCTATTGAGTTCTTCATAACACGCAGCTTCGCAGCCTCGTACAACTCTTTGTTGTACTTCAGTGACCGAGCACGATCACAGGCTGCACGATGGTCCCAGTCCGTCTGGGTCAACATGTTGGTAATTATCCAAAAGGTTCAGTGCAACCAAAAGGAACGTGTATTTTATGGGGCGAAATGTCGGGCGTACTTGGGAACCGAGATTAGGGACGAGGGCGGCGGGTAGGCGGCGAATAGGCGGCGATAATCAGTTTTGAAGTTGATTCAGGGCAGGGCTGACCCCTTCCAGCGGAGCCTTGGCAAGATTGGCACAATACTTTTCGGGGAGCGATAGGCCATTTTATAACCTTCGCATAAGTAAAGACACATCGTGGATGCCAGCAAAACCCACCTACACTTGGGCAGTTGTTGTCACTCGTACGCCTTTTCCCACCGCAGCAAGGAGCTTCGTCACCCATGCTGCTTGCGGTGGGGTCTCTTCTGACGACAAAGGAGCCAGTAGGGCCATATTGTGTTCCATATGGTACGAGTACATCAATGTTCCAGTGACGCGGTTGCCTTGCTAAGTCGAATTCCTCACTTCTTGTATCCGTTCCATGCACATGCAGGGTATCAAATCGATCGGACAAGCTCGCCCAAGCTTCCACAGGGGTGTTGGCTATATGGATATCGTGGGATATGGGGATCCCACATTCTATAATTAGAATGTACCCCATCGAAATGAAGCCATATGCTTGCACCGTCGAGGAATATTGCGGTTAGGTCTTTGTTACCTTCGAATGTCCGCACCACTCTACTAACAAAACTCCACCATAGTTACTAACTATTTATATAGGTAGATCATAGGTCACAGAGAAAAGAACACATATGTCACAACGAGCGCACTCAGTCAATTCTAATCAACTACCTTGGACAGTTTGCTAACTATTGTAAAAACAGATACAATTTTCACCCCTCAGGGCACCTACCAGGGCTACTTCGAATCGAAAAGCGCCACAAACATACAACTTATTAGAACGCAGCTCACGGCTCCCGCAACCCTAACCCACCAGATCTGCTTCGATTTCTGCAACAGTATCTCGAATGACGGCCCATACGCGTTCTTCAGAATCGAAGCTGGTACCAACTTCGCTGCGCGAAAAGCATAGCCTTCCACCCTATCGCGAGTACCGACTGTAACACTCCCGCAAGCGGTGGCGCTTATGAGGCTGGTGGTGGAACCGACGGGATTGCGTTATGGATAAACAACGCAGTCACGGTGCGTCGAATATGCAACTATTCTATGCTCAAAATATTGTCCTCTGTCAAGTTTCTTTTGTCACCCGAGTATCAGGTTTGGGTAAATACGATTGTGTTTTGGTTTTCAAACCCAAGAAAGTATGAAGGAAAAGCATGGGAAGACACTTAATCGACACTACGACGGGGCTGTATTCTTTGGCGAATATAATCGAAAACATTATACGCAAGAAAACCACTAGGTGAATACTCCTTTCAAAACGTTGGAGCATCTGACAGTAGATCAGGACAAGTATAAATACTGACTCGAATATAAGAGCAATTTCATGAGCAACATGAACCTCAGGTTCAAGATTGATTTCGAATTCAAATATTCATTGGAATTATTGTAAAGATCCCACTTCCAGATTTTGACGTAACTACTCCCACCCCATCTACTTGCCAATTTTCCCAAACACCAAATTGTTAGTGGAATCTTTGCGCCGATTATTGCTGGCTTTTATCGGTTGTCTGTTAGCATTACGTTACCCGCATTCGTATCTGCCCACTACATATACGAGAATAACAGCAACGATCCACGCCTAAATTCAACTACATTATTTCCATTCAAGCCACTTCATAGGGGCTGAAAGTGTCGCCTAAATGCTTAATATGCCATACCTTAACACGAAGGCCGGCCCTTGATGTCATCTCAACAAAGCTAGTGTTCAAAGATTAGACCGGGAGAACGAAGTTGAAGTCTAGACTGATCAGCGAACCACGGAAACAATGCAAACTACATTCCAGACGTATGAACATCAAAGCTTTCTCAGTCATATATTATCATGACGCTTAGCCCACGTCCTATTTCTAGAACTTCTCATCGCATAATCACCCAGCCTAATCTACCATTTCGTATCCATAGCAATTATTGGTAGACGAGGGCATATCGAAGTACAGTATCTATGTATGAGAAGCAAATCATACCCCACGATCAGTGGCCAGCTAGCAATTGAACGCACGCATATATTTGGCAACAATACTATAATAATTCATGGGACTATTAGTGCTAAGCATTCCGGGTTTGTACAGCTCCAATCTCTAGCTTGCTGAATTATGGACTATGATCGGAATAAGCTATCCCTCATTAATTCAAGCAACTTCAATTTGACACTTGAATGTTGATTGAATATGAGGTTTTCCATTGGTAAATTTAGGTTACTGACAAACGTAAGAGTTGATACGATAGCAAGGCTGAGGCCTTATTTCAGGCTACAAAGCTTTAGAGTGCTTCAAAGCTAGCCAGCAGCTTTTGTGCTTGAGTGAGTCATCTTATGCATGACGGCCTTGTTTTTTGTAGGGCTGTGTTATAGTGTTTGTAGAAGTGCGGCGGCGCTTTTTGCTTTGCAAACTACTCGTTTCCGTGTCTATCCCCTTCTCTACGCTGGGTACTAGAGATGGGCTGGCAGAAATTCCATCCTCAAGATCGGTTGGTAGCATAGAAAACGAACCAGAGTCTAAGTCGAAGGTGTCATAGTCATAAATCGATGCAGGCGCTTGAGAATCATCTCCTGAAACATGGTCCTCGGTTTCGGGCGTCATCGGATCAAATGTTGATGGTGAGAGCCTCGAGGAGGGAGATGGAGGCGCCCTTTCGAGCACCACCTCAGAGTCCTTAGCTGGGGGGGCTTGTATCTGCTGTGCTACGGCTTCACGTGGCAATCTCCGCACATCTGATTGTATTCGCCGATTACCGCACTGTGGACCAGCACTTGCAGGGCCTTTCCTGAAATTCTGCAGAAGTGCTTCCAAGAACTCACTCTCTTTTGCTTCGTTGACTGGAATTGTGCGTTTTTTGCCAACAGTATAGTTTTTGAAGGCATTCCAGTCAACAAAGGGTTGGACTTGATCGTTACCGCTCCTACAGGCATCGATTAGATCGATGATGTTCACAAAAGGGCAAGCTTTGAGCCCAAGAAGGCAATTGGTGACGGAATCATGTGCTGTTTTGCCCGCGTGTCGGCACATGGCTTGGTAGATCTGAAGTGTTTGTTCCTCAGCGAGAAGAATTTGACCATTACTGTCGACTGGGACACCGCCGGGCAGGTAATGGTAGATGAGCTCGTCACGAATAGCCTTACCTTTTCTCTTTTGATTTGCTCCTTTGGAATAGACTGACTCGATGCCAATCTATCGAATTCGTCACTGAAGGACGCGGTTGGATCTGGAACAAAGTTTGGGAGAGCTTTAAAGGCCTTGGGGAAAAGGCGCATGTCGGAATCTTTTATGTCATGCTGCTTCATATATGCAATGGCGCTGGAGAAGTAGTCGAACCTCTCATGCAAAGCATTGTCAAAGTCGACTTGCTCTTTGGCGCCATCTCCTCCCCATACGTCGTAGATGCCAGGCCTCTTACCCTTGGCGACTGCTATATATTTTCCTAGAGTCGATGCCTCACAACGAGTGCCCACTCCTTGACTTTGCGGCTTGGGTTTTACACGCAAAGGCTCCCTTAGCACGCTCATCTTTTACGAGAGTTGTGTATGGGTGGGTTTATGCTGATATGGAGTTCCCTTATGCTCTCCCGTATTCGGTTTATCATAGGCCTTCCGATGGATTGGCACGCTATATGTCACCCTCAATACTTGCAGCCTTAAGGGGTGAGGTGTTGGCCAGTTGCTGGTCGGCCTGTGCGCCCAAGCACAAGCCGAGGTCCAGCGCGACTATCAACGATCGTGAACAGCATCAGGAGCATCACCAACCTCCCTTCTTAACTTCACAATCTGCACTGAGCCCCTATAATGACCTCTCCGGCTAAATACGCGTATCCATTCGCCACGTCGCCCGACATCATTCGCTCGCACCAGAAAGATGCGTACTTCAGTGGTGTGCTCCTCGACCAACTATCCACACTTCTGCGGAAACTCTACGGCGCACGATTTGCGCATACATATGTCTCCGAGACTAAAGTCATAGGGGAGCTGTTGTATCTCGGCCTTACAACAGCGATAGGGAACCGAACGTTAGGCGAAGAATACACAGATATAATACAAGTCGAGAATGAGAGTGGCCGGTTACCAGCGTTAGGGAGAAGGGCTGCATACATATTGAGCTGCATATTAGGGCCTTATTTGCTAGGCCGAGCACTACCAGCATTCAGAAGAAGGATGAGGGCGAAGCTTGAAGCGAATCTAAGATGGTACGCACGGCAACAGGCTTTGGAACAACAAGCTGCCAAAGAAAGCGGCAGCACGAAGCGCGTATCCCGGCCCCTGGCTATGCGATTACAGAACTACATCCTCCAGAATCTCGATACCATCACTTCTCCATCACCTGTATACGCGCTCTCCCTAGCAACATTTTACTTTTCGGGCAGCTATTACCACCTCTCCAAACGAATATGGGGCCTGCGCTACATTTTTACACGACAAGTGCAAGAAAGCGACCAACGCGCAGGCTACGAAGTACTCGGTGTGCTGCTAGTCCTACAAATGGCGGTGCAGGGCTACCTTCACCTCCACAACACCATGACCAGCACGCCGGATAGACTCACCTCAGAGCTGCCAACAACTACTTCGGCACTTGTAGGCGGTGGCGCAGAAGTCAGCCTCGACCCCAACGCGTATAGCGCGAATAATGCGCTGCTCTTCGATGCTGCAATGCCAGCTACCTCTGCGCCTTCAGATCTACAGAAATGGACACATACCCCGGCTGCGGATAAGCCTCGGTATGAGCTCGATAACGCGGAGACGATGGGATGGATTGAAGGCGGAAACAGAAAGTGCACACTCTGTTTGGAGGAGATGAAAGATCCGAGCGTTACTACGTGTGGGCACGTGTTTTGTTGGACATGTATCAGTGACTGGGCAAGAGAGAAGCCGGAATGTCCGCTATGTAGACAGAGTTGCTTGGTGCAGCACTTGCTACCATTACGCAGCTGAGAGGCGACTTTGCGACTGAAAATGTTGTCTCGGCAGTCACATTTTCTATTAATCAAATACATTCGTACAACGTCACTCATGAGTGCTTCCAGCTCCGTTATTCTTGTTTGTAAGGGGCGGCGAGGCGACGAGATTGGCGGCCTAAGTTTCAATCTTGTCGATCATGCATGTCACCATCACTACATTGGATGCACAACAACTTTGTGTGCTGTATTAATTGGGACCACACAAAAGTACACCATACGATGACATCTGCAGGCGATCGCGTACTCAGCACCTCCGAACTCCTCGAAGCCATTCTTCTTCAAGTTGACGATTTGGCTGTGCTTCTCCATGCGCAGCGAATCTCCCGACGATTTCACCACGTTATAACTTCATCGCCTACGATTCAACGAAAGCTATTTTTCCAGCCCGACACCACCAGAAACCCAGCACAATGGGCGATCAATCCCCTCCTCCGCAAACACTTCCCACTCTGGTTTCTTGTACCGCAAAGCCACGGCAGCCAGTGTGATCGTTACTTTGACACACTCAAACTAATGGACTGGGTACCCTCCAAATCAGCAGCCTTCCTTCGCGCGGATGCTAGCTGGAGGAACATGCTACTCGTTCAACCATCGCCCAAAGAGCTCATGCTTGTCCGCTGGTCTTTTGGCATGATTACCAGCAAGCAGGATGCAGTTGTATCATTTCGAGACAAACCCAGCGAGAGCGTTACAATGGGCCGTGTCTATGACATTACTGAATCAGAGTGTCGCTCGACTTATGTGTTCTCGAGTAGGTTTGACCTTGCCTTTGAGAGCTTGGATGCTGGGATGCGGATCACGCTTTACTTTACTATTCCAGCAGGAAGTTGCATAACGGAAGATTATGAACATATTGAAACACCGGGGTTGGAAATGAGGTCGGAAGGTGCTGATGCGGAGATGATGGCGAGTGAGTTTAGGTGGAAGGATGATCATTCGGTCTCTGCGGATATGGATGATTACTACTTAGTTAATAGCAGCGTTATGAATTGGGAGAATCATCTCACTGCCGAGCGAGGGGGCATGGCCTTAGAGGAGTAGGAAAAGTGGAAGAAATAGAGAGGGTCACTAAGCTAATGTTTGTAAGAAGGCTGAGTCCACAACTCATATTTGAAGACACAGCTGTCCGGTATGCTAGGGAGTGACACATCCTTTTTTTTATGCCAGTTGTCACCATAGAACATTTGAAGGGAACGAATGAGTATCACAATGTCTCTGAAAATGACACCCAATCATAGACTAAATGGAAATCTCTCTCATGTAAGAGAATGATACTCCAAATTTGCATCGCCCAAATCGGCGTACAAATCGGCCATGTTCTCGGGGTATTCTCATCAGTGATGAAATGAGGGAACTGAACGGCACACTGAGTTAAAGAGCGTACGAAGTTGGATTCTTTCTACCTAAGAAATACATACGGGACCAGAGCGCCGAAAAATGAGGGAGTGAGGTGGCATACGATGAGCTAAGGAGGGGAATAATCTTTCAAACTGAAACCGTACACAGCTAAATCCTAGTCAAAACAATAAATGGCTAGACTGCCTTTGGGGGACAGTTTTTGATATCATCCCATACTGGATGGGACCCAAAGGCTGGCAAGATGCGAAGAATAGTACGACGGTGCTGACAAACGTCCTCAGGTACAAATCCACTTTCCTAAAGGCGGAAAGCTAGACGTCGAAAGTAACACTCTGGACGGCATGATCCGTCCCGGTGATATGTACAAGGGGGGCCATGATAGTGAGATTCCATGAAGTGGTTGTAGAATTCAGCGTGGCTGGAAAATTGACAAGGAGAAGGACAAATAGGGCAAATAGGGCAAATAACATCGCAGGACTCGCTCGCGTAGCCGCTTTGCTCTAGCAAGTTGCTGAAGTGCAACCTTTCCTTCACATTATGTTTTGTTTTCAGATGAAGCAGGAGATTTTCCACTGCTGGGTGTTTGTCGCCTCTCCCCAAATAGTAATCTTTGGTAATATTTACCTTGTAGGAGCACCTTAGCACCGGACATGTTCTCCAACACCCCAGGCGGGCACGGTTACCACACGACAACTGTGAGGAGGCTAAGTGGGCTGCCATTTGGTCCCTCGTTAGAATGATTTGGCAATCTGGACATGTAAGGGGCGTATCGTCCTCATGTCCATCGAGCAGATGGTCATTGAGTTTGTCTTTGCGAGTGAAACCATTGTTCCCGGTACGGTTGCAGTCTACCGCTGGGCAGCTAAACAGCTGTGATGATCCGTGCTTGCGACTATGGCGCTTCAAGTCACCGCGACGTTTGTATGGCCCAGAACTGCAACCCTCAACTAGGCAAATGATTTGTGGGTCGGAGGTTGAGTTCGACAAGTGGGGGATTTCTTGCTCGAGGAGCGGGTTGGGCGAGACCGGATCCACACTGATATGCGGCTCGTTGGTAGAGGGGTCTCCATGCATACGGTGCCTTTCGCCCTTCCGTTAGCTCATGTATTTTTTTTAAAACTCACCGGGCATCAGGCTGCAGGCCGCCAGTCAACTCCTCCCACAAGGGTCCAGACAACGAACCCATAACCTTCTCTTCCAACGCCGCCCAATCAATATTGTCCAAATCTTCTTCAAAGCCCATACCCCAGTCGGAGTTGTCAACGTAGTCGGACATGATTCGCTGTCAGGGGCTTGGCGAGAAGGGCGTGGAGGCAATAAGCCGAGTGTGGTGATCGTAAGTGGAGTTGGGTTTGTTGGTGTGCAAGAGGTAGACGAAAAGTGTGGGAAACGGGTGAAGAAAGGTGTTGGAGACGCCAGGGCTATATGCTTTCGCTGCCCACGCATACTTCTTTTGCCAAGAGAAGGCCACACTTGTGCCAGGGCATGATCGTACACAAATAGGTAGTCCACAGGGCCATGACTAGGAGGGCTATATCGTCTTATCTGAAGTTATCGACCCGTGAACTTTGATCAATATGGCAAGTCCCTTCACTTCCTGTTTCATTTCAATTTCCCCCTCCCCCCCCCTCTTAAAGCGCTCATGGCTGATGTTCAAGTCCTTCGGCTGGTGAGAAAGGTAGCAGAGCTTGTGGGCCAATGGATTACTCAGAATTCAGGAAGGCATTAGCTTTTCTGTTCCCCTTATCACACGAATACTAATGCTGAAGCGTTGTATGAAGTAATAGCGCTCACAAGAGCTCTAGGAATGCCTCACGGCTGGGAATCGATCGGCTACGCATGTGCAAGATTTAGACTAAGACCATACAAGTCATTACCTTTGACTTAATATTGTGCGGACACTCCTACAACATTCAAAAACTACCAATTGGCTAGCTTAAGCTCCGGCTGATGGCTGGCGTAAACATATGTATCATATAGTAGAAGCACTGTCGCACTACTGTAACATATTAGCAGAGTCACATATCAGAAGATTAGAAAATCTGTGCCATGTCACTGAACAAAGGAATCTCAGAAGTCGTATTTGAGGTAGTAACCGACACTGTACAAGATATAGAACACACACGCTCTCGCTGCCCACTGTCTAACCCAGCCACCCAAATGCAGTTGAATTCACGCTTATTGGTTGGTCTTGCCTGATGTGTTCGGCTTGGGGATCTGATCAAGAATGCTCTTCGTCCTCGGTGGGCTGTAAACGATCTTTCGAGTTTTTAGCGGTGCCCATTTGTACCTAATTAATTGGTCAGTTTTGGGGCTGCTGGACCAGATGCTAGGGATAGGCTACTCACCTCTTAACCCAAACGCTGATGGCGAACAATACGCTGGTAATGGTAAGAACCTTCCAGCCCATCTTCTTGCGCTCATCCATCTCGGGCTCGGCTGCCCAGTTCAAGAACTCAACGACATCCTTGGCCATCTGCGAAGTCGATGCCTTTGTTCCGTCATCGTATTCGACCAAGTCGTCATACAGGACACGGGCCATAGCGATTCCGGTCCCAGGGAAGTAAGGGTTAAAGTTGAGGCCATCTTGAACGACGGCACCTGCAGGCGGCTCCTCGGGGTAGCCAGTCAACAAGCTGAAGATGTAGTCGCAACCACCGTGGCGGGCCTTGACCATGAGCGATAGATCTGGGGGCAGAGCACCATTGTTGGCGGCGCGAGCGGCCTCGTCGTTCTTGTAAGGAGCGGGCATGTAGTCGGACAATTTTCCAGGACGCTTCTCGATCTCGCCCTCGTTGTTGGGCTCGGTATCGTACTCGTTCTCTTCGGCAAGAGCTTTGGCTTCATCGACGGTCATGAACTGGCCGACCATGGCGCGGTAGGGGACACGGGAGATGGAGTGGCAGGATGCACAGACTTCCTGGTAGACCTGGAAGCCACGGCGGAGTCTGTTGGTATGTCTTAGATGAAATTCTGGTGACGTGTTTGCGGGCCACTTACGCTCCGTGATCGAATGTCTTGTGCCACTTTTGATGTTCCCATGGGTATTTGGTCGGGTGCAGACTGTGTTGCCAATTGTCAGCGTTGTTCTTCCCTTGCTCCACCGCGTGCAGACCCGGACGTCACTCACCCTTCCTCGGCGGGCGTCATGGCATCGGCATTGCGGCCAAACATCTGCCAATACCAGGCAGTCGATCCGACGGCGAACAGCGTGGCACCGATGGGCAGGGCGTTGTTCTTCAGAGAAGAAGCCGCTCCCTCGGCAGAGGAGCTCGACGTCGAAGCGGCGCGCTATATCATCCAATTCGTCAGCCATCAGATCAATTGGTGCAGGGGAGCATGCTAAGCGCAGAATGGGCGCAGAGATGAACTGTGGGGGTCGAAGGAGCTGTCCGCGTGGAAGGGTGGCCGGATGTCGTACCGAAGCAGTTCTGGTGGTGGCATTGCGGGCTGCGGGACCGGCTGAGCGCGCGGTACGCAGTGCTGATCGAGCCAACATGCTGGATATAAGCTGGCTCGGAGCGAGAAAGGCGTGGAGCAATGGGGGTTCGTTGGCGGAGGTTGACAGTGGTGGGTTGGCTGATGGCACCTGCAACTTCCTGCAAAGCTTGGCGGGCCCAAGTCAGCAGGAGCGCCGCCGCCCTGATTGGCTGCTGGCCACACCACCACCACACGTATGATATCTGCATTGCGGGAGACGGCAACTTCTTCATCTTTCTGTGTCTTGGCGGCGGCCATTCACAGGCCACGTCCATCCTGTCAGCCCAGGGGCGACATGTTGAGAGATAAGCTGATGGCATATGGGGTGGAAGCTGGTAGAGGCCATCAACCATCAGCCACAGTCTGACGACGGACGACAGACCAAATGGCTGACGGCAGCCATGCACATGACCAGACATCTATCATAAACTCTTTACTCTGTACTACAGGGACTCGACGGTCTCGCGTAATGTGGCAACTTCTTCTATACCCGACCACTCATGGAGGAATTGTGGAGAGGCTCAAACGAGTGCTTGAGGTTTGGTCTGGCACGCGCTGGCAACATTGTTCCCAGGCACCCAGCGCCTCCGCCAGTAGAGAGGGCGCCGGGAAGACTCGGTGCGTAGTGAAAAGAAGAAAGAGAAAAGCACTGGCAGCGCCGGTTTCAATCTAGCCGAGCGCATGGCTTGTGCGTCGAGGATTGTAGTAATTGATTGTGCTCGCATCTCTTGGCGGTCTGTTTTCTCTCTTTCGCAAACAGTCAACGGCCAATTGAAAGAGATGCACTGCTGCTTCAGGCCGGGTGGCGGCTGGCGCAGAGCAGGCAATGCATGTGCTTTCACCGCACAGCTGAGGGCAGCTGCAACACGCCCTCCCATCACCGCTCTTTCCCGCACTCGGCGCCTGAACCACCCTCGCCGGGCCCTTTTACACACCATCCGCCCCACGACAACCACTACTTACCCCGCCAGACCGTCACAACACCCTGTCTCCACCCCACGACGCGCCCCCATACCCCCTCGACTCTCTCCCCTCGTTCCCACCCGACACTGCTCGCATCGAAGAAACATGTGCAGACGCTTTGGAGCCGAGGAGCATGGGTCGGCCACTATTGCTGGCGCGCGAGAAGTGCTCCCTACCAATGTCAGGCCGGTCCACTATGACCTTACCCTGGAGCCGAACTTCGAGGACTTCACCTACGAGGGCGCCGTAGTCATTGAGTATGCCATTGTTTGCGCCATGGAAATATGAGTACTGACATGGCCCCAGCCTGGATGTCAATGAAGACACCACCTCCATCTCCCTCAACACCAACGAGCTCCAAATCCACTCCGCCAAGGTCGCCGCAAACGACAGCGTCATCTCAGATTCCCCTACCGTCTCTCACGATGCCGATTCGCAGACAACCAAGGTCAGCTTCGACCAGACAATTTCCAAGGGAAGCAAGGCGAAGCTCACCATGACCTTCACCGGTACCTTGAACGACAACATGGCAGGCTTCTATCGATCGTCGTTCAAGGCAGAGGATGGGTCGACGGCATATATGGCTACTACGCAGATGGAGCCCACCGATGCGCGACGGGCATTCCCATGTTTCGACGAGCCTGCGCTGAAGGCCAAGTTCACTGTCACCCTCGTCGCAGACAACAAAATGACTTGCCTGAGTAATATGGACGTGGCGTCTGAGAAAGAGGTAGACTCAAAGGTCACAGGCGGAAAGCGCAAGGCTGTTACCTTCAATCCCACTCCGCTGATGTCAACATATCTCCTGGCTTTCATTGTTGGAGAACTTAACTACATCGAGACCAACAGTTTCCGTGTGCCTGTCAGAGTGTATGCACCCAAGGACAAGGATATCGAGCACGGCCGATTCTCCCTCGAGCTCGCGGCAAAGACGCTAGCATTCTACGAAAAGACGTTCAACAGCGACTTTCCTCTTCCCAAGATGGACATGATCGCTATTCCTGACTTCAGTGCTGGCGCTATGGAAAATTGGGGCTTGGTAACATACCGTGTTGTGGATGTGCTTATCGACGAGAAAGTTAGTGGCGCAGCTGTCAAACAGCGTGTAGCCGAGACTGTGCAACACGAGCTTGCTCATCAGTGGTTCGGTAATCTGGTAACCATGGACTTCTGGGATGGCTTGTGGCTAAACGAAGGATTTGCGACATGGATGTCTTGGTATTCCTGCAATGTCTTTTACCCCGACTGGAAAGTCTGGGAGGGTTATGTTTCTGATAATCTTGCTGGCGCTCTGGCTCTTGACTCCCTGCGCAGCAGTCATCCCATCGAAGTACCTGTAAAGCGTGCAGACGAGATCAACCAGATCTTTGACGCCATCTCGTATTCGAAGGGTTCCAGTGTCATTCGCATGATCTCGAAATATATCGGCGAGGAGACGTTCATGGAGGGTATCAGGCGCTATCTCAAGAAGCACGCTTATGGCAACACTGAAACAGGTGATCTATGGGCAGCTCTGAGCGAGGCTAGTGGTAAAGACGTCGGAAAGGTAATGGACATCTGGACTAAGAAGGTTGGCTTCCCAGTTGTCACTGTCACCGAAGGCTCCGACTCCATCCATTTAAAACAGAACCGGTTCCTCCGCACGGCAGATGTTAAGCCTGAGGAGGACCAAACCCTCTACCCAGTGTTCCTCGCATTACGAACAAAGGAGGGCGTCAATGAGGGCTTAACGCTCTTCGACCGTGAAGCGGATTTCAAGCTGAAGGACATGGACTTTTTCAAACTCAATGCTGATCACTCAGGCATATACCGGACTTCTTACACCCCGGAGCGGCTGCGAAAGCTTGGCCTTGCTGCCAAGGATGGCCTGCTTACTGTTGAAGATAGGGCCGGAATGATTGCGGACGCTGGGTCTTTAGCCGCTTCAGGCTACCAAAAGTCTTCTGGAATTCTCTCCCTTCTCGATAGCTTCAAGGCCGAGCCTGATTTTGTGGTCTGGCAGGAGATAACAGGCCGTATTGCCTCACTCCGCGGGGCATGGATGTTCGAGGATCAAGCCATCAGGGATGCCTTGAAGCAGTTCCAATTAAGCCTCGTGGCGGACAAGGCGCACGAACTGGGATGGAACTTTAGTGAGAACGATGGCCACATCGAGCAGCAATTCAAGAGCTTGATGTTTGGTGCTGCTGGAATATCTGGAGATGAGAAGATTACTCAAGCGTCTTTTGATATGTTCAATAAATTCAAGGCAGGAGACAAGTCGGCCATCCACCCTAATCTTCGTGGCAGCGTGTATGCCATCGTCTTGGCCAAGGGTGGCAAAGAAGAGGTACGATCTGATCTGAGCCGCACTTTGGCTAAAAAGGACTAACGCCTTGCAGTATGACGTTGTTGTTAACGAAGCTATTAACGCCGCAACGGCCGACGAGCGTAACTCTGCGCTTCGCTCGCTGGGCCGTGCGAAGTCGCCAGAGCTGATCCAGCGCACTCTAGACTTTTCACTCAGCAAAGACGTCAAAGGCCAAGATATCTACCTCCCAATTTCTGCCCTGCGATCACATGCAGAGGGCTGCAATGCGCTCTGGAAGTGGGTCAAGGACAATTGGGAAGAACTCGAGAAGCGGCTGCCTCCTAGCTTGAGCATGTTAAGCTCGGTTGTTTCAATCACCACCTCTAGCTTCACGCACCGAGAACACATCGACGACATCAAGTCCTTCTTTGCTAACAAGAGCACAAAGGGCTTCGACATGTCATTGTCTCAGAGCCTCGACGCCATCAGTGCTAAGGCTGCTTGGCTCGAGCGGGACTCTGATGATGTGAATCAATGGCTGCAGGAGCACAAATATCTGCAGTAGAGCAAAGGTCACAGGGTGAAAAGGGTGTTCTTTGGGAGATGCCCAAGACTGGTTCTCTGGATAGAGAAGGATTCTTGGAATAAAATATCCATGTACAGTATTTACGTGAACATGATAGAAATGAATCCACCTCTCTCTAAAGAAAGTTCTTGAGTTCTGGGCCGATTTCCATACTAGTTATTCCAAGATTTACGGCAGCTAGGGCACGGCTTGGCGAGTCAACAATAAACTGCGCCTTCGTGAAGTTGAGTTCCGGGGCGTGATGGTGGGTGATGAATGTAGGTGTAGATTGGGAATACTAGTAAATAGCCAAGTTACTCCATTAGAATTGATAGTAGTCATGTGTTCACAATTGTTAGTGTACACAGCTAACGAGCGCAGCAAGAGCAAGAAGTTCCGAGTGCATTCCGAAAAGGCTAACCGCAACGTCAGCCTTTGGGCGCGCGCCACGCCGCCTAACATGTGAGAATCGTCAGTCGAGCCTTCGTATTCATGGCTGTGCACACGTCTTTTCTCCGGCTGTATAACGCATGACAACTCTATCATCGCGATTGTGAAATTGCGCCGCTTGCATTTGACTCTCTGCAATTGCATTCGCTCGTTCTCTGGGCTAGACCAAGCGCAACAGCAAGCCCACCACCTACGTCTACAAGACACCCCACCCAAATTCCTGTGCAGACGTCACCAATGACCAGTTCCCAGTTGAGCACCGATAGGTTGTAATTCGGAGTGCAAAGTGCTTTCAAGAGTAGGAACAGGGCGACCATGCCGCAAGAGCCGGAACCCCCAGATAATCAACGTGATGCGCCAACCTCTTCCGAAATCGAAACCCTTGAGCTCTTTCGTCGTTCGCCACACCCATACCTCCGACACAAGAGCGAGATCCGAAAGCCTTCTCCAGGTCGATTGATGCCTCTACATCATTCGACACGAAGCCGCCCCGTCTCACCTTACCGCACAATATCTGAGGCCGATGGAAGAAGTCGCAGGAAAACCTCGTCACAGTCGCAATCGCCGAGCGAGAGTGGCACAGAGGCCGATGATGAGGGGTACAGCTTCGTGAAAGCGCTGCCGCCCCCGCCATTGCGACTACACAAGGGCCTGCGGGATGCAGAAGGGTTGGGACAAGATGTGACTAGCCCACTTCTGACACCTACCCAAATTGACGATGAAGGCCGGAAATATTCAGATGAGTACTTCACCGATAAGAAGAAGAGGAATCGGAGAGGTGAATCGTCATTTACGGACGATGAGGCAAGAGCAGCCAGGCAAAAGTATCTCAAGAGACGACGCAATGAGCTTGTGAGAAGAACAACTGAGACCATATTGTTGGCCGGAATTGGCATCCTTGCCGTCAGTGGCTGCAACTGCCGGGTACAATTATTGAGCTGGCACAAAGGTGAGCACAGGCACTTTCTCCTACAGTTAGGAGCGCGACTGACCATAGCCTAGGAGAACTTGTCACGCACGCTGCCGTGATGGCTGGACTCCTGATCCTCTATCCTATCCGAGTCTTCTACTACTCGTGGCGGAGAGGGAATCCTTCAAATCTTCGCTTTCGAAAACGCATACATGTACCAGCCGCATTCGACCCTGCCACTATTTTATACCCAACAATATTGCCCATTCTTATCTCGATTTCTTTGTTCAGTTCGTTTCAAACACCTTTGCTACCAAATATTCTCCTTGCGCTTGCCGCACTACCGCCTCGATTGATACCTTTCAAACAGGCTACTCTGGGCTATTCAAACCTACATTGGCTATTGTCCGTATTGCCACTAATCGCTGCTAAGCATACAGACCTTCCCTCGAATATAACAGCTTTTGGGCCATACAAGCTCAAGCATTTACCCCAGCAGGGACAGCTGGACCCAGAATTGCTGGTCACTCTTTTTGCTCTCCATCAAGCTCTACTCCCACCATTATACTATCTATCCACAACCAGCCTATTACCCACCGAGCTCCATTTACTTTCCATTGGGCTTATCAATTTGCTATTATTTTCCAACTCTCCACAAGCAAGCATCCTCCAAACCTTGATGTGGCTTGGAGGAGTAGGGTTGTTTGTGGCCTGTGGGAAGGTTCTTAAATGGGGCGTGGCTCTCGCTCGCATTCCGCGTTGGAGGCTCAGACGAGCTGGCCAAACTATCAAAAACACGCAGTCTTTCTTGCAGATTTTGAATCAAAGTCTAACCACACGACGATCCCAAAATACAGCATCCGGTAGCATCATGGACAGTGATGCAGACGAAGATCATCCCTTGCTCTCCAATCCACTCCAAAAAACGAAGAGCTTGAAGGTGAATGTCGTTAATACTATTCGAAAGAATGGCCTGACGGCCAATGGGCATGAGCCACAGTCAGCGGTGGAAGCCAAACAAACAAGCTTTCAAGATATGGACGACCGGATGAATGTGCGGAATAATCTTAGGCGTCAAAGACGAAATACTCTACCTGCTCTTGTCGCTGACGACCATACATCCTCACATCGATTTGCACAACGAAAGCGCTCGAAGTCCATTGTACAATCGTACCTCTCCCTGACACCTACACAGGCGACGATCAGGAAGTGGTTGTATGCAAGCTATTTCTATTTCGTCGTTGTCGTTATGATACTAGGGCCAATTCGCTATACCATTGGTAAACATGCCTTGAGCGGCTATGAACCCTTTGGCTGGGCGGTCGGGTATCTGTTTGGAAACATACCACGCATAAGATGGGAGGTGTATAATTGGAACCTCGACTCGTGGATCCCACTACCTCCTTTGATCGATCTAGACGCCATCCACCAAAAGGAGCACCCTTTAACTTTAATTGAGCACCTTCGACATGTCGTCATTGGTGAAGCAAATACACGGCTAGTGCTAGCAGCATACTGCGCCGGCACCATCGTCCTCGGGTTGACATCCGTCTTTTCACTCTCTGCCGTGGTAGAAGTAGACACACGCCGAAAAGTGTTCCATGGGACTATGGTCGCCATGCTCCTTCCAACCATCTACATCGACCCCTGCTTCGTCTCCCTCGCTCTCGCTCTCGTCCTCGCTATATTCTTGATACTCGACCTCATCCGCGCATCACAGCTCCCTCCTCTTTCAAAGCCAATCGCTCGCTTTCTAACACCATATGTCGATGGCCGGGACCTGCGCGGGCCTATCGTGGTGTCACATATTTTTTTGCTGATTGGGTGTGCAATTCCGCTATGGCTTAGCTTGGCAGGCGTTCAGCGGAGCGGCGACGAGCCGTGGCGGGACTGGAATGTGCAATGGAGAGATGCGAGTATGCTTGCAGGCGTGATATGCGTGGGCATGGGGGACGCGGCAGCCTCGCTAATCGGGCGGCGATACGGCAGGCGCAAATGGCCTTGGGTAGGCGGGAAGTCACTCGAGGGGTCTCTCGCATTTGCTGTGGCTGTCACGATTGGATTGGTGTTGGGCAAAGCATGGCTGGCGATTGGATGGGGTGGTGCACGGCAATATAACAGGGGCCTGATGGAGTGGATTTGCCTGATGCTGGTCACGACGTTCAAGGCGGGGCTGTGTGCCCTGGGCGCGAGCCTGAACGAGGCTGTGCTAACAGGCGGAAACGATAATGTGATTGTGCCAGTTGTGCTGTGGATTCTGGTGAGGGGGGTCAGGTTGTAGAGCCGCATGCAGGTACGGTGGAACAGGCGGGCGTACCATGTCTGACAGCCTTGGGCGCAGAAATACAAGCACGTCATACTTTGGTTGGGGCTAGGGCAGGTGCCTGTTCTTTTGTGGAGTGCCTATTTGTTCAGTTTTCATGGCTGAGATACTTTGGTACTTGGTGACATGTGGGAGGTTCACGTGCAAGAAGCAGTGGCTAGGATCGGCGTGACACCTGAAACTACATGACGTAGCCAGCTTCTGTATCTCTGTTCTATCATGGTCATGGCCAGTTCCAAACGACGCGTCCTGCCTCTGCTTGGCGCAAGGCTGTCGTGGAGCCGCTGACCTTGCACCGCCGGCGCGGTTCCGGACGGCATCTTGTGCGAGGCCGGTCTGATGGTTACATGCGAACAGGAATAGACAAAGGGCGGACAGCAGCACGAGCAAGTCGAGTGTGCATGTTGGGAGGGTAGGCGACCGTCGCGGGTACCAGAGCAAAAGAGGAGGCAGTAGCTGCTGTAGGGCGCGGCGATGATGAATCGGAAGGGCTCCAGCCCACCGGTAAAGAGGCAGCAATGTCGGGGGAGGGGTCAAGATGCCACGGCCCCTATCAGACCAGTGAGCACACTCAAATGCGGCGGGCGACGGATTACCCCACGATAAGCCGAGTAGGTGCGAGGGCAGCGTGACGAGGGGCACGGGCAGACGCTGGCTGGCTACCTGCCTGGGCATGCCATTGAGGTGAATTGCGTGCGACGCCGCCATTCGCTGCCCACATGACATGTGTGCTCGTGTCGGGGAGGGTGCCACGGGTGCGCACAAGCACCGCAGCGAGCAGTCTGCTTGTCCTGCACAGCATGTTCGGGGCTTGTCTGAGGCGGCCGCAGTGAAAGGTTCCTCTTGGCTGGGAAGACAATTGATCGGTCGCCAGAACGTCGCCGCCAGGCTCTACCCACACGACGCGTTAGATAAGGATAAGGACGCGCGCATGGGCCCGCGCTAAGCCCCTTTGGGACTGCTACCTGCACCTGAGCATGACTCCAGCACCGCTCACACGCTCCGGCCATGCTGTTGCACCTCGTCTTGCCTCTTTCTCCCTCTCCCTCTCGCCTCTTGTCCTCCCGTCTCTTGTCCTCGCTTTCGCTCCCTCTTTCTCTTCTCCTCGCCGTCTTTTGATTCTCGCTATACCACTGCTCGCCGCCCGCCTTGCCTGCCTTGCCTGCCTTGCCTGCATTCCTCCGCTATTCATCGACCCAGCGCAGCCAGCCAGGACGCAGCTACTGACTCGCTATACCCATAGGTCCATGTGTAACCCTCTCACGCCCACACTCTATCCGCATCTCCGCTGGTAGCTCCAGAATAAACAAGCCCACCAAGGTGCTCGGCCAGCGCCGCCAGCATGGCTGCACCACCCAACCCCTACGCCCCGCGCCGGTCGGGGGCGTCGCCCTCGTCGTCGGCCGCGGCAGAGCAGGTCATCGGCAAGTTCAAGCGGATGGACCACATTGGCAAGGGCAGCTTTGCTGAAGTCTACCGCGGCATTCACATTGTAGGCACTTCCCAAGACCTCCCCCACACCAATCATTACTGACTCGCGCCGCAGGAAAAGCGCCAGTCTGTGGCCATCAAGTCAGTCAATATGAACAAGCTCAACAAGAAGCTCAAGGACAACCTCGTCTCCGAGATCTCCATCCTGCGTAGCCTGCACCACCCCCACATTGTCTCGCTCATCGATTGCCACGAAACCCCGTCCCGTATGCACATCATCATGGAGTTCTGTGAGCTAGGAGACCTGTCTGCCTTCATCAAGAAGCGCGCCGACCTCGTAAACCACCCGCAGACCCAGCGCATGATTGAGAAGTACCCCAACCCCGCCGTGGGAGGCCTCCATGAAGTAATCGTTCGCCATTTTGCCAAACAGATGGCTAGTGCACTGGAATTCCTGAGGTCCAAGAACTACATCCATCGTGACCTAAAACCGCAGAATCTTCTCCTCAATCCATCGTCCATCTACTACTCCCAGAGTGGAACCCTGGAGCGTATGCCTTTGGCTGCCGATGCCAGCTCACTACTGCCGGCTACGGGTATCGAATCGCTACCAATGCTCAAAATTGCCGATTTTGGCTTTGCTAGAATTCTGCCAACAACCTCCCTAGCCGAGACGCTCTGCGGTTCCCCACTCTACATGGCACCTGAAATCCTACGATATGAGAAGTATGACGCCAAGGCCGATTTATGGTCTGTCGGCACTGTGTTATTCGAGATGATGTGTGCTCGCCCGCCTTTCCGTGCAAATAATCATGTCGAGTTGCTGAGGAAGATCGAGGAACGAAAGGACCACATAAGATTCCCGGAAGGTATTGTTTCTAGTAGAGCCATGAAGAACCTCATCCGCGCATTGTTGAAGCGGAAGCCCACCGAGCGCATGTCTTACGACAGCTTTTTCTCAGACCCAGTTATTAGAGATGAGATCCCAGACCTTGATGATGAAGACCTTCCACAGCCCATGTTAGCTTCGGAACCAGACCCCCCCGTGGAGTTGCCAAAGCGTGTTCAAAAAATGCCTGTTGACATAGGACGACGAACTTCCAATAGCCCATACTCGCAATCGCCAAGAGACCGTACTGAGATGGGAAGCACGCCCCCATCAAGGCCTGTATCTCGACCTACAACTGGACATCTAGCGGGCACCCCACCCCGCACTACGTCAATTCGCCGAGGCAGCAATACTCCAATCGAGCCCATTGAGGAATATGTACCTATGCACGAGCAGCGTCGGCCCGGTCTTACAAATGCCGCCACAGCCCCTGGTCATCCAACGCCCTTATCGGAACAGAGTCTGCGGCGTCGATACTCTCGAGACGAACAAGCACCAGCACCTTCTGGACTGAAAGACCACCTTGAACGTGACCGATTGCCGCAACGCCAAGAATCTAGAGGAGCGAGAGAGGCTGCAGAACGCGCCGCCCAGGATGCTACTCTGGATGATGATGGCTTTGTGTTTGTAGAAAAGAGGCGTGTGGAGATTGATGCCCTGGCGGACGAAATCGCTGCAAGCCCACAATCACATCGAGAACGTGCGAGCAATCGTGAGTCTATGAAACGTCGTTCGACAACCCAAGGCACTCCAACATCCACAACTGGCGCAACGGTTCCCTCCAAGGCAATCCAAATTCAACGCAAACCGTCATTGACGCACCAGCGCACTGGTTCTTACGGGCGCCAGTATCGCCCCAGCTTTGAGAGTGCGACGTCGGCTCTAACAAAAGCGATGAATATGGTCAACATTCGAGGTCTGGGACTCTCACCACCAGTGCTAAAAGGTGTTTCTCCACCGCAAGGATATTCTGCATTCCCCGCCTACCCTACTGCACAGAGTAGCATGCTGCTTGTTGGTGATGGCGGACAAATCACAGGCAAAGATGAGGCTACAATGAGGGTGAAGAAGATTGAAGAGCTTGCACAAATGGGCTACGTCATTTACGGATTCGCTGAAGTCAAATACAAGCAGCTGGTCCCCGTTGCACCAAGCGAGGAGGGCCTTGGTATCGGCCCAAGCGGCGTGGCTCGCAAGTCGAGTACCGATGTGATCGAGGACGATGAAGATGACGATCTCACACCTGAAACTGTCCTTATCATTGCTGAAGAAGCGCTTGTTCTCTTTGTCAAGTCTCTGGCGATGCTCAACAAAGCTATGGATATCACTGGCAGTTATTGGAACAAACATCGACGAGCCAGTTTGTGCAACGAAGCGATCGGTCGTCCAGTTCCTACGAACGACCGTTTCAACCGCGTTGTATCATGGGTCCGCGATCGCTTCCATGAATGTTGTGTCAAGTCTGAGATCATCGCCCTCAAGCTTCAGCAAGCTCAGAAACAGCTGCCTCCAGATCATCCGCGCCACCCTCAAAATTTTTCGGCAAACTCTGGCTCGGCCACCACAGTTGGATCCGCAGAGAACATCCATCTCACCACTGGAGTTACGGCTGAAAAGCTGATGTACGAGCGAGCCATTGAAATGAGCAGAACCGCCGCGGTTGATGAACTCACTGGTCATAATCTACCAAGCTGTGATATCAATTACTCAACGGCCATTTCCATGCTAGAGGCCATTCTAGAAGATGAAGATGAGTCCAGCAGCCGCAAGCTTGAGAATGAGGAGATTGTTGGTCTAGAGACGGAGGATCGGCAAAGCATTCAGAAGCGTACGTTGAATATCACTGTACGGATATAATTAGTTGCTGATGTGAACATAGTTCTTGAGCAGACGCGGCGTCGTCACAAGGCACTAAAGAAGAAGCTCGAAATCCAAAAGACACAGAAACGCAACTCAGTTACCAGCGCTCCAGCAAGATATCCCGCAAGTCGTGGCTCGCCGTCTTCCCAAGGCACCGCAAAATGAGTAATCCGCGCGTCCAGTAAACTTCGCACAAGCATAACTCGTACAAAGACCAAAAACGAACTCGATCACGCATGCGCAACCACAGCGCAACATTTCTTCGGCGTTTATCGGATTGAGAGATTGGCGTTCGGACAGCCACACCTCTAACTAACCATTTCCTTGTTAATTGATTTCGTAACTCTTTCAAGCTTTCCCATTTTCAAGCAGGTGTAATAGGTGCCAGGACACGGTGAATTTGGCGCACGCATCTGCATATGATACCAGGTTTGCGCCGTTGAAGAGTCGGCACACTTCATTCATGGCGTTTATTTGTTTCAAGTATCTGGTGCGGACTTTTGCAGGTACTTGTGTGCTTTGGTTAGTTAGTGCGATGCTATATCATGAGAATCGGGGGGGGGGGGGGGGCTAGCAGTTTGACTTTAAGTTTTGGAGGTATGGGATGGGAATGGTCGGAAGTGAGTGGGTGTGAATAAACTGCAAGAGGAAAGTGGTGGAAGAGCAATGACAGCTCTTGGATAGGATAGGTGATAGGATAGGTGTATAGAATGAATACGGTTCCAGCATTTGGAAATAAGGTCTTTGCTACGACAGGATTGGAGGTTTCCAGGCAGTGTAACTAGGCGCATTGGGCGGATTGACCATGTTGATTGGCCAAAACATGTATGCATGTTCATCTCCGTGAACCAGCCAAGAACACAACAACTCCACCTCCACATCTCGGCAGGACCCGGTCGCTCCACTCGGTGCTAGCCCCGGGCTAATTTCAGCGTCCTCGTCCGCCCTAAAGGTCCGTGGATGCGCCCGCGCATGCGCGTGCGGGTCCCAGTGCAACTATCTGCTCCTAAACCCTCTCCTCCCCCCCTAAGGACGACGCCGCGTCCGCAACCATGGGCCTCGGCATCCTCGACGACCACAAGCTCGAACACGTACCCGGCACCGCCCTCGTCCTCGACGGCGCACAGCGGCGAGCCGTAGAAGAAAACGTAGCGCGCAGCGCGGGCCTCAAGTACGACAAGACCAAGAGCATCCTACTAGTTCCGCAGCCGTCCGACGATGTGAATGATCCGCTCGTACGTTGGCCCCATATATGCTCTCGATTCAAATACCTACCTATATATATATATATGCTGTGGCGCATGCTGATTCGCTCTTGTGGTAGAACTGGCCGATATGGAAACGCGATGCGATTCTGCTGGTGCTGTCTCTTGCGGCGGTCCTCGCGTCGACGCTCTCACCCATCCTCGCGGCAAACACCGTCTCGCTGTCGATCTACTTTGGCCGCAATTTGGCAGATATGGCGCTGTTGACGGGGTATCATTTGCTCGGCGTGGGGCTCGCGGGGTTCCTGTTTGTGCCGTCGGCGCGCATATGGGGGAAGAGACATGTGTATCTGATTGGGGCTGTGGTTGTGATTATGAGTTGTGTGTGGGGTAAGTCACTTATGTTTTGAACTTCGGGTTGATGTGCATGTGAGAAATGTATGCGAGACTGACTTTGCTCCTGTGTAGGTGGCGCAACGGGAAATCACTATGCGTCTTTCCTCTGGGCGCGAATCTTCCAAGGTATCGGGCTCGCGCCTTTTGAAGCTCTTGTCAATGCTTCTGTTGGAGACTTGTATCACGTTCATGAAAGAGGTGTTCGCATGGCCTTGAGTAACTTTTGTGTCTTTGGGGGCTCCTTCTTCACGCCCGTCCTGGTCGGTGTGATTGCGAACAATATCGGTTATCAGTGGACTTTCTACTTCGTCGCCATATTCATGGCTGCCATGCTTCCCCTGGTGGTACTATTCGTCCCCGAAACAGCGTATCGAAGAGAAACAAAGTTTGACATTGATACCATGGGCAATCTAGTCGCTATGGACGGAACCGAGCTGACAGAGTTGGGCAAAGCGAATACGCCCGCCAAATTACCAGAGAGCAGACCGTCATCCGAACGACCAGAAGATAAATCATTGGAAGATACACCAGAATATACTCTAGCACAAGCCCAAACCCGCGCAGACAAACCTTCCCATCACACCGGTCAAACAACCCACGTAAACTTCCTGTCCCGCCTCGCCCCCTTCAACGGCCGCAAAACCGACGAAAAATACCTTCATCTCCTCCTCCGGCCCTTTGCCCTCTTCCTGCACCCCGGCATCCTCTGGGCTTGTCTCATCCAAGGCACCCTAATCGGCTTCACCGTGCTCATCGGCATCGTGCTCGCAGCCATCATGCTCGGCCCCCCACTCTGGTTCGGCGAAGTAAAAACTGGCTACATGTACACAGGCGCCTTCCTCGGCGCGCTCCTCGGCTTCGCGCTCACAGGCGCCATCTCCGACTGGTCTGCGCGGTTGCTCACGCGCGCAAACGGCGGCGTGTACGAGCCCGAGTTTCGCCTTGTGCTGGTCGTGCCCCAGCTCATACTGGGCGGCGCGGGCATCATTGGCTTTGGGTACACGAGCGCCGAGGCACAGCGGTACGGCTGGTTTTGGCCAGACTTCTTCTTCGCCATGGTGGTCATGGGCATGGTTTGTGGGGCGGTCGCGAGCGCGTTGTATATTGTTGATGCGCATCGCGATATGGCGATTGAGGCGTTTACGTGCTTGCTTGTGTTCAAGAATGTGTTTGCGTTTGCGCTGACGTTCAAGGGGTTTGATTGGATTGTGCATGCGGGGCGGAGGGGAGGGGGAATCAAGGAGGTTTTTGTTATAGTGGGTTGTGTGCAGGTTGGGGTTTGTGCGTTGTCGGTGCCCATGTGTAAGTCTGATGTGGAGTGCTTGACTTGCGACGATGCTAACGAGGACAGATATCTTGGGGAAAAAGAACCGCAGCTTTTTCTATAGGCACAATGTCTTCTTCAAGGTCACGGATTGGGTGGCAGACAGGTTGACATTCTGGTAATGGCTTCATAGCAGGTTGGGTGGTTGGATTCTAGACTTTTGTTGTCAATACTCTTTGCGGATTTACTCGTGTATCATAGACCCTCCTCCTTACACCCCATCTATGTGACTGAAATATTGATAATCTTAATATCAACTTCCGGCTTCTCCTTGTACACTTTTGCATTCTCAATCTTGTGCACAACATCCATACCCGCGACTGCACGCCCAAAAATCGTGTGCTTGTCATCAAGCCAGGACTAGAAACCTGTTAGCAAATTGTTCACGCTCAATCTCGAGACCAAAACTTACGGCCTTTTCTGTCGTGATAAAAAACTGGCTTGCATTCGTTCCAGGGCCTGCGTTCGCCATGCTCACCGTATACGGCTTGTCGTGCCGTAAACTGGGCGTGAACTCATCAGCAAAGTCGGCACCCCAGATACTGCTTCCGCCAGTACCGTCGCCCAGAGGATCGCCAGTTTGGATCATAAATTTGCGGATTACGCGGTGGAAGATGGTGTTGTTGTAGTACGAGTTGCGAGCATGCGTAACAAAATTTTCGACGGCTTTGGGCGCTGCCTCAGGGAAGAGACGAATGGTGATATCGCCGTAGGTAGTGTGGATAACAGCGGTAGTGCCTGTTGCCGCGACTCGTTCTTCTGCCTTCTTGCCTGCGTTGGCGGTACGCGGTTTCTCATTTTGTACGTCGCGGTCAGATTTGGACGCAGAAGAGTCGTTGGTGTACATGTAGAATCGCACTTTTCCGTTTCCTGTGGTGACTAACATTGCATCTCGGGCTTCGGCTTCCTGGAGTAGGGGGTTGTCGGATGTGGCCATTTCGACAGTAACAACGCCTTTCTTTTCGGGCTGGCCTTGATAGAGTGAGAGCCAGAGAGGTCGAACAGAGTCTTCTTGGCCGTACAGTTTGACGAGTTTGTTGGTGAGGGTGTTGATGACTTTTATACCGTACATGCTTCCATAGAGGATGAAGTTGCTTGTTTCGTCAAAGATGACATTAAGACGAGAACGGATGGAGGGTTGGTCAAGGTCGCGTTCGATGCCTATCCGGCGACCAAACTCCATGTCTTCAAGATGTTGGACTGCCGTCCCGGCCTGCTGCATTGCGTTGATAGTTTCGATAGATTCATCGTAGGTGCGGTAGAGCTTGCCAGTCGCAAACTCGAATATTCGAATCTTGCGATCTGGGAAGGAGTATGTTGCAAACTGTTTTCCAGTTGGTGATATTGTGATTGAAGATGGAACGCATTTTGCCTTCTTGAATTCGAAGAGGTTTGTTGAACTCTTCAACGCCCAGACATTGTCTGGCTTTTCAAAGTTCGCATTCGGTTGCCAATACTCGACCATGCCACCTTGGTCTACGCTAATAACGCAATCGTACGTGTTGTTATAGGCCATGAGGTTCACCGGTGCCCGGTGTATGCTTTTCAGAGTGTGTAATGGCTCCAGATTGTCGCCTCTGCCATCATAAACTCGAATCCAGCCATTCTCTTCTGAGCTTACCGCAAGCTGAGGGAAACTAGCACCACGGCCATGTATCCAACAGACAGCTTTTGGACCATAGTCCAGGCTCAACATAGCCAGCAGATCGAATGTAACAACGTCAAATATTTTGACTGTATTGTCGGTGCCTGCCGTCGCAAAGCTCCGGCCATCCGCGCTCACGTTGACTGATCGTATTTCTCCATTATGCGCCCGAAATTCTTTTACAAACTCAATGCCTCCAAAGTCCTTCTTCCAGAACTTGACGACTCCGTCAATGGAGCTTGTGATTAGAAAATCGGTATGTGGGGTTAATGTGGTAAAGCATAGCTGCTCACGGTGCATGAGCGACTTGTAGTAACGTTGTGCGGTTGGAAGGGCAGCCACGTAGAGCTTCTCATACGGCAGTCGTCGCTTCTTCTTTTTCGGTGCTGACGAAGGTAGTGCGGGCCCAAAATCATCGTCGTCGTCTGAAGACGTCTCTTCTATGTAAAGTTAGATAGATTGCACGTGTTTGGTGCGTGTGAGCTCACCGTCGTTCACTTGGTTTGCAGGTCTTGTTGCCAGCACGCTATCATCTGCTTCCATTTCTGCACGGGACCGCTTGGCCTTACTAGGCGACTCAGACCCATCGGACACCATATTTATCGTCAGTTGAGTGTTGGCGTGAAGTGGAGAAATGTGAGATGGCTGCGCAGAAAGTTGACGTTCTTCAGGCTACGGAGAAAGACGAACGCGGCGCGTCTTCACGTGAGGCCGACTCGCACTCAAGGCGAAGAGCTGGTAAGTCAACATCAGTATTGCAGATCTCACTCGAGCATTACAAAGTGAAGAAGTCTGTGAGTATTAGGAGCAGGAGGTTATTTCTTATTCATTCATTGTGTTTAATATGAATGGCATGGTTGCTCTATTGAATTTGAGTATCATGAGTATCAAGGCTCATGTCTAAGTGCAGCCTCTCCCTACAACTTTTGATACTCTAGCTTGCCCTCCAGTTTCTTCGACTCGGCCATCTTCCGTACCGCCTTGTTGAAGTCGTCTTGGTTGATCGAGTCCCGATAGTCCTTGATAGCAAACAGGCCGCTGTGAAATGTTAGCGTTTGATCTTGGTCTGTAGTCATGATTCAACTTACGCTTCAGTGACGACGTTTCGCAAATCGGCACCGTTGAAGCCGTCGCTCATCTTGACTATGCTCTCAAAGTCGATCTCGCCATCTGTGACGACACCGGCCGCATGAATCTTCATAATCTCCAGGCGTCCAACCTCATTAGGAAGGGCAATCTCAATCTTCCTATCCAGACGTCCAGCACGCAGCAACGCGGGGTCCAGAGTATCGGGTCGGTTTGTTGCCATGATGATCTTTGTCTGTCCGAGATAGTCGAAACCGTCCAGCTGGTTCAGCAGCTCCATCAGCGTACGCTGAATTTCTCGATCTGCTGATGTGCCCTCTGAGAATCTTCGTCCACCAATGGCATCGATTTCGTCCATGAAGATGATACAAGGCTCGTGTTCCTTGGCGTAGCCGAACATCTCACGAATGAGACGCGCTGACTCTCCAATGTATTTGTCAACGATGGCCGAGGATACGACCTTGAGGAAGTTGGTCTCCAGACTGCTGGCTACAGCACGGGCTAGGAGTGTCTTCCCTGTGCCAGGCGGGCCATAGAGCAGGACACCTTTTGGTGGCTTGATGCCTACCCGGAGGAACAGTTCTGGGTTCTTCAGCGGCAACTCAATTACCTCGCGCAGCTCTCGGATCTGCTCGTTCAGACCACCGATACCGCCGAAGCTAACTTGCCCGGGGTCCTCGAGCGACATGTTGTAGACGAGTGGATCGACTTCGCGTGGTAGCATGCGCATTATGGTGAGGGTGGTCATGTCGAGGGCAACCCGAGTCCCTTGCTTTAGCTTCACCTTGTCAACCTTGGACCGACAGCCCACGACGTATCGCGGTCCTGACGATGCTTTGACAATGACTGCAGCGGGTCAGTGCATGCTCCAAGCATCCCACGCCAGCCACAGAGGCCAACTTACATCGCTCCTCGTCTAACTGCTTGAGCACCTCTCCTATTATCTGGCCCACACTCTGTAGTGCCTTGATGTTGTCTTCTGATACGTCAAAGTCATGTTGCAGGCTCTTGATCTCTATTCGTAGCTCCTTGAGCTTTGCCTCCCACTCTCTTGACTCGAGAAGCTTCTCCTTGTACTGTTCGATTGCGTGTTCGCGCTCTGAGTCGCCCATGGTGAGGATGTGTCTAGGTTCGGTGGTCCGAGAGGCAAGCGCAGGCGGTGATGATGGCGTAAACACCCAAGTTTGCTGCCACCAGGGGAGTCACGGGAATCACGGGGGCGTCGGTCCGGTGGCGGGCGTAGTTGTAGCACAGAGAGGAGGCGATGAGGCGGGGACGGAGGCGTAGAGGGCGATGGCGATGCTAAGCGGGATATGGGCTCGTCTCGTACCTGGTGGATGGTAGAGCTACGTGAAGGTGCACGGGCGGCTGCGCTAACCCCAAATCGGCGTCAGAAAAAGTTGGCCGATCACTTCTCGAGGAAACTTCAAGAACGACTCTTCCCATTGCACCTGCAGTCATGTCGTCCTCGTTTTTCACCACACCGGCCTCGCAGCGGAAGAGAAAAAGAGCCGAGACTTCTTCAGGCGCACCCAGAAGGCGCATTGGCGACTCCAATGCTGCGCGACCCGCGAAAGCTCCCCGCCGCCCCGAACGAGAAGAGTCGATAAGCGGCAGTGAGAGCTCAGACGATGGCCGAGGCGCTTTCATTGATGAGGACGGGGAGGGCCAGTCGGAGAGTTCAGACGACGAAGGGGAGACTGCGGCAGAAAAACGGCTTAGACTGGCACAGCGCTATCTCGACAATATTCGCACCGAGGTGGAGGAGGAGGTCGGCTTTGATGCAGAGCAAATCGACAAGGACCTGATAGCCGAAAGGCTGAAAGAGGATGTTGCAGAAAACAAGGGCAAGATATACAAGAGCATTGCGAACGAGCTGGACTTTGGCGACGCATCACACGTGTTTGGCCACTCGGGACTGCAAAAGGCTGTCACAGGCTGCGCGGTCAAGCTGCCCTTCGCATGGACCATCAGTAAGGATTTGTGCGTGGAGAAATGGGAAATCGCAGACCCAAAATCCTATGCCCCAGATCCAGAGCGACCAACCAACATTACTCCGCGAAGAACACCGAAGAGACTCGTATGGCGAAAAGGGAATAAAAACAAAAAGGGAGAAAGAGCTTTTCTTGGACACACTGGAGAAATAGTGTCCATTGCAGTATCCGACTCGGGCAAGTACCTGGCAACTGGAGACAAGCATGCTCGTTTAATCATCTGGGACGCCGACACCCTCACACCTCAACATCTCTTCACTCGCCATCGAGGCGCCGTCACCTCTCTTTCATTCAGGAGAGGAACAGAACAACTTTTCTCGGGAGGAGCAGATCGAGCCGTCATCGTATGGAGTGCGCCCGAGTCTGCTTACATCGAAACCTTGGTCGGACACCAAGACACAGTCATTGCAATAGCCGGCGGCCTCGAAGTCAACCAAGAAACGTGTGTGAGTGTTGGCGCACGAGACCGCTCAGCCCGTCTATGGCGCGTCGTCGAAGAAAACCAGCTGGTCTTCCATGGTGGCGGAACTGCGCGACAGAAAGGCATGGCCAAGCTGCGCGCAGGCCAATTCGGCAAGCATGTTGACGAAGAGGACAAGGAGGAAACCAAAGATGAAGACGATACACCAATCGCATACGCAGAAGGCTCTATCGACTGCGTTGCGCTTCTCGACGCGACCCTCTTCATCACCGCCTCTGACAACGGTGCGCTATCTCTCTGGTCTGTCAACAGGAAGAAACCCCTCTTCGTCTATCCTCTCACACACGGCCGTGACCCTCCCCTCCCGCCAGACGAAATGTCAGCAAACCACGACGCCACCACATCCGTCAAGCCAGGACCCCGTTTGCCCAGATACGTCACCGCGCTTGCCACCGTGCCCTTCGCCGACCTCATTCTCACAGCCAGTTGGGACGGCTGGATACGAGCGTGGAAACTCGGCGCCGACAAACGATCCATCGAGCCTGTTGGCACGGTCGGTCGTGTCCCTGTTGACGAGGACGAAGACATGTGTATGGGGAATGTCGACGAACCGATTTTAATCAGGGGCATTGTGAACGGGCTTTCGGTGCAGGAGAGGGGTGACAGGGGCAAGGACGGGCTATGTATTGTGGCGGCTGTGGGGAAGGAACCAAGACTTGCGCGGTGGATGTCCGCGAAGGTGAAGAATGGTATTTATGTTTTTGAGGTGCCGAGAAAGAGTTTGACGAACGGTGTGGGCGAGGGAGAAGACGAAGAATAGGGTGAAAATGTGCACCGATAGGAGTTTGTATCGTGTTTAGATACCAAATGGCATTGCTCTAGTGTAGGCACTTGATTGTATAGTAGAATTGAAGACTACTGTTTGTGGAGAAAGTGGCAAGCCTTGCAGAGGATTACTTGTCTCGCTCGTCCTCAATTACTTTGACGTCGATCTCGCCAATAATGTGCCATACCCACATCAAGGACAAAAACACTGTGGAACTAAATGTGCTTTATTTATTCGCATACAAGTCCTCATAAGTACAGGCCAAACCTCAAAAAAATCGGATGCAATACGCATATGTATACAGCGAATGCAATTCCACCACCCTTCCCTTTGACTAAGCCCCTTCCACACTTATGTGAAAGCCATGCTCTTCTTGATCTCGGCAATCGCCAATGCGGGGTTGAGGCCCTTGGGGCACGTCCTCGAGCAGTTAAGAATGGTATGGCATCGGTACAAGCTCATGCTATTGTTCAACGCATCCTGGCGCTCGGCCTTCTTCTCATCTCGCGAATCGGCGATCCAGCGGTAAGATTGGAGTAGTACGGCGGGTCCGAGGTATTCTTCCTGGTTCCACCAGTATGATGGGCATGAAGTTGAGCAGCATGCACAGAGAATACATTCGTAGAGGCCGTCGAGCTTCTTGCGATCTTCCTTGGATTGGAGGTATTCGCGACCCTATATAATTTTAGTAAGTTTTAGCGGTTGGATGAGTGCGAAAATACGCACGCCTGGCGCAGGAGTATCACGCTGGAGATATGGCTTAACGGAACGGTATTGCTTATAGAAGAGCGTCATGTCGGGCACAAGGTCCTTCACCACGTACATGTGGGGCAGTGGGTAAATGCGAGATTCCTGGTTTGACTCTGTAGGGATGCGGCCTGAACCTCAATTAGCATCCTGATCCCACAGTCACTGCAAACAAGCCAGCATACATAGACAAGCCAGTGTGTTGACACCATCGATGTTCATAGCACAACTTCCACAGATACCCTCACGGCAACTCCGTCTGAAAGTCAAGGTTGGGTCCATCTCATTCTTTATCCTGATCAAAGCGTCCAACATCATGGGTCCAGTCTTTTTCAGGTCAAGCGTATACGATTGCATCTTAGGCTTCGAGGATGGCTCGTCAGGGTTCCATCGGTAAATGTGGAAAGTCTTGGGCTTCGCATCCTTCCCTAGCTCCGGCTCTTTGATATTCGAAGTCTGACTCTCCGGGACAGGAGATCGAGCCGGGTTGGGCACAGTCTTCTCTGCTACTTTGGAAATGGGCTCGCGTGCATGTGTATCATTGACGGAGGCAAAGCCACGGGTGACGAGTGTGGGCCGGACGGCTGTGACGTTTGGTCAATAACTTGTTCAATTGCCCCGCTAAACATAGTAGAGAAGTACATACATGTCCGCCTCGTAGCCAGACGAGTAAGCGCGCGTGTGCAAGCCATGGTGGTGGTCTGTAGAGTGGAGATTGTGGGATGTCTTGGGGTCAAGTGTTGCATTCATCGAAGTTCTTAGGCCCGAGGTCAAGTGGCGAGCCAATCACATGCCGCTTATTCCCTCTCGGACAATCCCGGTGTCCAGTCTCCCGTCAACACTGGACATCTTCATCTTCCACTAAAGTTCGTGAACCACTATCATGCACACACTCTTCAGGACTTCAGCTTTCAATCATCTCACGTGACATTTTTTCTAGATGAACTCAACCATCCATGCATGTGACACAGCTTTCACCGAGCCTGTGTATTTGGATTTCCTCATCCAAAATATGATATTCTAATACATGCTTGAAAAATACCATAGAGAAATTTACGTGACGCTGATAACTCATCATAGCGCCGCACGTATCGTTTACTTCCACACACGCACAAATTCAGACAACTCTCTAGCTTTCTCTACACATATTGTCACCCATCATTCTCGAATGGGACAACACCCTTGAGAATGCTTACAAAACACATCTTCCCACACAAAGGCCCCATACACTGGATCCTCGACTGGGATGGTACTATTACAAAAAAAGACACCCTTGATGCGCTTGTCAAAGTCGCTGCCTCTACCAAACCTGAATTTCCTACACTGGACCGCTGGAAGCATGTTGTGGACGCATACATTGCCGACTATGACACCACACTCAAGAAGCTTGTGCCAGATGGTACTCTCCCTACGACAATTGAGGGAGAGAGAAAATTACTACACGGGATGAAAGACGTCGAGCAGAGAAGTCTAGACCGTGTATACGAGTCGGAAATTTTCAAAGGATTGACTACCGAACAATTGACAGAAGGTGCGAAGCAGGCCATGACTTCGGGAGAGGTAGTTATGCGGCGCGGCGTCTTGGATTTCATTCGGTCCTGCTCAGTTCATGGAGCGTCCAGCGGCTGCAGTCTCCATATTTTGAGCGTGAACTGGAGTCGCCATTTCATTTTTTCTTGTCTCAAGGCCGTAGATGCCGAGGTGGATGCTTCTCTGATCTTCGCAAACGAACTTGAAGGCATAGCCCATGAGTGTCTATCGAGTGGTCAGATTAGCCCAGAAGAGCCCAACAAGATTATTAGCAGCGAAGACAAGCTAAAGTATTTGAAGGGTATAAGATTGACCAACTCGGCACCAATCGTTTATATTGGCGATAGCGGGACAGACATAGAGTGCCTACTTGCGGCTGATTTGGGCATCTGCATCCGTGATGAGCCGATGGGGTCATCGCAGAAGAAACTGAGCGAAACTCTTGAGAGGCTAAGTATTCCTTGCTTTAACTTGTCTACGTTCATCGATGCCGATGGACGGTATGTCGCCTGGTCCGAGGACTTTGTCAAGGTCAATGAGTTTGCCGAAAGTCGTGAGAAGAGGGATAGCAGCACTTAGTTACATGGCATATTTGGGAAGAGTGTTTGATTGAAGAACTTAGCAAAATTTATTGTCAGTAAACTCGATGAGATGTTGTGCGCCTAGTCTTCTAAGATTCTATACTCTACCTCTAGGCTAGTAACATTGCTTGATCAAGTTTGGATATCATGCGGGTAACGTCACTCATTTGACTCACCACAGCTGTTCAAGATTGAGAGTCTGACACCAAACACTACTTGGTTATAAAGAAAACGAAGGGGTTTTGAGGTAAGATCAAATTATCATTCTACACTAGCACTCTCATCTACAAATTTGACCTTCAATATCCCCCCTTCTTCGTCTTCTCCCCTTCTTCCAAATGCGACCGCCGATCAATCACCAACCTCCTCTGAAAATACTCCGTCGCCACAACCTCCTCATACACTTCTCCGTCCTTCCTCAAATGCTCAATCACACCCACCCTCGCATCCTCATTCGGACTAAAGAAAAACGGTATACTATACCGCTCTTCGCCGCCCATATTACGCACCCGATGGACTGTACTCTGCCATGAACCACCCGTCACCAATTTCAAAAAGTCAGCAATATTGATGACAAAGGTGTGGGGTTCTGGGTGCACGGGAATCCAGATTCCATTGCCGTTGAGAACTTCGAGGGCAGGATAAGCGGTTTTGCTTTGGCACACGAGGGTGAAGAAGGAGAAGTCAGTGTGTGCCCCGATGCCAACGTCGTTTGCTTTTTCTTGGGGTGGGTAGTGTACGGCGCGGATATGTGTCATTGGGTTGGTGGTTACGCTATCGAAGTGGCTCTCGGGCTGGTCGAGGGCGAGGGCGAAGATGTTGAGCATGCGTTTGCTGAAGTCGAACATGGCTTCGTAGTATCGGTATAATGCAGGCCGCCAGAAGAGGGCGTCCGGGTGGGTAGGCCATTGATTTCGAGGGGTTGCAGAGGCTGGTCCAGGTCTCTTTTGCTCGGGATCGGTAGCATCGTCTCCCATGAGGAAGCCTTCTTTGAGGTCTAGTGTGTATTAGTATATTGGTAGTGTAAGCAGAAAGTAGTTTTCGCTGACCTCCCCTAGTGGTTGGATCCATTTTTCCCTCCAGGAACGCTTCATAACCTCTGAATAGCTCCGTCTTTGCATTGTGGCACTCCATCTTCACCTCTGTCGGGAGGGCGAAGTACCTCTCCAATGCTTTGAAAGTATCGTTCAATAGCTCCTCGTCTACCCCATGGTTCACTGCGTAAAAGAAGCCCACATTTCGACAAGCAGCACTGACCTCTCTTGCTAGCTGTTTCCGATCTTCAAGTTTGTCTGAATAGACACGCCGGAAGTCAATCTTTGGGATCTCGTTGAACGATTCCTTTGCTGCCTTTCCGGTCAAGACACGGCGACATCCTGGTATGCCTCCGTCATGATAGTGGACCCAAGTGGCTGTTTCTATTTCCGTCTCTGTTGAGGGCATTATGGTTCTTATTTTTACCTACAAACCTTGTAGCATAGGGTATAGCACGGACGTCCGGCAGTCAGGGAAGTTCGTAACGTAGAACGATACTCAAATAACTTAATCGGGTAGGGTCTAATAATATTAAGCTTTGGCCCGCTTGTTACAAGTTGGCGGAAAGGTTGTATATGTTCGCAGAAATAGTACTTGTAACGGCCTAGAATGGACTTTGTATACTCTGTGCTGGGACAGGTTCGGAAACAAGTCCAGAAGCCAGGCTTGTGGCGGAGAAGAAAAGGTTAAACCCCTCATCGATCGGGCGCAAAGATGCAGGAGTTGTAGTCGGCTGAGTTTGAAAGGGTGGGGGGTGGGCGAATTTGCCGCCGTATGAGTGCCCGGGTGGATGGATCTGCCATTGATGGCCTGGCACATATGTAGGTATCCATGTAGTCAGACGAAGTTTCTAATACCCGCCCTACCCGTACTCCACAAATATGGCCGAAAGCTTGGAAGGGCGAAGAACGTGCAAGAAACGTGGCGGTTTACCTGCAGCATGTAGGTAGGGTTTAGCGATTAGATACTTATCCAGTCTGTCGGGAACGGAGGCAGGCGCAAGTCTGGAGTTGGCCACTCCTTGTGGACTTGAGAAGGGGTTTTTTGTGGCCATGAGCATGATAGGGTATGGCTACCCATGTTGCCATGATATATAGAACTGTAGAGAATTATAGTATTGGAAAAGGTGAGTAGTGGCAGATGCTCGGAGATGGACGACGCTGGGTATCTGAAATGGTGGCGTTGCCCTGGTAATGCCCCGCGTATCGCATGCTTGTTACCGCCCTGTTTCCGCTCAAGACAATTGGTCGGGCTTTACTTTGTACTACGGTACAGGGCATAGGCAGTGTAGGTGGGCCCGGGGCGGCAGGGTCAAGCGATATCTCTCTACTTGACTGTTTCACATCAAATCCTCCGTATTTTTGTATTGAAATCTGTGATTTTCAGTCGCCTGCGTGTCCTTGTCGCGTCTTCTCCTCACAGTCAACAGCCAACAGGTAGCGTACATATAACCAGCCATGTGAGATAGTCTAGTAAGCCTGGGTATTACCTACACCGGAGCTGTTGAGAGGGCTCATTGATAGTATGCCAGCACGATGCCAGGCGGTGATTAACGTTGAAGGTGGTCACACGCCTTACTGAATTTGTATGTAAAATAAGACTGAATCAGGCTTCAGCTACTCTTGCGCACCCCTGCCGCCCGGGACCCACCTACACTACCTATGCCCTGTACCATAGTACACTATTCTCGTATTTGATGGTTGATATGTAATAGGTGGTGGGCTCGAATACCTGACTGGCGGCTTCTTAAACGGCCCGGAGCTCTGATACCATGCTCTTCTGGGTAGGCTGATGCTATAGCATACACTAGCGTTAGTAAATCTATGTAGAATTTTCAGATGGCGTATTTCCGATCTGTTTGCCGGGAATGTGCGTTGGGGGCTCAAGTAAATGATGGAAGATTCTCCATGGGCCTGAGTGACGATAATTGAGCAGTTCGTATTATTAGATTTAGGTTTAGAAAGAAAATGGCCAACTCCTCCCAAGACTATAATTCGATCCGACCGCATAGGGACATTACATCGTCCATGGTCTCGTTTCGTCTCGTCTCGCCTCGCCTGTGTCAAGATTATTTCTTGCCTAGCTTGTTCAGCAGCTCCTTGCCCTTCTCTAACAGCCCGCCCTTGCTGTTGCCCTCGCCGCGCTTGGCCTCCTCGCTCTTGCGCCCAACATCTTCGCTCTTGCGCTGGCCATCCTTGTTGGTGATATTGGCGGCTCCTCCTCGGCCATAGTGGGTGGGACCTTTGGGCTCAGCTGCCTGCGCAGGCGCATCAACATCCTGGGCGGCACGCGCAAGCTCAGGGTGCTCTGGGTCGTTCTGCGCCATATTGCCGGTCCCACCACGGCCGGTCGTGTACGTGTTGGACTTGAGCGTCGGCGTGACGAGGTCTTCAGCTTTGGTCTTGGCGGAGGGGTCATCTTTGGCGAGGTTGCCTGGCAGGCTTCAGTATTTGCATGAGCCAGTTGTCGATGGCTGCAAGCAGAAAGAAAAAAGGATGCAAGGAGTGGCGGGCTTACCAGCACCGCCGCGGCCGTGGGAAAGGATGCGGCTATCCTGAGAGGGACGTGTGGCCATTGTGTATTATGTTGGTGTCGTATCTTGCGGTGCAGTGCAGTCGAGGAGGGCTGCAGTGTTGGGCAGGATAAAGCAAGCTGATAAAGACACTGCGACTATCTGGATGTGTCCCTCGTTTGCCACTGAGAGCAGCAAACAAGGCACGAATCCAAGACTCCCTAGAGAAGACTTTCCGCGCCGTTGGTAAACAGTCCCTTCTCAAGCTCCAGCGCGGCCCGCGCCAGTCACAAGTTCGCGCCTAGCCATGCGCCGGCGGTCCTTGTTTGGCGCAGTTGAATGATACAGTTCGGTGCCCTTTACTTTGGGCTCGTGATTCCTGACTCCCAGTCGGCGTTTACATTAGTCAAGCTACTGCCTATTACTAGCCCTGTCGGTGGGGTACTGCGCCTGTGCCTGTGTGCCATTCGGTATTGGAGCATTTGCCCTCGACGAGGATGCAGGAGACTCCATCGTGAGGGCTGCAATGAGGTGGAACAGGACTAGAAGTGCAAGCAAGGCCTGAGATAATATGTTCTCCGGGCCGTCGCAGTGCAAGAAGCAATTACCATTCTACACAGGTAATGCTGTTATCTATGCCAAGCCCATGGCAGGCGGCAGCGTGGGGTGCATCGCATCTGATCCGCTACACGCGAACACGATGCGAATCCTTCCAACTTCAACCCCAATCTGACTCACCTCAACCTGATCCAATATTGCCCATCCATCGCATCACGGTCAAGTGCACTAGGTCTCAGGTGTAGCTGATTGTATTGGCCTCTTCTCTCCGGCTATACAGCTGACTCGCTCTCTATCCTACAAGAAAGCAAAAAAATCAACAAACGCCAACACCGTTATCTAACCCAAATCTGGCCGGAGCTACCGTTGCGCAAGCGGGCAGCAGGAACGTTGGCGTTCTTACTATGTCCAGCATGTCTTCTATGCAATGCCTAATCCCAGAAATCTATCCACATTGTGCTATATCATACAATCGCCCTAATTGATGGGTTCTAAAATCAGTCCTAAAAACGCCCAAGATGCATCGAGATATGCAGGTCCAAGAAAGAGTCGAGCCAAAGGAGAATAAATGTCGCTAAGTCCAAGAGGAAACTGAGGTGTATAGCAGATCGAAACCAGAAGAAAGCAATGCTAGCCCAATGTGACCTCTCGATCCCAACCGATTAACGACTTTAGGGATAGAGGCCCAGTGGAGTGTTATTCGGCCAATCCATTGTGTGTGTGGAGTGCAATAGATTGAACTTGTACATGTTAGACTTTGCGAGGCAGTGGCTTCCAGCAATTGACATACAATGATCGGCTTGATGGATCTTAGCCACCATCCCTGGGCTGAGGCTTATCATCACCAACCATTGATGGGGCCATTGATGAAGATGTATCGGATCGTGGGTTGGGAGCACCTCCGTCGCGCGGTTGTGGATCAGTGCGGGTAAGGTGGAGGTCGAGGGTTGAGACACGCATGTTGGTGGTGAAGGGTTGTTAAGTACTTGTTGGTGTTGTGTGCAAGCCCTTGTATGTGGTGGCTGAGGATATGAAGGCAGACTTAAGGTTGTTTCTGTATGCAGCTGAAGGTGTTGTAGGGTGGTGCGGTTTGAGGCGCAACCATAAGAGTATATAAGTCTCAGTGACCCTGGAGACTCAAAGAGGCATACTGGAGGCGCCGCCCCAAGAGTGCCTTAGCAATGAGTCCTCTCCTGTACTCAGGAACAGGCAATGGCTGCCTTTTTTCAGGCATGACGCAGGCCCTCGAGATGCATTCCCACTTTCAACCCCAATGACACACTGGAAAAGGTGTGAAATGCTGCGCCACGAGCCCTTGGGGCGGGAGAGTGATTGGCCAGAGGATGATATTCAAGGCTGCAATCAGGCTGCAAAGCTTCTAGCGCCCTTCGAGAAGCTCGTATCCTGGGTGAAGCTGCCATAGTCCACCGCCTGAAGGTCAGTTGGACGCTCAAAGCCCCAGGCTTGAAGACCAAGTACGAGCCTAAAGCAGCAAGTTCAGGCAGAAGCGTGACTCGAAATGGTGAACCCATGTTCGCTGCCTAGCTGGGCTGGTGGAGATGGAGACTAGGCGCAACACAGCCGCAAGCCGAAGCCACAAGGGGCAGACACAAGGCTCCCACCAGGCAAGATCAGGAGGCATTTTGTTGTCGATAAGTAGTAGGCCAAGGTCCTCCAGTCGAATGCTGTGCTCAATGACTCCGGTGTCTACAACAGCCTCGCTCACCGGCGGCAACACAGCCCGCCCCCCGGTATCAATGGAGGTAGCTCGTTGTGATGAGATGGTGCTGCGCCCCTTGCTTGGCCCCAAATACGGTCGATTGTGCACTCGGAAGCCGCCAGCGAACTTCGTTCTACGTCGAAACCCGAAAGCAATAAAGAGAAAGAAAAAATACATAAAACAGGCGGCGCAGTTTGCGGAATGGGAGGCAGAAAATAGTCGAGCGTGGAAGAAGGTAGGACGTCCAGCGTCGGGTTGGATTGGACGAGCAGCTGCACTATCTTGATGCAGGTCGCTTATCCAGATCGCCGCTTCGCTATTGGCTAGAGGTCAGCTATTGCCGCTTTGGATGTGCAAAGATACGACTTACAAAATAGATGATGCAATCACTGGCCGTCTCGGGGCTGGACAACATCTGGGCCGCCGCCGGTTCTCGGCTTGTAGCACATGGAGGACTTCATGGTGGCGAAGGTGAAAAAGGAACAAGTCTGGACTGCCGGCGGTATTGCACGAGTGCGGTGGGCGAGGGTAGGCTTAAGACAAGAAGGGATATTTCGATGTGATAATAGTTTGCTGCTGTGGTTCAGGTTGGTCTCAGTCTCTGGGACTATGAATCAAGAGACAGGTTAGGTATTTAAGCTGGCTTCTGTCTTTCAACACTTCATGGATATCACCACTATGTTTCTCACGGGCCCGGCCCAGGTAGTGGAACGAGCCAGAGAGGGCAACCCACGACGATAGGTGCTGCGTGGCCCTATCCGGGACGTAGTTGAACACTGCTCAGCAAGTGAAGCTTGGGGGGATTTCATCGCTGGGAGTCATCCCAGACAGTGCCTAAAATGGACATGGGACGAAACAACTCGCCAGAATTGACGCCTTGTCCAATCGAGCTGTTGCCTCACCCGCCGGTGTCTCAAACAGAGCTCTACCATGGCCATAGTCATGGCTGGATGACATAAGCCGGCGGCAGGACTAAGGGCGCGGGTGGGACACCCATTGGCCGCTTCACTCGCCTTACCAGCTCTGCTATTGCCCACCTCCCAGCTTCATCCTTCTCCCCACGGCTTCTAGCCGGCTTCTTGCGACAGCGACAGGAACGTTGTTGTCTCAAGCTACCCGTGACCCACCACTGCCTCCATGCGCTGGCCGCACGGCCGCAGAGGTGGCACCGTGGCTCCTTAGACATGCCGTGACGTCAAGCCGCCACGCTGTGTGGGTGCTCGTCCAGTCGGTCTTGCGTATGCAGGTACAGACGTGGTGTGTGCTTGAGCCCTTCTCGCCGACAGCTTCGCATAACCTCTCAACCACCGAGCCGCAGTTTCATCCCTGGATTGGCCTACTCGTCGTGACTATCGATGACACAGGCGACCTCGCTCGTCCTTCCTCACTGTTGTGCCCTTCTCGCGCCCTCTGCCTGTTTGCTGGCTGCGCCCTAGCGCCCTGGGCTAGAGACGTTGCTTGCATGTGACGGGAGCGCCCTGCCGTATGCCCTGTTGGCTTGTGGCACCGCCTCCGAAAGGCCGTCATGGCGACTGTCTGCCATCTGCCACGCATGCTCTCGAGGTCCTCCATGTCGATCGCGTTGGAAGGGCAACCATGAGTCCCTCTTGCCGCTGTGTGCTTCACACGCCATCATCCGGAGGACGATTGACAAGAGATGGCATTTCGCACCCCAAGATTCAACATCCCGGCCGATGTTTCCAGCGCTGTGACCTTACTGCGAGCTGCCCAATGCTGAATGAGGATCACAACTTGGCTGTTCTAATTATTTCCTAACATGACACACCTACCCACCCACTTACATCCACGCTACCTGCCCCATGATGCAAGTGTCGAAACAACCCATCAGCTCAGCATAGGATGAAACGTAGCTTATAATGTTGGGCCATCTGGAACACAGTTTTTGGCTGTTTATGCTTGCGTGAATGCCAGGCTTCATGAATCACGATAACCTTCTTCATCAGATAGTGCTATCGGACCGGACAGGTCTTCTGTCTGATGCATACCGCACTCGGGCCTACTGTAATAATACTAAGTTACAGAGAGGCACACGGGCATCCATCTAGGCTTTCGGGTGAGCGGTTGTCATTCTGTGCTGTCTGGAACCCCTATCTATTCAGAACCCAACTATCAAGTGCGCATGAAGAAATTATGCTGTGCTACAGACTATCACAAGCTCCGATTCGGGAATGAGAATATCATCTCGGTCGCATTCACACGAATAGAATGCCGTGATTGCAGCCTTACGACCACGCGAATCGAGCAGCGCTAACTTAGTTTCCTGCTTATCCACCGAGCTAGCTGTCGCTCGGAAACCGAATAACACCGCTGCAGGACTACCAACAATAACAATCAACACGCGGCTGAAGCTATGCTTCAGAGCGCTATATCTGCTCCTTTTGTGACGGAGTCGTTGATGGCGTACCTCTGCAAACATCAGCCCAGTTAGCATCGCCCAATCCGTACGTCAATTGGCGCAAAGGGCGAGGAAACAGCCAATGGAGGGATGCGTTGCGGTCTTACCAACAGCCTGGATGCATCTAACCCCCAGCTTTTACCCGTCTTGGGAAACGCCCCCAGCTCGGTCCGTCGGTCGTGCCCATTAAAGATTGACATGCCCCCCTCGTTCATAGTTACCTATCCTCACTTCTTTGTTGAAATACACTTCACTGCAACCTCATTTGTCTCGTTTCAGCCACTCAACATGCGTCTCTCTGTCCTTGCTGCTGTCGCCCTCGGCTCCGTAGCTCTGGCCCAAAACCCACTTGACCAGATCCCTAAATGCGCTGTAGGTGCTCAGCAATAGCTGTCTATTGATCCATGCACTAAGATTCGCTGTAGCAAAACTGCTTTGGTAACAACGTGGGCACTTGTGGTTTTGCCGACATTGGCTGCATTTGTGGAAATACTGCAGTCATCAACTCGGTATCCTGCTGTGTATTTGCGGCCTGCTCGCAAGCAGACATTGACTGTATGCTATCGAGAGTCTGATGTTTCCCACGCCACTGGCTAACACATGATAGCAACAATTAAGTTCGCCGTCCAGCTTTGCAAGGTTGCAAATGTAGATGTCAACACCAAGCCATCTTGCCCGTCTGGTTCTGCCACACCTTCGCCTTCTGGAGGAAACAGTACTGCTCCGGCCACAACTTCGGGCGGCAGCCGTAGCGCAGCGGCTTCGGGCGGCTCACCAACCGCTTCAATTGCCAGTGCTAGTCGGGCAGGTGTTGCACCATTGCCAACTGCAGGTGCTGGCCTTGGGCTCGGAATGGCCCTTGCTGGCCTGGTTGCGGCTTTGTAGAAGGAGCCGCAATATAGTGGCCATGTCATCGATGCTTGTTGGAAGTAAGGGATGGCTTGGATGCATAATTTGGATAATAACAGTAGCAAATGTAATTGACTAGCAGCCTTTAATGTAACACGTGTAATAGACCAGGCTACCTATTATTCATCTGTCTTGTTGAGTGCTTGTGTGCTGTTTCATGACCCGCGGCACTTGGGGCAGGGCAACGCTGCTTTCCTGACGGGCACCCGAAGCGCCTTTGGGCGATATGATAACGGCGCTGGGGAAATGCCATGAAGGGGACCCTGGCGATCAAGAAACAGCGAAGATCAATTTTTGGTAGGGCTGAACTTCCGCTCGGGGACGGACGAAGGCGAGCCGTGGTGGGGCTCAACCGGCGTGCAGCTCATGTCTCATGGAGTCGTGGAGCTTGAGCCAACCCCAACAGCCATCGACAGCCAGTTCTCCGAGCAAGCGCCGCATCTGGACACGCAACAACCCCTCTCCACCTCTCTCCATCACAGACATGGCGGGGAGAGCTATCGCAAATTACAACCAGAGGAGACCAAGAATTTGAAAGCCGCAGAAATGACGACAAAATCAAACTTCAAGCGGGCCATGCCTCCGGGTTCGCAGTCGTCCTTCCTGTCGTCTCTGCGGTCCGTCGAGATGGTCCAAGAATCCAAAGCAATTCTGCCAGCAGGTATGACGGACAAGCTGCTCTATGCCGCTCCCGAGACTGACCGAGAGAGAACTTATCAACACCATTCTCGACTACCTCCCCGTCGCCGACATGTTCAGCTTCGCCCGCACGTCGAAACGCATGCAGGAGATGGTCTACGATGACTCACGCTGGATCCAGCGGCTGAAGAGCATGGGCTGTTGGAATGAGGTCGAGGCCAAGAGGCGCTTCGACGAGTCCATGCGGAGGAAGCTAGAGGCACAAAAGGCCGAAGATGCACGCAGAGCTGGGGTGGCTGTCGGCGGCCATGCCAATGGCTTCCCACCTGGTGCAGACGGGCATGCAAAGACTAGCATGACGCTATTCGATGCAATGCAGGAGGACGATATGCAACAGAACTCATCAGCTGCCACGTCTCGATCGAGGGCAACAACGTTGGATGGCGGCTTCAGCGATATGACACTCTCGGCTTCTGGCGGCACAGTCTCATCACCGGCAATCATGGCAGACCCACAGACAGCCCTGAAAATCTTGTCAAGAGTACGTTCGATCAGGGGTATGGCGCGACAAGAGTATGGAAAGGTCTATGGAGCATTGGCGCCATATTACTTTGATCTATCAAGGTCTACCAGTCATACCGATCCCATCCTGTTTCGAACATACCGCGACCCCGAACAACAAGCACATATGCTGGCCCAACTCAAGACATTTGCCAAGAGCGACTTTGCCCAAGGCTGGTACCAGCGTGAAGAAAAACTAGATACCATGGTAGGCATCTTCGAGAATGCCGTGCTTCGAGAATTCGAGCAAGGGTACGCAGAGAAAGACTTTGATGGTCGCATGAAAAGATTCGCAACAGTCCTGGTCACGCTCAATGGCGGCGCGGCGTGCCTTGATTCCTTCACTCACAACCACCATTTAATGCTAGAAAAGGAGAAACTAGGAAATCCCACAGATTGCCTACAGCATCACGCCATTGACCAATTGAACCTCAAGCCTTCGCATGACTTCTTTCGTGGACTTGCAATTGCCTTGAATGAGGAAGCAGCAATTATTGACCGCGTTTTCCCGCCAAATGTAGATGTACTTCAATCTTTCCTGGATCGTGTAGCCGAGGACATTATATCTGAATATCTCATAACCCTATTGGACGAATCGCATGAAATTGGTGTTGAGATATACTTGAAAGCAATCGCAGGCGTTTTCGACCAAGCATTGCAACTTGCAATGTCCTTGAAACCTACACATGGCTCAAAGCCAACTTTCCAAGAAGATGCAATGCGAACCATCGGTCGGTGCTTCGAGCAACACATTGACCTCTACCTACAAGAGGAGCTTGCATTCTTTATAAAAAAGTCTGCTGCTGAAGTCGATGCCTGGGAAAAACGACTTGCAGAGGAAGAACAGACGACCGAGACTTTCTACATGGCTAACGTCAACCGCAAGGCTGCGAAACAAGATTTCTTGGCATCCTTCAAGAAGGTAGTGATGATACCTGTAAATGTGCTACCGGCTATTGGCGGATCGAGTGCTAGCAAATCCAATCCCAATGTGTCGGCTCTGAATGGAAGTAGCACCTTGGAACCAACCTCAAGATCAGGTACACCTATTCCAGGTGACCGTGCGCCGTCGCCACGTTTGGCGGCAGAAGCGCCAACAACAGAGCTCGCTGCGAAGGCGGCCATTATGAACTCTCGCTTGGAAGGCATCCGGTCACTCTTCAGTATTGAAGTTGCCTTGAACCTTACACACATGGCCAAGTCGAGCTTGGAGCGAGCCGCACGCTTTGTCCAGCTGGGTGGTCAATCGGGCGAAGAGGCCAAGGAGCAGAGTGAACAAATCTTCATCAATCTAGTGCAAATTCTTGGTAACCGACACATGAAGCTTGGATTCGACAAAGCGGTCAGCCATTTAGCAGATTATAAACCACGGGAGGTTGCTGATCATAGCAAAGAAGGCGTTGCGCCACTCGTTGCTTTCTTGGAGTTGGTCAACGTTGGCGATTTAATACAACAAATGGTCGAAGTGTTCTACTATCAAGAACTCGTCGCCGCCAATCTGACAGACCGCGACGATTTCCTTAGTCTTGCATCAAAAGAAAAGAAACGTTTTGAGTCAATGTTGGACGAACGAGTGGCTGCGGGGTTGAACAAAGGTATTGATGTTCTGATGGATGAGGTTGAGTACTTGTGTGGCACCATACAGCGCCCTCAAGACTTCAATCCTCCGGTGGGGCCTAAAGGAACAGTGGAAATGTTCGACATTGGGCCTAGCGTGGCGGCGATTAGGATAGTGGACGTTGTCTCATCGCACACCAACATGCTGGTTGGCAGCACAGACAAGAACGTGCTTGATGTTTTCAACCAAGAGGTTGGCGTGCGCTTATTTACCGCGCTCTGCAAGCACCTCAAGCGGCAGAGAGTCAGTGTTGATGGCGCGATAAAGCTCATTAGGTACGTCAGGCTGGCGATGAAGGGCTGCAAGAGCTGACCGTCACAGCGACATGAACGCATACTACTCATACATTGTTTCCCTACGCAACAAGTCACTAATATTGTATTTCACCGCACTCCGGGAGCTCTCCCAGATCTATCTCATTGATCCGAAGGAGGCGAAAGAAATCGCAACCATTATTGCAGACACGGACCGTTACAAAGGGATATTTAGGGCAGAGGAGGTGTACGAGTATGCAGAGCGGCGAGCGGATTGGTACCAAATCAAGGGCGCGGTGGAAAAGCAAATGTATGGCGTTGGCTGCTTAGTGATGTGAGGCTTGAGCAGGCGGCTCTGCAAGCGGAATCTAGCGCCATGTACCTCGGGCAGGATAGCTACAGGACATGGTAGGTAATAGTTTGTTGAAGAAGCAAGTTAGGCGACCCGCTAAACAGGTGCAATTACTGCAGACTATTGATGACATGGAAGCCTGGTAGTGAATGCCGCGCTTGGTTTGGTTGGTCAAGCCTTTTGCAGTCTGTGGTGGCACTCTGCTGTCCATGGTTCCGTCTCTCACGCTTTCCCAGCCTCCTCCACATCTTCGGCGTCTGTTCCTGAGCCGTGGGTCTGTGCACTCGCAAGTGACCATCTTCACTTCACTTCACCGTTCAGACCTGAGACAATCAGGCTGCCTGCGACCATCTACTTCAAGACACTTGTGCAGCTGCCATCGCTATCGCCATCGCCATCTCGCCTAGTACTGCAATTATTAGGCCGCGCATCTCGCTGCTGCACTCTTGCTCGAGCAAACCCCGCTGCATCGGCATTGCCGTTTTGGACCAGCCAGCCTGAAGTGGCTGGTGGTGGTGGTGTTGCTGCTGTCTCTCACCTGCATATAGCTCCAGACCACGGCTCAGCTTCCTGGTTGCTTGTGAGAGACATCAAACTCTCGGCCCAGGTGCAGTTGGTTTATATCTGCACACCGCGGCGTACTGCATTCGCCTGTTTTGTCTAAGTTTCGGCTACTCGAGCGCTACCCCAGGCTATAGTACCGCGTATCCACACCACCCGCCTCGCGGCCATTCTTCCAGGGTTTGCGATTGTGCTTTCCTAAAGCTTGCAGCACTTGGAAATTGCCTGGGTACTTCGCCTGCTTTCTTTTTGCTTGTTTCTGCTGTGCAACGTCGCAACACCACAACCATGGCGGGTAAGCGCGCATTCGGCATCCTTCACGCGTCCAGCATATATTGACTCAATACAGAGCCCCTAGCCCCAGAGCTCCAGGCCTCCTACTCCCACATCATTGACGAGATCCTGTCGGCCAGTGATTTAAACACCATTTCTGCGAAGCGCATACGGAAGGGCCTACAGGAGCGGATCAACCATGACATATCACACCAGAAGGTACCATGAACTTTGGCCCACCAGAGCATAGTATATACTAAGACTAGCAACAGGACCAGATTACTGCGCTCATTATGCAACGCTTTGACAAGTTCAATCCTGTCAACCCCCAACCACAAAACGAATTACCACCCGTCGAGAACGGCGCAATAGTGTCCAATGGGCACCGTCCCAACGCGTCCAACCACAAGCGATCACCCGACGAGGAGTCTACGTTCTCGGAGCTCGACGACGTTGCACCTCCTAAAAAGAAGACGAAGAAGAGTCGACCAGTTGAGGATGATGATGCGGCATATGCTCGAAAGCTACAGATGGAAGAAAACTCGCGCATGCGCTCGACGCGCGGCGGCAACACAAAAAAGCGCGCACCCCTCCCCAAAAAGAAACCAAAGAAGAAGAGCTCCAACCGGGTCAAAGATGAGGACGACAGCGACATTGCATCAGGAAGTGGGGCAGAAAAGAAGAGCCCCAGCAAAAAGGGTGGGTTCCACGTAAGTCCTCTATTCTCCCAATCCTCTACCCAACACCCACATACTAATCCCACCGCTTCTAGAAACCAATGGCCCTCTCCCCAGCCCTCTCCACCCTCCTCGGCGAAACCCAGCTGTCACGCCCCCAAACCGTCAAGAAGATCTGGGAATACGTCAAAGAGCGCGATCTCCAAGACCCCGCCGACAAGCGCCAGATCCGATGCGATGACGCGATGCGCGCCGTCTTCAAGCAAGACCGCGTGCACATGTTTACCATGAATAAAATCCTTAATCAGAACCTGTACGCGGTTGACGAGATCACAACGGCGATTTGAAGCAAGGCGGACAAAGGCAGGTCTTTATGATATACGAACGTACTACGCGGTGTTTAGGCCGTGCATAGTAAACTTGCATGCTCGTTTAGCATGGCGCATTCTGGGTGTTTGACTTCTTATTTCAGTTTTTTTTCTTTTTCTTTTTCTGGTTTTTTTAATCAAAGCTTCTCTTTCATCGACTGGGTAAGCGCGCATTATGGGGCATGGGATGGGACAAGGCTGGTGTGGTGTACAGTTACGTGCGATGCGACGCAAAATTGGAACCCGGGGTGGAGTTTATGGGGGAGTAATTATCGGGGCGGGGAGTCGGCACTTTTGTTGGGGTGATGGAGAGCGAAATCAGGCATATGACATGAGATCAAGTTGAATATATCGTCGTACCGGATTGGATGCAGCGAGGTATTGCAGATGGGGCTGAGAAACACGAGTGATGCATGATGCATGATTATTCTTCATTCTCCCTATGCTTCCAGGTATCAAGCTAGAAGATATCCAATACCAATACTCCAAACACCCAAGTCAAAAGCCCATGATAAATACAATGAGTCGACCACGAGTTACAAACCATCAGGAAGGCGAAGTTGGAAACCATCAAGCTCGTCATCAAAAGGATCAGTATGGAGTTGGTTGTTGAAGCTAGCCATCCAAGCGTCTTCTTCCTCGTCGTCCGAGCGTGACAGTAACATGAGCTCTATTTCCCGCTCTACGTCTTCGGCGGTGCGATACGGCTCATCGTTTTCGTGGGGGCTCACAAGGGTAGCGTCTGAAGCCGTGGAGCTTGAGCGCGAGAAAACACCACGTGATCGCACGGTACCAGGATCAGCGCTGATTGAGCGGTTGGCTATGACATTGGGAACAGCTGGCCGACGGGAGGTGGCAGAGAAAGGCGCGGGTTTTGTGACATTAGAGAGTGGTTTGCGGGCCGCTGACGGTGCACGGCCGGCACGGCCTTGTGCATAGCCGATTGTGCTGTGCGACGCTGCTACAGCGGCAGCGCGACGAGAGACGGTTGGCTCCACTAGTGGTTTTGTGGTTTTCTTGCTAGATACAAAGCCCGTTGGGAGACGAGATTTTGCAGCTGCAGTGGGAGCAGCAAAGCTAGGCTTTGCTCCTGGTGACAAAGCTTGTGCGGCAGACCTGGCTTTGATTGTTGAGATGCCGGTAGCTGCGCGCTTCGGTACCGCGCCCGTGATGGCGGACTTGGATGCCTCCTTCCTTGGTTTGTCGATGCCCATATATCGCCGCATCTCGGCATCGTCCTTGGCCATTTGCGCTGAGAAGACCTTGTCGAAGTCGACATCTCGCTGCTTCTTTTCCCTCTCTAGCTCCTCTTCAAATTCTCGTAACTTCTTTGGACGGCCATCATCCTCAGTTGGGTTGTGATATGCCTCCCATATACCGCGAGCCATGTTCTTGCCTTCCAGCATGGGAAACTTCCAGTCCTTGGGGAGGTAGTCGTCCATGTCATCCGCAAGCGGGATCTCCTTGGGAGGCATGTACTCGACTTCCGGGACATCATCTTCAGATTCGACATCGGGCTCTGGTTGATGGACCTTGACCTTTGGACGACGCAGGCGCGGGCTAGCCTTTTGTGCCTTTGCAGAGGACAGGGGGGCAGGCGTCTTAAGGGCGTTGGATTTGGCGTTTGTGGTTTTCATCCCAAGGGGCGCGCGAGCGCGCGGACCTGGGGAGTATCAGTCGTCTTATTCTATAGTCAAGCATGTGACATGAGCTCACCAGCAGGCGTGACAAAGGCATTATCATGGATTCCCCCCCCTTTCTTGCTCGCCATGAGCAGGTTCTCATTGCCTCTGCCATTGGTCTTCAGGACCGACTTGCCGGGCTGTTTGAAGACATTCTCGTCGTTGAGGGCGAGCTTGAAGGGTGTTTTGGGGGCTTTGGCGCCAAACGGCTTTGTGCCAGCATTGATGGGCTTTCCGGCAGGGCCGATGGCGATGTTGCGGACCGCATTCTCCTGGTCATTTGCTGCGAGGGTGGCCATGGCGGCGGTTACATGAGCGAGCCGTGGTGCGGCGCCGTAGAGCTGGTGGTGGTCGCTGGTGATGGTCGCCGGCGATGGTTGACAGGCGCTCTGTTTACTATTGGTTGCTATGCAGAGGGAAGCTGTCGGGCCGGCCCAAGCTTGTGCTTGGCGGGGGGCAGGGGCGGGCCCCTTCGGCAGGCGCCTCACTGCCCGCATGCACTATCTGTCGGGCACAATTCTCACAACTAGACACTACTTGATCACCAACAACAAGCAGCCCTCTTGTTGCCCCCTATCTGCACTTCTCCAGCCTACCACCACCAACACCACCCACGCCTCACACACCCTAAGCAGCCGTCATGGATCAGATCAAGAAGGTGAGCGTCCCGTCTACCCCGCCATGCTCCTTCACCACCCACCGCGGCCGCCACGGCCACCAGAGGCAGGCCAGGCGCTAACCGCCGTGTCCCACAGCGCATGGAGGCCCTCCGCGTCGAGGCGGACGAGGCCAGCACCCGCGCCGAGGAGCTCAAGAGCAGGGCCAACCAGCTCGAGACAGAGTCGACGCAGAAGGAGCAGGAGATCACGTCCCTGACGCACAGGAACTCGGTGCTCGAGGCCGAGGTGGAGAAGCTCGAAGCGCAAGTCAAAACCTTCAAGGACGAGGCGGGTGCGGGCGCCACTGCCGGCTCCCAGGCAGAGTCGCTCCAGCGCAAGGTCCAGGTCCTTGAGGAAGAGGCTGAGGAGTCTGACAGGACCATCCGCGAGCTCAACGAGAAGTGCGCCGCCCCCGCGTGTCCCGCACATGCATGCCCCATGGCTGACCCGCTGCAGGCTCCGCCAAACCGACGTCAAGTCCGGCCACTACGAACGCAAAGTCCAAGCCCTCGAGCAGGCCCGCGACCAGTGGGAGACCAAGTACGAGGAGATGGCCAAGAAATACGCAGAGACCAAGAAGGAGCTCGAGGAGTTTGCTTCCCAGCTCGAGAACATGTGAGCTGCACAAAGCCTCTCCTTCCTGGCCCACCGCGGGGAGAAGGGAGGAGGAAGCATCATTATCCCCTAGCACCTACGTGCATACCTGATTTCTTTCTGTGCCTGCTTGCTGGGCGGGCATGTACGCGTTATATAATTCCTCGGTGCAATACAGTAAAAGAGCAAATCGAATACTGAGCCCAACCAAACGCCTCGCTATGCATCATATCGTGGTGCCGTCACATGACCTCTAGAACTGTATCCTCCTCTTTCTGCCCGTGTACTTTGATGTTGCTTTGACCACCTTGCCCTGCTTCTCCATCTGATCCTTCTTCTTCAGGATCCACGCCTTGCTGCCCTTTTTGTCCTCCCCCCGCTTGCTTCCCTTCTGCCTCCGCCGCGCATCCATGATATCTACGCCATCCATGCCTCTCACAACGCCCGTGATATCCCCATCGACATCGCCCCCACCCACCGTTAGTACCAAGTACGTCTTCGCATTCTTGGTCCCCACATCGTCCTCAAGCAAGCCCGCGCCAAACCCAGCCTTGATAGCCGCCTGACTCACCATCTTCTTCTGCTCATCATTCTTTGGATAGAACTGGCAGACAGCCCTTCCCCCCCTCCGTAACGCAGCATACAGGCCATTGAAGAACCGACTCAGCCGTGCGGCCGGCGTGTCCCAAACTTCACTACTCTCTGCCTGGCAAAGCCACTGCACAGCACTAATGCTGATTGCTGCGTCAAACGCTCCGGGTCGAAAGGGTATGCCCTGCCCCGCATCCGCAAGCAGCAGATCACCCTCAACTTCTTTCTCCAGCGCAACGCCTAGCATCGATGCGCTGATGTCGAACCCAACCCACACGTGTGGGCCGCCTGGCGTGCCTTCTTCGGCACTTTCAGATAGGATTTCACCTGAGAGGCCAGAGCCGCAACCGATATCAAGGATCATGCTAGGCGATGTGAGGGAGAGGAGGGATAGGGCACGGTGGGTCATGGACGATTGGATGGAGCGGATGCGCGACGAGGTGGTGTATTTGCGGGACTCGATGTCATTGTAGTAGAGGTCTGGGGGGCTGGTATATCGTCAATACAACAGAATTTGCGCGAGAGATAGTGTCATTATAAGTACAGTGTGTCTTCTGGTCGCGACATGGTTGCGGTTGGTGTGCAGGCTCCAATTCAAGCGTTATTGCCAAGCGTCGTCCTCGCAACTTTTTGGTGTTGCAAAAGTTCACCCCACACGTCTCTCCCGCGGCGACACTTTTTCGGGCCCACTATTGTCCGAGAATGCCACCTATCTGGCGCCGTGCTTCCTTACTCTACATCTTTCGACAACCATGTGGATACTACCGCTTCTGGGTTACGTGGGAGTTATACTGGGTTTTGGGTTCTTGACCCTGGCCATAGGTGCGTACGGCTCGCTCACTCAACGACGTCACCAATCCATCTCCCACGGAACCAAAGGCTGATGAGATGTGAGCCTTGTAGCCTCTGGCCTATACTACCTCTCCGAACTAGTCGAGGAACACACTGTCTTCGCAAAGAAGCTTCTCCATCGATTGATTTACGGCGTAGTGGGCTTACAAGTCCTGCTTTTGCTCGTAGATGGATTCCCCATGGGCCTCAGTGCGCTGAGTGTTGTGTCACATATCATATATGCGCAGAACCTGAGACGCTTTCCCATTGTTAAGCTTACAGATCCATTGTTCTTGCTTTCCTGCGGTACCGTACTTCTTTCTAGTTGGCTTCTGCCAATGCTGATTCAAGTCCCAGCACTCGTCATAGCAAACCACTATCTCTGGTTCCGCCATTTCAGCGTCCCGCCGCCGTCGTCCTCGTACTCCGCGTACCCCTATGCCCGTGACCTCAACATTCCCTCTTTCACTGAGATCGCATCCTACTTTGGACTTTGCGTCTGGCTTGTTCCATTCGCTCTGTTCGTCTCACTATCTGCCGGCGAAAACATTTTGCCTTCCATGGGCTCAGAATATGCAACAGGGGAAGGAAGTAGTTACATAAGCGCCGGAAAAGCACCGGCGCCTTTTGCAAGTGGAAGTGGTGTTGCCGTGGGTGGTGACGGAATGGAGAGCAAGAGAAGGGCGAGGAGTGGGACAAATGCCGGTTTGGCAAAACAGGTTGTTACGGGAGTAAAGGAGTGGGTCGGAGAGACTGGCGAGGTCATGGGGTTGTGGAAGGGGGAGAAGACGAGACCGACATTCTGATGGAGTGGATACGGTTATGATTGTATGACTATTGCGTGGACGATTAATATCATGATTTATTGCGATTAGACTATGTTTCGATGAAAAACCCCTTCTGAGCTATTTAATTGTGGTTTCGTTTTGATGGCGTGAATATCACATGCTTCTTATATCATAATCTATGTTGATCGAGAGCTTCGCAGCGTTCTCCTCGCTCGATCCATATACGACTCATCCATCATTCTACCCTCTTTTATTCTTATACAACTACTCTCACCACCCCCAAACTTATCCCATAATCATCAGGAAAAGCCACTTCCCAACCACACCCAGTACACCCAAACCCAAGCTCACAACAACAAGCATCCCCATAACAAATCTGCCTCTCATCTCAAACGCATCACTGACCTCCAGCCTAGCCACCTTCCTTATTTTCCTATTCAAATGCCATGACCTCCTCTTCTTTGTCGCCGTCGCGTCTTCTTCTCTTGGTCCTATCGCATCGTGTGGCAATATATGTGTTGTTGAGCCCTGTCGACACCATCGCGAGTCCAGAGAATCTTGATATGGCTCGGGGCTCAACCAGCGCGAGGGTGAAAAGGATGCGAGGAATGAGGTGTTGGAGTGAGCGTAGGTGCGCTGGGCGCGGTCGCGCAGGTTTATGAAGGACAGGGAGAGGATGAACGATGTTACGAAGATGGGGTTGAGAACGAACTTGAGTAAGTTAGGGTTTTGGTGACATGATTTGGTAATGTGAAAAGCTTACTTTTGTGAATGGAGATTCTTGGTCATGGTTTCCGAGTGGGCTTTGTGACGGAGATGATGGTGGGGAAGGAAGTGGAGAATTGGCGAGTTTTTCAAACGAGTTACTTCGTTTTTTGGGGCGTCTCCGTTTCAAAAGTGGTGATGGAGGTGGGCTTGGCGGGAGGTATTGATTCTTGTTATGCTCGCGTGAGGTTGTTGCCATGCTGTGAGTTGGATAGAATTGCTGCTGCTGTGCTTTCTGACAGGTCACTGGCCAAGTCGAAGTTTGCTACACGAAATACAAGATTCCCCAATCATTAAGCCTATTCGTAGTATCAACAGTCTGTTGTCTGGGTACGTGTGGTATGCACAGCCGTTTTCGGTCGCACGAATCTATGCCAGCATCGACGGAACAGTGACGCAAGTCACTATGAATAGGGCTATTAGCTCGGATCGACCCACATTCTACGCAGGAACACAGTACGTAAAGCGCAAACAGCAACGAAGCGTAGAACGAACCAAGAATCGTGTCTCGAAGCCTTCTTTGTCATGTAGATCCCGAGTTCCAGCAACGCGGGGCTCAGCGCCAGAAGTAATACGCGGCTTACCCTACCTTGCAGTTCTTGTTCGTCAGGCTGCTCTTCCCTGTCGTGTACTACAGCAAGCAAAGATCGCGCCACTCGTACGTCGACGGGTTTAATGTGTCCATTTCATGCAGGTGCGAGAACGGGACAACGTGCGATTACCGCTGATGTGTGCAAGCTGGAGCCTTTTCATATCTTGTCCGAATTAAGTGATGACTGGCTTGCCGCCTTCTAATAAAGTTATACAACAGCAGAATGCCCAAACTAAATCTTTTTTGCTCAGAGAAAGTCTGGAGGAGGTTGTGCCTTTGTGATTCTTACCAGGTGTATCATACAGGCGAAAAGCTTGCATATGCAATGTATGCTCACCTGTATATGAGGCTGAGTGATCAGCCCTTGGACACGTATTCCAACAAGTGAAGATGTGTCCAGTCTCATGTTGCAACCAAGTAAACAAGTGTTCACATGCTGGCGGAAGATGTTCCGTTTTGGTACATGCACAATCGGCTCCCAGCGTTATTACGCGCCCAGGTCCTTGCATTCAATAATAACTCCTAGATAATGTTAGTAGTCTCCCGAGCTGAGAAGGGGATCGGCTCAGGCACGAGACGCCCACAGAGAAAACATTTGCAACAAGTCGCAAAGTTTAACTTGATGAAGAAAGCATCGTGACCAAAGGTACAGGGTCCAGATAATTGACCAGGACGAAGAGAGTTTAGACAGGTACCACCCCACGCGTCTTCGAGTCGCGAAACTGCGGTGAGGATCGCCAATCCCTGTCTGCCCCTCCAAAAGATATATTCCAGCCAATTCAAGATACAACACTGTCCCCTTGCTTGAGCTCGTCTAAAGACCGCGGTAAGATTTCCTATAAACCACTTGATTGGCGTATTTGGCCAGAATATAATTCCCACAAGTCGACAGCCCCAACGGAACAACACCTTCTACAATGGCTTCTGCATACCCTCCGCTCGACCAGCGTCCGGTTAAGAACACCATAGTCCTGTTCGATGTCGACGACACACTCACAAAGCCTCGTCAGGTATGTAGCCTCGTGTCTATAAGTTTATCAACTCGGCTGAGATGGTTACTCTAGCTCGTCAGCCCTGCGATGCTCCAGCTGCTCTCGGATCTCCGTCACAAGGTTGCCATTGGCTTCGTAGGCGGCTCAAACCTGGCAAAGCAGCAAGAACAGCTTGCAACATCAGAAATCAACGTCACCTCTCTTTTTGACTTTTGTTTTGCTGAGAATGGCCTCACCGCATACCGTCAGGGCGAGGAGCTAGCCAGCCAGAGCTTCATATCGTGGGTTGGCCAAGAGAAATACAACAAGCTCGTCAAATGGTACGTAAATATAACCCTACTATACACATATGAGCAAAAATAACTCCTCTCATAGGATTCTCCACTATATTGCCGACCTCGACATCCCAATCAAGCGCGGCACCTTCGTCGAATTCCGAAACGGCATGATCAACGTCTCGCCCATTGGCCGTAATGCCTCAGCCCAAGAACGTAACGACTACCAGGCCTATGACATTGCCAATAACATTCGCCCCACCATGGTCGCAAAGCTCAAGGAGGCTTTTCCCGACTACGGCCTCACCTACTCCATCGGCGGTCAAATTTCCTTCGACGTCTTCCCCACTGGCTGGGACAAGACATACTGCCTCAAGCACGTTGCAGAAGAGAAGGATCGAAGCGGCATCGTATACGATAAGATTCACTTCTTCGGTGACAAGGCGTATCCCGGTGGAAATGACTGGGAGATTTATAGCGACGAGAGGACAATTGGACATAAAGTTGCCAATCCAGATGACACATATGCGCAATTGCAGGAGCTGTTGGGGAGCTTCGAGTAAGCCCGGCAGCTATGAGTACGAGGACGAGGCGTGCAATTGCCTACAAAGCTTTATAGACAACACCTCTTTATAGACAACATCTAGCATTCAGAAAAGCATTCGCGTTCAGCGAAAAGTCACATCACGTACCAAATAAATGACAATGCGATAAAACTGATAGAAGTGAAATAACAACTGTCCCAGCGCCTATTCCACCATGATGCCAAAATATGTATATGTAACCCATATGATTTTAGATATATCCCTATTGCCTGGCACTACAAAAAAAAAACCCCTATCTGCTCTAAGCACCAACCCTTTTTGCAAGCGAAGACCATCTCCCCCTTCTCATTGCAATCGGCATTTCCATCATTACGTCTCGCATTGCTCCCTTTTCATACTCCAACCGCTCGAGACTCACAGCCTGCAAGATATACCCCGTCACCGTATTGAACGAAAGAGGTGGATCACGCAAGTGTCTTGCAATGTCGTCTATTGAAAGATGTTGATGGTGCCAGAGGTGGTACGCACGAAGGTGCGGCACTGTTGCACGGATGCGCGAGGGCAATTTTGACGTGGGTGACGGAATAGTCAAATTGAGATAGTTCTTTGCCCATATTGTTGCGGCATTATATTCGGGTGTGTGTTGCACTTCATCAGTTGGAGAGTGGCTTGGTTGGGCCGTGGGCCGTGGGGGTGTGGTGGGCTCGAATATTTCGAGCTTGAGGGGGTTATAGTCAGATATCTCCATGTTGCTAGTGTCTCCGTTCTCTGAGGATTCGTGATTGACAGCGTGCACTCCATCCCTCCTTACCTGGATAGTTTCCGAGGCCGTAGGCCTGGAAGCTGCAGTGGAGGACGAGCTCATCGTTTCTCTGAGCGTTCCATCAGCATCCATATCAAGCATCTGAAGAGCCATCTCGAGTTCTGGGTCAGCAAATCCATCATCCGCAAACACTTCCACTGGAACGAAATGATCAGCAGACGGTGTGGTTTCAGGTTTCTCGTTCAAACGGGTAGTGGCCGAATGGTCGAGAGCATACGAAGAAACTGATGTAAGCGTATCTTCTTCGGGCTCTTGGGGAAGAACAGGATATCCGGGGTCGGGACCTTTCAGCCAAGAGAGATTGATTCGACCCACAAGCTTCTGTGTCGAAGTTCCCTGATCTTCGACGCTGTTTCCTTTGACTAGCGTTCGCCCATTGCTGGCTGCTGAGGCTAAATCCTGCTCTTCTATTTTGTGGCTGTCGAGAACATCTTCCGGTGCTGTCTCATAATCAGATTCCACATCCCCCTCGTCTACTGCATCCTGATCTGGCGCACTTTCTTTCGTGGTAGCCTGGGCGGCATCTTCCGGCTTTATAGTAGCATTTTTCTTCTTGGGGTTCTTTGTTCTCTGGACGGATTTCGCATCATTGTCACAAAGGCCACGTGTAGGAGGAGTGGGCCGCAACTGCTTGCGTTTCCACTCAAGAATGTGATATAGCCGAAAACCTGCATATGCATCTGCAGCGGCGTAGTGGATCTGTTGGAACTGTAAAGGCTGACTCCAGTCACTTACGCGCACGTTTGCGGTGTCTTCTGGATCGTCATCAAGTTGCGCGCCTTTATACAGGGGTAGTTGAAGATGTTGAAGCACTTGCACAGCCAACCCGGAGATCTTATTTGAAACCTTTGTTGGATGGGTCGCATGCATTTCAACGAGATTGTGGAGTCGGCTTAACTCAAACACTCCCCGGGCTTGAATGTTGAGAAATTTCTGTAGTCTTGTGAAGTCCCCTTTCACCGACACTCCAACCTTATATACATCCGGTGATTCCAATATAGCTTTCAAAGTTGGTGGCATGAGGTCTTCGACGGTGGTACCTTGGAACAGAGAAATATGGAAAAGGGCAATACGGTCTTCACAAGCAAGCTGGATTAGGGAGGCATTATGCTTGATAGACTTAGGGCTCGCAAATGGCTTCCACTCGATGTCAAATCCCAGTATCTTTTCTTCTTGAAACTTCTTGGCAACTCGTTCTGCAACTTCCTTGGACTTGCAGTAGTGAGTTGATATTTCTTGGCCATTAGGTCCACGATACATTCTAGTATTCCAAAAGCTGGCATACGTGTTTGGGGCAGCCAGCATTGCAGCGCGGAGTACATCTTCCGGAATTTGATAACTGAGAGGGCTGTGTTTCTCTCCTTCTTCTTTGTCCTCCTTCTCGTCGATCTCCATTTCTTTGCTCTTCTCATCCTTTGACTGGTTGATAGCTCTATTTTCAGGATCGTGACTGGGAACGTAGGTAAAGTCACTGGATTGCCCCATTTTGGTATTTTCATGCGGTGTGGAGTCGTTTTGTGAAAAACTGTGTTGCTCTAAGCCTTCTTTGTAGTCATCTTCTTGCACTGTATGTTGCAGCATTTCCTCCACCATGTCTTCGCGAGCTGGCGGCTGAGTGGAATGGCCATCATGAACTGTGTGAAGCTGAGGCAATTGTTGTGAATCAGCAATTGTGGGAAATATGTTTTGTGCTCTTATACTTGTCACTGGCGGTAAGTCCGTAGTTTGAGGTGAATTTTCGAGACGCAAATGGTGTCGTGAATCGCTGATTGATGTTTCGGTGCTCAGTCTTTCAGGAATAAATGTGCGTCGTGTGCTGGAGGCCTGTCGAAGCTGACCTTGACTTGTCATGACTGCTCCAAGGTCGTGGGTAAACTGTAACGACGGATGTTGCGAGAACAGGCCCGGAGAGCCGTTCATAGATTTAAGGCTTCCATAGGGAGCAGAAACAGGTCGTCCGCGTCTCCACTTGCAAGCTGAGGCGGTCGTGGATGTGAGTAACATTTGAGACTTTATTGGAGGGGCCGTGCTTTGCATGGTGATGAGCAGTGGCTCGGGCCAGCTTAGGTCGGTTTTTTGAAGAGTGCTGCTTCAATCAACACGTGCAAGTACTGGTGCAATGGCAATAAATACATTGGCATCTGGTGATGGGCAAGCCGCTGTTCATAGTTTGCGGTCAATACATGGCAGGCGCGTCGATGGAGGCACGGCGCGCTGGGGGTATGAGCGCATCGTCCGAAAAGCATGGCCCTCCATGGCACCGATGCACACGATAGGCTGAGAGGAGTTGTGAAGGGATAGGCAGCACAATGTCTGCCTTGTAAAGTGGCGCTAGACCTGGCATACTTGAGTGGGCTAGCGCGTTTTGTGGTTTCGCCAAGATATCAAACCCATCACTCTTGCCCCCTCCATCTCATCCACAGCACTCGTTTGGGCTAAGCCTTTGAATACGCACCAGCTCAAGGTAACCGCCGCCATGACTCTAGAAAATCTGCTTCCTCTAGGTGTGTTAGTGTGTGTGTCTGAGACGAGATGACAAGTGGGGGACGCGGATTACTGACCTGGGATAGAACTCATTGACAAATGTGTCGGATCACAAATATGGGTCATCATGAACGGCGGAAAGGGTGCGTCCTTGATCAGCCGAACAGATAACACGACGTCTAACATGTGCTCTGGCAGAGTTCACCGGAAAACTGGTTGGCTTTGACGACTACGTCAGTGCGTATACTCTAGCGAGAAGTCGAGGCAGCGACTGACGTTTTCAGACATGGTGCTCGAAGAAGTAACCGAAATGTAGGCCACGTTGATGGTATTTGCGACATGTAGGCAGCTAACATGGCATTCAGCGACCCTGCTGAGGGCAGCGTGCAGCTGCCCAAGATCCTGCTCAACGGCAACAACATCTGCATGGTAAGGAGCAAGCAGGCACTGTGCGCAACTTGTGACTTGGACGGCTTTGCTGATGAGTGTGCAGATGGTGCCTGGAGGAGATGGCAAGACAGTTCTCGAGCACGAATAGCAGATGGTACGGCGAACAAGTGTAGGCGTTTTAATTCAGCGTACCTAGTCAGACACGTCCGGTAGCAAATAGCAGTTGGCGTACTTGTGCCGCTCTCGCCATGGCACGACGTGCCTCTCTGGGCTGCACTGGTGTAAAGGCCGACCTAGGCCCGAGTGCATCGCCCAAATTACCATCCCTATGTGCATGGCATTTGCTGAAGTCGAGGGCAGACGAGGGCTGGGGCGGAGCGATAAGCGCCCAGACCTCCTCTCCGCCCTCGGCGGCGCGCCACACGCACGGCCAGCACGCACACACGCACACATGCGCACACAGACTGGTGGCAGAACAGCTGCAGACGTCATGGCCTGGCTTCGCCCGCCCTCGCGCGTTTTCTCGACTTCATCCGAGCACTCGCCGCCACGGACACTTCTGGCTGCGGTAGTGTGCAGTCTGCAGGCAATCGCTGATCTAGTAGTGATCGGCCCGTCTGTCTCGCTTAGCACGAGCAGAGCCCGGTGCCTTGTGCCTTGCCTGCCTGGTCGAGTCGAGGGTGGAGGAGTCGCAAATGAGCCCATTCCTGCTTGCCTGGGCCTAGGGATGGTGGGCGGTTGTCGAGCTGCAGCTGAAAGTGAGGCTGCCGTCTGCCGTCGCGTCTGTCGCCTGCCGCCAGCGGCCGCCTCGTCGCTCGACGGGCAGGCGCTCGCAGAGGCGTCTTTGTCTCTGCAAACATGTCCTGCGTCACCCCAATAACTCGGCAGTGCTCTCCGGCCACGCAGCCCAATCACAGCACTGCTAGCCTAGAATATCCGCCCTGCGACGGCGCCATCGACTTGTTTGGGCTGGCAGAGAATTGGGATGCGTGGATGCAGCCACCCCTGCCAGTTGCGCCGCGTGCCGATCGTGCTCTGATCTCACTGACTGGCCTGCTGCCACTACCCACTACTGAATCTCCGGAGCCCGAATTTCTGCCCTCTCGACTTCCGCCATGCCGTTGCTGCCACCCACCTCCACTACCGCCTGACGTCTAACACAGCCACCCCTCCACTCGTCATTCCCGCCATGTCTGCCTCCAGCCCAGCCTTCTAGCCGTGCCCCGGACTCATGGTCTTGCGACACCACGTCGCATCCTCGTCATCTCACCGCAATCCTCGTGCCGCTACTTGCTGTGGGCCAATTTACCTAGGTCCTGCTCTTCTTTCCTCAGCGCCCGCCCGTCGACGCGCCAAATGCCCGCAGTCTGCTGTCTGACTCTGAATGGCCGTCGTGCTGGTCGTGCCCATCCGAGTCTGCAACCAGCGTCCCCTTGCCCGTGAGTGCTGCGGGACAAGAACAAATTTCCCTCGCGCCTGTATTACAAGACATTAACTACACGTTCCTGCTGAGTCGGTCCGTGGGCCCACCTTTCCCCAATCCAGTTCCATCTTCCCACCTCCTATGGCCATCATCTAGTTCTCCATCCCCAACTCTCTTCTTGCGCTTTGCGCCCTGCAACACTTTACCCCTGCCCGGTGTTCGTTACGAAAAGGTTACCGCCACTGTATCCCTCCGCGCCAATCAGGACACGACCACCGAATTTTACTATTTCCTATTTTCATATCTGTATTGTAAACTATTCTCGCCATCTCTCGCCATACACTGCACCCGTCACGGACCCTTCGCCACTGCTAGGCCATAATTTCAGGACGATCGCCATCACCCTTTTCTACTCTGGGATTTTTCGATTTAACTCCAGCTCCATACCCGCGCCGACTTATCGATATCGGCACAACCACCCCAACAACCACTTACCACAACACCCCAATCTCTCACCCCACCGCTGTTCTACATGACCGACTTGCGACACCAGCTGGCGCGACTGGGTCTGTCCCAGTACTTCGATGCATTCACCGCCGAAGGCTTCGACACCTGGGAAACCGTACTTGATATTACCGAATCTGACTTGTGAGCCTCCCTTGCGCATACTGCACATACTCTGGATCAAGCTTACATCCCCTTAGAAGCCTTCTCAGTGTCAAGCTTGGCCATCGAAGAGTACGTTGCTCCAATTCTCTACTCTATCCTTTTGACTCGGCCCCTCAACTAACCCAACCATATAGAAACTCCAAAGGGCCATAGCCGATTCGCGAGGACAAACCTCCGATCGCCCACTGCCCATCTCGTTGGGTAGGACCACAAGTGCCGATGACTCCTATCGCAGCGGCGACGAATCTGGGCCTGAAAGCAAAACCAAACATGGCGAAGCTTCTACGACTGCGGTTAGCACAACTACAACCACAACAACCAAGCGGAAATATCGACGGCATCCCAAAGTCAGTTTGGTCCTCCCAATCCCTAGCGTGCAGTTTTATGCTCGGCGCAATATCCGGAAATATTCTAACATGACGTAGCCCGACGAATACGCACCTGAACGACCCCCATCGGCTTATGTCATCTTCTCTAACCGTCAGTGTAGCCCTCGCTCGCTTTTTCTTGTGCTAATCATCCTACAGACGTTAGAGAGTTGCTAAAAGGCCAAGACCTCTCTTTCACCGAGATCGCCAAGGTAGTCGGAGAACGATGGCAGGTGCTACCTGCGGAAGAAAGAGACGCCTGTGAACGACAGGCCAACACCGCGAAAGAAAAATACTATGCCGAATTCGCTGATTACAAGAAGACGCCACAATACGAGGCCTACCAGAAGTATCTAGAGGACTTTAGGGCCAAGCATTCGGTTCCAATAAAGGGTCAGTGTCGTCAACACTCTATCCTATTTAATTCTGAGTTGACAGATATAGAAGGCAAACGATCAAAACTCGAGGCCGAGACGAGTGTGTCAACCCGGAGTAGTAGTAACCTGGACCAACATGAACGCGCGACCAACAGAAGACTAAGCTCAGTCCAACCCGACCTCTCCACGACAGGGCTACAAAGGCCCGATTCCAATTCTCCTATAGGTCCCTCACGCCTCTCAACTGGACCTCCTTTTCCATCAAAACCTACGTCTCCTGCATCATACCCATTATCTACGTTGAATTCTCCGAGAACAGCCGACCACTATTCTCCTATATCCGCCTCACCACGCTCTTCAATGTTCGATGGCCCGTCTACCAATTTAGCCAGGGATCCGAGAGGCCCACCAGATGGGACTTTTCAATACCAACCTTCCACGTACACGCATCCATCCCGCCAATCCACTTCCACAACCCCCCCCTCATATTCATCGATGTCACACTATCAGCCTTCCGTAGAGTTGCCTTCAAGACGACCCTTACGCGATTCCAGCATGCTGCCACCTCTTACTCGGGAAGACACTACCTGGTCCTCTGAAAGCGGACACAGTGGAAGTGGATACAACAACTCCACTCCTGTGGGGCATTCTTTGGCGCTGCCCCCTTTAGACTCAGTCAAGACCTTACGAACTCTACCACAGCCTATACCCAGCATGGGGTCATTGCCATCACCACTTGATCGACCATCTGCACCAGCTCCATCTTCGCAGCTGCCGCAGCAAATACTTGACTATCGCACGCAAGGGCCTCTTGCTGCTTTGGTAAGAGCTGGAGAGCTAGTAGCGGGTGTAGCAGGTGATGAAGAAATCGAGTTGGCGGGCTCACCGTGAATGACCGCGCCGCCAAAGATCATATCTTTGCATTTCGGTCTATGTCACAGCCACGAAAAATACTACACAACATCAGTAATAGAACAGCGTGCGTTTACTCATCACCCTGTCGTCTGCCAATACCATCCAATCCCTTGCTGGCATTCGCTATGCTCTAGATTCCACATTTCATTTGTCAGCTGTTACGCCGAACGGGATTTACAGTCTACTCCAACAGCACTTTAAAGTACGATAGAAGAGACGGAAAATTGATGTGGTCTGACATCGACCGTTCCGCCTACTCAAAACATATTTTTCAATCCATTTTCAATTCATGGAGGAACCATCAAGGTGGCGGTTTGAATGCTGTGAGAGGATCTAGATGGACAACCATTTGGCCCACAACTTGTGGCCTCGATGCTTGTCATTTGCTCTAGCATCTCTGACTTGTCTCACACTCGATTTGTGAACGGAAGGAGTTTGCAGAATGCCACGAGGCCCTTGCAATTATTTTGGCACATGCCAGTTACATCCATGATCGCACTGCACTGCACAGGCTTCGTGCTCGGCATAGCTAGCATTATTTTTGTAGCAATTTATCGAATATTCACCCTGTTATTGCCTCTTCTTGTATTTCTAAACCCAGCACGCAGACCTTTTGGTGGTCGCACAAAGCTACTTTATGGGCTATGGATACACCTGCAAAGCTGACATAAGAATACGCATCCGTCTACGGATAGAAAACAGAGTAACCGGACGGTTGGTTCCGCTATGCTAGTCGGTGATCGTCTGTGTTTCGCCACTCAGCACAAGCCGAGAAACTCCACTATCGATCGAGATCGGTTCAACGAGACTGTCTAGGCAGTGATGAGACAATTGTGCTGTTGATTTTTGAGTTTCTTTGCGTCAACAATTCAGACGATTGAGCTCAGCCCTAAGCCCACTCGCACCAAGAAGCCTAACAAGTCGCCAATTCGTTTTAGCAATTGGTCATATGCAGGCTGACAGGTATTCCAGATTTATCGATAGCATTTAAGCGAATCTGGTTGGAGCTGGTATGGCAATTTGAGAACCGCATGCCAGCAATGGCTCCGCGGAGCAATTAGCGCCCTGGCTTCTGTGTGACGCGAGTTGGCAGCACCACACAAGGGACCGGTTGCTAGTAACCCAAGCGCTCATAGCTGATTGGCTCGATATATCTGCTGCTGTATAAGTTGTTGATCCCTTCGAATAGAATTACCCAGATCAGAACAACGAGCCGAGCATAGAGTTAGAGTACTGTCGCCCACCATACTGCAAGTGACACAAAACAAAACGCCCCGAAGCCCTTCATATGCCCGCTGCGATGGTAGACCCGGCACGATGGTCTATGGCTTATCACGTGTTTTCATCTGAAAAGAGACATTGGGTGACTGTGGCAAATGGGCAAGGTTGCACTTCATGCCTATCCCTAGCACGTACCAAGATAGGTATGTAGCGCACTTGGCCTGAGGCAATTTCTTCTGTTGCATGACTTTACCGCTCTTCGCTCTTATTTACATCTAATAATCCTCAGAAGTTGAGTGGTGTTGTGTGCGGCTGCGCTAACCAATCATACAGCCACATGTCCAACCATGCAGTGGTGCTCTGGGAAACCTCCTGTTTTAGATCGTTCACGCCATGTATCATATCTTCACACGTCCCTTCTTCAATATTGCACAGACATCCTGTCCATCCCACTCTCTACAGCTCATCATATTTTCTCGCCTGATCCTCATCGCACTTGAAAATTCTTCCACGATTCTAGACCTTCTCCTAAGTATTGTGCAAAGTCTACAGTTGGTTCAGCTGGTTCAGCTCAGTCTAGCATCGCTACTCGTGTCAAGCGCCATCGTCCGCGACTCTCAACTAGAAATTGTTCCGTTTGATGCATATATACCGAAGCGGCATCTTGGCGGATTGCCCGTAATTTGGTTCCAACCTTCTGGTCCGCCTTGGTCCAGACCAGCCAACTGTAAGCCCCGTGGTAGGGGTTACCAATCTTGTTCCAAGACTTCCGCTGGTCCCGCTGCTTATTCAGCCATGGGTTCGCATGCGCCATTGGACGAAGGTACCTGCACATACTGCGGGAAGCCTCTGGCTAGTGTACGCCAATATCTGAACCTCGAGCCTCTGTGTCTACATGAGCTTCCACCGCATACCGACATTTCTCAGCGCAAGGGTGACCCTGAAATATCACTCGCAGGATTTATTAGATCCATTCTTGCTGAAGTGTATCAGCTTGATTTCGAAGATGCCAGTTGGAGCGAACATGGAACATATCCGCGGAAAGGCAACCAGGTCTCTATCACAATGCCGTCTCTATCTACAGCAAAAGATGGGCCAGATACAAATGTTGCCGTCACTGTCAACAGACGGTCGAGGGGCAAAGGTAGCTCGGCATGGCTAGGGAGGCGGTCATACCATGCCGCGCTCGAGGTAGACTATGAGGAGTTGGACACATTGCTAGCTCAAGATCACTGTCGCAAGGAAACCGAATATACACCAAGCGTTTTTGATGCGAATGAACTTTTAAGATGGAATACAGAGGATCTTAAGCAGGTGGTGGCCGAGCTCAAGCCAGAATGGAGAGTGACAACTGTTCAAATATCTGGTGAGTAATGGCCTCCACGAAGCTTCTCCAACACTATTCTCTGTCTAGTTAGATATAGCAGTCAGTCCTACCAGGACTTTTCGTGTTTGCTGACTATCTGCTAACACTCTCCAGTCTTTCAAATGTTCCATGAGATGCCCAAGGCGTTGGGTATTTCGATGCTTCAAGACCGCGTCTTTCATGTCCTTTGTATGACCACTCACTCAAAATATGATGTGCCTGGCCCGGAAGAGCTAGTAGCTCACTCCCAATCTCACACTGTCCAACTTCCCATCAATTTCAAAACGCTTCGCGAAGCCCAGGCTGTGATGTCGAAGAGCCATATAAAATCGCATTCTCTAACATACGATAACACGCACAGTAGCACCAACCAAGGCGATGAAGCGCAAAAGAAAGCCAAGCACAACGGGAATAGCCTCACTGAAGGGATCTATGTCTCCTTGGAGCGACTATGTGAGGCCCCAACGAGATCTGACAAGGATGGCGAGGGGCATCGTTGGGACATGATAACAAGGAGTGATGCGAGGGGCATCACTCGGGCTGCGCCATGGAGCACGAGGAAGAAGGAGATTCTAGAGGCAGTTGCCAAAGACGTGCAGTACATTGTCGAACACATTGCCAAGCAGAGGAAGGCTAGAGGAGTCGGCAAAGGGACCAGGGCGGACTAGGATGGATGAGGAAAGGCGAAGCTTGTGGCTGAGACCTTGCCGCTTCGGTTCCGCCTTGGACCTTCAGCCCTCAGGCTTGCAAATGACACGACACGCAGCTACTGGCTTCCTTCTGCCTCCTGTATCTATTCTACTTGCCTTGTAATACTATCCTTCTGCTTCACGTGCATCATGTTTCTGTGATTTTGCACCCTTGCCGTGCTCGTGCATATTACGTCTTTGTGCAAGAGTCTAATAATATCACCCTACAGCACCACCAGAGCGCACACGAGCCGACACGCGTTTGACAGCCCAAGGCTGCGAAAGTTGAGACTCGACACAACACCGCGTTATTGAAGAGGGTGAAGGATTACAACCAGGAAGAGCAGATATGCAGAATTACGGCCAGCCATCGACTTACCAGAGGCCTGGGAGCACGGCGAGCTTCGCGGGGCAGCAGCAACCCGCTCCACCTCCACCACCCCCTCCAGGCTACGGAGGGTATCAATCTGCTGCACCGCAAAGCCAAAGCCAGTGGGCCCCACCAGCGCAGAACAATCAGCCCCCAAGCCAGCAGTGGAACCAGCCGCAACAACAAGCCGCAGGTGGCTACAATCCCGGCACGTATGGAGCTATGCCAGGAGGACAACAGCCACAGCAGCCCCACCATCCATACCCCCAACAGCACCACGATCAGCCTCCTCCCCCACCGCCAAAGCCGGCTGGGTTTGTTGGTGCAGTCCAGCAGCAGCAACAACAGCAACTACAACAACAGCCGCAACAGAACCAAGGCTGGCCTCAGCAGGCGCCACAGCAACAGGGGGGATATCCAGTCCAGGGGGGAGGCCAGAGCCAGCAGCAGTACAACAATGCGGCTCCACCACCCCCTTCGGCCACACCTGGCGGTTCCTACTTCCCGCCTGCTCAAAGTGGACAGCCTGGCCCAGTATATGGTGCAAGCCAAGCGGGTAGCTTTTCAAACCCTCCATCAGCCGCTCCTCAGCAGTCGACCGTCATCAGCCCGAACGAGCAACAGCCGGTATACATACCACCATCATTGACGGGTCAGGGCGTACAAGCATACATGCCTTCAAATACCAACCCAATGCCAGGTGTCTATGTCCCTCCGCCACCGGATGTTCCTGCGTGGCAACAAGCACAGCATGCTCCACTTCAAGGAGGGTCGAAGAAATTCCGGTACACGAAGCCCACCGTAGATCCCTCGTTTTATGCACAAGGCTATCAAGGAGTTCAGCCTATACAGCCACCTCCCCCTCCTTCACAATATGCCCAATCGCCTGTGCAGCCTCAGCAGCCGTTCGGAATGCAAACACATAGCCAATATGCACCGCAGGGACAGATGCCACAACAACCTCCAGGGATACCAAACCAGTTTCCACAACAAAATCCAATTGGTCAGCAACCACAGCAGCAGCTATATGGCCAGCCAATGCAACAACCGCAACAAACTCCTATAGGGCAGCAACCTCAGCAACAGCCATATGGTCAGCAAATGCAGCAACCAGGCCAATTCCAGCCACAGCCCGCGCATCAGCAAACCCATGACCCAAACTTACAAGGGCAGCAAACGCAACAATCAGGGCAATATGCTCAGAATTTCAACACACCTAACGTTCCTATGCAACAAACCAACCAGGGTTTGCCCCAACCCCAGCAAAACGGGCAAGCTTCAACCGGACCACAACCGCAACAACCACAATGGCAACCAAGTCATCAGCCTCAGCAATCACAGACTTTTCTTGGGGGTACCTCATATGCATCAGCGGCGGGACGGGATATTCAAGCTCCAAAGCCCCTCGGTCGTACCGACACTGCTTCATCTAATTTTTTCAACCAAGCCAGCCCACAGAGTCAGCCTGTGTCGCCTGTCAATCACCGAAACAGCATGAGCTTCAATTCAACCCAGCAAATTGGACTTGGACGAACCGCCTCGGTCAGCTCGATCGCGCTTGCTAATCTACAAGCTCAACGCGAGGGGAACAAGACAAACTCACCTAGGCCGCCACCACCTAAACTCCCGACACCACCTCCACCACGTGATGACAAGTCGAGATTCAGTGCTTTGGGGTCTGGTGGTCCTTCAGATTGGGAGCATTTTGGGGGTGATGTCGAAATTGATGATGAAGAACTGTTCGCGAAAAAGGACCTGCCAGCACAGCTAGACAGCGTAGAGCTGCCTGCCAGTCATCCAGAATTACCCGCTGGACCTTCTCCTCCTTCAACACACGGTTGGCCTAGCCCAGCGACGCAACCGGCACTACTGGTATCTGGTGAGAGAAGAGATACGTACCAACCCACTCCACCTCCGGTCATAGCTAGTCTTACTGAGCGGTCCCTTCCACAGCCTCCACAGCAGGGTTATATCATGGGAGATGCGGCTCCGGCGCCCCTCAGTATTTCACCAAAACCGCTCCAGGGCGCTCGCCCACCTTCTACGCAGCAGAGTTTTGTAATGGGCGATGGAGCTTGGCAACCACCAAAGCAGAGTACACCAGCCCAACAACAGTCTCAGCACCAACTACCATCCACTCAACAGGGTATTGTTATAGACGATGGGAGCTGGGAAGCACAATCTACGAAAGCGGTACAACAAACACCCAGTCGACAACCACCTCCTGTAGCGACAGGCTTTATAATGGGTGATGGAGCTTGGGGCGCGGCTCGGCAAACACCAACGCAAGATATCAGTGATTGGGGGGCCCAACAAACCCAACACCATGCTGTAGAATTGAAGAAAAAAGACGAGGCTCTTGAGCTCCTACGAGCTATCATGGAGAAGGAAAAGGGCGACCTGCATGCTGAGATCCAGAGACTTCAAGCAGACGCTGAATCTGCAAAGACACATGCTACAGATGAAAGAACCCTTTTTCAAGAGCAGATCGAGGCTATGAGAACCTCTATAGAGCAAATTGAGTCATCTAAGGCCGCTGCAGAAGAAGCCAGGGCTAATGCTGAGGCTGAAGTCAAGGAAAAGAACTTGACAATCGAGCGCATGAAGGAGGACGCAGAAGGCAAAGAACACAATATCGAAGAACGAGATGCTATTATCGCAGCCCTGAGGCGCGAACTCGAAGCAGAGAAATTGAAGGAGCCTGTTAAAGCTCTTCCAGTGCCTGCCGATCTGATTCCAGATATCAACCCATGGTATGCAGGCTCACTAGAGAGGTATATTACAATGCTCCGTGGGGAGGATAGTGAACCTCAAGTTGAAGATAAGATAAAAACGTTCAGGGCGTTTGTGAAGAACGAAGCGGGGATTAGAGGTATTGAATTTTACGACGCCCCACCTCCTAGTGAAAGTATTGTATCGACATCAGACTCCTCAAATATGCCCACGCGATCCGCTGGTGGAGAAGACCTCAAATTGCAGGTACCTAACAAGCCACAAGAAATAATTGATGACGATGACTATGACTTCAGCCCTGGTGGCCGACCTGTTCCAAAGCGGAAGGCTACCATGCCTTCAGGAGAGATCCCGTCGAATCAGCAAGTACACAGTTCATCTTCACAGTCAACAGCTATCCTAACTCCTACAAGTTCTGTGGATGGGGATATGAACAAGACTCCAATTCAGTCGCCACCTAACGAGGAACCCAAGCAGTACAAGGCATACGTGCCTCCTGCGTTATTCTCGAATGAGGCCACTCCACCAACTCATAGGCAGTCGATTTCGAGTGTTCCAGTCACTGCACCTCTTGTATCTAATACTCCCCAGTCATTTGAGCAGAGGCCAGCCATAACTACGAGCTCAAGCAAGCATCACGATGAGATTTTCTTCGGCGCCCACGGACCGGAGAAATCTAATTCTGCAAACAGGCCTCCTAGCAGTGATAGAACAACGCCCGAGGTTTCTGTTCCAGCACCTTTAGCTCCGTCATCTAATCGCCCCAAGTCTACTGCGCCGCTGCCTAGAAAGGACCCCTCTAATGCGTTGGCTGACCTCTTACCTACCAAGATCGTGCCTCCAACGTCTAATCACTTCATCGATGATATGAAGGCAAAGCTCGCGAATCTCAAAGACAACTCAAGCAACATTGACAATATTACAAAGCAATGGGAGCAGACGGCTGCAGTATTACGAAAGAAGAATGATACAGCGCGCCGCAAACGACAAGAAGACAGCGAAGCAATGAATGACGAGGCCTTTAACAACGACGAGATCTCGTACGCCGACCTCAATGCCCTCGAGGAGGATTTTAAGGAAGAGGAAGATGAACGGAAAGCCCAAGAAGATCGAGCTGAATATATGACATACGTTGAGGCTGTTTTCGACCCAGTCTACGATGCCCTGCAATCCGATATCAAAGCCCTCATGGACCTGTACATTGAGGCCGAAGACCTACTACATACATCTGTGTCAGGCATCCAGAGTTTGGATTCTACCAGCGACGCCCCCAGCACCGAAGCCTGTCTTGCTCTCCTTCAGGAAATGCACAAGCGCATCCGCGCCCGGCAAAACGCTGTTGTCCTCGCCGTTGCCGAGCGCGACAAGCGATATAAGAAGACAGAGATCCAACCTCTTTACGCAAGCGGCCACATTGCACAAATGAGAAAAGTAGAAAAGCACTTCGATAATGCGGAGAAAGAAGCGCTTGTACGCGCCAAACGCGACGAAGCAAGACGCATAGGTGAGCTCGTATCTATTGCTGAGGAAGTCGTCATCGCAGCCGTAGGTACCGAGCAGCGCGAAATTGACGACATCCTCGCTGCCCTCCGCGCCCTCGACGCCACCGATTCAGCCACAAACGCATCCCTCGTTTCCCGCGCCTACGCTACCCTCGCCTACCTCAAATCATCAAGCAAGGCCCTCTTTTCCCTCTTCAGAGATATGGGTATCGAGCACAATGCCGCACACCTCGATGCCGAGATCGCAGCGGCCAAGGCGGAGAATGCAAAGCCCGAGCAGATTAAGCAACTCGAGGAAGAGCGGGTAGCAGGGGAGAAGAAGTTTTTGGATGAGTTTTTGAGGAGGGTGGAGGTGATTGAGCAGGATGGGGAGGAGATCGAACAGTTGGTGGGGGAGAAGGGGGGAATGAGCGAGGAGGTGGAGAGGGATAGGAGGATGAAGGCTGCGTTGGAAGAGGCCAAGCGGAGGAATGGACATGCATGACATCAACATTAAAGGGGTATGTGTAGTTGCTCAGAGAAATTTACCGGGAATTAATTGTTCAGACGGGAGTTTGGAGTTCAGGACAGGAAGTATCCAGCTTCTATATGCGTCCATCAAGATATCCAAAATTGCACCTTCTGTCCATCATCTCCCTTTTTTTTATTCATCCACATCTACATAATACACATTTTGCTTCCTCCATCGTCCTTCATCGTCCTTCATCGTCCTTCATCGTCCAGGCTGAAGAACCTCCCACCCCTTTAACCCCCCTACATCATCGAGCTCGTTGTCCAGTAAATTGCTCCCCCTCCTAGCGCTACTACTTGCCGCGCTGAAGCCCGTCCCCGCCCTAGGCGGAAGCGGCGGCTTCGCATGGTCATGGTCATCTATGGGATTAGGCACAGGTTTCCGCTCCGCCATGGATCGACGCGGAGGCGGGGGTTGCGGTCTATGAGACTCTTGGTATGTATCGTCATCGCGATATTGTGGGGGAGTAGACGTGCTGGGTCTTGAAATGAGAGACGGTTTTTTGCTGGGAATAGGCGGAGGAGCGGGTTTGCGAAGAACTTGAGGTCCGTTTCTTGGTGCGAGCAGTGGAGATGGGAAAGTCGGGTTACTCGATCGAATGGGCAGAGAGCGTGTCGAGGCGTTGGAGGTGGTGCGTCCAAGGTCGGTGAGGGCATCGCGGCTTCCGTCGAAATTAGCCAGTTGTGTAGTGTGTGTAGGAAATGCTGGGACGATGAGTTTCCTCGCTAGTGGATTTGGCAGTGGTACAGGCCCGCCTTGATGTAGACTAGCGGTAGGGCTGGACATTGAGCTTGCTGTGCTGGTTCCATTAAAGTTGACTGGTCTTGCTCGTTGTGATCCTCGGGCCGGCGGTGGTTCGGGTCTATCGTCATTGTTTCCTATCCGCTTCACATCTACCCAGTCTGGTTCTGGACTGGGGGTGAAGGGATTACTTGGCCGCGCCGGGTTTGGAATATACCCTTCAGATGGCGCTTGGATGCGGGCTTTGGCAGGGAGACCTTCCGAAGATCAGTACGTAAGCTAATGTAGGAAGAAGGGCATATGTACCATTGTCAAGCCACCATTTTCTGCGGTCTGAGCTTGCAGGCGGTAGCCCAGGTTCCACACTCTCGTAGCCGATTAGGTCCTCGTCATCTGTTTCTTCTTCACCCAAGCGCCCAGCTGCTCGAGTATCTCCAACAGCCTCTCGACGTTGCGTGTATAGTTCTTCTTTCAAGGCCTCCTTTTTCCTCTCATCCACTCTCTGGACGAGAACCTGGAATGTCGCATACACAGGACGGTGGTCAGAGAATCGAAGCGGGGCAGCGTCATAATGAATTTGTCGAATATTATCACCTTTTCGAAGTACACGATCACACCATGCAGGTATCCGTGCCTTTTCAGATGTGTCATACGTGTCAGAGTTAAGATCGTATTTGTAGGTTGGGAGGAAGGTGATGCGCGCCTCAGAATAGTAGGGAAAAGTCAGGCCAGCGACCATTTGAAGGTTTAGCTGCGCATTTTAGCTCAGCAAACTCGTATAATTATGGGAAAAAAACTTGCCTGATCGTTTTCGTACATAGTCTCAAGGTCGCCCACATGGCACAACTTCTGAACTTTCTCATTGTTAAGCCCGATGCGATAGTTGAAGTCACCCAGCCATATGACGGTGTCATGATCTTCGATAGACCGGTTTCTCTGGAACTTCAGCCCATGACTGATGGTTTTGTAGTCGCGGTTACGCTCTTCGTAATTGGCAAACCCAGCTGCAAGATGTGCCGTAACGAGGCAAATGGAAGTGTTGCCATATTCAAAACGAATTGCAACAGCTCCCTTGTTCCCCGCCATTCCAGATAGTCCAGTCTATGGTGTATTAGCCATATTTCAAAGCATTGCAACATGGCCGTATATACCTTTTTAATACTACCTTCTACGTTCTTGATATGCTTCAGGCAATCGGATCTCACAAAAACTGACAAGCTTGCACCAACCAGTTGACCACCTCGTAATACTACATATTCTGCTTTCCCGTACTTCTCGGCGTTCTTGTTTAGAGTATGCCTAACAGTTCTTTCCCATAGTTCTCGTCGATCGGGGTCGGTGGCCATTATCTGCTGGGGACTTAATTCTACTATCTCTTGGAAACCAACCGCTACAATCTCTGGGCATTGTTGCGAAGGGTCGACGTCTGGGCAAAGCCAGGGCGATAGGTCTGCAGTAATACCATTTGTCTTACCGTTGACATTAAAGGTGCCAACGAGGACGTTGATGACCTCTGTATCTGAGAACTCCGTTGCCCGTCTCTGGAGCTCGGCTACGACATAATCATTTACCGGGTCGTAAAGATGTACGGGCACTTGATTCATGAGTCGTCCGAGTAACATGTCTATGGTGTTTTGTCGCCCCTTGTCGGCAAAGTTATTGATGTACATGCGCGTTGCGCTCTTTCGGGCATCGGCCAATGCTCCTGCAAGTGACATCTTTCCATGTCGGGTAAATGACGACTTTAAAGCGCCAGTACCTGCGTATATCCTAGACAGAGCGTCGCCATTGTCTGCCCACATAGTAGAATGGCGCATCCAGAAGTCTTGACTTGCGCGAAGGCTTTTGTGACTTAGGAAGACCTCGAGTGCCATCTTGCTGATGATGGTCTGCACCAAATTTGTCCGATCTAGGCAGTCTAGACAGTTTGTTCTGAAAATTCCCTCTTGCTGCAGTATGACCATGGATCTTCTGACGATACGATCTTCTCCGTTGATCCTTGAACGCTCATCGACCTCCTCGGAAAGATAATAACCGAATGCATCCGCAGAGCTTTGTATCCAACGAGAGATCATGCTGGCTGACTCATACCCGCCTGGGCCCCGTGTTTCTGCGTGAAAATCGTATTCTGTAAGCCTGATAAGCGCGTGGTCCATGTTGTTCTTATCGGTGCCATGATTGAGCGGGCTGTTTCTGATGTGCTGGCGGTACTTTTGTGATAACTCTATTTCTTGTGGCTTCTCATTGCTCAATAGGTTGACCACGTGTATGGCGCCATAGCTGATTTCCAGATTTTCAAAATGCCTATCAAATGCTGGCTGCGTAGCTTGCTCTGATCTTGTGATGGTGATTTTTTGTTGGCCGGGCAGAAGCCCAGACTGCTGTTCCCAGAAGATGGGCACGCTGCCTCGCACCTGGACATAGGAAAAGCAGACGCCAGAGGGCGTCCAGTAGGTGGTTTCGCTTTCGACATAGTTTGCGACATTGCCGTCATCGTCGATGCCACGAGAATTGAATCGTGTGCCAGCTCTCCTGCATGACAGGCGAGAGACGAGAGTTATGGAGGAGGGCATTCCTGATCCCTGGGTCTTGATGGGCGCGGAAGAGGTGGGGATGGTGATTGTGAGGGCAAAGCCGCGAATTGCAGAGGTCAAGATGCCCGACGTATCCAGGGCTTCCTTGTCACTGGGGGAGAGCCTGCTTCTGAAGTCGACGAGCGGCTGTATCATGTACGAGTTCCACAAGAAGCCAGCATCGAGGCTCTCAATGGACACGGTGCCGGCATCGGTATGCCGGTGCTGCAGTCTCCGCGTGAGGTCGAAATCGGAGCTGTAGTAGAAGGTGCCACTGCTCAGTATCTTCTTCAGCGCCAGACAGGGGTGTTCCAGGGGCGGCTGCTCCTTCCTGCCCCCGTAGCCCATCTCGTAGCCCTCATCATCAAGGGAGTCGGCGGGGTAGGGGTTGACCTCGTCGTTGAGGAGGGCGTCGTAGCTCGAGCTGGTCAGGCAGAAGAAGCCGACGGAATGGATGCGCTGCACCGTCTCGCCCGGGCGGACGGTGGCGACCTTGCTCGATCCGTTCACGACGACGAGGAAGACGTCGCCGCTCACGGTGATGAGCCCCAGCGTGCCGTGCGCATAGACCGAGTGCAGGCCGCGGTAGTCGCTCAGGTCGACGTCCTGCACGCGGGCGAACTCGACCATGCAGCGTGCGGCGGCGGCCGTGCTGCTGCCAAGCGAGGTCGAGGATGCATTGCGGTTGCCATTGCCATTGCCAGCGCCAGTGCCAGTGCCACTGCCATTGCTCTCGGCCGAGGTGGAGCTGTGTCGAAGGACGAGGGCGTGGGCCGGCGTTGCGAGGGCAATGGCGCGGTGCGGGTATTCTTTGATCAGCACGCGGATGGACATGCTCAGCGGCGGGCAAGGGCGGAGGTCGGCGGGGGAGAGGCTTCGGGCATGTCTGGGCCGCAGGGCAGTTGTGGTAGGTTGGCACGTGTAGTGAGCTGAATATCTTACACTTCACTCCTCCAGCGCCAACCCGTGCGCTTGGTGGCCGGACTGGCGCAAGGATTCCCCGGCTGCCCTATGTGCACTATGTAGATCGGCTGGATTCCTGCCCAGCGCTGCCTGCCAGCCGCTCGACAAATAGACTCTACAGCATGCTGTTCTCATTGGAAGTGCACTATCAAGGAAAATGGCCAAATAGTCGCTGCAAACTCTACCAAAACTACTGCCTGTAATCCCGTCTCCTCCTGCCCTCGTCCTCAATCGTGACCCTCACCCTCTCGTCCCTAAAGCTGCCCCGCGCATCGTCGTACCCGCCTCTGCTCCTGCTCCTCTGCCGGCTCGTCTCGCGGTACCTCTCATAATGGTCGCTCTCGCTGGGCGCCGGCTCCACATATCGATAATGGTCGTAGCGCGGCTCGGGGCTGTGCTGCCTCTCTCGCCTGTACTCGCGCTCGCGGTAGACATACTCGCTGCGGCTCGGGCTCGACGTCTGGCTCGTCATGCTCGACCGCGGCGAGACTTCGACATAGTGGGCGCCGCCGTGGTGGCTATGGCTGTGGCCGTGGTGGCTGGTGTGACTCGGCGGCGGCGGCGGCATGGGCATGGGCATGGGCGCGGGCGGTGGCTGGACAAAGACTGGAACCGGCTGCGGCGCGGGGATGGCCAGCGGTTTTGGTGTTGGGACCGCAACATACGAGGCCGAAGGGCGCGGCGACTCGTGGTGCACCACTTCAGTGCGCGAGTACCGCCGCTGGGAGGCGTGCGACGCCCGGCGCCGCGATTCGCGACGGTCGACGACGCGGTAGGGCACAATGTGCTCTTCTTCCTGCTTAACCTTGACCAGGCACATGGTCGAGATGCGATCGCAACCTGATTCGCGGGCCGATCGGTGGTCTGTGATGGGTCTGGTTTGCGATAGGATGGTGCAATGTCCAATGCGACGAGGGTGCAGCCGTCCAGGGAGTGTCGTGCGTGATCAAGAGAAAGACAGACACTTGGACACCGAGCGAACGGCCACCGATGGGGATTAAGTGTCGAGCCGGGCGTGGGTGAGATGTTGGTCCCAGCCACACTTGACAAGACCCCATGTCGCCGCAGGCTGCTCCGCCTTGGAAATGGGGGTGGGTGTGACGCGATGGCACTGGCCGCTGACAGGGTGCTCCCGGGCCTATCCTCCCAGCTCAGCCTCGGGCACAGTCACAGGCGCGACATGACCAACATCAAGCCGGAGACGGATCTAGATAAATATATTCGTCTACATGCTGCTGCCTATTATCACATAGCCCGTCAATCAAATACTCCAAATTCTCGTCAGACCGCTATATCAACTATGCTTACAGCATTCTTGTACAAGGCTCTGCCCTGGTTCACTCAGCCTCCAACCCACTTCGCCGCCCTGAAGGCCTTGCCCGTCTATCTACTCGTTTCACCCGATTATCCCGCCCGTACAATTCGCCATATTGCGTTCAAAAGGCCGTAAACGTTCGTGCTGATGTCAAGGCTGGTTGAGGCTGGCACCCGTAAGACTACTAGTCGTCCATCGGCTTGTCCTCGAGCGTCACTCCTCTAGATCCTGCCTCTTCGCCCCTCAAACTGCCAATCGAGTCACGATTACTCCTCGACAGCCCACCAGCGGGCTTTCTGGGAAAGGGCACCCGCGTGCTAGATGGTGCTGGATGCTCAGCCGGTGTTGCTGCCGTAGGAGTAGCCACCATGGCCTCTGATGTGCCATTCGTGCTTGCCTCATCATGAGTCGGGCTATCGGGGTTGCCAGGCACTTCAAGAGAGCTACGGTTCATTGTGTTTCTTCGTGTCTCCGTTGGCGACGAAGTGTTGACAGGGAAACGGGTCTGGCTTCGATCACGACGGTGAGACCCAGTGCCTCGATTGGGAGCTGGCGATGTTGCCCGTGGAGAGCGTTGAGCAGCAATGGCTCTTTGGCGCTCCTCCATATTCGCCCGACGGTTGCTCTCGTCGGTTGAAATAGCACGTGGGCGCTGGGCGCCAGATGAAGAGTGCGTGAGGGTGCTGGCTCGCTTCAACTCTCCAAAGATTGCATCCTTATGAGCAAAAAGATCGCGCACTAGGCGGTAGCTGTAACGCTCGTTCATGCTCAACGTCGACTCCTGTCGTGGACGGAGGACACAAGGAGCAAGTGTATTTGCAAGAGCAGTGACATAGGCCTCGTCCGCCGAAGTCAACTCAATGAGACGAGTGAAGTGAGTGCAAATAGCATCCAGGGTGGCAATGTTGGCAAGGCGTAGTTGACCAAGCGTGGATTGCAAAACGGAAACGCGAGTCTCCTCTGTCACATCAGTTGCAGTGGTACTGTAAATAGTCTTGACAATCTCATACACATGCGAAGAAACAAGGGAGTCTGTTAAAATTAGTCCAGTGTCAAGTATTGACCACCAAAACATATAACGTACCGGGAAGCTCCAAAAGGTAGAGTTTGAGGGCGCTTGCGACGATCGGTATATCGTATTTCTCAAGCACTTCCTCCGAAAATCGCTTGCCAGTATTAATGTTGCTACGTAGGTCATGAGTCTGCGCCAATGGGACGTCTACGAGCCAGATTCCACGACGCGCCTTATCGCCCTCCAAGTCAGGGTAGTGATTGTCTAAGAAGGTTAGAATCGTGGTAATCAGGACAGGAACGCGCTTTTTGTCAGAGCGAGCCCTAGCTTCAAGATCGACGCCAAATGTTTGCTCTGCTAACGTTAGTGTGGGGGGTCATACGAGGCTTGGTTCAAATCATACCATCCACTGAGTTGTAGTAGTTCTCGTAAGTGGTGACTCTGGGGAGGAATGGGCCGGTCCTGTAGTTCTCGAGCATGTACCGAAGGTCGCCCAAGGGCTGAACAGTCTCTTGGAACAGCATCATCTTGTCTACGGTGCTCTGTAGACTGGGGATTACGTTGCTGACAGCGCCAGAGAAATCCAAAATGACAGCCTTGATAGCTTTGAGCCTGTCCAGCTCGCAGCGTTCCATAAACTTTAGGTGATCAACCATGGCCTCTTCTAGATTACAACGCAATGAGTCGAGCTTCTTCACAGATGCCTTGTAACGCTCATCGGACTCACGAGCCTCACGACGGAGCCTCTCTGAAGGTGTCTCATTTGGATATTGGTTGTTCAGAGGATTCCAGCCCGAAAGATACTCGCCCACAGCACCAACGGGAGAATCTGGGGTGATGCTGTCATTCGATATTTGAGACATGCCGGTTGACGAGCGCGCAAGAGGCTGCTTCTTCTCAGGCAGTCCGGTGACTGTGAAGGCTTTCGTCTTCCACTGGTAATTCATCCTGGAGCTATTCGCAAAGGTCTGTCCAACATTACCAACCAGACGCAGGAAGCCATTATTGGCCAAGTCTTGGCCGATCCTCTCCGCATAGCTTACACTGGTAGCAGATAGGTGCTTCTGGATGTACTCGGTGATATCGGCGCCATTGGAGCAGTTCTGGTAGGTTCCGAGGATGGGCACCTTGACTTCACCCAGCTTGATAGTGTTGAGCATGTGGGTCAGGATCTTCTTGATCTGCTCAGGCTGGTATGTTTCGTCGCCGAGGTCAATGGGGTCCTCCTCGGTGTCCTCAGGGGCAGTCATCTGGATGGTGGGCACTTTGGCCTTGGGGCTTGCCTGGGCAGCCTCGCTCTGTGGGTCCTGGAAGGCCAGCTTGTCCTCCTCCTCGAGATCCTCGACCAAGCGGCACTTGTTGTAGTACTGCGAGCGGAACTTGCGCACCGCCTCGGCTTGGCGATCGTGTATTTTGATGCGCGACTGCAGGTCGTCTTGCGAGTTCTGCACGCGGGCCGCATGTGCCTCACACCAGCGGCCAAATGGGTTCACGACGAGCTCCCGAATGTTGGACGCAATCTTCTTGTGGCTCGAAGAGGCGGATTCCATCTCCGTCTTAACGCCCTCGTAAGCCTAGTCACGGTCAGCCGCAGGTTGGAGAGGGCAGGGTTGCGGCAGCTGCAGACCTTTCGCACACTGGCGCCCTCGTCTCTGTTGAAGCCTCCTCCTATGCGCTCAGAGGCCGGGCCAATGCCAGCCAGGGAATTTCCATAGAGCTCTTCGGCATCGGCCCGCATGCGGGCGACGGTGAGGATCTGCTGGTTTTCCTGGACGCCCTGCTGGAGCTTGCCAAACAAGACTCCGAGACCTGGCTGTGTCAGTACCCGTGTGTGCATGTGCTACGCAGGCGTAAGCCGTGCTGGGCCCGTACCTCCAGCATAGTCGCTGGACCAGAAGGACGCCGCAAAGCCCGTCGTCATGGTGGCGGATGGTGGCTACAGTCTCCTCTTGGGCGGCGGTCGTGGCACGCCGTCGCGAGCGTGGTCGAGATTAGTTGGCAGTGGAGTGGGTAGACCGAAATATGGGGAGCGGGCAAGCACAGCTGCCGTGTCGTAGCGTGGAGCCGCGTGGAGCGCAATAGTAGGCTGGGCGGCACAAACGGTGCCGAAGTCAGGGTGCGGGAGGAGAGGGCCAACGATGGAATGGGGGGAAGGGAGAACAGAACAGAACAGAACAAAACAGGTGAGAACCGTCAGGAGTTTTGCAGTCCAGCTGTGGCTCCAACGGGTGGCAGAGCTGAAGTTCAAGCCTAACCCTGCACCTGGTCGCTGCTGACAGGGTCGCGTCTCTCCTACCCAGGCCTTACCCTATGCGCCGACCGCTAGCAACGTGCCACGATAAAAATATCCCTCCATTCACTGCCCCGTGCTTTGCCCTACCCGAACTAGGGCCGAATGCTGTCATTGCTTCACCCTACCAAGTTTCCCCACTACCTGGACTGCCCTGACCTTCTCCTTGCTTGGTAAACGGACCCGCCCACGATTCAGGACTTCCTAAAATGGCGCCGACGACTATCTCCGAGTCCCACCTCAACTACCCCAGACACATCAAGTACTGGAGGCGGAATCTGAAAACCCTCCTGCCACATTTCTACACCAGCAATGACTCCAACCGCATGCTCCTAGCCCTCTTCACCGTCTCTGCCTTGGATATCCTCGGCGACCTGGACTCCGCTCTATCCGCAGAAGAGCGACAAGGTTACATCGACTGGGTTTACAACTGCCAGCTGCCGGCAGGCGGTTTCCGGCCATGGCCAGGGTCTGATTTTGGAGCACTGAGTAGTGACGCAAACAAGAGATGGGATCCGCCGCATATACCCGGCACTTTTTTTGCACTCCTCGCGCTAGTCGTGTTAGGAGACGATCTAGAAAGGGTTAAAAGACGGGAGATTTTACAGTGGCTGCTTAAGATGCAAAGACCCGAAGGTAGCTTTGGAGAAACAGTAAGCGAAGATGGGTTTGTCCATGGTGGTAACGACTCAAGGTTCGGGTACATGGCCACGGCCATCCGCTGGATCTTGAGAGGCCAACTCGTAGGTCCTTGTGATGGCGTGCCAGACATTGATGTTGACAGTTTTGTCAACTGCGTACGTCAGTCAGAATGCTATGACGGAGGCATATCAGAAGCCCCGTATTCTGAAGCACATGGTGGCTTCACCTGCTGTGCTATAGCTGCACTGTACTTCCTTGATCGCTTGCCACTATCCCCTTCTCAAGAAGCAGATGGCGTCTTGCGTGGAATTACCGACCTCCCACATACTCTCAAATGGCTGGCCTCGCGGCAAACAACCGCATTAGACAATGATGATGGCCCTGATACATTTGACGACGAAACCGATACGTCAGAAACCTGCCATGATGCACATTCATTCGTTAAATTGGGCTCTTATGTGTCCAAGCAAGCAGAAGTAAGGATCCAAGGAAAACTGAATCCCCCCTTCGAGCTTCAATGGGTCGGTGTAAACGGGCGATGCAACAAGGTGGCAGACACATGCTACGCATATTGGGTATCAGCACCGCTAAAACTACTCGGCTATATGGATATCATCCAGCAAAAAGCCATACGTAAATGGCTGCTTGATAAGACGCAGCATATGGTCGGAGGATTTGGAAAGGTCACGGGAGATCCGCCGGATATGTACCATTCCTTCCTCGGGCTCATGGTATTGGCTATGTTTGGAGATCCTGAACTTCGGGATGTTAACGAGGCTTTATGCATAACAAATCGGGCGAAGCGGCATTTAGAGTCCTTGTCATGGAGGAAAAAGATATTGAGCATCGCTGTAGAGACGTGAAAAGGATACTTGATTTTGAAATAAAAAAGGATCTATAGGATCAAACGTAGCCTTAGCACTAGCCGTGCTAACTATCATCCAGTAAATGTCCAATCCGAGGTAAGGGTAGTTCAATCATGCCTACGGTGCAAGGCAGCAGCAATGTACCCAAGTCGGTTCGGCTAAACTTCCCGCCCTCCACTTGAACCCCAGATCCCTGCAACAATTTTCTAGCTTGATGCAGGACGCACCAGATACCGGAACTACACCACTTCCAAGTTCTCACTTGCTTCATATTGCGTGCCGCGCAACATGGCGCCGCCGAACAAAAAGCGCAAGATTACCGTCACGGCCCCCGAGAAGATCGACTTCGACCCCACCGCCCGCGAAGAATACCTCACCGGGTTTCACAAGCGCAAAGTCGCCCGCCAAAAGCATGCCCAGGACGAAGCCGCAAAACGGGAGAAGGAGGAGAAGTTGAGATTCAGGCGAGAGGTATGATTATTACTCAGCCACTTAGCGAATTGCACGCCAACGCTACCTTGGAATTCTATTCTGACTACCAACCCAGCTCCGTCAACAGCGCAAAGCCGACCTCGAAAAACATGTCGAGGAAGTAAATCGCCTTGTCAAACAAGCCAATGGTGAGATTAGCGAATTGGGAGCCTCTAGCGACTCAGACTCGGCCGACGACGACTTTTCCGGCTTCGAAGACACAGCACCAATAAACCAGGAAGACGAATACATTGACGAGGACAAATATACCACCGTCGTCATTGAGAGCGTCGGCATATCGCGCGCCGGATTCTCAAGGCCTGGCGACAATGACAATGCTGATGACGAAAATAAAGCAAAGAGTGCTAAAGCCGCAGAAGACGACAGAGTGAAGAACGGCAAACCTGAAATAAAGCAAGATGCGAATGGGAAGAGGATATGGACAAAAGAGAGGCCGAAAACGGAGTGGCCGAAGAAAAAGAAGAAGAAGTTTCGATATGAGAGTAAGGCAGATAGGAAAGTTACAAGGATGAAGGAGGGAGCGAAGAAGAGGAAGCAGAAGGAGGCAAGGAGTAAGAAGGAGTAAAGCGATCTGCTCGATATTAATAATGGTATGGCTACACGTAGTGGTATGAGTTTATTTGCCATTTGGACATCACTAGCTTTTGACCAAGCAAGTTCATGTGGTGTCATTTCTATCTCCCAAAACGCCGTGCAATGCCATCCTCACTTGTCCGCCCATTGCAAAGAAAAGCCTTGCGCTAACCATGCAGAAGTCTAATACTTGTAATGTGTATCATCCTTGTGTCTTCTCTTCCTATCATCCCTCTCGTCATCGTACTCATAGTCCCTCTCCCTCCTACGCTTCCGTCGATCGTCAGAGCCGACACTTCTTTCTCTACGGCCTTCATCACGTCGTGGATCTCGGCTTCTACTGCGATACCGATCGCTGCGCTTTTCGCGCTTTTCGTCAGGGTTGCGACTGCGAGGCCGATGCTTGTCACGCCGACGCTCGCTGTCGTAATCATCTTCTCTATACTTGTCTCTACACTTATCGCGCCGGCGATCGCTGTCGTAATGGTCGTCCCTTAGGCGGCGGCGTTCATCCCTGTTATCCCGGTCTCGGCGTCGCTCACTCTCGTAGTCGTCATCGCGCCTTCGGTCATGAGATCGATTGTTTCTCTTGTCTTGCCGTTTCTCGCGTCTCCTCTCATCCTCTTCATCGTCATGGTTGCGTCTTCGCTGGTCTTTTGCTGGTTTCTCATCTTGTACCATATTTTGTTGCTCTAACTTGATATTCAACTCCTCTTCAGTAATGATCTCGCCCGTGATTTTGTTACGTAGTGCCAGTGGATTGTAGGTCTCTGGGGGCTTTTTACCCTTTTGCTTGCCTCCATTCCACGCTCCAAGTTCCATGCCCACCGCCGCTTCTGCTTTTGCGCCTATGCCGAGTAGCGCCGGGCGCTGCTTGATTACAGCTGCCTTCTTTGCAGCGCCGCTTTTGTTAATCTCTTCACCGTCTCTCCAACCCATACCACGAAGTAGCGCAGCTCCAAATCCTTCGATTGGTGTCGCTTCGTACGCGTCAAGGGTAGGTGCCTCAGGCGCATCGCGAAGGTCGTTGTAGAGGGCTTCTTGCTCGCTTCGCATAGGTATAACAAGGTCATTATCCGCTGTTTTATCATTCAGCAGCGCGTCGAGAGCTTTCTTTTCAAGTCGTTGCGCTTCCGTTAGATTATCTTTGACTTCCTCGATCGACTCAGCAGACTCAGCAGGCTCCTCCGCGCCGTTCTGCCGAGGGATCTCCTTCTTGAGAATTGTGAGCCCGTATTGTTTCTTCGGCTCCTTTATTCGCCCCTCCTCAGCTTCAGTGTGCACCGGGTTGTGTGGAGGCTTCGCCCGGCGCCCTTGTTGCGCTTCACCTCCCCATTTGCGATTTGGTGGCACTGGTATTATTCGGAGAACTTCTTTTTCTTTCTTGCCGCCAATATCAATGGCCCCGCCTTCTGCTGCGTCCCAGCCTGAGATATCTTGTTCTTTGCTTGAGTCGTCAGCATCGTCATCGCCGAGCGTAAGCCGAGGTCGTTTGATAGTGTTTTGTGCGGAGGCAGCTTTCAAGCTGGCCTTGCCTCTCAAACCGCCTAGCGACATCTTGAAGCCGCCCTCTTTGGGGGCGGCCATGATTGCGGAGGAAATGTGTCTGGCGCAGTTTTGCGACTAAAGATATCGGGCTGCAGACTGGAAGCGCCACAGTAGATAGCCTGGTATCACAATCAAGCGCTTTTGAAGGCGCCCTGTGAGGAGCGCAATGTTGTTATGGGGAAGGATAGATAGCTGCACAATTCAATGGTTCGCAATGACATCGCCCTTGGCGCGCATCCCTGCAAGCCAGCATGGCCAGGCAGTAGCCACAACACGTGAACTCGCCTCATGGCTACCTCTTGCTAATGCATAGTAGCAACGCCGCTATGAGTACATGAAGCCGCAGGTCTTCGCAGCCACAAAACTGCTGTGAGCATACGAAACGACCCTCGCCCTAGGCGCAACACACCAACGCTTGGAAAAACCATGGACCAATTGTATTACTAACCACGAAGGAGGCAAAGAAGCTACATGGCGGTATAGCGGAGAGCCGGTCACAGAACAGAGGCACAGGAGAAATGAGGCAGAAAGAATGTGTGTGTGATTATTGACTGATGTACTGCCAAATTTAAAACTACAAATGACACCTTGTACAAACAACCCGCTATCAGAAAAATTGTCGAGAAAAAGCTCTGGATAGACAAGCCCGAACAGTCCAAGGTTCAAAATCAAATGCGATGTGAACTGATTAATGCTCATCAAGTTTGACCTGAGCTTCTTGCGAAGCCGCCTGCATGAGGGCATGCCACAGACACATGTTGGATCGAGTTCGAAGTAGTAAGCGTGTACGACAACAATGTTTAAGGATGCGAACCGATCATTGCTCATCAAGTTTGACCTGGACTTCTTGCAAAGCCGCCTGCATGAGATCAAATCACAGACACAATTGATTTTGAGCGTATGCGTATGCGGCTTTTCCAAGGACGAAGTGAACTGATCAATGCTACTCAAGTTTGTCCTGAACCTCGAAGAAGGCATGCCTGCATGAGAGCAAATCACAGAAAACATGTTTGGGGAGGGAGTGTAGTCGGATTCGTTTGTTGTTTTCGATGACAGTGAAGTGAACTGATCAATGTTCATCAAGTTTGTCCTGAACTTCTCGTGAAGCACGCCTGCATGAGAGCAAATCACAGAACACAGGTTGTGTTGAGTGGATTTATTGTTGGATGACTGAAGTGATAGAAGGTGTCGATGTCAAGCCAGCTTATATATTGAATAGAAGATGGCGATATGATGTGGTTGGAACATGGCTTGACACGCTAGAAGGTGTTGACATGGCAAGGTCATATGAGATGGTATGATGAAGCCCATGTGATATAGATGACTGTTAATAATGAGCAAAGCAAACAGTGAGTGGAGGTCGAACTACTTACTTGATGTTGACTGAGTCATGACGGTGACATGAATGCTCATGTTTGATGGAGGTGGTTGAGCAAGGTTGGTTGAGACCGACGGCCCGAATGAAGGAAGCAGACCATGTTGAGGTGAAGGTGTGATGTCGAAAGACAGAGAAGATATTTAGTAGTTGAGTCAATAAATGCCTCAAAGTTTGAATGATTGGTAATTGAGGTGAGTTGAAGTGGAGTGGGAAGAAGGAGACCCGGAGGAAGGGAGCAGTAGGATTTATATACCCCTCCAGAGGGCGCTAGCAAGTCTTATCTAATCATTATAACGTGTCCCTACCCCACCGTAGTTTCGCCGGCGGCGACGGCGAAGCGAGGGCGAAGTGAATGAGTGTTGGAGGCAGAGTTATGGGTCAGTGTGCTAGCCTTTTGGGCGGAGTGAAGGAGTGCAACATCGTTTGTTGGGAAGGGAATATCAAAATATTCATTAAGCGGAAAAGAGAACACCGTAATCCGAATTAAGCGAAAAAAGATCGGGGGAGTGCGAGAAGGACAGAGGGAGCCAGGAGTGAGACATTTATACAGACAGCAGAGGATGGGAACCAATGAACCTTGGGAGAGGCAACAAGCATCTGTGACTGAGATCAAATGAACACAATGGTAAGTGAGCCCAACAAACAATCAAGGCAAGACGATTTTGATGCTAGCAATCGAGTGTATTGACACCACTATTAACAATCTGTACATAAAGCAAATATATTACAGAACCAGACCGCAATCCTCCAAAACCGAGATACCATCACAAAACTCGACCCGCAGTAGAAGCCGTGCTCCTGTCTTTCGTCTCCACTTTCCTTAGTCCCTTACCCGCTGCAATCTCGCCCAACAGTGCTCCGCGATTAGGAAGCCCAGCTGCCGCCTTCATGTTAGGCATTGGTGGGGGCGGCGGCGCCGCACCGCCAGGTGGTGGTGGTGGGCCTGGAGGGGGGGGAGGCGCAGCGCCTGATGGCATGGGCGGGGGTGGCGGGACGCCGGCAGGAGGCGATGTGATAGCAGGGCTCTCGGCACGAGGGCTCTTATTATCCATCGAGGACAATGGGCGAGGTGGTGCCATGGCCCCGAACAGGATGGAGGCAAGCTGTTTGGCACCTCCTTGGGTGGGTCCTTCATCGTCATCAGAAGAAGAATCATCGGAGTCAACAACAGACCAGTCATCATCATCTTGTCGGCCAAGTCTGCGCCCTGAAGGCGCCGTGGGCTCGTTGAATGTTGGGGTCGCGGCCTTATTGGCATTCTCTTGGGTCAGGCGATGAAACGGGTTTGTAGAGACCTCACTCGTATTACTTAGTGGAGGTGGGGGGGTCGCGTTGTTCTCCTGGTTGCTCAAGGCCATCTTCTTCAAGAATGGGTTCTTGGTCTCGGTGTCGCCATGCGGGCTTGTCAATGACGACGCCGGTGGGCTGGCGACAGAAGAGGGTGGTGTGTTTTGGTGGATTGGCATCGGTGGCGCTGGTGGGGGCACTATGTCTCGAGGCAGCTCCTGGCTAGTGGTAGGTGTAGTGTCCTGTGGGGTAATATTCTGGGGGCCTTCGTCATCAGACGAGTCGTCATCCTCTAATGCTTCAAGCTGTAGCTGCAACTGTCGCTCACGCTCACGAGCAGCTTCGATCTCAGCACGCTGAGTAGCGAGTCGGCTTTCCTGCTCCTTTGCTTCTTTCCGAGCAGCCTCCCTTCGTTTCTTCTCCTCCGCCTTCTTCAGTTTTCCTTGTTGCACTTGGTCTTGAAGGGCTTGGAGTCGAGCGTCCTGAGCCTTCTTTTCCTTAGCCAACTCATTCTCTTGTCGTCGTTCTTCCTCCCTAAAACAATCGTTAGCGCGCCCAGGCAAAATATTTAACAAGACATACTCTATGCGCTTCCTGTCCGCTTCCTGCGCTTCCTGTTGTTCACGCAACGCCTTCTCTGCTATTTCATGTTCCGCCCTCTTTGCTTCCGCCTCGGCTTGTTTGACATCGTGTTGTGTGATGTCTGACTTATTCTTCCGTGACGCGGGTGGAGGAGGTGCGGGTTTCTTGCTACTGCCCTTCTGTGCGACAGGCGGTGCAATTGACTCATTATTAAGCCTTCTTTGACGCTCCTCTTCACGGCGAGCATCTTCCTCCTCAGCCTGGCGAAGCTTCTCGTCACGGTCTCTCTTTTCACGCTCCGCGCGCTGCTGTGCCGTCTCGCCGGCTTTGATGGGGGCCTTAATCCCCAGTGCAGCCAGTCGTTCGGCCATTCGCTGTTCAGCCTGCTGCTTAATGAAAGCGGCACGCTCTTCTGGTGTCTTGTAAGAAGAATAAGAGCCACCATTTGAAGTTGTCGCGGATGGACGAGGTGAAGGCTCAGCGTTAGTTGATGGGCTTTCGTATCTAGAGGCCGCTGGTCGCTTCTCTTCGGATCGAGAAGTTGATCGGTATGCATCGCGGGACGTACTGCGATTTGTTAGTGACGGGTACCAATTCTAGTGGCTTGCAAAGTATACTTACTCCTCCTTGCGAATACGAGAGGCCCGGCTGCTGCGCTGAATATCGAAGATGAAATCCTTCACCTCATCCTCAACACCCAAAGCTTCCTCCCATCTGCGCCGCTCGTGCTCACTAGCGTTATCGTGTCCACCCTCCTTTAGACTTGACTCAAGGCCTTTGGTATACTCCTTTACGCTATCTTCCACATCGCGAATCATGCGTTCGTTGTTTTCTCTTTCAGATCGAATACGTGAAGTCTCCTTCTCAAGACGCTCCGTTGCAGCGCCACTGTCATCAGCTGCGGGTGCTGGTCTTCCTGTCAAAGCGGCAGAGCGTGCTTGCATCATAGCCTTCGCACGAGCCTTTAAACGATCAGACTCAGTCACAGTACCACCAGGGCCAGTGCCAACAATTGTAGAGGCAGATCCAGGATGCGCTTTGGCATCCTTTAGTCTAAAAAGCTCCAGCTGTGCATCCGCAATCTCACGCTCTGTGCGACGGACATTAGAGGCAAGCTCAGGCAAGCGATCAGTCAGATTTTGAAGCTGCCGTTTGAGCGCGCGACGTTCTGCATCTGAGTCGGTAGATCGTAGCGATGCCTTTGGATGGGCATCGATATCTTCTTGTATCCTGCGAATACGACGGTACAGGTCGTCAGCTTCTCGTCGGTCTCGGCGGTCAAGCGCATCATCTTCGTCTGCGGCATTCTCGTCGCGAATGTCCATAGCATCCAAGAGAATCTGCTTCTCCTTCACACTCTTCCGTAGTTGCTCTATAGACATTTCATCTGAGCGCTCAGATGAGGGAGATGTTGGCTGCGCCGGTGAAGGCGAGCGTCCGCCAGCTCCAAGACGATGCCTGGCGCTAGACTTATACCCAATGTTGTCATCGTTGTTGCGAAAGACAGTGGCATCTTTGCGACCTCCAGCCGCGGGACTTCCGGCCCGGAAAGAGTGCGATTTGAGATAGCTAACACCAGTGCGCTGCGGCTGGAGAAACGCACCTGAGTTCTTCCTATCCTCAGCATCCCCACGCAGGAGGTTCTTCATAGCACCAATTGAGTCATTGATATTGCGTGTCGACGGTGGGACCAATTCGGGTGGCAGTCTCGCGGGGATAGGGTATCCGTTCAGTTTACGATAGATCAAATGCATGGCAACAGCAAATTCATCCAGGTTAAGACGGCCACGGTCAGCAGAGTCGGCCAATGTCCATATACGTTCAAGATCAGGTTTGGGAAGGCCACTTTGCCCAAAAATCTCCAAAGCTTGATCTCCACTGATGTAGCCCTTTCTCATACCATCCCATGCCCTGAATGTATCGTCGTAGAGCTTTTTCTCCCCCTTGGTGATAGCCCATGGGATAGTCGCATTTCCAGTCAAACCAGCGGTCGTATGATTGCCCCCTTCACGTCCAGTCTGTGGCATCATTCGCGCCGCCAACGCCTCGATGTTAGGAAGGCCGCTAGCCGGGTTGTTCACCAAGCCCCATTGTCCAGGCATGCCCGTAGGCTGAGCATTGAGAGGCGCCATGCCAGTTTGGGTAGGGGTTAGGTTTGAGCCATAGCCAGTGGGCATGGGTGGCATTGGTGGCCGAGGGCCATTGTAGCCTCCTGAAGCCTGTCCAAATCCTGTGGGCTGCGACTGCATACCCGTAGGCTGCATGCCCATTGGGGATTGGCCAAAGCCGGTCGGCTGCGTCACCAGAGTGTTTAGCAGTTGACTGTTCGACTGTTGTGGCTGTGGTTGCTGGATTGTGGGCCCTTCGTTCAACTTGGGCGCATTGCTTGCCGTCTTTGTATCTTCTGCAATACTAAAGGAGATGATATCGACCATGCTGGAGACTTCGTTCTTTACACGGTCGGGCAAGGTGTTTGGAAGATCCTTGCCGGTCAGCCTGAGATTGCACAGGTACATGGCAAGGGCAAACTCGGGGAAAAGGAGCTGGCCCGACTTGGTCGTATCGGAGAGAGTCCTAGTCTTGTCAGTCGAGTGCATTCCAGCGTTGAGAATTAGCTTTACCAGATATGAGACAAAGCATCCCCAGTCAGCTTAGAGCGCATCAGAAGGTCCCGCGCCTGATCTCCTGACAAGGCCTGCGCATTGCCCACGGCCGACTTGAACAGCTGCTCAAACTTGGCCTGGTCTTGCGCCGTGATGAACGACAGCCGTATATTAGGAATTTTGTTAACTTTGGCGGGCACAGGCGGCGGGACCGAGGAGGCCGAGGAGGATGCCCTGAAGGAATCAGCCATCTGCGACGAAGTCATGCCCGTGGGCTGCGGTCGTTGGGCTTGAGCTGGCGGCTGTTGTTGCTGCAACTGTTGCTGGTGCTGGGGTGCCCCCGTCCGGAATTGCTGCTGCTGGTGAGCTTGTTGTTGCTGAAATTGGTTCTGCTGCCCCGGATAGCCAGTGTACTGCGGCTGCTGAGCTTGTTGCTGCTGTTGCCCAAAACCCTGCGGCTGGCCCGGGAAGCCAGTATATTGTGGTTGCATTGGGCCTCCCCCAAATCCTGTCGGTTGAGGCCCCAATGCGCCCTGGAAGCCCCCGGGCTGCCCATATGATTGCTGTTGTTGCTGTCCATATGGAGGCTGCCCGGGTCGGGCGCTGTTGCCGCCCCCTAAGTATGAGTTGGACCCGGAGAACATGGCGAGCAAGCTATCGCAAATCGAATCGAGAGTCTACCGACGCGCATACGAAAGGTAGAAATATATGAAGCGTGCACGAGGGGTGGTAAGCGGAGGTGGAAGGTTATTGCTCAGGAGCGTTGCTGTAGAATCTGTGATTGGCGCTAGGCTGGAGCTTAGTCGTCATCCAGCGTTTGGGAAGTCGAGCTCGAACGCTCAGCCCCCACGACACGATACAAACATGTCCAAAGAGCAAGGCGAGGAAATAACCGGGTCGCACCCAGACGCCGAGTTCGCAAAGGTACGCCCAAATACTCACCCTTAGACTCAAGTGTTGACCATCACTGGAGACTCTCCAGGAGCTTCAACGCGGCGAGCAGACCGCAGCCGCTCTGGAGGGGCACCTTGACTCTCTCGAGAAGAAGATTGAGGAGCTTCTTGCGCAAGCAGAGAAGGCCGATCAAGAACTCAAGACCCACCCAAGGGAAGCCTGCGACAAGTCTGCAGAGACTGAGCGAAAGAGTTCCCCGTGATATGTCATAACTTGTTGGTCTATGCCTGGAGCGCTTCCTTGGAATATTCCATGGGCTTTTGCACGGGAAATATATGGATGGGTCCCTAACGCAGGCTCCTGAGCATAACGAATGTTACGATTACACCGTTAGACAAATAGAGATGGGCAAGTTCAATCTTAACTTCTGTACCCCTGGCCAAAGCACAATCAAGTCCACACTCATGGTATCAAATTTCCGAGTCTACCGTTTACTCTCTAACACCCCCCAACGATTGATGGCTTGACTTCTGAACCGTTCTTTTGGAATACCGAATCCAGGTGGAACACGCCTTGATCATCTTTCTCGACCACGCCCACTTCAGTAATTATACCATCAATCAGTTCTGCAGGAGTGACATCGAAAGCCGGATTCCACACGCCAATACCATTCGCGGCGATGCTAATCGCCTCGACGACACCCAAATCCAAAGTCACGCCGTTATGTCTTGGGCCCTTGACTAGTGTCACTTCTTTGCCTGGGCGTTCCTCGATGACAATATCTGCGCCAGACTTGGTGCCGAGATCGATAGTAGTCCGTGGTGCGGCAACCAGGAATTTGATACCATGATATTTTGCCAGTATGGCTAGCGAGTAGGTTCCAATCTTGTTGGCAGTGTCTCCGTTCGCGGCTACACGGTCTGCGCCGACCACGATACCAGCAACGTTCTCACTTTCACCCCTCAGCCGCAGCAGTGCTGCTGCCATAGAGTCTGTGATCAAGGTGGCCGGTATTTGGTCGTGGACAAGTTCGAATGCTGTCAATCTAGAACCTTGGTTATATGGTCGAGTTTCAGAGCAAAATGCGTGCTTCAACTTTCCATCCGCATGTAGCGAGCGTATGACACCAAGGGCTGTGCCATATCCTGCGGTTGCAAGAGATCTAAGACATCAGCAGACGATTTCAGTCAATATGATGAGTAACCTACCCGGTGTTGCAATGCGTCAGCATGCTCACTGGCCCCTTCTTACCCGCCTCAGAATTGTTCACTATCCATTCGGCACCATGTCTGCCGATGTTCTCATTGTCGCTCACATCGTCCATCAACATCCGTTCTGCAGCCTGAATATATGCATCCCTTACTGAATTACCATCCGCACCATCTTTTGCTGCAGCTTGCTCAGTGGCTCTTCGCAACTTCCTTGCCGCATCGGCTAGGTTGACTGCGGTTGGTCTGCTGGTGACGAGGTAGTCGAGCTTCTCCGTGATGAAGACATGCACTTCTTCTGCAACGGATGACAGCTTTATGACAGTCAACTCGACTGCCAGAGCCAGAGCTGCGACGATTGCGATTGCTGGTGCACCACGCGTCCGCATCTCCTTGATTGCATGCCACGCATCAGTACTAGAATAAACGTGGTCATACTCTTCTGCATGTGGCAATTTCAGTTGGTCAAGAATCTGAAGCTGCCCTCTCGAGTACTTGATTGCTTGGAGCACCATGTTGCCAGTAACTTGTGACTTGATATGGGCAAATGTGGTGCTGCAGAAAACTTCAAGATGGTGAGGTTGGGCAATGTCGACCCAACCTCAGCCCTACGACGCCACACCTCGCACGTGCATCGCTACACTCATTGTCCACATACGCTGTGCGACTACGGGGCACATCCTGAAAGATTGCAGCACGGCGAGACATTTTGTAGGTATTGGACGCGCACTCTCCCACCTCGGCATAATTGCGGTCATGGCTGGCGGAGAAGCGTGCACGTGGACATGCTTCTAGCTTCCAGGCCCGGCAAAGCGGGAAGGTCAGTAAGCGCATCGAGCGGCGACGGCTGAATGGCAATTGCTCTCTCCAACTTTGGGACATAACCATGGGCACAAGAGGCCGAATCTTAGACCCCACGCGTATTTCTAGAGGACCGGCTTCGACCAGCCTCTCAGCCAACCAGCACTTGCTGGCTGGGTGGCGTACCTGTCAAAGGCCGCCAAGACAATCAGAAGCCGTCCACCCGCTGAGATGCAGGGCCCAGCAAGGATGGCTCGCCAGAGTTAGTAACTGGGCCGGATGCGAGGCTTTCGCTTTACATTGATGGGTGAATGACGAGCGCCAGCACGCCAAACCACACTCTTTTGAACCCATCCTACGTTCTTTAAGGTCACCGTACTCAGCTCACAGTTTGGCTGTTCCCGCATATCGTTTTTTTGCTGCATGTCGCTCCTAGCCAATCTTTCGCCACTTTCGGAACCACGCAGCCATTGAAGTGAATTCATTCGTGGGGACAAGACCCACCGTCAAACAAATTCCCAACGTCTACCAGACAAGACCCACCTACCCAGAACCTCAATTGAGGCACATGCACAAAGCAGCCAATCGATAGAGCGTGCGCCCACCTTCGAGACTCTGGAGACCGGGCCCCTATCCGTTAGAGCTACTTTCATCCACGGTTGATCAACCGCCACGTCGAACAACCCCGCGCGCCTGGCGCATTCCTATATATCGATGCCCCCCATGCCGCGCTCCATGTCGAGCAGTGGGCTTAGCACGGCTGTCATGACTACACAGGAAGAGCCCGTCCGACCTTCGCGCCGAGCCTATGGAACTTTCGCCGCCCAACGACAACGACGACACTCCTGGCATACTAGACCCTGCACCCAGGAAGCAGAAAACTTTCACGTGTTGGTATGTGGTGCAATGTGTATGCCGTGCGCCCTTCGGCTCTGACTCCTACCAGTTGCGTAACTTCCTCAATGAGCTCAACTGCAGACTAGACTTGCTCGAGTCATACGGCTCTCTCAAGTATGACGCCGGTGTCGAATATGCGTGGACCACTCTCGTCAACGTTCGCGACTCATGCTCCAAGATCTCGGATGGTGCAATCGAAGCTGGGCGGCGGCGGGCCGCTGTCTTTGTGGAAACACTCGAAGAACGATACATAGAGGCTTTAGAGCGCAAGGAGACATTAGGAGAAAAAGTACTCGAAGGTATAATACTGATGGACTCTTACCTGACCGACTTCGAGAACCGCGCATACGAGCTGAAAGATGGAACTATCAGTGCCTACGCACACGACTTTTATGAAGGGGGCCGACGGAAAATGGACGAAGGCTACGAAATTGCTAAAGGGGTTGTAGACGGCGGTCTTGACAAAGCACGGCGAGCACGTGAAACGATCGAGCTCACCATTGAACACGCTGTCCAGCGCGCTCTCGCTCGCGCAAACGAACATGGTCTGATTCATTATGATGACCTGCCCGAACCGTGGCGAGTAAATCCTCACATTCTCAAAGGCTACCGCTTCCACGAAGGCAAATGGGCCTGCGTACGGTCCGTCGTCAGCGTCCACAATGAACTCATAAACATCTGGACGCACCTGATCGGCTTCCTAATGGTTCTTGCCATCGCCTTCTATTTCTACCCAACCAGCGATAATTTCAGTGCTAGTACCAAAGCCGACATCTTCATCGCAGCTGTCTTCTTCTTCGCGGCATGCAAATGCCTTGCCTGCAGCACAATATGGCATACCATGAACTCGGTCTCTAACCAAACACTTCTCGAACGCTTCGCATGCGTTGATTACACTGGAATCAGCCTCCTCGTCGCCGCAAGCATCATGACTACCGAGTACGCCGCTTTCTACTGCGAACCCGTCTCCCGATGGACATACATGCTCATCACCGCTTTCCTCGGCATCGGCGGCGTCCTGTTGCCCTGGCACCCTACTTTCAACCGTGCTGACATGGCGTGGCTCCGCGTCTTGTTCTACGTTTCGCTCGCCCTCACGGGCTTCTTGCCTTTTGGCCAGCTTGCGCATAGCCGCGGCATCGAGTGGGCACAGTACTTTTATGCGCCCCTTGGTAAGAGCTTGACTGTGTACATGACTGGCGCGTTGCTGTATGCAAGTAAAGTGCCAGAGCGATGGTGTCCCGGTCTTTTCGACTATGTAGGATGTAGTCACAATATCTGGCATCTTGCTGTTTTGGGCGGCATTATTTTTCATTACATGGCGATGCAGACCATGTTCTCCAGTGCGCTTCAGAGAGCGGAGTCGAGCTGCTCCGTGTATTAGATGCAAACTTGTTGTTTGGTAGACTTCTATTTAGCTGCGCGATTTGGGCATTTGTGAGCGCGCATTACATTTTGCATTAAGGGCGTTGCGTTTGTAGATATTGCTCGCGGCCGGTTGAATACGATTGTGTAAATGTTGAGCTTGATGTTGCTATGAGAAGAGTGGTTTTCAATACAATAAATTGCTATATAACTCTCCGTGGTGATAGGTATCCACAAGACCAACTCGGTAAAAATACAATACACATCTCACCGCATTCCTACGGTCGGGAAGGAAAATATAGTCTAGATGAACGAAACAGACCAAAAACGCCGTCCATTCGTGATTCGTTGCAAGGCCGTGATCTTGTCATGAAAATGAGCAATTTGCCGCCGTGAACCCAAAAGGAATCTAGAATAGCAACAGTGAAAGCGATTTGAAGACGAAGGAAATGGCCTCTTTTGCCTGCAAATGATCTAGGAGCCTTCGTGACGCCCAGATAGATGCAACGATAGATTGGCAAATATCCGCCAAACGCGTGAAAAGAACAAAAAAGAGTAAGCATAACGAGACGGAAGAAAGGTGAGAGAGGGTATCGATAATAGAGCATGCTCAAGGCTTCATGAGAAGCAATCGAGCTACAAGACGGTCGAAGAAATAGTCCATATCATCATCCTGCCTTTTCTCCGTAGCTTTGCGCGAGATGTATCCAGCGTCACTCGCACTCTTGATGCTCTGTCGAACATTCTCGATGAAGATATCTTCTGGAGATGAAAAGCTGCCCTGGGGTCGTGACTTGGCTTCGCCTTCCCAGTCGGGTCGAAGCCTTGTATGACATCCAGCAAAGCATGAGCTATAAAAGCTGAGTAGTGTGTTTACGCCTTCTTCATCGACGTTGTGGTTCTCTTCTGGAGTTGAAGGAGCAGGTGCATCGAAGATGTTGTGGTACGGTAGCTTGGCGGCATGATAGTGAATGGATTCAATAGTCATCAGGATGATGATAAGTACTGCCAAGGCCATGGGCCAGTCGTCGCATTCACGGTTTAGAAGAAGAAGTTCTAATGAAGACAAAACTTCCTTCATCAAGCCAAGGGCCAGGCCAGGCATGACGCTGCCAAACTGTGAACGGATGAAACAAGGCGTTGGTGTGAGGTTGTTAGGCACATCTATTGTGCTTTTGACTAGCTGAGATAGCACCGAGTTGTCTTTTGGTGGTGGTAGTGAAATATCCCCACCAATATGGACAAGCACCAGCAGCTTCAGCGCTTGATACAAGATGCGGCAGTCGGACGAACGCGAGCGAAAGAAGACGTACACATCGCGTAGGATCCGAAGTGGTGAGCAGAACAATGGAAACTGACGAAAGTGATGCAATACCAGCAGTGATAGATGGTTGTCAAGCGTTTCTGTCAAAACAGACATGCTATGTTTTGTTAGAAGCGCAGGAAGTACAGCATTTGTCTGCCTAGATCCTGTGCCTGAACCAGGTGGCCAGGCATAGACGATGTGCTCGTGTAGATGAGCCTGTGACTGTTCGATATGCAGTGCATGTACTGGCAGCAAAAGTGGAGGACCGAAGCCGAAGTTGAGCGGAATATTGTATGTGATATCAGATACTATGTCAACCTCATTGGGCGTGACAAAAGACTCAAGAGAGCGGGCCGTTGGATGCCACCCAAGTTTTTCGGACAAGAAAGCAGCTGATTGATCACTAAGGACACGGTCGCGACAAGGATGATTGACAAGATCTCCTTTATAGTGTTCCAAACAAGATCTGCATGGTGTTCCCGGGTCACACTTCTCCTTCCGCCTCTGACAGTTACCACAGGCGCCAATAATTCGCATCAGAGCTGCATTGTGGCGTTGCTCCGCATTGAGACCCTTCTTGCGACCTCGTGGTGTTCGGCCTTGCATGCCCTCCGTGCTCGTCGGAGTAAGACGCTTTGTGTGTGAATTCATGTGGTAGGAGACCCATCCAAAGCCTTCCGTAGGTGATGGTGTCGCCATGCCCCGTCGCGATCCGGCACGTGAGTTGCTCCTGGATAGAGTGCTACTACGAGGACGATGGTTGGCGATGGGGGATATAGACAACACGGGAGGTACCCTTGAGGCCCAGCGCGATCGAGCAACAGCAGCGTCATGGCTCGCTGGCCAGCGGTTTGACTGCGGGATCGCGACCGCTTTGCTGCGATTGTGTTGGTCGAGGTCTTCCGACCGAGGAAAGGATGTAGATGCGTCGTCGAAGCTATGAGAAAATGGGTACGGGATGGCAATTGGTGCCACATCTGTGCTGTACTCATCAACTTCCGAGATTGGTTCTATAATTAGAGGTTGATCCGTCCATGTGCCAACGTTTGCAAAGACCTGGGAAGCTCTGACGTCCAAGCCACTAAATGAATGTGACGACCCTGCCACATATGGGTTGAAGACAGTTTCTGTCGTGTTTTCTGAGGAGCTGGTAGAAGTCAAACTGTCTGCAATGCGCTCATATCTTGTATCCAGGATAGGAAAGTCTTGAGGATAAACAAGGGGCGAGGCGGCACTGTCGCAGGTGCCGAGAGACCCAAAGGCACGAGCATCTACATGCCCTACTAATGGTGAAGTGGTGGCGGTGTCGATAGATAGGGAGGCGCAATACACCTGACCGAAGGAGGATGAAGCGCCCAGGATAGAAGGCGGGGCAGAAACGTTGTATTCGAGCGACGGTAAATCATTTGCAAGTAACGGGGGGGCCGAGGCTAAATATGGCTGCTCAGATGTGACGCTTTCGGAGAGGTGATAGTCTGATGCACGGCTCTCTCCATGTAACTCGCCGTATGTCCTGTTGTCGTCAAACAAAGGGTCGTACAGCTCCTCTCCCCCGTCCCATGTGATAAAGTCTTGCCATGACGAGTCCATTGCCGGTGAGGTCATGTAGTTGTGTTGAGTCATGCCGAATGGGGTGTAAATGAAGTGCGAGTACCTTCCGAATGCATACACAATGTTTTGAATTGGGGCCCCCTCGCCAGGGGTGTCATACAAGAACGAATACGGAGTACGGAGTTGTACAGAAAAAACGAAAAGCGCTGCAAGACAAAAATTGCCACGGTGGTTTTCAGGCTGAAGTAATGTGAAGATATACTGTTTCCTGTGATCTGGCGAAATGCTCAGGCTTGCGGCTGACGACCGAACCTTGCTCCCTCGCACTCACAGCCGGCAGGGCAATTGACGAGTAGTTGTTCACGGCCTTATCACGTTCCTACGTCTAATTAGCCCATGACTGAAATGGTCGTGTCAAAAGCCGTAGAGGAGATGCCCTGAGTCGATAGTCCTCATACTAACAGGGCGTCGATTGGAGACAGTGGGCGTTCATATGACCCACATCCTAGCTGCAGGTCGCAACCGGTCAACCTTTGGGGCGGAGTGCTTTCTGGCTAGCGTCACGCTGCGTCAAGACAACGAATCATAGTAGGCTGTGGAGACAATGCGCGACGTGGAGCCGATCTATCGGTTCAAAGTGGACAGTGCTGGATATCCTAGTGTGTTTCTAGAAGGCTTCGCCGTGTGGCTGTACATGATGCATCTAATACCTACGGTAGTTGGTTCTGGCTACATTCTTTCTGCACAGACGGCCCACACACGCATTCAGAATGATTGGCTATCACAAGATAGAGAAATAGTTCTTCTCATGGTTGATGGAAGTGACGTCGGCGATAGAGTTTAACACAGGGCAACCTGCTGGAGGACTCTGAACTCTGGGCTGGTGGGTTAAGCCTACAATTACCGAACACTCACACGATGTGCAATGCTCGTGTCGACGCTTTGTCAAGGGTGCTATTCGCCAGAAAGCCCTGGGTAGCTTGAAGTGTACGTCTTCAAGAGACGCCATGTGCTGTGCGCGCGGTCTGCCTCGGCTACTAATATAAGCCGTTCTACTGTGACCCCGACGCCCTTATTGACGAGTTACATACTGCCCACTAGCAGTATGCCGCCACCCAGACAGATGTCGAAACACTGCGTAACAGGCGGGCTAATGCATGTTCCAGGATCTTGGCGATAGGAAGCTGTTCCCGGGGGCCAACGCCCTTGGCCGCCAAGCAACGATGCAGCCTGACGAAGTGCCTTGGTTCTCTGGATTGCTATGCATGGGGTAGGGACAGAAAGTGCCTCATAATCACTGGGCGCCACTATAAGCTGAAATTCAATCGAAGGATTCCTATGTAGCGCAAAACTAGGAAGCCTCATTTCTGATTTCGTTACTGCGGCTCTAATGACGTTTGAATCTCAGCTCACCCTTGTAAAGGAGCATACTTCATAATAGCGGAGCTGACCACACCTCGTATACATTCATCCATATCCGGTCCAACTTTTGTTGGGATTTAAGAACGCACTGTAGCATCTAGTGAGATCCTTCATAGCCTCACTCAGATGTTGTGACAACTGGCAGTAGAGTAACGATATTGACATTGACATAATCATAATCGCATAGCTCAAACGCATAGGAACGGGAACGGGTCCTGCCCAAGGAGTATTAAGGTTACGCAGTGCATTTTGGCCAAAAGATACCAAACGCGGGACAAGACAACAGCTAGAACCAAGACTGAAAGAAAAGCACTGTTGTGACAAATGTGCAAGACGAGACAAGATATGCCGGGTATGTGAAGAGAAGAGATCCAACAAATCCTTGTATAAGAACCTTTGCACCAAACCAACCCGAAGAAGCATTGACATAAAGTCGGGTATCAACCAAGAAGGAAGAAAGGGGTAGAGAAGAAGAGTGCCACGCACCAATCACCAGCAAAAGATCCACTTCTTATGTTCATGCTCACAGTAAGAGCTCAGCCTCTTCGTAATCATATATATCGCTCGACTCCTGGCTAGGTGCAGGGTCGCTGCAACTCCATGCTCGCATCCTAATGATGATGTCGAGATCTCCGTCTAGTCAGGAGGTCTCCGGGGGAGAAAAGAAGAGGACGATCTCACCCCGGTCATTCCTCTTTAAACGCAGGTTCTTCCAGAGCTCTTTTTCTTCATCAGCCTTGGATGGCTGGCGATCCCGGTGGTCGTGACGCTCTCTATGGTATCTCTTCAGGGCTTTGTTGACGCTCATGCCACGCTCGGATCCCGGACCCTTGTTGATGAACGACATGAACAAATCAGCTCGAGCGTCTGTCACAGTATTATTGGATACGAGCTCGCCACCGGGACGAACAATGAGCTGGCCATTACCATCTGGTGATGGCGAACGCGAGCTAGCAGGGTGGTACTCGATAGCCTTGAGAGCCTTGCGGTCTCGAGGGGCTGGCGAGACAGAGGAAGAGTATTGTCGACGGCGCAGTCTACGGATCTCTGTGCCAGATCCATCTCGTCGCTTCTTGGGCCGAACCTTGACCAGGGCTGTACTAGCGTTGCGTTCCTTGCGATCACGTTCACGACCTCGCTCCTTGGCTTTCTTGTCCTTCTTTTCCTTATCCTTCCTTTCTTTTTCTCCACGCTCTTTCTGTTCTTTGATAGCCGCCTTGCGTGTCCTCTGTTCCTGCGCTTCCCATTCTCGTTGCGCACGCATAAGTGCGGCAGAATTACCCTGCTTTGCGCGCTTCATAGGGCTGAGTGGTGAGTTAGCATAGTCCGCAGAGTCCTCTGGCGAAGGCGGGAACTCCGGTCGCGCAAGCAATCGGTTGAGGCCACCAGTGAGGCCAGAGTGAAGCGAAGGGGGTGCGTCTGCCATCATGACGTCCCTCTCTTCCTGGGCACGGACAAGGGACATATCGAGCTCGGCCGGCGAATTGCGCTTGCGTTTGCGATCAGTCTTTTTGGTTGTGGTCTCGGCATCTGTGTCACGCGACTTGGTCCTGGAGTGTCTCGGCTTTGGCGCAGGGGTTGTGTAGGAATCATATCGTTCCTTGGAAGGTCGGATAGGTTCTTCTCCATATGTGAAGCCGGTTTGAGCAAAGGTTTGGTCATCATCAGCAAGCTGAAATTTCATGACGTCTGGAATGGTCGGAACATATTCTTCTTCATATGCGGGCGGCTGGCTGTCTTCAAGCATGTGCGACTCGTCCACAGGCTGGTATATTGGGGCAGCACGGGGCGTTTCTGTGGCCTCGAGGAAGTCGAAAACGTTGACATCTTCGATTGCAGCTTGCTCATGGTACCCTAGAGATAGTGCGGCTGGAGGTGGAGTAGGTGCGCGAGGAGGAGCGTCGACGATTGCGACAGCATTATCTAGCTCGACGGCTTCTTCGATGTAAGCATTGCGTGGAGTCAGGGCTTGTGAGTTGTCCTGCTGGGCGCTGTCTTTCTTCTGGTGTTGGCCCTTTGGCTTCTTCTCCTTGTAGAGTTTGCCCTGGTACTTTTGGTCTTCTGTAATGCAGGACTGACAGGATGGTTAGTTAGATGCACGAGCAGCGCAGAGACCCGTGGCGTACCTGGTGCGCTTTGTAGCTGTTGCCCTGGAAATGGACCATGCAGTCGAGGCACTGTTGTTGTTGTGAGCGAGTGTTTACCACTGGATGCGCACACCACGACTCACGGTGAATGAAGCGCCATAGCACTGGTTTCGATGAGCATCAAGCTTCTTCTTGGTCAGGACGTCGCCGCACCCCTCCTACGGCCATAGTCAGCGCTGCTACACTGTGCAGACATGGTGGGGACAATCTGATAGGGAGCCATACACAGCTAAAAGAGACCATGATGGCCAATGTCGCAGAATTTCGGAGAGCAATGGGCGGTGTGAGCTGGCGCTGCAGGAATATCAAGATGCGGTGAGAGAGCACGGGAGCGAGGGGTTCTTCTGTCCAGCATTGATAGCAGCTGTGCCAGCTTTGAAACAACCTTGCGTTGTTGTCAAGCCCGTCAAGGCCTGGAGATTGTTACGCGCTAGCCCGCCAGCTAGCCCCCCGAGGGGATAGCGCCCCCAGCTAATCTCCAAGGCATTTGGGCAAGCAGACCAATCCGCGCAACCCTGCCCCTTTGTGAGACACTTGGCCCACCACTTCTGCAGCCATGTGATGGGTATTTTTGGCCATTTCGGGCTCCCACAAGGCACGCTGCACGTCACAGAACTGGTGGTGCTCTGCCAGCCAAAGCCCGTCGCCGTATCGCGTCGTCTGGCCTCCCGTCCTGGCGTGACCGTCACTACTGCTGTCAGTCTGTCACAGCTTACCACCACCGTCAGCACGCTTGGGTGAAAGAGCGTCCCGTCGCAGGTAAACAAGCGACCCTCATTCCCTCGGCGCCTGGGTCTGCTATTGATAAGAGCGATAAAGCCTCTCGTTTCGCCAAAGTTTTGTCCGCGTGGCTATTCTCCAGGGCTCCTCCCGTGAGATGGCCATCTCGTAATCTCGACTCCAACGCCCATCACCTGCGGCTTTAGCCCTGCTGACAGGCACAATTCTCCATCATGTCTCGGAAGTCATGGTGGAAGCCCACTGCGCCGTGTTGCGCGGCATCAGAACGAACATCAGATACCTGCAGCCCACTCTAATCCTAGTCTGCTGTCTACGGCGTTCGCATGCCTGAGCGCCTAGCTACATATATAGCACTAGATACATACCTACGCCGCTCCCAATTATGATCGCTCGTGTTGATCTGCCTTCTATTTGCTTTAGCGCCTGCAAGCCCGGGGTGTCATGCAGCTGTGCCTGTGTCTTTCCCCGAAGCTGCCGGATGCTCGTCTCCACATCCGCAGTCATATGCATCCCCAATGTCCGCGCAGTTGAACTCCGGCTTTTTCAGCCTCGCGTTGACCTTATTGTGTATCATGCACCCCCACATTGCCGCCGCAGTCCGTGAAGATACTTGAGGCGGAAATTTGGCAAGCAGCTTCCCAAAATGCTCTGCGCATTCCCCACTGTGAAGATGGTTTAGTACGTGAATAACCTCAGCTGCGGCGTCGCATGGCGCAAACATACCAGGGATATAGGCGCTGGAATAGGTGTACATAGGACCGTAGCGCTTCCTTCTCCTCGTCCGACGGCTTCACGGGGAAGCGAGCAAATGTTGTGTGCAGCACTTTCCACGCTGCGCGACCGAGTTCTGCCCTAATCCAACCCATCAGTCAAAAGACCACCTGCCTCCGTGACCAAGGGGGGCTTGGGCGCGTAGTTATCCCTGTGAACGTACTTCGCCGTTGCATTTCCCAGTCTCGGTGCAATTGCGTGTCCTGTGAGGATCGCGCCGCCAGTCTGGCTCTGCTGCTGTCCGCGCAGCTGTGTAGGTGACAGGTGGCTCAACGGACCTTGATACAGGAGGATTATGCAGATGGCGAATGCGAGGAGAGCAAGGGCAATGAATCGGCCTGCGAAGCCGGTCGCTCGTAGCATGGTGTCAAGTAAGCTAAAAATTCACATAGAACGTGAAGTGTCGCTTCAGAAAGGTGAACAATAGAAAGGGAGGTTTCGCGGCGCACGTCGAAGCGTCGGTGGCAGCATCACACCACGCCAAGCCATACTTTACCTCGCCCCATATCTGTCAAACTCTGGGAGCCATGGTGCATTTTTTGAAGAAGCTTAGAGATGGACTAAGCTGACTAATATCACCTTCCATGAGTAGTCAACAATGAGCCAAGAATATGATTCTGACAACAACAGTTGGACTTCTTTTAGTATATTGGAACGGATGTTCACGGATGTTGACGGTAATACGTCACCGATATCGCAGCTGAAAGTCTACTTCATGCGACATTCTTCAGCTTCAAAAGCACCAGATTGCCAACAATCGAAGACTGCTTAGAGCCACACTTTGGGTGTTGAGAATTTCGTATCACTGAATTAATGGCAGACTTTCCTCCCTCGCCTGTCGATACCATCGGTAGGTCAACTCGATTGAAGTGCATAGCATGTTTGCACTCTGATGCTGATCCAATTCCCAGATTGGGCCAACATGGGCTTCAAGATCCGAGAAGGTCAGTAGATAGACAGGCTGAATGTTGAGATTAAAGCCATGATACCTGCTTTTGAAGAAGTCCTTCCAATCCAACACTGCTGGGCCATGGACATATCATATCACTCTAGGCAACTTCTGACATTGTCTCACAGTAAACGGTCATATTGAATCACATTATTCAGTACAGACGGGGAAATGGACAGCACCCGTCTTTGTAGAGGATCCGTTTCTTCGCATTCACGGCATGGCTCCAGGGCTGAATTACGGTATGCAATGCTATGAGGGCATGAAAGCTTTCCGTGCGCCAAACAACACAATCAACATATTCAGACCAAACAAGAATGCCGAACGGATGCAGCATTCAGCCTCATTTATCTCAATTCCTGAGGTGCCCTCGGAGCATTTTATAGCATGCTGCAACTTAGCCGTAGGGATGAACGCCGCCTACGTACCTCCTCATGAAACCGGTGGAGCTATGTATATCAGGCCACTTCTTTTTGGTAGCTCAGCACAGTTGGGCCTTAATCCACCACAGGAGTACACATTCGTAGTTTACTGCATCCCAACCGGTGTCTACCATGGAACTAATCCAGTAGACGCTATTATTCTAGAAGATTTTGATCGCGCCGCCCCAGAAGGCACAGGTTCTGCGAAGGTTGGTGGCAACTACGCTCCAGTATTGCGACACAGTGAAAAGGCATATAAGGCAGGCTATGGAATTACTCTGCATCTAGATAGCAAAACTAGAAGCATGGTAGACGAATTTTCTACTTCAGCTTTCATTGGTGTAAAGAAGGACGGCGACAAAGTCAAACTTGTTGCTTCTAAGAGTAAGAACATCATTCAGAGTGTCACCGGAGATAGCGTACTTCGAATTGCTGAGTCGTTCGGCTGGGAGACAGAATCAAGAGAGGTATGAGTTGTTTCCCTAAACAAAGCACAAAACAGAATACTAATAAAATGACTAGATTGCCTATGATGAGATCAAAGGGTTCGACGAAGTCCTGGCTGCTGGCACTGCCGCGGCGATAGTGCCTATCAAGTCAATCACTATGGAGTCAAAGAATGATAAGTTCACTTATCCAACAGCTCAGCAAGAGGTACCTCCAGTGTGCGCAAAACTTCTTGGCACATTGAAGGCGCTCCAACAGGGCAAGATTGAGGACAAACAGGGCTGGCTATTCAGGGTAGAGAGGCCAGAACAATTTGGAAAGTCGCAATCGAACGGCGAAGCTCACAGTGTTGGGCAATTGCCGTAGATATGCGAGAAGGGGAAAGTGCGACTCCTGATATATAGGTCATTTGATCAGGCCTCACTGATGCAAAGTTATTGTGAAGCTTCTCGCGGAATCAAGGGTCATCACGGAAAAGTGTCATTAGACAACACCTAGAGATCATCAAAGAAGAGGCCATAAATTTTTGCTTTGTCTATCCCTTGTGGCTAGCACAGTCACCTTTCAGTTGCACTCGGTGACCAGACAAGCAAAGAACCGTCACTCTAACACTGACCCCAATACTACCCGTTTGATCACAGCAACCGCATGTCTCTACAGAATACACAATCTTAACCTCAAATCCTAGTTATCTATACGAATCGTAGGCTTGAAGTGGGCAACACCAGATCGTCCCATCGGCTTCGGGCCAATCAAATAAAGAACCACGTCATCCCCGCTATTCGCTGTGCCCCTCGGCAACCCTGCATCACACAACCAGTGCATCCAGCACTGTGGGATAAGGCAGAAGCCTCGATAAATCTTCCCTACTTTCCTACCTTCCAACTCAGCACTTGCTTGCTTCGCCTGTTGTAGCCTTGCGCAACGTTCTATACCCAACTGCAAAGCCCCTCGGAACTTGAGGGATCCACGCGATTTCGAGCCTTAGTAGTAACCTACCACGACCTGGCGGTAGCAATCGCACAAGTAACAACATGGGCTTGTCCAAACTAATGAATGGAGCGAGGCGTCATTTGGGAGATAGCTTGAATCCGGATGACGGCTATCTTTCCTGTAAGTCGTGGTGAAAGTTGCACGGCATTACTGACTTTGGGTAGATCACGATGTGAGGCGTGAGTATGCGCCGCCCCCGTTTTTGTTCTTGCACATGGTGTGCAAATGCAGGTACAATATAGGCAGACTAACCGGACATAGTACTGAAAGAAGACGTCGACAGCATCAAGGATGATTGGCTCACAGACAATGTACACAAGCACATGCATACATACCCTTTGTATCTAGGCTAACGTCGTCAGGCAATTGCATTCTGGCAAGAGTTCGTTTTTTTGCTCCTCTGCCCCCACAATATTCCTGACCACATCACACAGATACCTCGAGCGTGAAGAACTCATCGCATTTCCTAAAGCCTCCATCGTTTTGCTCCGCCCTTCCATGTCCTACATGCTCATGAACACAGCCGATCCACTCACTCTCAAAGGCGTTCTGCCCAACCTCGTCTCAGTAACGCACGTCTTCTTACCAATAAACGACAATGCAGACGTCACACGCGCAGAGGGAGGATCGCATTGGTCGCTTCTTCTTGTTTCTATAATCGACGGCGTGTCATTCCACTATGACAGCATGTCTAATTCAAATGATCGAGAGGCGCATAGCACAACCATGAAAATGGAAGTTTTGATTGGCAAGAGACTGCGGTATATTGCTATGCTGGACTCACCACAGCAGGAGAACGGCAGCGACTGTGGAGTCTTCGTGTGTGTACTTATGCGACACTTACTGCTCAAGAGGCTATTGAAAGCAGATGCCAGCAAAAAGATTAGCATGAGTATGAAAGACGCACACGTCAAAGCAAAAGATGGAAGGAAGACTATGTTGAATGTGATTGAGGAGAGGAAGAGAGAAGGAGAGAGAAGACGATCGTAAGTCACCCACGCTAAGTTCACAGGACAAACCCGATTGACCCAACCGTATCCAGACGCAGTCGCTCGCCCTACCGCCCCACATCTCAGTCGAAGAGTCCACCTAGGATTGGTGAAGAGAACGAAGACCTCAAAACGAATTAAGGTGACCGGTATTGTCCAAGTCTGCACACATACCCTCACTTCATGTATGTGTTTTTACTGGCTGCAAGTCTTTCCTCGTTCAATGCGTTTCTTCAAATCACACCTAACACAAAGCGTATCGCTTTTACCTTCTCGGCCTAGACATCCTATGACGACGATTCAAAATCTTACTCATGACATTGTCACGATTTCATGATATACGGGGACACAGGCATAGCAAGGCGTACAAAGGTGCCTAAACAAGGTAGTTCTAGTTTATATCCCAAAACTCAACTGTATGATCAATATCATGGCTGTGTTGAACCGCGAATCATCAATAATTTATAGTAACTAGAGGCATACTCCTTCATTATGTCTTGTAAACAGACAATTGATCTTTTACAGACACGGAAAGACATATATCCACAAAAACGCCAATGATGCAACATTATATACAGCTCTACTAGGCTCAGTTGTGCCCAGAACTAGCCTTGTGCCTAGCCTCATCCTTCTTCCCCTCCTCAAGCACTAAATCTCCCTTTTCATCTCTCGGAATCCTCTTCCATCCAGTCTTCAACCGCTTCTTACTCGGATCAAATCGCGGGAACGGATGCGCCTCTGTATTCAGCACGATTTGATCCAACGGTAAAACATCATTCGGTCCAAAAAGGAGATAAAAGTATTTCAGCGTCTCAGCCTAATGCCAGACGGATTAGTATAGCACATTTGAAATTGAGCGAGAGTGTGAACTTACAAGCCAGAAACTTTCCATATTGTCCCTCTTCGGTGGCGGAATCTCGCGCACATCATTCACGCTCGTGAAGCCGCCGCCGTTCTCGACGAGAGTATGTTTGACAAAGGCTTCAAACATTTCCCAGCCCCATTCGCGGTACACCTCGTCGCCGGTGATGCGCCACATGTAAAACAGACTCTCGACCGTTTCTGGTCGCTGCAGATTATGCGCATCGTTGGGCTTAATCTCGAAATCCGCTTTCCAGCCCTCTTTATCTGGAGTATCTATCTCGAGATTAGTTGTTGAGGCTAGTATTTCGGTGTGATACATTTTTGGCGGGTCGTCGAGTTGGAAATGTGCGATTTCAGGGGCGAGGCCTGTGGGATTGACGCGGTACATGCCCATGCAAGTTTTTGTGAGCTCACGGGCTAATTGCATGTCTTCTTCTTGTTGCTTGCCCCAGGTGCGCGACTTCTTGGCTTCAGAGAGGGGAAGACCACCTGTTGCGGCGAGTGCGATTGTACCTGGATAGAAGCAAACAAGATGGTCCATTTTTGGGTGTAGATGCCCTGCTAGACCAGAGGGACGTTCAGCGAGAACGGTGAGGTGCGAATTTTTGGAGTATGTGAGGAGATGCTTTTTGACACCGGAAAGGGACTCATCCCACATGTCACGATATATGGATTCGCCAGTTTGGAGATGCTGTTTAATGAGGTATTCGTAGTAGCTGTCGCCTCTGCTTCCGAGGCGGATCTCATTACCCCGAAATGTGCCTCGGTCTGCGTAGATGAAGATGGGAACAAGTCCGTCTTTGGCACCGTTGTCGTCCACTACTTTCATTACTTTCTCAACATTTTCCCAGTAATGCCCCTCTCCGGTTAAGTAAGAGAGATATTTCATTTCAAGCTGGAGAGTTGTTGCTTCTGCTGTCGAAGAAGCTCCGCCATCAGCGTGGGAAGCTTCGCCATGGCCGTTTTTGAGGATCACGCTGGCCCATGGAACGCCAGACTGGGACTCGTAGGCGCCCATGAGACGGTCTGCAAGGTCGTCGGCCTTTTCTAGGAATAGGTCCTCGTATTTGGCCTCGACTGGTTTCATACCAGGTAGCGTCTCTTGAAGGTAGTGAGCTGATAGGAGGCCACCGAGCATGCGAATTGTGGTCTCGAAGGTGTTCACATCTTGATCTTTTTTGTAGTCGAGGGTGGTAGAAACCCATTCGCGGGCATGGTTGAGCTCTTGAGTGAGATTCATGAGCATCAAAGTGTCGAGGGCGTCGACAATGATCCAGCCCAAGCCATTCGGCTGTGCCATATAACGGCCATTACGAGAAACGGGATGGTATTCATCGTAGCCCCACCCATGGGCCTCGTATGCTTTCCAACTCAGCAGGAAAGCGTTCTTTACATCTTCCCTTCTCCTATCCCAGTCGACCTTGCCCCCCTTGGCACCCTTTCCGCTTCCACTGCTCCCACTCCAGCCCTTGCCCTTGCCTGTGATGTCCTTGGTGGCGTCTGCTGGCGCGCTCGACCAGCCAAACCAGTACAGCAGTGCCAGTACGGTCAGCGCAATCAGTGCAAACCCTCTCCGGCTTCTCATGAAGCCTCGCCGGCTGCTCCTTGGGCCGTATCCATATGTCTTTCCTGACGGCTTGTCCTTGTACATGGGCAGCTCCTTCTCGTTTCCGGAGAATTTGTTCCACACATTGTCCTCGAAGCGGCGCTGGGCATTCTCGAAATTGGGCACGTTGCGCGGGACGGCGAAGGACATGTCGGCGTCCTGGATCGCCTGCTTGGTGGCCTCGACTGCCTGCTTGGTAGAGGTGAGGGCTTGTGAGGATTGCTGTGTTGTCTTTTGCACGGCCGACTGCAAAAACGAATATGCTGATGGGGACGCTAGAGATGCTTTGCTGCGGAGGTTGAATGGATCGCGCGTCGAGTACATTAGATTTGGACGCGCCCAATTCGTATCAATACACGTCAACGATGGTCTACAACTTCTATCCACATTACGTTCTATATAGTCGATAGGAACAGCATGTATTTCTCTCGTTCCCTGGTTGCGCCTCCATAACATTTACAAGCATGGATCAGTAAGCGTCCCTACCTCCCAGTCGCCAGGTGTTCATTGCTCCCTCCTAAAACGGCGTGTGACAGGGATCAAGCTCCAAGTCTTGCGACACAACCACAGTACTCCCACGCACTCCCTACTACAACACACGTCTCACAGCGTCACTACTTGCAGTTGTAGTGCGACAGGAGACAGCATACAGACACACATCATAGCCAGACACAGTATGATAGATTACAATCATCATCGTCGTCATCAACGTATACCCTGTAGCGTGGGCATCCTCCATTACGGTCTCCTGTCGTCACAACTATTCTATCCAATCGGTATGCGTAAAACGTGGTTCCTTTCCTGTGCAATATATCTGCACCCCTTGATCTCTCAATCTAACAGGAATTATTAACAACGCTACTACCACAAACTCTCGTAACATCTGCACAACCTGAAGAAGACCAGCAGTAACCATGAAACATATCTCCATCAAGCCCACGGCCTCTCGCCCGCCTACTCTCCAGCATTCCTCAGTGCCCAACTCTCTGCCAGCTGCAAAGGAAACTAAAGTCCACCCTTCCAACGCACCTGGCGATTCCACCAACGCATCCCTCTTCTTTGTTGGTACTGCAACCACAATCATTGAATGGGCTGGCCTACGCATCCTCACCGACCCAAACTTCTTGCACAGTGGGGATCATTTCCATCTAGGCCCAGGCGTAGGCGCAACACGACAAACAAATCCAGCTATCGACTTGGAAGATCTCCCACGCATCGATGTGATATTTCTCAGCCATCACCATGAAGGCCATTTTGATAGAGAAGTTGAAGAAAAATTAACGCGAAATATTCCAATCATAACGACACCACATGCTTATCAATGCTGGACAGGCAAAGGCAAGGAGTCGTTTACAAACGTCCATTTACCTGATTTTTGGGAGACATTGATGTTGGATATCCAAGGGGGAGAATCCGGACAAAAAAGACCCAGTCTCAAAATAACTGGTATGACAGGAAAACAAGTGCCTCCAGGGCCATTGGATGTTGCCAACAATATCCTTGGTGCTGTCCCGCCAACGAATGGATGGATAATTGAGTTGGGCTACTCTGACAAGTCTCTAACTACTAACGGTTTATTTGAAAACGGGTATGGGATTTACATATCTGGCGATACCCTCATGGTTGACGAGCTGAAAGAGATTCCTGAACGCTACAGGGACCAGAATACCGATCTGATGCTGGTACATTTAGGTGGTACGACAATCCCCGGACCGGAGATGCCTCTACTCATGGTCACTATGGATGCAAAGCAGGGTGTGCAATTGATGCAGCTGATCAAACCGGACTTGACAATACCCTTGCACTTTGATGACTACGATTTATTTCTAAGTCCTTCGAATGATTTCAAGAAGGCGGCGCATGCTGCAAGTTTAGATCGCAAGGTTGTATATTTGGACCGAAAAGATAAGTTTAAATTTAATGTCAAACATGGCAAGAGGATAGAGGCTTTGTAGCAACATTGACTCCATAGCTAGAACTGGACGGACAGCTCCATCTCAAATCGCTCATGCTTGATATGAATTATTTCCTATACGATAAAGTGAAGACTTATCCCTACGAACATGATGGGAAGCTAGAGGCTAGTTAAATGCACCAAAACTTGCAGCCAATAACACCTATTGTCTTGGTGTTCGTTCCCGTGCTACCCTCATGTTTGCCTTAATCCGCTCCAGAAGCTCAGCTGTTGTTGCAAGTGGTGATGGATGGAGATTTCTCTATATTCATGATCAGCATATCATGACCTGGCTAGACACTGCACAAGTGGTAGAATAGCAGATGGGCGATGTACGTTCTTAAGCCAGGCAACGCATTGTTCGTGAGTCCATATCTCCGGATCTGTCGAGTACTTTTAGTGAGAACTCGCTCATATACCATGCTCAAAGACCATCACATACCACCAGTAGGATCACTGCTTGGGAATAGATCCTGGCCCCAGATGCTCCACGCTGCCACCCCGGTCACGAGGGCAGCAAAGGCAAAAAAGGGAGCCTAAGCTCAGTCAATACTTGGAGGCCTTTGAAAAGGTAACACCTACGACGACTAAAAAGTCCCAGGGGATCCATAAATCACTTACACGTTGGTTGGTTGCACGGTCGAGTGGCGTCGGCATGTTGAAGGTGTAGGTAGCGAGCAAAAATGACTGTGAGATACTTGTGACCGCGGGTAATGTGCTTTATGAGCAGTATGAAGTAGGGTTAACACTGGTGAATGGATTTTGAAGACCTAATGAGGACAACAGGTAACACTTTGAAGTTGCAACCTCTCCTCATCGTCCTGACCTTAGATAGGTAGTCCCGCCACACGTCGTCACGCTACTATTCCTATTTAGTCCTAGCACAATATAGCCCCTTTGCGGCCCGTGCTCCAAGCGAGAATGCCGCTCCACAAGCCAAATTCCAAAGTTCACGTTCATGATCACGATAAATTTCCGAAACGACTCGTCATTCAGCCAAGATGCCTTCCGAAGTCTCTGATATCAAGCAGTTCATCGAGATCTGCAGGCGTAAGGATGCCAGCTGTACGTCTACCCAAATTTCGAGTTCCGCAACTAGAGAAAGAATCACGGCGCGCTGGTCCTTTGCGAGCAATTGGTTTATTACGGACTGTTTGATCAAAGGAGGCACATAATGAGAGAAGAAGCGGCGCTGACAGTGTCGTAGCCGCTCGCATAAAGAAGAACAAGAAGGTCAACAACATCAAGTTCAAGGTCCGATGCTCAAAGAACGTATACACTCTCGTCCTTAAGGATACCGACAAGGCCGAGAAGCTCAAGCAAAGTTTGCCTCCGGGTACGCGCACAGATTTCTGAATATACTGGACGAGATAGGCTAACACTAGATGTAGGCCTTACCATCTCTGACGTCGGTAAGAAGAACCCCAAGGGCAAGCGTACAGCATAGAAGGGCAATAGACTGGGAGCAATAGAGACATGAGTGTATGGTCAGTAGGCTAAGGGCCATATACGCCAACATGGACGGCGTGGCATGGATGGACGGGCGTCACACGGATAGCCTTTCTTCAATGACTTATTGAACCTCGTAAAAGAGGCCCCATCGGAAATGAAAACAGTGAAATTTCATGATACACTGAACGAAGCATGACATGAAGTAAAAGGCGCGTATATTCGGAATTCATTTATGGCATAATTGCCAGCTTTGCCGCAGCTCTCTCCTCCCACACCTTGAGCCTTCACCTTTCAACTGATGCCCTTCATCCCTCTGGCTGCTCATATCCTTTCCCTTTTGCCTTTCCTTCGGTTGACCGATAGTATGCTGTCTTGCCCAAGATGGCTTTTAAGGTGCCCATTCAATACTTTTCTATTATCGAAATCGGAGCTGAGGGTCGGATATTTTGCTCTATTCAATAGTTCGATGTTGTATAGGGTAATAGTGCAACACAAGTATAAACCTGAGAAGGCTGGGAAGGGTTCTATTTATCACAACGAAATGGAGTGTCATATAGAAATGGTGTTCTGATACTCAAGTCTAGCACGCCTGTCCGCATGTTAATCTTGAGTGTAGCCTGGTCCAAATACGACTGGTGTCTGCACCGACAGGCGGGCTTCGAGTTAGCCGTACAGCGGGTTGGGTTATAACAGTTAGAGCTTCACCATTGACCGACAACGACAATCAATGATCGAATTATTTGGGTCTTAGCACGATAGGACAGCCCCTCATCATGAACAGTCCAAATCTGGAAACCGTTATCACATCACAAAAACAACAAGAAGTGGTAAGTTGCAATACAAACGATAATGAAATTCTATCAAGATGTAACAAAAACTTTTCAAAATGCCTTCCCAGTCCAGACATACGGCTACTTATCTATATCGTTTGAACTAAGCAACCTCCATTACTCTAGCTATTTACAGGTCCAACAGAGCCTGTGCACCGGGCTCACTACATACATATACAACATCATGACTGTCCGTAAAGCCATTGAACTTCGTGGCGGAGCATTTGGTATAGGCACCCATGTCTTCAAAATACAACCAATCGCCCACATCTAGCAATTCGGGGAAAGTGCAACTTGATGAGATGATATCGATGCCATCACACGTGGGGCCCCAGATAGAATATTCGACCTGAGATGGCGTGTCATAGCCCGAGCGACGGGCATCGTATAGAACATTGTCCCCAGATTGCAAAACTCGCGGTACAGGGTGCTGGTGGTCGAAAATGATGCTCGAGAAGTTGCCATAGACACCATCGTTCATGTAAAGCATGTATGATGTAGTGCCGAGTGTAGCATCAGCGATAGTGCGGCGAGCAATCACATTGCATGCAAGAGTGAATGCAGTGGACACGTAGTAGCGTCCTGGCTCCCCTATGACTCGGACGTGAGGTGGAAAGTACTCATCCAGGGAAGCGGAGAGGACAGCCGCCATCGGCTCGAAAGTGGCGTCGCCGGTGAAGCCACCACCAACATCCAAGGTGTGCATGTTGAAGCCGAGATTAGATGCCTGGTCAAAGACGAACTGGGCATCCTGGACAGCTTTGATGAAAGCCTTAGGATCGGATGCGCCCGAACCGACATGAAATGCCACACCTACAACATTGAGCTCCAGCTTCTTCGCAAGCTCCAGCAGCTCCGCAGTGGTGTCCAAAGAAGCCCCAAACTTCTGACTTAGACGGCACAGGCTGGCTGAATCGTCTGTCAAGATACGCAGGAAGAGCTCAGCATTTGGAAAGAGCTGCCTCGTCTTGTAGAGCTCATCAGCATTGTCGAAAGTCATCTGCTTAACGCCAGAGTTGGCAGCATAGCGGACATATGATTTGGTCTTGCAAGGCTGCGCGTAGATGATGCGCGATGGGTCAATGCCTAGATTCAAGATGGTTTCAATCTCATTCTTGGATGCGCAATCAAAACCCATTCCTAGCTCAGCCATGAGGCGTAGAACTTGCGAATCGGGGTTACACTTGACCGCTATGTATACGTCAGTCAAGTTCCCAACATTGTTTGGTACGTGAGCTCACCATAGTGCGGTTTGACACGGGCCAGATTCTTCTTCCAACGCAAGTGCTGGCGGTAGACGTCGCCTAGGTCAGCAACAAAAAAGGCATCTTCATCGCCAACATTGCAAATATCAGAATCGATAGCCTTGACACGGCTCTTGAGGGCATGCCCGATCAACTGCTTTGATTTCCAGACACCATGATTATCAACACCGCCCAGTGCGTGGTGATTGATCGACTGTAAAGAGCCTTTCAACGAAAGGCAATATTCTTCGGTAGTCGTGATGGCAGAAGATTCCATACCCTAGATACTGATGCTTGGGTATGTGGAAAGCGGGGTTGCAGTTGATTTTCCAAGATGCTGAGGGGGTGTTATGGAGGCTTAAAAGGCACGAAGCCTAGGCTTTGGCAAGGTCTCCCCGACTCGGGAAGAACCACCTGGGGAGCAGTTAGTGTTTGTAGTTGGGAGAAGGGAGAGTGTGCATACAAAGGACGTGCTATGCGGCAGCTGAAATTCGGATTGATCAAGGATTGGATTGGGAGACAAAAGGAACAAGAGATCAAGCAGCTCCTGGGTTGACAGCACCTCGAGGGGGCGGGATGGTGTTGAAGAGGTGTGGCGCAGGGCGGGCAGAGACAACTTGGAGGTTGAGGGGGGTGAAGGCAGAGGCCGTTTTAACCCGAGCCTTTGTAGCGACCAAAGGCAGGTCGTTCGTGTGGGCTATGGTTGGGAGGAAGCGAAGGACAGTGACAGGGGAGGCGTGGTGGGCGTGAAGAAGAGCGGTGGGAGGAATTTCGCGCATGGCCTGTGGTTGGGATACGGCTTACCTAACACAGGCGATGCTGCCCGCTTAATTTTCTGACTGACATCATCCCCTGCTGGATTGCACTGCCACGACTGCCCCAGTTTTGTCCAAAAACCACGCAACTTGTTATTGATTAGCTAGGCAGATACTTGCTACACCAGACATCAACGATGCGGCTGAACGTGGCCTTCTACGCTTTCAGAAGGTTCGCGCTGCACGCTTATTGTATTCCAGTCACACAGCACGTTTTCCCGTCACCGTCACTGGAGCAATGCATGTGCCCATGCAGCTTGTGCATTCGCTGTATCGGATGAACTGTTGTTTGGTTCGTGGCCGGCCCAAAGACCGCCATGCAAGAGCTACTCAAAGCAGAAAACGCCAGGTCCCAGCCCCCAAAAATGCCGCTAGAAATTCCTATATGTGCTTGGATATGTATGTCAAAGTGCGTAAATGTATCGAATATTGGCCTCGCTGATGCTAAAATGATGATATGCAAAGCTGCCCAAACAGATAGTACGTCAAATTTGCGCTGCTCAACTCAGCTCCTCTTGATTGTGAGAGTATCCGCGCCACAACATAACGGGTACATTGGTTAAGTCCACGCGCCGTGTTCGACGCGTTATTTCAAGCTCTCGGGGCTTGCTTGCGAGTGCCTGCACTCTCGTGACTGCGATCGGGACCACCCCCGTATCTATCCCAGGCAGCAATATCCTCGTGGGGCTGGGGATTTCGAGCATGGGCGGTAGAGGGCCTTGTCTCTCGAGAACTTGCGTTTGCGCGCAGACCCTCTCCAATTGACTTGTGGCGTTGACGCCAATGCTAGGCATGTGTGTCCCAGTCTGTGTGATGTTGTACAACATTTTGCCCGTATTCATTGTACTTGTCAACGAGTGGAACTACGATCTGTCCCTTCGGATAAACTCGAGATTCGACTTGATTTGAAATGTGGTATTGGGTCTTAACTTCTAGTCGAGGCTTGAGCGACGGTACGGGGGGAATCTCGTGGACCGAGACTTGGGGACGCCTTTTCCTAGCCTCACCCATATCCTTCCTTAGATTGTGATAACTTCTCCTGTGTTGAGGCAATTCTTGCTGAAGTATTTCATGGTCGACCAGTGCTCGATCTTTGCTACGCATACGGGCAAACTCTGCAGCTGCCTGAGAGTCCATACTGACCATGGATTTGGCCCGCGGCAGTGCACCACCAAGTTGATGAGGATGCGTTGGGGACGTGACTGTCTTTCGTAGAGGACGAGACAAGGCAGCATCGTATGGGGAGCTCCCAAGAGATGATGCAATGGTACCAAGATCGACGACACCAGGAGATTGATTTGCATCCTCCTTATCATCCTTGCTATTCCCAACTATAGATCTTCTCCGGAAAAGTGAAAGACTCCGTCGACGAACAGGCGCAGGCAGCGTGGGCGGTCGCTCTGGCTCCAGCTCGGCTAACTGAGAAATAACGTGGACTGAAGTAGCTGGGCCAGCTGTAGTAACATGGTCTTTGGTTGGGTATGTATGAGTAAGGCATTCCATTCCTGGTGTGTGCGATAAGCGTCGGGTAAACTTGGTTCGTACATCAATTGGGATATCTGGAATTGTGCCCTCCGGAATCGATTGATAGGATTGAACGATGGGCACTTCCGGATTGGGCGGTCGTTGCCTTTGCAAACGCTTTTTGGTTATCGAACCTGTGCTGTTGAACGAAGATTTGGATGTGACTGAACGTGGGCTCATCGGAGAGAGGATGCCATCTAATGCCACAGATTCTTCGGATTGGTTTAGGATATGCAAGGTTTCTGGTCTTCGATCTAGCTCTTCTTTAGTGTCGAGAAGCTCAGGCTGAGGAACGCGTAAAATCTCGATTCCGCCTATCTCTGTTTGGTCTGCACTATCTTTGCAAGACTTTGGCAATGCTGTCGGGCTAGCGCTTTGATGACTTCGGTCGCTTGCCCGAAGGCTACCTCCAGAGGAGTACCCAGAATCGGCTGTTCGTGGGATTGGTCGTCGTCGGTTTGACTTGATCGCATGGTTATCCGGACCGGGAGCATTTGGACTTGTGCAAAACAACACAGACCCAGACATCTCAATGGCAGTAGAAGGGGCGTCAAAAATTGTGCCAGCGATTATTTGGGAAGCTTCTTGCTGAAAAGTTGCTGTGTCCTCTAAAGCGAATTTCTTTTCCATGTTATAACTAACTGCCTCGGCATTTTCGAATGACCTGTCCGGAACATATGCTTGATAAGTCTCTGCATACTCTGTAGCCTTGTGATTGAGGGTTATAGCAGTGTTATCCTGTTCTGCTTGCGGTTGTGCATGTGTTGCACTGATATCGTCGTATAGTGGAGTAGTTGCGGGGAGGACCGAGGACTTGCTTTTGACATGGCCGCGCTTTTTCATGTTTTTCATCGACAACGGACTAGATCCCGATTCTGCTGCCGTAAAGTAGTCATCTATCCCACCGTGTTGTGACCTCTGCTTTGTATTTTTGGCACTAGGAGCGGGTGATGGTGCCCCATTTACAATACTGAGAGTCCCTAGCTTCAGACCTCCAAGATGTGAATAATCCAACTCTCCTGGTGTCTGCGCCCGTAATGAGGAGGTGCTACAATTTTCTTCAGCTAGGTCAAGCGCCATAGGACGTCTCATGGGGGTGATGCCTTTGGAGCTCAACGCCCACTTTACCTCTTGCTCGGGTGCCATCTTAGGAGCCTTCCACGAGTTCCAAGTTCTGCGACGGCCTTCCACAGGCGAGTTGCGAGTGGCAACGCCAGGTGTTTGGAGTAACGAGCGTCTTCTGGTCAGGGACGATGATCTTTCGGCCACCGAAATCCTGTGGCTAAGTCTCGGTTGGTCTGCGACGGACATAGCGATATCTGTTGAAGATTCCAAAGCTTCATCTTTGAAGTGTCAACTATTGTACGTTGATAACGATGAGGACAATAAAGTGCACTAGAGCGAGAAACGCACGAAGTTCAGGGACCGTATGCCTTGAGACTAATAACTGCTACAATTGGAAACTTTAGAAAATGGACGATTCTTAACTTACGAAGAGCAGCGAGGTCCTCAGGTGAGCCGTTTTTCTTCACCTCCTGTAATAGGCGGATAGCAGCGTCCAAGTCCACCCGTGTATTTGACACCACTGATGTTTTTGAGCCATGAAGCTCCGTGAGCTTGGTTGTAGAGTCATGTCTGCTTCCGAAACAAGAGAGCGAATTAGATCGCGAGTTGGTTCTCGAATTGGTCCTCGAATTTGATCTGGAAATCACAGACAATGGACGTCCTCGAGCAAGTGGTGCCAACCCGCCAACAGCGTCTCCATCCTTGTTCGACCATTTTGTTGACCCAAATTCGCTATCGATAGGCGAGAGGAGCGTTTCCCTAATCTGGTGTCGGCCTTTCGCACTCAAATCGCCGTATCTCGAGGAGACTGAAAGGGGGGAATCGGCAGCGAATGCTTGTACTGGCGAGTTCGTGTTGGTCTTTGGCTTCGACAAGCGATTATGATGGTTGCCAGTGCTCTGGTTGTTCCCCATGTTGTCGAGCTAGGGAGGATGGGGGAGCGAGGTCGCTCAGTTCGATTAACTGGAAGGCATTGAATATGGACCTAGAAATGAGCCGTTAGTTCATGCAAAGTGATTGCGGTGATGTTTTGGATTGGAAGCCTACCCATAAAATGGCCGAACAGACGAAAACTCTTAATGTGGGGGCTGAAGGACACGAGCTTCACACGGGTGAGCGCTGGACATGTGTCAATGATGGGAAATAGACTTTTATCTCCGATGAGGCAGGCAGTTGCAACGGGTAAATCTTATCAGTTACAGGTTTTTCTATGGCAGACGGCATGATTACGACGACACCAACGAGAGGTGCATGTTGCATACGGAAGAGTGCACCGACGTAAACAGCAAACTTGGAAGAGGGTCGAACTGAAACTGGACGCCTGCGCGACTACCATAGATGTGCCAATCATATATGGCCATACTGGGGGCTCCATGGCCAATCGACGCGGGGCGACGCGAAGGATGCGCAGCCCGAGGGTCAATCCCAGGTGCCAATCTTGATGCATTGGGTGCTGCAACGGCTGATCGGCTCGCTTTTGAGCCATGCGCAAGCCTGCACTTGGCGGCACCAGCCTTGCCCTTTGCCATAGCTTGCCCTTTGAAAGTAGACTATTCTCCGACTTGCTCACGGATGGGCAAGCCGTATCCAGGCCGCCAGCGATCCTTGCTATTAGTCCCCAGTTATCACATACCTATCCTCATTCCTGACTCTATGAGAACATGATGCTGTGCATGAACAAGATACAAGGAAGCTTCTCAATTTCCAAAGTGTTACAGTCGTCGTAGCAAAATACTGACAAGTGCCTCGAGCTTCAGCCGATCAATCGCCGGTCGTTGCACATGGCAATCTTAGGTACATCGAATCTGCATTCATTACAGCCGCCAACCCTTGGATAATTGCATTGACACCAACTTATCCATGGCCGGAGACAGTTCAGAACTGCCACCGTTGGTCTTGGCAAGCACTTGAATCTTGGTGTCCGGCCTATCCATGCTTATAAACGCTGCTCCGAGGACTGCCGGATTGGCGTTCACGCTTGCCATGTGGGCATGAGGGCCTGTTTCATCTGAGGAACCGCGCACATGACCTAAAAGACATATACTCCGTATGTCTTACCTTACAGATACTATTATCCAAGGCGATTGTTTGCTTGGAAGAATTGGTTCGGTGAAGACGGGAAACAAGGAGTTTTGTGAAAGTAGATACGGATACCCGCATAGCTTTTTTGACCGAAATCAATGTTGTGCAAGGTCTGATCCACGGAGTTTGTGCCCCTCTGACGCCGAGTTCCCCTTGCAAAGGTCGAAACGGTTGACTTACCTACCTATGTGAATGTAGCAATCGATCGTGTTCTAAAAGATAGTCGACAACTTGCACGACTCGTAACAATCGCGATCCTTGGTAGTGTTAGTGGCTACGATTTTCTTTTTGAGAACTGAGAACGGGCTTTGATTTAGCCTTATTAGCAATGGTATCTAATGTAAGTTGTGCGGAAGGAGTCGCGATTTGAACAATGGTCGATCATCGCAGGAGCCGGAGCGGCAGTAACTCAACCACGGCCTCAGATCACCCACAGAAATGGAAACAAACATTCTAGATGCTGGACTATTTCCACAAGCGTTTCCTTTTTCGCTATAATTCCTAGTGACGTGGATACTTACATGGCCACCGCAGATCGCCAGACGCTCACATGACCGACGAGGCTTAGACGGCTTGTGCAAGCAAAATGATGACAGAAATGACATCATGGTCGCATTCTACTATCAACAAGACTTGGACAAACTCAACACAAAGCATGTGCGAGCTGTCCATCTCCTTTGCTTGACTTTTTTTAATTAATCTCACACTCTGAATTTTTTTGATCCGGTGCCACCACTCGGCATCCTCTCTTCACACAGGTTTGAGTCTTGTCGTGTGCCTCTTCATCGAACGCGCCGCTTCCGAAATCAAAGGAACGCATGACTAGCAGGAGGACTTGTCAACTCAACGACATTCCGTTACACTGTGATACTTGCGATATTAGCTACCATGTTGGGAATATCGTATTGGATTGTCCCCATATTCTCGTCTATAACATGGGTGGCATGCTTGATTACCATGCTGGTGTATTGGGCGTCGACGGGACGACCGATATATTCGACCATGAGTAATGGGCAGCACATTCCTTATATTTCTGGTAAGTCAAGAAGCCTCACAAAACGCCTCATGATAACAGGCGTGATCATTTTCTAACATCGTATAGATATTGGCGCAGACGTTCTCAAGCCCATGTTCATTGCTCTTTCAGCGGTCTCCGTCGTGACTTTCGGCCTAGCATTCATCTTCGAGCGATGGCTCCGCCATGCTGGCAGACTTACACCGAACACATCGGTCTGGCAAAAGGTATATTCTGCTTGTGCGACTTTCGCAGCCATTGTGGGCGCAGCAGGCCTCATCCTCCTTACTGTTTTCGACTGCAAGAATCACAACAAGCTCCATAATATCTTTCTGGCCGTGTTCATCATCGGGTTTATTATTTCAGCAATCTTTATCTGCTGGGAGTACCAACGCTTGGGCATACATTATCGCCAACACTCCGTATTGCGAATCTCGTTTTGGGTCAAGCTTACCTTCATTCTCCTTGAGATTGCCCTCTGCATTGCATTTGGCGTGTGCTCCAAGAAGCACATCTGGAATACGGCCGCCATCCTCGAGTGGATCATAGCATTCTTGTATTGCCTCTACGTCCTGAGCTTCTTCGTCGATTTCTTGCCTGCGCTAAGAACAAAATCTTTCCAAAGCCAGGAAACTAAAATGCAGATGGCTGAGGAGGGTGACAGGAGAGGTATGGGCGATGGCGCTGCGGAAAGCGGTCAATATTTTCGTGGCAATACGAGTGCGGCGCCAGCTAGTGGATATGCCAACGGCCATACCAACGGATACACCAATGGTCATACTAATGGCTACACGAATGGCCACACCAATAGCACACGGCATACTCCTGACAGCTACATCAAGCCAGGCGAGTCCACACAACTAGCGTCTAGGAACTTCTAGGCTTCACTCGGAAGTCCCTACTTTTTCAATCGTATTGATGAAGTGTCACGACTCGATAAGACCTTGTAACTATATCTACTGTTCATTAGAATGTGCATACATTTCTACATTGGAGTATTTGAGGGAATCAGTTCAGTGAAGTACTTATGTACGAGTATGTTCGATAGATAGGCTAATGTTTTACCTTATGTTAAATATCAGAGATCAGCAATATGGTCAGTATGCATCGTGGTCCATGTATGGACTGCAAGAATATAAATTGAATCATATCGCATCCTATATATCACCTACAGGTACAGCTCTATGCACATCTTAGCCTAACTGATCTACTTGTACATATTCACAGCGTCTCGCTCGTGGATTCGCGGGGCCATTGCGCTGGCTCAGTATTCGGGGAAGGAAAACATCGGAACGGAATATATCATAAATCAACTATGCTTTCTCCATCTGGTTTAGGATGGCGCGAGTGAACTCGTGGGTAGTAGAGTCGCCTCCCATGTCACGTGTTCGTGCAGCACTATACAATAATTAGCAAATTTCTTGATACACGCCCATGGGAACACCTACCCATCAGCGATGACCTTGTAAACAGACTGGGAGATGCGGTTAGCATGGTCGTCAAGGCCAATATGTCGCAGCATCATGGCAGCGGACAGGATTAGAGCAGTGGGGTTGGCCTGATCCTTGCCCTTGATATCGAGGCCAACGTGACGGCATCCAGGCTCGAACACGGCTACATTGCGGCCCATGTTGCATCCAGGAACAATTCCAGGGCCTCCGACAAGGCCAGCTCCGATGTTGGATAGAATACCACCGTACAAGTTGGGCATGACCATGACGTCGAATTGCTGTGGCCTCGACACACACTGCATGGAAGCGTTGTCGACAATCATATCGTTAGTCTCGATGGTGGGGTAGTCCTCGCCGACCTTCTTAACAGTGTTGCGGAAAAGACCGTCGGCTAGCTTCATGATGTTGGCCTTGTGGATGCAGGTGACCTTCTTGCGGTTGTTGGCGAGCGCGAAGGCGAAGGCAAACTTGGCAATGCGCTCCGACTTCTCACGGGTGATGATCTTGAGCGACTCGACAACGCCACTGACAGACTGGTGCTCGAGACCAGAGTACTCGCCCTCAGTATTCTCACGGATGATACAGAAATCGATGTCCTTATGGCGGGTCTGGTAGCCGGGGATATTCTTGAGGAGGACAATGGAGGCGTAGATGTCGAGCTCCTGGCGGAGGGCAACGTTAAAAGAGCGATGACCAGATCGCTCGATGGGCGTATGGAGAATTCCCTTGAGACCGAGCTTGTTGCGCTTGAGCGAGGCAATGGATTCGCGAAGCAGGCCCTCGGAGTGCTTGTTGCCAGTCTCAACACCCGAAACATCCACCTGCTCCCACTCGATAGGCACGTTGTCGGCCTTGAAGATCTCCTTGACCGATTCAGAAACCTCGGCACCAATACCGTCACCTGCGCATTGTTCAATGTCATGTCCAAGTTTGGGGCGGCTATCGCAGCGTACCAGGAATCAAAGTAACAGTGTATTTGCCGCCGAACTTGGTAGGCTGGAAGATGTCCGACTTGACCGTCGCCATTGCTGCAGCTTGTCAGAGATGTGTCCATCTAAGAGACCATGTCATCGGTGCGTACTCCTCAAAGCCACGGACGGGCCGCATCGTGTTGGCTTCGCGCCCCGCAGGAGCGTCTACACAAAGCGTGTTAGTTGTTATATCCACACTGGAGGCCCAATTGGGAGGAAATAAGGTGTTCTGTACCTGCGCTGTTCCTTGAGAGGTCCTCGACAACATGGCGATAGATGGTTGGGGTGCAAGTAGCAAGTTGGTGATGAGGGAATTGTGCAGAGAAAGACGCCAAGCCCGACTGCCGAGAAGAAACCGCCAACTGCATCTGTCTTCCCTGTTTCCGCCGCCTGTTCTACCGCGGCCGACTAGACTACCTACTCAAGGCGTCGACGAGGGTGCAACATGACACTCAACGAGCATCACAAAGCACCGTTATCCATTCTTAACCAAGAGTAGTGAGAAAGTTGCCTCTGAAACCACAATAGACTCTGTGGGTGGGAGTCTGAGACCATTCGCTTCTTGTGACATGACTGGGTGCGTGCCTTCCCAATACGTTCCTAACTTTGCCACTCTACACGATATATGTCCGAGACGCTCATTTGCAATGGCGATATCGTCGGCTTTACTTGAACTTCACATTGTAGCTCCCCTCTTGACATAGGAAACGCGGAGAGCTGACCACCCGAGATGTAGCCGCCTGACGATACTTGGCTTACCTGCAATATCTTTTTCGTAGAACTATAGGTAGGGCAGGAGTGATCTATGACCTGCACCCATATAGTTCTATCATATATTGTCTATTGCACACATCGGGCGCCTCAAACTAGGAGAGTGATTCTCCCACTTTCAAAAGTGGGAGTCATCTTCAACTAAGAACTTTGATTTGTGCTGCAATGTCAATGTTAGGGGACATACTAGTATTGTGTTATGACAGAGCCCTTATGCTTACACTGGAAAGAGGCTTTACCGCGAAGCTTTGGTTCTACGGGTCGGGTATATACAGTTCAGTTACAGTGTGTGGGATCTGGAATTATGCTAACGTTGCTTGGTATAGAATGAATGCTCACCCTTTGCTGTCTGAGGTTACTTTTCTTCCGGCTCAGGATCTAGCCCAGCGCGGATCTGAACTAGGATTAGAAGGCTTAGAGCACACAAAGGGGCAACTTGCTTTTCTATGAGTGAGTTGGGGTCCGCATTCTCTTACACTGACGCGCCCGGCCATCTACGTCTTTACTGGTCACAGGGGTTCGGCCATAGGATAAACATGTTGTACAGTTTTCTGTCTGTCTTGTGCTTTATGCGATCGAAATTCATAATTCAGATCACATTGTACTCCGGGTCAGGTGCACTCAGACTACAGAAGCGGGCCTCTATCATGGTGGTAATGAAATCTGTCTTTGGACGCTGTAACGTTTAAGCAAAAATAACTGTGTTTAACATTTCATGCCATGGCTAATCAATCGCTTACACAAGGTCGCAAAATCTCGCATTCATCTATGCCGCCGTTTGTTTGTTTACGTTGATCTGCGGTGTTGCCTGCTACGGCTCTCATTCACCTCGACTTGATCTTTGATCGCACTGTGTTTCTCCTCTAATTATGCGTCTGAAATCTTTATTGGCTCAGCCCGCTCTTCGACTCTACACCACACCGCGCTCAACAGCGGTTCGCCATAGCTGAAAGACCGTGGCTTTGCTGTGCACACGGCGAAGAATAGTTCACTGCAAAAGGTTGTAACCACCAGAAACCCTTTTACGGCATCTTCGATGGCAGATGATTACCTCCATTCATCATCTCCATCTCATCGTCCTCCAACTACGACACGCAAAATGCAGCATCCACCAACACACAGTGCCAATGCTTCATTCATGCGCTCGCAGCTAACTTTGACCGAATCTGCAGCACCTCAAATTTCTTCAACTACGAGCTCCGAGAACAACCCCCAAAGGAAGAACGTGTTAAAGAGGGTGGCCCGCAAGATGAAGTCGTTTCTCCATCAGAAACCTGAGAAGTCGACAGCAGGTGACGAGCATGAAAATGCACAACTAGGTAAATGATAAAGCTTAATGACACAACATGCAGTGCTAACACATACTAGACAGCCAAGGTCTTGAAACCATTCGAGAGCTCGAAATTATGACTTTGAGTGACCATGGTAATTACAACCGAAGCATTGTCAGTGGCATGGAACCATATTCGACTCAAATTCCTCGATCTGGGCAATCCACCGGTGGTTGTGAGAATGAAGAAAAGTCTCCGAAGAAGCTCACTCACAAAGCCTCTGAGGACAGTATGTATTCCTTTCCCCGCTTGAATAACACCGTGCGTGAGTACAGTGACTTGGGCGAGGACTACTATGCCGCGCGGGCCGAGGATCCATTCTATACTGGTAGCACTACTAAGAGAGAGCTTCGCGAGGGTCCATTGTTTGTCGGTCAGTGGAGGTGCTGCCAGTGCCACAAGTCGCAGATGCTCTACCAGATCCATCATCCCCAGCAGATCGTCAGTGCCGCTCGCTGTCTATGCTCACACAAGCCTTGCGAGAGCTGCATCTTGACTGGAAGCATCAAGCTCTATAAGCCAGTCGAGGATCCTTTTGCAGTCCAGCTCCTCGCTGAAGAGGATCGTCAGATTCAGTTTGGCATCTTCTGTGGTAATTGTGGCATCTCTTGGAGGGCTCGAGTTGTCAAGCCATTCTCTATGCTACGTAAGCTTCAGTCGTCGGTCACTCTTCGTAAACAAGGACAATTCGGTTCAGAGAAGACGGCATTCGCGGACGACTCTACTGCGAATCTCCAGACGATGACCAAAGAGATTGAACAGGATCATGGCCAGCAAGCCATTTCTGCTATGGTTACCTTCGCTGATATCAAATGCACTTGCGGTCATATTGTTGATGGCCCTTCTGCGCTGACTTTCCAGATCGGTGAGGTGCCAGAGTATGTTCCCGGCCCAGGAAGCATTCTCAAACAGAAGCCGACCTTCACCGCTACATCTAAAGATCTGCAGCAAGGCATCGGCCAGTCTGAGCTCACCATCAAGACCAAGGGCAGGACTATCCGTCACTTCAACCCGCTGGCTATGAACCAGGTACTTCCCGAGGAGATGGAGCGACTCAAGCAACCTCACTCAAAGGCTAGCCTTGAGAGATTGAACGGAACTTCCGGTGCCAAAGGCACAGAGGCTAAGAAGACCATTCGCCGTTTCAACCCGCTGGCTATGAGCCAGATGCATATCGAGGATATGGAGGGGCTCAAGCAACCTCACCCAAACGTAAGCCTTGAGATGTTGACTGGAGTTGCTTCGTCAAGCAAGAACCCCGAGGAGCTCACAGAACCTCTTCGAAGGAAGCGCGGAGAGACAGCCACGGAGTCTCGCCCTGAAGGGCACACGGAGGGAGTGAAGAACGCTGGCGCAAGTGAGAATGTTGAGAAGCCCATGAAGCCGCAGTCCAAGTAGGGCACCGACCGCTAGTCAAGGGGTAAGAGACCGCTTTCTGGATATGTGACAGCTCCCAGCTAACATATTATAAAGTCTCGTCATTCAAAGTAAGTTTCGGACCAGATACTGAAACAAGGTTCACGAATTATCAATCCAAACCGATGGAGATAACTAGTATTGGAGCAAAGCGACTCATACTGGAAAGGGGAGATTAGTGAAGCATATTTGCGAGGCCTCGTGCATAGGCAACATGATTTGGTCACGGAGGGGAAGGCTCAGTGAACCGCATAATTGAAGGTTTTGTTCAGGCATTTAGTTTGAGGCAACTTACCTTGCGGTTTCGTTTTGAGAACACCTGAGACTCACCGGTCTTTTGATTCAAGAGTCTGCATGTGTAAAGCCCCTTGCCTGATAGCTTCAAAGCGCTGCTTATACTATAATACCCTTCACCGACTTTATTGTGCTTGTGATGTTCCGTTGTCGCCACTGCGGCTGATGAAATCTGTCTTACTGTATCGGAAAGGTGCATGCGCGAAATGATGCGATACTCTCAAGGACTACTCAATATCTGTATGTGTTCTTTGCTTGATATTGGGCGGTTTTGATTCACCGGGGAGGTTTTCGTTATCTTTCGTCATTAGCTATCATGGAGCAGGGGCTTTGGTTGTCTGTGGCTGCCTTCTCATCAACCCACTGGAAATGGTCAGCAGGTGGCCGGGATAGGCCGGGGCGGCAGAAAATGGGGAAATTGTCTGGCACACCCTAGTTATGAGTGAAAATGCTGATGATGGAATACGATAGAGTCGTATGTTGGGAGATGTCGCCGAGATTGCGGCTCGGTCATGTCTCACACAGCCACGCTTCGGATTTCGGTTCCCCCACGAGTTCGTTCAACGTGCCTAATCACGGCATAAGCCAAGAGACTCCGCAGAAGGACAACATACGTTGACAATGATTTAAGTGCAGGCTCGCATTGTCTTTGACTATGTTACACGTGCGCTCCCACTGCCCAGCTGCAAGTCTTTGTAGCAGCTCATCGGCCATCCCGACCCCTTGATAACCGCCCGTGACGCTACGCTTAGTGCCCCGATACAGAGTAGATGCCGGCCTATGTCGACTTAGGAAAATGCGCGCAGAGACGACCGCCCCGCTCGCTGCCCTGCGATCTGCCTCATTGAGCTACAACGGCCCAGGAAGCGCTATAGTCCATCAGCCACAGCCATATTGATCGTGTCTGGCCTGGCGGCTAGGCAATCATCAAAGAGCGCAAGTCGGTGTGAGGTACCTGGTCGACAAAGGGGGGGATGTGGCGCAGGAGTGTTCCCTGGAGATCATTCGCTCGCGCCGCAATGTAGGCGGAGCACCTCATCAGGTGCGCTTGCTGCCTCACTAGTAAGCGCAGATAGGATTGCGAACAAAGATATAATGCGCCAACCGCAAACAAGTGTGTTTGTGTCAACACTCCAAACACATTATATAGAATCAAAGCACTAGTCAATCGCATTGTCCGTTTGCGTTTGACTCGCTGCCCACACAAGGTACTACCCAGTCACACAAGGTAGCCGCGCCGTTTGGCCCTGTGAGTCCCCCACTATCTCTTGGTATAAGTAGTCAAGCACTTGCTAATGTTCCTACCCAACCCTCAGCCCTCAACTTTCTTACACAAATCTTTTGAATTTCACGGCTCCCTCCAACTGCACACCTTTTGCTGCGCAAAAGCCCCTAAGCCAGAGCCCAAACATGACCCATAACGCCGCAGAAATGAATACTCCAGCTACCGCCGAAGTCCAGAAAAAGGAATTCTGGACTTGCCCTGGCTGCAAGCGAGAGACCAATGTTGAAAAGGCCCCAATTGGACCCAATGGCGAAGAAGGGCCTGTGCCGGACACATACAATCAACTCATCCCTCCACCACCAGACTCTTTGAAGCAACACCCCAGGTTCACCCACTGCAAAGCGATCAGCACTCCAGAGTTTGAAAATGAATTCAGCGTATTCACTGCTGGAAGTATAGAGATGGGCAGGGCAGTTCAGTGGCAGCCACGCCTGGCCGAACACCTCCGAGACCTTCCCATCACGGTTTACAACCCCCGCCGTGGCGGATGGGACCCCAAAATTGACGTTAAGGCTAGCAATGAATCCTTCAGGCAACAAGTGGTTTGGGAATTAAATGCCCTCCATTCGGCAGATGTGATTTGCTTCTTCTTCGACCAGGATACCTTGAGCGGTGTTACGCTACTAGAGTTGGGTTTGTGGGCGAAATCCGAGAAGATCATTGTGTGCTGCCCCGAGAAATACTGGCGAAGTGGAAACGTAAAGGTCACTTGCGACCGCTATAGGATCCCGCGCGTGCCAGACTTTGACAGCTTGGTTGACGGAGTCAGGACAATGCTGGCAATGAAAGGCTTGGGCCAAGACAACAAGTCTATCCAGTCAGCACCTCATGATCCTAGGTGGTGGACTAAATCTAGCAACGATCCTGCAGAGTTCGCCAAACTTAGGGCACTAGACAAGCAGGAGTTCGAATGGATTGCTAAACTCGAGCAACAAGAACAAGAACGCGTTGTTGAGCTGCGAAAGCTGAAAGCTGACCTCCAGGAGAAACTCCGCGAGGCGGAGAGGGAGCTGATGACTCTTATCCCAAACATGCCCGAGCCTGCCCTTTCCGAGTAAATTTGAGAGGCGCTCGTGGCTGAGCCGACATATATGAAACAAGAGGTGAACTTGGAGGATGGCGACACAATCGATAATACGCACGGGTCCCGCTAAGGAGACTAGGAGGAGCTTTATCGTGAGTCTAGATATGGAGTTGGCGGTAGTCTGTTTGCTTGTTACTGGGAGGCTTGTCTTATATGGTTTGGGCCATGAGACATCATTTATTTGCTGCTTTTGCTGCTATGGGCTGCGAGGATGATATCCATTTGCAGGGTGCCTCGTGTACATTATGTAATTGTTCTAAGTGCATAATACCATTTCTTTCACTCGGATTTCAACGTGCTGGTGCAAACCGAAAATGCTTACGCCGGTTCCGAGGTTACAACAACTATGTTACTGAGAGAATCAGAAGGATTTCAATGACATGTTTTCTTGTGTATGGCCGTGAAGTAGAATGAAGCGTGTACGTAAGCTTGTGATGCTACTCTTCCTGTTGATTGAAATGGTTGCGCCTGCCCTTCGATGTGACAAGGAGCCTTGCGTCGTGAATAAGATACATTGTCATGGGACTAGAAGGATTGGGTGCAACGATTATGACACTAATAGCTTGCATAGATCCAACACGGGGGTGTTCCGTAGTATTTGCTTTGACCCGATCCCTTAGTTGGCAATTTACCTTCTAGTTACCCCCGTTCTCATCATTCTCCTATCCCAACCCATAGCTCTGCAATACGATCTCTAGAGTAGCAAATCTAGGATTCTGATCGCGACCGTCCCATTTGGACAAGAAACGGCTATGCCAAAGGCACTGAGGCATTCGAGGCTCAATTGGTGGGCCACACTTATCTCCCTCACCCAACCTCAACCTCAAATCCAACTCTCACCCACAAACTACACCCCTCACATCCAATAAGCACCTCTTTTTCTCCTCTCCCCTCTGCATCCTCCAACTCCTCTTCCAATATCTTGAAACCCTTATCGGCACCACATCTACACGCTCGACTCCACTCCATCTGCTGCTGCCCCTCGTTATCGCTCTCTTGCCCCAACGCCCCTTCATCAGGTGGATTTGAGAATGCAAAACCGGGATCCAAAACATCAAAATCGCTGAGATCCAGCAGTTCTAACCCGAGCACGAAATCGTGCGAGGGGGCCTGAAGTTCCTCTTGCTGCTTTTGGCTTAATGGAGATACCACATGTGGATTGTGAAGGAGAAAGTTGTTGTACTTGGTTCGACATTCTGGGTCCGAAAGAAAGTTGTAGGCTTCCTTGACTTCGTCGACGGAGCGGCTGCTAGGACTGGTGGCGTTCTTGTCTGGATGCGTTGCCAAGAGTGCAAGCTTATAGGCTCGGCGCACTTCTGCAGAAGATACTTCGTGGGATGAGCCGGGAGTAGGGGTGCGTAACCCTAGGATATTATAGTAATCTTTTGTGTAGGCCATAAAGTTGTCTGTTCTGCGGGTAGCTTCACACGTTTTACATGTAGTGTTTATGTAAGATGCGACTTGAAAATGTTGGTTGTTGGTTGAGGGTCTGAGGTGGGGTTTGAGGTCCAGTGAAAGATATGAGCGAATGTTGTCTAGAAAATTAAGTGGGGTGCGCTCGGTAAATCTTGCTGTGGAGGGACAAGCACTTGGACCCTGGTTGACCTTTACATAGTGGCGAATGGGCCGGTATATCATACATCAGGGCTTCATAGGAAATCAGATAGGTCTACGCCGATTTGGCTTTTTTTAGACCGGGTTCACAACGGCAACGCGTTCAAAGTGCGGAGGCGGGTTTGAAATAGGGGTGCCTTGGACCTATCTAAGAGTGCAGATGAGAACATTACCACTACCGGAGCTTTGCGAACCTGCTCTGTAGACTGTTAAATCGATATCTTGCCTCAAAAGATGCTGCCCAGAGGAGCTCTGCGACCCAGTCCGCCATCGGGTAGGTGGTCATATACCGCAAAATGAAAACAGGGGAATTTGAGTATCGCATCGAGGGACCGTACACCAGGCCTCCATGGTGCACGAGAGCAATCGGCATGACTTACGAGGAGTCGGTCGATAGTGCAAACACTGGTAAAGGGCGAGTAAGCACGAATACTCTGTGCTCGATGGGGATGGTGCCGGTTGTGGGGAGAGGAAAGGGGAATACATCAGTCATTTGGGAATCCGTCCATCCGAGCCGCTTGCTGCAAAAGCCAATTTTTGAAATCATAGGACACATACAACTCCTTGAGACGCTCGCTGCCATGACAGCCTCCTTCGTCTATTCTAGAACAGATGAGGGTGACTGCGGTTGTACAAGGTCGAGAGAATAGAGGTATGCTTAGGCAGCAGGGGGAGCAGCGGCGGCTGGTGGCTGCTCTTCGGCCTTTGGCTCAGCGGGAGCGGCAGCAGGAGCCTCCTCCGCAGGCTTGTCCTCCTTGGGCGCATCGGTGGCAGAGGGCTCGGCCTCGTTACCGTCCGATGACGTCCAAAGGGTGAGGTTGTCACGGAGAAGCTGCATGATGAGAGTGCTGTCCCTATAAGACTCCTCAGACAGAGAGTCGAGCTCGGCAATGGCGTCATCGAATGCCTGCTTGGCAAGGTGGCAGGCACGGTCGGGCGAGTTCAGGATCTCATAGTAGAAGACCGAGAAGTTCAATGCCAGGCCAAGACGGATGGGGTGAGTTGGAGTGAGCTCAGTCTGGGCGACATCGGTAGCCGTCTGTTGGGTGGGGGTTAGTTTGGTGTTGTGTGCATGTAGCGATTGCGTCATACCTTGTAGGCCTCGTGCGCAGCGGTGGCAGCGACCTTGCGCTTCTCTCCGGACGCGAATTCGGCAAGATAACGGTGATAATCACCCTTCCTGTTCGGCTGTCAGCGCTGGTTGGTGCGGATGGGCCTGGGAATACACACATCTTGTGGTAAAAGACCTTGGACTCGCCAGACTCGGCCTTGGGAATGAGAGAATCGTCAAGGACGTTGAGGACATCCTGACAAACCTTCTCGAGCTCGGTCTCGATCTTCTGTCGGTAGTCACGAATGGTGCCAACGTGCTTCTCAGAGCCCTTGGACTCCTCCTTCTGCTCAATCGAGGAGATGATGCGCCAGGACGCGCGTCGTGTGCCGACAACGTTCTTGTAGGCGACGGACAGGAGGTTGCGCTCGTCAACGGTCAATTCACCGCCAATCTAAGTTGCGTTAGCTCATGCAGCCAGGGCTGGGTCTGTTGTCGCGGGCGCCTGCTCGCATAGCGGGCGGGCAAGGTGGGCATACCTTGGCAACTTCCTGTGAAATGGTTAGCCTGTGAGCGCGAGATACGGCTGTAGTAGCAGCAGCGGTGGTAGTGACAAACCTTCATGTACGTGACCATCTCTGCGGGGATCGTGTTAGCATGCGCCGTGACGGCTGTGGGGTGCAGCGCGAGACTCACCATCGTAGCGCTCAGCCTGTTCGCAAAGCCGGGCGAGGAAAGTCTTGCTGTTAGCGAGTTAACGTCGAGTGCCGCAATGTGCATGGAGCGGGTGTGCAGTACCTCTCGCGCTGTGGTTAGGTTAGCATGTTTATCAGGGTGCAGACGAGGGGCATGCCGCCGCCAGCAAGCGGTGGGGAGCATGGCCGATAAAGACAGACGTACCTCAGTCGCCATTGTGACGGGTGTGATGTATGCAGATGTAGGGGGCGGGGCGGACAGTGGGTGGTGCAGGAGTGTTCGGAAGGATAGAAGGCGGGCGGTGTTGATCAAGAGTGGTGGGTGGGTCGAAGTGTTTTGAGGCCGTGGAGGAAGCGAGCGGCTGCCTCTAGAGCAGATGAAGGGCTTGGCAAGAAAACAGCACCAGCAGCACTCGCGCCTACCCCAAACGGTCGCCTGGACCGCACCTTCATTCACATGGCTTCTCTGCCTTTCCATTGCTGGGCTGCCTGGGCCTGACATTACCACCCACGGCTGCCCACACACGCCTATGTTCGCACGCAACGAGGGCCGCGCCCGGCACGTGAGCAGCCTAGCCCACACCAAACCCTCCAGCGTGAGGACGCCTCTGCTTGGGCCTTTGCCTTACTAGCCCTCTTCGCGTGCACTCTTTTGTTCGTCGCCGTCGACTTTTGCCTGTCACACCGGTCACGCTACAGAGTGCGGCAGCAAGAAATTGGCTCTGAACCATGTCTGGGTGGGGGCCAATCATGGAAAGAGCTAGAAAACCTGGCCATGCCATCCAGCAGTATCGCAGCTCTCCTCCCTAATCAACGAGTCGTGTCACTTCGTAACTGCTAGTACTTGTGCCATGTTGATTTGCTTTCTGAACGCTCATCTCACACCAAGTCATTACGTCATTGGGGGAGCGTGCACTCCATGCTCCTCCTTCTCCAATGCCTATCAGAGCCTGTATCTTTGATTTGCCTGAATTACAAGGCTGCCCGTATCAACAGCACGCTGCAATACCGGTTTCTCACTCGCTGCACACTCCTATCACGCGGAAGCGCTCAACTGCTCGTTCACGGCTGCCTGCTCAGTGCTTGACTGCGGTGTTTCCACTATCGTGGCTGTGCAAAAGCTGTAACACGCACATTATGCGCCGCAGGGGTATGCCTCTCCATTGCTGATATCCCAACGCGGCGACTTGCATTGGGAGCCAATTGTCGTAACAGCCTCGCCTTGCCTCATCTAATCTCCCACTTTCGCTCTCCGTCTGGCGCGTACAGTATGCCAATGCCGTCACTTTACATCAGCAAACGCCAAACACCGAGCATGAGCGCCGCAGTACCCGTGCAAACACCCCTACAATCATGTTAGCCTTGCTTGGAACCAACACATGGCAGACCCAGGAGCATACATCAACCACTGTAGAGTCGAGAACTTGACAGCCTCAAGTCTCTCTCGGAGAGCTGCCGTCTCGGACTCTATTCGAGTTTCGGTCTCCTTGAGCTTAAGTTCCTGTGCATTGGCTTCTTCCCTGATTCGACCCTTCTCGAGGTTGAGGTCTAGCCGTACAGAAGCCTGCGTTCGTTGTATTTCGTCCCGTAGCCTTGAGTTCAGTTTGGCTAGTTCGTTGGTGAGGCGCTCGTGGGACGCGCGTGTTAGTGATGATTCCGTCGAGTCAGCCGTTGTCAACTCGGAGCGAAGTTTTGCAAAGTCGACTTTCTGTGTATAGGTCGCCTTCTCCTGATCTTCTCGAAGGACCATGGTTCGTGTAAGGTTTTGTATACTGAATGAGTCAATTTAGAAGTTTTGAGTAAGCCGTTAGGGACATGCCTCTCTTCGATGACATCGCTAAGAATTCTCATCATGCCCTCTGCTTGTTGCTCGGTAAAGCCCTCATCTTTGAGCCTCTGCACGAGTCTGAGTGTATCGAAATGATGGTCTTTCTGCTGAGCCGCAGTTGTGCTGAAATGGCGGCAGGACTCAAGAGTAGATGTACGCTGTGCAGTGATCTGTGATGAGCTCCTTCGCCATTGTGGTATGGGTTGTTGCTGAAGTACTGTTGCAACTAGGGTTGTGCCGTGTCGCGTAAAAGTTGGAGAGGACTGATGTCGCCGTACTTTGAACGCACCGAGAGCTGCTGGTCGGGTAGCTTTCGGGGGCCATGGAGCAGGTGGTACGAGGAATCGTGGTAATACTGCCGCCGGTATTGAATGAGTCGCCATTGCCGCGACGAAGATGCCACGGTTAGAGTATTTGTGTCACGAAAAATGCCAAGACATTGTTGATGTTGATGCCGACATTGGGAGAATCTACCCGGTGCTGGCCGCCCCTCTGACAAATAACGTGCAATGCGTCACACTTGATTTGGTTCTAAATATCAAAGCAAATTGGCCCAACGCCATTATATTCTTCACTGCAATTCCAAGTACGCTAGAGTTTGTACTTTTACTGTTGTTCTGTAAAGAGTAGATTGACCAAATGAGTCATTTCCTGGCTCTGGTAATCATTGCATTCGACCGATGGATAACACCTACAGGTTGCCAATTTCAACGCTATTCATTTCGAATCTTCATTCATTATTCTTTGAATTCCGCGCTAACAATGCCGCCCTTATATGCAAACCGGTCGCGACAACCCTGTAACGGCACTCAACGCTTGCTATGCACAAGACACAATTATACAAGAGTCATATAGACTCGCCAACAGCCTATCGCCCATACTCTAGACTGGGCACGATGACGGGCCCATATTTCATCGGTGCACTGTATCCACCCTCGTTTTGTACCATAAAGTCCACCGCCAGACTCAGCTTTCCACTACCATGGCTGGGCATCGTCTGACCAAAGGTTGTGCTTACGATCTCAGGATCGTAGATTACACATGCGACGTAGTTTCTCCGACCCATCAATCTCTTGTACTCGCGCGGTTGGCCGTTGACGTCCTGAGTGAAGATCTCTATCATATCTTCTTTTGTATCCGACGCTTGGTGGTTGCTGCGATGCCCGTTTTGCGGTACGAATAACGCGCGGTTGTTGTGAAGCAGCCGGAGTGTGTAGCTTCCGGGTGGCCCATTGACTACAGAGGCTGAAATGATTTGATACATGCTCTTGTGGTCCTGAGGTCTCGAAGGGTCATGGACCAAGCCAGCACCGCAGCAATCGACGGCCCCAGAGAAGAAGGTCATCCGCAATGATTTGTTGTGAGCAATACCTTGCAACGTTCTTATGAGATATGTTCGTTCCAGGTCCTGTGCGTTGTGAGTATGTTATTTGATGACGATATAGAATTGCTTACCTTTGAGTCATGTGTCCACATATCTCGCAGTTCATCGAGGATATCAATCTCTCCGAAGGGGCTTAGAACGCCACTCATCAGTCCAGATTTGCCAATTGCTTTCTTGACTGCGCCAAATCCATCGCCGACTACGCTCTTGGCGCCAACCACACCAGCAACCGAACTCGTCACCTTGCCCAACATGTTGAAGGTCCCTGTGACGGCCTTCTTTCCCGTGGCCATGGAATGGGCGAGATGCTCAACAGATTCCAGGCGAGGGTAGATAATGGGTACAGGTATCATCCAGATGCAGTGCTGAACACTTGGCGGTAGCGTCGCGACTTTGGGAAAGATGCCTTGATATGTTGGACCTGCCATGACCTGGTGGGGGTTGCGCTCAGACCGACAATCAGGGCCCACGACTGTAACGCAGGGGCCGAGATACTTGATGAAGTGCCAACCGGTGCCGGTGATTGTGAAGAGATCCATGTCATTGTTGACATTGCGTAGTATCTCGAGCGTCGTGTGGTGCTGGAAGAGCAGGTACATTTCGATGCCTAGCCTTCCAATGTTTTTGAACATGTTGGAGAATTGCATGTACTCTGGGTACGAGCCAAAGCCATCGAAGCTAAGAAAGATTAGTTACCCGACTCTATAATATAAGCAACATACGTACATGTCATGGTCATCCAGCGCAAGGATATGTGGGATCTGAGCAAAGGCCTCTCTTAGGTGTGGCTGGTCAAAATGACTGGTATAATAGTGGAAGTATGCGTGGCAGACGTCTTCTTCATGTTTTGCAGTCCAAGGGGCATTCTTGCGGATCTCCTTGCCGCTTGTAGCTGTCCATTGCTTCAAGAGTGGTAGTTCCTTCCACAGTCGGTCTGCGTAGATCTGACCGCCCAGGCCCAACTGCACATGGAACCCACCGCACTCTGAATTTTTCTGTAAAATGTCCTTCCACATGAGACCCACGCCACCAAGCTTCGCCCTTTCTGCAGCATTGACGTTGAGCGCGAAGTCATTTCCAGAATGAGCAATGAATCTCCAACTTGTCTCGTAGCGCCCTGCTACCAGGAATTCGAAACGTGTGCAGCCAAGGTGAGACGTGATTGCATAAGTCCACTTGGCGGCATGCTCTTCGTCCATCTTCAAATCAATATCGTATCGGTAGAAAATCCACGTCTGATGCGTGTAGATTGGATTGGCTTTGAGTTGCCGTGGATTTGGTGACAAGTCCTGGCTTTGGTGAATGTGGATGGTGGGAGGGTGGGGCGTGTTCGTCACGAGGAGAATGGAGCCGAGCCAGAGACCGCGCTCAAGGTCCATGTTTGTGTATCGTAGGTACGGTCCAAAGTACACCCCGTTCGTCGGGTTGACTTTGTATTGGTCGACGCCAGCCTGCGGAGGCGGCCCAGTGAATCCTGCAGCGGTTGGAGTTGCAAGTGGTGCCATTCCGAAGTCTCCTGAGTAGCCTGGGGTCTGAGGCTGGAATCCGGGTGACTGAATAGGGGCTTTTCCAAAACCCACAGGGCTCAACGGGTTTACAAATGTGCCGGTTGGTGACATGGGCTCGTTGAGATTCAAGGGTGTGGGGCCTTTAGGGAACTCCCACTGTGTTGATTGCGTCGGAAGATGGATGTAATAGTACTGTCCCGAGCTTGGGTCCAGGTGCGCTATCCAACCTTCAGGCAGTGGAGGTGGTGATGCCGGGCCTGGGCCTGGGGCCGGTACTGGCGCCGGGCTCGGCGTATGACCTGACTGGGCTGGCTGAGCCTGTTGTTGGAATTGACTAGGTGCAGGTGTGGGCGCTACTACCGGTGTAGGTTGCGAGGGGCCTGTATGCTGTGGCTGTTGGCGCACATCGTTTGCAAAGGCTGGATGGCCTTGGTTTGGATCTGTCAGCGATACACTGTGAGCCTGGGTAGCGGGTTGCTGCCCCTTCTCGTTGGGGTATGGTTGTGCTTGGTTGGCTGGTGGGTGGGTGATGCTCGAGTAGGCTGGTGGCGGCTCCTCGCTCATGTGCAAGCGGCCCATGTCATGGTTCAGTGGGTGCTCGGGAGGCACGTTCTGTGGCACATTGTTTGGCGGAGGAGAGAAGCGCTGGCCTGGCGCCTGGGGAAGAGGCCCCTGTGGAGGACTGCTTGACGGCCCAACTGTGTCCATGCCCTGATAGACCTGAGGAGGGCCATGTGGGTTGCTTCCCGGCTGTTCGGTGGGCGTCCATGGCCGCCGGGCCGGCTGCTGCTGTTGCTGCTGCTGGGGAGCCGGTGGTGTGACGCCGGGTCGTGGCTGTTGATTTGCGTATACCTGGTTCCGCTGGGCAGCGGCCGCCGTCTGCGCGCTCTGTGCCTGCAGGCTGTTCAAGGTGCCCGTCCCTGCAATGCCAGCAGCGGCAAAGCGCGCCTCGATGCCGCCACCCGGGGGCGGTATGATGGGAGTCTCAGGAGGCGGGGGAGAGCCGCGCTGGGCGCGTACGGTCGAGGTGGAGGCGGTGGAGCTCAGGCGATTGACGCCGCCTGGATTGGGGATGTGGAGGACGGGCTCGCTCTGCTTGGACGAGGCTGGGGCGCCGGGGGCAGGCCAGTACTGCTGGTGGTAGTCGGGATAGGGGTTCGTCGTGGGCTCGCTGGGCCTGCGCAGCGGCGCCTTCTGGAAAAGGCCGTCCTTGTCGGGCGTGTCGGGGCCGGGCGAGTCTGGCAGCGGCTTGGGATGGGTGCCGCGCCGCTCGGCCAGCCTCGAGGGCTGCAGCGGGCCGTCCTGGTTGCGCGCGCCATAGCCTCCGGCCGTGGGTCTGTTGGGGTCGCTGGCGTCGAAGCGGGCGCGCCGGCTGGGCGAGGTGGGACTGGGCCCCGTGGCATTCGAGCTCGCTGCTTCGGGGGTGTAGCGGCCGGAGGAGAGGGTGGGCAGCTTGGGCGGGCGGTCGTCGGGGTAGGGCAGCGGGGCAGTGGGCGGGCTGCTGGGCGGGGCAGGGAACGAGGGCATAGGCGGTGGGCGCGAGAAGGCGGGCTGGCTGGAGCTGCCGGCCGAGTCTGTTCGCGGCGGCGGGCTCATGCCATCGCGTCCCTTTTGTATCCTCAGCGGGCCCACGGTAGGCGTCTCTGGGTTGCTGTCCTGGGTGCGCAGGAAGAGCTCCTCCTCGGGCCGTCCCTTCTTGCGGCCCTCCATGGCGTGCAGATGTAGGCCAAGAGGGTGTGCCTCTCACGTATCTGGGACAGAGGGGGAGGGGCGGTGACACGGTGAGCGGTGGTGGGGTAGGAGGCACGCAGGCAGGTGGTCGAGGACGTGGATGCTGGATGGAATACCGTATGACGTGGGCAGCTGGGCCGGCCGCAAGTAATATGCGCGAGGCGGAAGACGGCAATTATCCTGTGCCACACGCACGCAACCTCGCCATGGCCTTCTGCCCTCTCCTGTCCTCCCAGTTGGGCTGCAGCGGCGCTCCATCGACTTGACCACGCGCCCGTCTCTGTGATTGGCCTGTGCCGGCCAGATACGCGCCACAGGCCGCCTTTCCGACCATCTCGTCACACTTGGCGGGCGCTACACCCGTCGACCGTCTGTTGATCCCCTAGTGCCGACATGTGCGAACACTCGGCGCCTGCACGTGACGTGCCTCCCTCCTCTTCGCTTGTGCTGGCTCACCCCAAACACCATGACTCCCCCATCATGCCACTCGCCTGCACATACAGAAGGCCTTCGCCCTTTGCGGCACTGCCCTTCGCTTCCGTTCGCCGGACTTGGCTAGGGGTGCCGCCACTCGTCAGGGCTGTACTCCAGCTACAGCATCAGATACGGCGCCGGCTGAGCCCCTCGTATTTCTTATAGTCTACCGGTGAACCTATCTCTCTCTGCATGTCTGCTTAGTCTTCTTTTCCTTCATCTTCTTCTTCTTCTTCGTCGTCGTCGTTTCCTGTCGTGCATGTCGCTCTCTCCTTAGCCGTCAAGTCCAGCTTCAAAGCCACTCCTTCCTTCAGCCACAGGACTTCGACCCCACATAGCTATTCGCCCAGCCAGCCTTCTGTAATAACCGGCCACATCGCCAACATAATACCACGCGGTAGAGAGTTGTTCTACCCACAGCAAGGATTCTAAATATCAAAAATGTCTCTCATGCAACAACCACCTCCATCAGTGCCCTTATTTGACCCCAATTCTCCAGCCCCCCCACCATACACAGCTCAACTGCATCAGCTTCCTACTCCTACCCCGGCATCGATGAGCCCTTATAGTCAGCCTCCAATCCAAGGCGCATACCCTCAGGCCCAGCAACAACAGTTCCAGCCCCAGCAGCCTCAAGGTCAATCACTACAGCCCCAATATGTCCAGTCTCAGCCTCTGCAGCAGCCTATGCCCATGGGCCAACAGCCCTTCCAAGGAGTGCAAAATATGACGCCACAACAACTCCAACACGTTCAACAAGTCGTTCAAGGATATCCCCCAGAAAAACTTCAGATGTTGCAACAACAAGTCCAGCAAACAATGCCACCACAGCAAGCAATGGGCCCACAACCAATATTCCAACAGTCGCCTCCAGTAGCCCTGCCGATCCAACAGCCAGTCGCAAAACCAGCCTGCACCGCTACCGCACCCTCGGGACTCTTTGGCTCCAAACGTTCTTCAGGCCACGGAAACGGTCCACAAGATGCACAAAAGTCAGACAGTGTTAAACGATTCTTCGGAGACACCCTCGTGGGCCGCGTAGCACGCTCATCTGTGCAAACCGTTTCATCAGCGGCCAAAATGCCAACATCGCTTAGTCCATGGGGTGACAATAATCCTGTCACACTGCCTAACGTGCGGTACCGCGATGCTGTGCTCTTTACCACCTTTGCTTTCGTGGGTGGGCCCCTGGTCGACGGTGTAGCCGACGGGGTAACCTCAGCATTTGGTGCCGACTCCTTCATATCAGAAATCGTAAATTCTGGAGCAGGCGCAATTGCCGGTTCGACTATACTGAAATATGGCGTCTTCCAGATCGTTGAACAGGCTATTGACAAGGGGATTATTGAGCATATGCTCCCTGAGGAGGAAAAGATGCTGCAAACAACCAACGTGAAGAGTTTGCAAGTCGGTATAAAACACAAGTTAATGGGCGTCGATGCTGATCTACGGTTCGTAGGGATATATCCCACTGCTAGCACTCAGGCGTGCGAGAAAGGATGGTTTTGCCCCTACCTTTTTGCGTCAGCAAGAACACCCTCGGTTCCAAGAGCCAATGATTTCGCTATTGCGCAGTCTTTTGGCCCATTCCTTGGAGGTCAGTGGATGCACATCTATTTCTCCTTCCAAATATCACAAGTACAAGCTAACAAACAACTCAGGCGACTACCTCCTTGCACACAAACTCATCTCTGAATCCGCCCACACGCTCCCCATGTGCGAAGCGGACCCCGAAATTGACATTGGCACAAACCGCATGCTGATCCTTTTCACCGGTATTGCACCCTACCGTGGCGTGGTAAGATATTCCTGGGTTCCCCTCTTGTTCTGCAATTGACGGATGATGTAGTGGTCCCAATCTCGCCGTCCGGGCTGCGGTACTATAATTTTCCACCTTCTGGATGGATGTCCTGCACTCGTAATACCTGTAACAAAAGCCGCACCCATAACCGCGTGGTCGCCTTGGACTCTGTCGCAGATGCGCACCGCGACATCCACGGCGGCCGGATACAACCCGCAAGCCACGGCGGGATCCGGGGGCTACAGTCCCGAATGGCAGCACGAGCAGATTTGCGAATGGCTAGATACGATCATTAGTGTGCCTCATGTGAACCCTGCATTGCAGAAGTGCTATGCGGAGATTTTGGGGCGCATGGTTAGTTTGGTAATTAACGGGGCGTTGGCGCTCGAGAGGTGCACCCCTATTTTGGGAAAGCTTGATCCTGAGAGGTCGGGCATTTGTATGTTTAGATACTAAAAGGCATCGGTTTTGGTGGATGGCAAAGATGAGTTTGGCGAGTGAGTAAGGAGGGAGAAAGTTACACCCCAGTTACACCGCCGTTTGAGGCAACGATCAGTTATAAGTCTAGAACCAGGTCGTGATATAGAGTATCCTAGACAATCACAGTTATTCGAAATTGACACGAGCTGATTGATATTTATCATATTGCATTTTCTACCAATATTAAGCAAGTAGATATATTTTGTCATTTTATCTTCTGAACCTCCATCGATAACGCGAAACCTATCACATACTGCTTCAAATACAAACCCTACAATTGTTCGATACCTTGGACGAGCTTGTCGAGACTCTTTTCCGCTTTCTCAGTTGATAAACCTTCCATAATCCCTGCCCTAGTACACGTTAGCTCTCAATCATGTTGTCACCAAGTAGCCCAATACTCACAAATGCCCCAGCTTGTACGCCCCCATACTCTCCTCCAGTTCCCTTGACTTGACTTCTGCTACTGCAATCACCTTCTCGGGCACTTTTGCCAAACGCGCGACATTAAGACCGTAAGAGCGATGACTCGTGCCCTCGGCCGCCTCGTACAAAAACACCACTTCCCTGCCACCATCCCGCTCTTCGAAACTCATATGCACGTTTTTCAACGCCTTGCCAAAGCGGTCTTGCAAGCGTGCTAGATGCTGATAGTGCGTGATGAAGAGCGTCAACGACTTGAGGTCGCGAACAACATAATCGAGCACTGCTTCTGCGATGGCGACGCCGTCAAATGTGCTTGTTCCGCGGCCCAGTTCGTCAAGGATGATAAGGGAGCGCGGCGTGGCTGACTTGAGAATATCAGAGCATTCGTTGAGTTCGACCATGAATGTTGATTCACCTTTGAGCATGTTGTCGAAGGCGCCCATGCGGGTGAAGACGGCGTCTAACATACCTAATTGAGCTGATGTGGCGGGTACGTAGGATCCGATTTGGCCCATGATGGCGATGAGAGCTGCGGATCGCACATAGGATGATTTACCGCCCATGTTGGGCCCGGTGACAAGTAGAGCACGGGTTGATTCGTGAGAGAGATGTAAGTCATTGGGAACGTAGCTGTCGAGTAGAAGCTGTTCCACCATTGGGTGGCGACCACCAACAATATCAAGCCCATTTGTATCCGTGAAGGTGGGCTTTACGTACCCAGGCTGGTTTGCGAGAGTAGCAAGAGAAAGGAGCGCATCGAGTGTTGCCAGGCTGTGTACACAATCGCGAAACTCTTGATATTTTGCAGATATGTCATCGAGCAGGCGCTTGAACGCTGCATCGCAAGCTGCCGCCAACGACTCCTTATATTGATCCCTCTCTTGCAACATGCGCTTGACTTCTGGTGTATGAAAACGGAGGACCGCCTTTGTTGCAGAGACCTGCTGCCATGATGCTGGTACTTTCTTTTCTTCTGGCGACTTACGCTTCACTTCAATGAGGAATTCTATCCCTGCTACTGTGACGTAGTCGACTTTTGATTTCCCGAGCTTTGCAGCGGCGTCCTTACGATGAGTATTGAGGTCGTCTTCAACCGAAGCGATGTTGAGCTTGAAGTCGTTGATGTCTTCAGCCTCAAACTCCTCGCAGAAGAAACCATACTTGTCGTCATCCTTTGCTGCCTGTGCATTGATCTTTTCCAGGAAACCATTGATATCGTCGTAGATTTTGGGCACATTCGAGACCGCTTCGCTGAGTAGTTTAGAGGAAAACCCACTCTGCTTGGGTGTTTGAGCTGAGAGATATTCACTCGAGATACCTTGTAAGGCCTGAAGAGCAGCTAGCAACTCTGGCCGTGTGCATTTCTTATAGTATATGCGGATCAACACCTTCTCCAGGTCGGTCTTAATCTTGCCGAGGAGAAATTTGACTTTATCCACTGCAATTGTGTGTTCGCCTTCCTTCAACTCTTCAACAGCTGCAATACGCTCCTCGAGTTTCGTTTTATCGATCAGAGGCCGACCAACCCATTTCCGCAGCAATCGTTGCCCAAAACGAGTTTTTGTCCTATCCATAGTCCAGAAGAGGCTGCCCTTAGCGGTATAGTCGGTCTGGTTCTGATAAATTTCGAGACTTGATAAGGTGTTGCCGTTCAACAACATATATGACCTAGCACTAAAAGGCTGGAAGTACTTTGTTAGGTCGAATACGTGCTCCAGTCCATAGTCGGTCAGGTACGTGATCATCGCTGACAAACAAATTGTAACATGCTCTGAAAGTTGATGAACCTTGTCTAGGATAGCGCCCTGCTGTCCAGATCCACTTTCTTGGCTTGGCTTCATCTTTCCAGCATAGAAGTTGGAGATGTGGCTGTACGAGTGTGCAGCCATTGTCTTTGGCTTCTCTACCCTTTCTACTCGTAATTTGTCACCGAAAACGTTCGTCTTACTGGCCGAAAGATGTTGTATCAATTTATCTGTAGCCTTGGAAAGATCGCCCACGATTAAAAACTCTGCAGGAGCAATGTGAAGTAACCGCGTCTCGATCTCACTGCGCATGAAGCTGTCTTCGAAATCGTCATAGATAATATCGCCTGTTGCGGGTTGTACAGCAACTAAACCAACTTGAACTTTCTCGTCTGTACCCCAACCTTTTGTGTTTGTTTCTGTGATGCAAAGCAAATATCCCGTTGCTTGCGCACCTGCGGTGGGCGTTTCTAGACCCTCCACATCATCGACGTAGGTACCTTTGGTGTACAAATTTGTGAGTTTCCGCACGAAGGGAGCGTTCCTGTTGGCTCCAGCGGCTTTGAGTGCTGCAGTCTCAACCTGGCGAACGACACCAACCTTGTGGTTCGCCTTGACCAGGCGCTTCACGTGCACCTGCAGTCGATGCACAGGAAAGCTCGCAGACGCAAACTTATCGAAGTGAGCTTCTGATGGGTGCTCGTCATATCTAAATTTTCCCGGTATACAGACGATTCCAAGCTCTTTTGAAGCAACACGGGCATCCTCGCCAAGAAACTTGAATTTGTATCCGACCTCCATGACTATAATGGTATCCAGGTGCTTCCGCTTAATATCGAGATATTGAAGTTCCATGGGAGTCAACTTGGGGGTAGCCTTCTTAGATGCGGCACCCTTTCTTCCTTTTGTAGGCTTCGGGGCTGGCTCTTCCTCCTCGTCTCCCTCGTCCCCCTCTGCCTCTTCGCCATTTGTGTTGTCTTCGGAGATAATTTTATTCTTTCTTCGCAGCTCTGCAAAGCTATCTGGTCGCCCTAGTTTCTTCACAAATTTCTCGTGCAACTTCTCCCGTTGCCTTTGTTTGGCTACCAGGTCGTCTCCGGCGTCGTTCTCATCACGGATGGCCGGCGAAGACGAGAATAAGAATTTGGAGGTCCTCTCAGTAATCTGGCGAGGCTTTGCCGCATTCAAAATTGTGTTAGACACTTGTCCAAGTGACGGCTGCGGGCCGTTATTAGAGAAGCGCACGCGCTTGGAGGGTGAGGAATGGCCGGGGTCTTCGTCTTTGTCATCCTCTTCAATGACACGCTTCCGAACAGCCATAGATTTCCGAACTGGGAGGGCGTCGTCGTCATCGCCGTCGTCGTCATCACTGGAAGCGTGATTCGCCTTGTGCGTATGCGATGCAGCAGGTGCGGCTTGCTTAGGGACGGCTTTTGGTGCTTGTGACAGCTTTGGGGCGAAGAAGCTCGAAATGGTCTTCTGCTTGTTCTTCTGCGACGAGCCTTGGGAAGACTGGCTGTTTCTGGGTGCCATTGGGTTGGGTTGCGCGTTGGTGGTGATGCGTGCGACGCAGTCTAAGAGGCGACGCGTCCCACGAAGTCACGTTATTGCACATTCGAGGACACCACGACGGGCGAATTTAGCGAAAGCTTTGCATTTGCGACATCAATAATCCCATCGTTATACCTCTTCTCGACTTCAGTCAAAATGGGATACAAGTTATGCTCACATGCCTCCAACCACGCTATCAAGCTTCCACAGTTCAAATCGAGAAAGCCTATTTCTCAAATGCATTCAGTTGCAGACTTACGAATTTTTCAGCCACCTGCATCATACCGGATCTCCAATCTCCAATGTTATACTTAGGCCACCCCTGCCCGGCTCACAATCCTCCTGCACCCTCATATTTATGTACATCAAGACAGGCAGCAAAAGGTAGGTAGACATGGTATCATCGTGAACCGTGCGTCCATTACCAGGTTTACTTTGATCCTCAGCACCTTCCCAAAGCGTCAAGCGTCTCCCATTGAGGCACTGCGGGGACAATTGTCCAGTCGCACGCAATCGAGGAACGCAGAACGGGACCAGGGTCGTTAACAATTGATAAGCCAGGGCTTCCGGCTCCTACTTGAGCTTGTCCCTTACTTTTTCTTCACTATCCCATCCAGCTCAGTATTGGTGGCCATGTTGTCTCTGGTGAGGTGGCTGCCGGCCCTATCAACCATGCAGGCCGTGCTTGCCAGTCCATATCCCACATATGTACCGAACCCGTCTAGCACGCCTTTGCTACCGGCACTGCATCATGACCAACTTGGTGCCGTTGCGTCGGAGAGCGACATCTGTAGCCATATTGGTATTGACTTGCTAAAAACCGGTGGCAATGCAGCTGATGCAATGGTTGGCACCGTGGCTTGCGTAGGAGTTGTTGGCATGTACCATAGTGGTAGGCCTAGCCACGGAATATGCGGTTTTAATTCACTGACAGACAATAGGTCTGGGGGGTGGGGGGTTCATGCTGGTTCGAGCGCCCAATGGAAGCTATGAGTTCCTGGATTTCCGTGAAACAGCCCCGGCAGCAGCTTTCGAGGATATGTACAAGAATAATGCGTTGGCTAGTAGAGAAGGCGGCCTGGCCTCAGGAATCCCAGGCGAACTCCGTGGTCTCCAGCGTCTACACGAAACCTATGGAAAACTGCCTTGGGCGACCGTACTACAGCCCGCTGTTGATGTAGCCAGGAATGGTTGGCGAGTGAATGAGGATCTCGTCAAGTACATGATTTCTGCCACAGACTCTGCAGGCGAGAACTCGACATCAAATTTCCTTGTCAACGATCCAGATTTTGCATTGGATTTTGCCCCCGAGGGCCGACTTCTCAAACTCAATGAGACCATCACCCGCAAACGTTATGCCAATACGTTAGAGACCATTGCTAAAGAAGGGCCTGATGCTTTTTACACTGGTCCCATTGCACAGGCCACAATACGTGCGCTCCAAGCTAAAAATGGCACTATGACTCTTGACGATCTCAAAAACTACACTGTCGCCATCCGTAAACCTTCTACCATCCACTATCGTGGCTATAAACTCACAGCTTGTAGCGCCCCCAGTGGTGGAGAAGTTGCTCTTGCTGTGTTGAAGGCAATGGAGGGCTATGAACCAAACAACATTAACCTCACTACCCATCGCCTAGACGAATCTATGAAATTTGCATATGGCATGCGTGCCAATTTAGGCGATCCACTATTTGTGTCCGGAATAGATCAGTATCAAGAAAGCATGATTTCCGCTAAAACCGCCGCTGAGGTACGCAGCAAGATATCGGATACCAAAGTGTTCAACATATCCTACTACAATCCACAAGGTCTCGAATCCCTCGAAACACCAGGAACTAGCCATATTGTATCGGCTGATAACACTGGCCTAGCGATCACCCTCACCACAACAATCAATCTGCTATTTGGCAGCAAACTCGTGGTTCCAGAAACTGGCGTCATCATGAACAACGAGATGAACGACTTCTCTATCCCAAACACCACAAGTGCTTTCGGTTACGTCCCATCTCCAGCAAATTTCATCCGCCCTAACAAACGTCCGCTCTCAAGCATTAGCCCTGTCATTGTCGAACACCTCAACGCCACACTGGCCAATGCATTCTACGTCGCAATCGGGGCGGCAGGCGGAAGCCGAATTATCACAGCTACGATCCAGAACTTGCTGCATATTCTCGACCTCAATTTGACGACTGCCCAGGCGCTTGCTAAGCCGAGAATACATGATCAGCTTTCGCCAGCACAGATAAGTTTTGAGTGGGGCTTTAATAATGGAACGACTGCATTTTTAAAGCAGTTGGGAGCCAATGTGACATGGGTTGCTCCCGGGTCGAGTACGGCCCAAGGCCTGAGGCGCTTGGCGAACGGGACCTTTGAGGCGGCCGGTGAACCTAGGCAGAAGAACAGCGGTGGTTTTGCCATATAAGAGCATTCCCATCGAGAAATAATAGCAGCCAAATCATACTCAGTCACTTTAAATCTATCTTTGAATGATAATGCATAATACAAAGGTAATGTAGCATTACTTAGTCAAGAAGGTTCATGATATATCGATCACTGTATACATCTGACATTGGTATTGAGTAAATTAATTACCTCAGTCATTCTAATCAGCAAAGAGGAAAGTCGATAATATTTTAACAAAGATACTTTTCGGGCCAGCTGACTAGTCAAATTGCATGAGCTATCTACCTAAGATAGACATCCCAGGTTTGTTCATCCTTCTCAAATAGCGATTGAATGTAGATACTATTTACATCTTATAGTTAGTAAAGCATACCGATATTTTTCTTCTTCTTGCATAGTAGGCTTAGCAAGTGGCTACATAAGAAGGCGACCATCCACAGCCTAGATGAATTTTCACGTAAGCGGCAGAGGAACAGGTTCCAAAAGTACAAGGTGGATTTTTATCCTTGCACTCGTCAAAGTGCGTTACGAAAGTCAATGGAACCACGTGGGCACTGTGTTTATGTGCGAAAGCCTGTCTGGTGTAATAACTTTGATCAGTCTATTTCTGGCAGTGATTGTTAGAGAGCAAAAGCCATTCACCTATTCATTTACATAGAAGGCAGTCGGGTCAATAGAACATTTCATGTCATCCCGACTTCATCACCTGAAAAACATTGGTGCGTCATAAGATAATGTGGCTCATTAGGTTACCACGATTGGGCTACACAATTACTCGTGGAAGAACCGTTTACATTATGGGTAAAGCACTCTTCCTGGCCCTCCAATACTCGCACTCCTATTCCAACACCAGAGAATATAGTACAGAAACAAAGCAAATGACCAATCAAAGGAGAGTGGGTATATTTACCTTGAATGAATTCGTTGTGATAGGCGGCAAAGCTGAATTGCTGGATAAACATGAGTGTCGGGCGGAGGCTTGAACTGCAACGGAACTCCTATGGTCCGAAGTGGGTATGTAAAGTAGCAAATCAGAGCTTATAAGCAGCGGAGGGGCCGGGATGTTGGGGTCGGTGGGAAGCGACACGGAGGGGTCTAACGAACCTCATCTGGGAGACTATCAGTGAGAGCGACTTGTGAGAGATTTGTGTTATGTACCATGTGACCTCATGCACCTGCTAGTGGGTCTGTTGGTCAGACTTAGTGGGGTTGGACGCAGTCACGGAGGCTAAGTTCTTGGCCTGGTTCGCTCTGGAGGGTGTAACTTCAAGGTTAGCAAACTTCAATTGAGGCCGAGAGCTGTGGTGATTACATTTCGCTAGCGGCCGGGCAAATGTAAAAGGACAAAGAACGAAGAAGCATGTGCAGAATGAAGAACGACTAGGAGGTAATAGCGAGGTGATCGCGAATCATGCAATGCGTCCACCTTGCGATGGGTACGACGTCGACGGACTATTTGCGATGGCGCTTGTTTGCTGTGTTGTGAGGTTGTCCCTTGCGTTTCTGGGGGTGGGATTGGGGAAGTGCGCTTTTAGCAGATGATACATACCCATTGACATCTTTGTCCAGCTGCATGTACTCCTCCGCAGCATCTTTGCCTCCACGGTCTAGTAGGTAATTCATGTAGAATTGCGACAATTCTTTGGACACTCCTGGCGCGAAATGTCCGGTCTTCCGCATCGCGTCGTGGACGGCCTTGACACGCTCATGGGCTTCTGCCTGATTCTCGGATGGCTGTGCCATTTCGAATTCGAGGTACTTCAACCAAAAATCGCGCGAGTCCGCAAATCTACCAGACTTATCTACGAAAATCTTGCGAGCTTCGTCAATAGCGCCCTTGCACTGCCAAAGGATGCGCACTTGTTCCGAGGCCAATAGGCCACCAACTTGGTTGTTAGATTGGGCAATATATGCTTCAAGAAGGTCAACGGCAGCATCGTTGCCTTCATGTCGTCGCTCGAAGTTGGCTAAGGACATGAGAGTCTCTTCATGCCCAGGGAGCTGGTCGAGAATCGCTAAATGGATGTCACGCGCTACTGAGATGCGGCCAAGTTTCTCCTCGAAGCGGGCCCAGTTCAGTCGGATTGTTACATCCGGGATGGAGACGAAGATACAGCTGGCCCTCATGTAGATCAGGCGGGTATCCTCCTCTTTACCTTGCGCGAACATCCATCGCGCATAACGAAGCCATAAATCTTCGTAAAGGGCGGCTGTAACCAGGCAGCGTTCGTACAAGAACGAGGTGCGTTGGAAATCACCTTGCTCCTCCTCATAATCAAGATAGTTGCGCCAGTTGTCCAACTCAGCTTCATCCAACGCATTTACGTGGAAGTATGGGCGTCTGATGGCGGTCTCAAAACTCCAACGGTCTGTGATCGCCTTTTGAGTATGGGTGTATGCTTCGATATAGTTTTGATGAACAAGGCCTGCGAGCTGGCGATCGATTTCGAGCTGCGATTTCTCTGTTTGGCCTTTGTTGTCCTCTTGAACTTTATTCCTCAAGGTCTCAAGCGTCTCGGGATCGACTAGCTCTTCAACTGGACGCTGGCTGAGGAGAGCGGCAAACTTCTCAGAGTACTGGGTGAACTTCTGTGTCGCAAGGCGATAAACACGGTTATATAGCCTCGTGACGTTGGCTTGCTCCTGGATACGATCTTCAAACTCGATATACTTGTCCCAGAAGGGAGGGCTCAAGAAATCGAGACCGACGAAGTGGGCGCCGCGCTCAAAAAGGCTTTGTTGTCAGTATCATCGATGCTCATGCGAAAGAAAACAGATGGGGACATGTGCTAATGACCGCTGGAGAGGAGACAGAACTTACTCTCGAATGATGTCATTGTCATGGCAAGTGTCCATCTTGAAGGCACAATAATTTGCCCATAAGTCAACGGAATGTGGGATGCAGGATACGCCGCGCTCGTAGACCTGGTGACGATTAGCTTTGCCATCTCTAGCAAACGCAAGATCAAATGCACCATTTCAGCCGTCTCGGTCCCGCCAATGGAGAACTCGAGATCGGCATATTTCTTCCAGTAACCATAGAAGAGAGGGAACTTGGAGAGGAAGCAATCGTACACATTGCGCACGAGCTCGATGGCCGAGGGACTGGAGTTGCGGGTCACGCCGCCTTCAAGCTCACAGGCGCGAGTGACCAGAGCTTCCCATCTGTCGAAGTCGTCTTCATTCTCTACCTGTTAGGTGTCAGTACAAGGGGGGCTGCGTGGTCTGACTGTACTCACGACCGCCTCGAGGAGCTTCTTGATTTCAGAAGGAGCTTCATCCCCTGTGTACACGATGTGCGCAATGCTTCCTCGTCCAGTTGGTAGCATAGTTTTGCAAATCTTCTTGCTTTGCGGTCCGGCGTTTTAAGGGATTGTCGGGCAAAGGTTGCGCAGAAGGTGATGTTGAGGAAAGAGGTTGGGTGGAAGGTGAGAGAGCTCTGTGATGCTGAGCCCTAGCGCGGAAGCTGCAACGGGAGTCCGTGTTTACAGGACCCACTTAGGCACCTGTGTGCACGTGACTATCAACAAGGCACCCGAGCACGCGCTGAGCCGTGAGTGAATGGGAATCAATACAGCAGGCTGAGGAAGTAATACTGTCACCAGAAGAGCAGATGACTATTGATGATTGCAGTCCAACAATTCAACATAGCTATGCTTTTCTAGCGGGCGGCGAGTAACCCAGGTATCACTCAGTAATATACGATGCCTTCCGCTCCAACCTGTAGACTCTACGAAAACACCTGTGAACCAAAACTCCAAGATAAACATGGAACCTCCACCAGAGCCATCCTTAGACAGCACTTCCCTCTTGCAGATACTTGCCTGTTTCGTTTCCACCGAATGAAAATGGGCTTTTGCCCACTTCCGGACTTCGAGGGCTGATCGGGAGTGCAAACAGTCCATCATCCTTGTCGTCGTCATCATCATCTTCAAGTACCGGCGGGCCTCGTGACTGAAACACGGGGGCTGGTCCGGACAATGCATTTAGTGAACCCATGCCGGAACTCTGCTGAGCAACAAGGGATGGGGGCGGAATTGCAGCTGCCATCTTCCGCGGTGCTCCTTGCTGCGACTGTGGTTGCTGGGGGGGTTTTGCTACAAGTGCATTGGGGCTTGCCCCCTTGAAAACAGCGAACGATGAGATGGCGATGTCTGAGGACTCTGGTGAGAGAGGGTTGGAATGTGGCATACCACCAATAGGCGTCAGGTCCTTCTCATTTGTGCTCAGCTTCAGGCCAGCAAGCTTCTCCATAAGCCGTCCGCCACCAGGCGACCTCGGACTAGCAGGGCCGCCTTTGAGCGGTGTGACTGATGGCTCTGAGAGAGAAAGACTCAGTCCAGCCGGTCTCGCGTTGACACCAAATGTTGACTCGATCCACTCCTTCTCCTGCACAGCCATGAGGAGGCCAATACCTTCGATGTTATTTTGTGATTCTGCAGTAATCTCCTTCTGCAGGACCTGCAATCGCTTTTTTGCCCATATGGTGTGCAAGACACCCTTTTTGCCGGCTGCTCGAGCGGATGCCCCCAGTTCAGGGGGGAACAGAGCTGGCAGCGGATTAGTATTCCATACGACAGGCGATATGGCCGTGTCCTGCGGCCGAAGGGTGAGCGATAGAGTTGTAGGCACAGCCACTCCTGGAGGCAGTAAGAAGTACATGCGATTTACATCGTTGACAGGCTGGTCGTTGGCAGGCAAGACTCTTGTGCTGCCTTCCCATGATATATGCCAGTCGCCCCGCACACCCCGTGTAGTGTCGTCGTCCTCCCATTCAACCATAAGAATCTTGGTGCCTTCTGTGGCGTTGGCATGGCCGGCCTCGTATTCGTAGCGTGCGAGCGCATTCGTACTTGAGATACTGGGCGACTCCACCTCGTCCTTTGCCGGGACTCTGGTTATGGTGTCTATAGCTGTGAATGGGGCGGTTACCGAAGAAGCCATTGGATTGGGGCGGGGAATGTGGACGTAGAAAGGCGCGTAAATGGCGAAGCGGCGTGTACAAAAGGGTGGGGACACGAGTCTAGGTGCAGCGTTAATAACGGACACGCAAATTAGCAGTCAGATGCGGGCCGTTATGCGACGGCTTCCGTTTAGGCAGTCCTGTCACGACCCTCTACCCTCTTCAAAAACATACAGAAATCCGTCTACTTCACAAAATCGCTCTTCGCGTCAAGAAGCAGCCTGCTTCGCAATACATGCCTATAATTAGAACAAGCGCCCCTCATAGCTGTCCGTAAGGTGCCAATGTGCCACTGGACGGGGCAACCAATCACGTTTGCAGTATGCACAACATCCTCGTTGGTTGCGAGCGATACGCCCGTTTCATCTTCAATTCTTCTCCATCTAACGAGCTCACACCGAGTCCCAATCAATTACTATACATGTAAAATGGGTGCTGCACTAGCGTTCCCAAGCCCCCTTATTCCAGGTACAGGTGCTGCCAGGGGAAGCAGAACCCATTCAGCCGTAATATCATCATATCCCTCCTGCGCCGTCCAGATGCTCTTCAGCTCCCCAGAGCTGATAATGCCGAAATTACAAAGGGGTATAATGCTGTTTGGAAATATGACAAAAAAAAAGTAGCTTTCGACTCATGGTTCAAGTCCAAACGCAAATCGCCTGAAGAAAGAGTGACTGCAAAAGGCGCATCACTAGACCAGGATGCTTACCAGCAGAAGAGCCGGTACTTCAAATCAACAAGAAGTCCCAGCCCTTCGTGTGCATCGTGTCCCGCCAGTGAACACTCTGAATGATGCCCTTTGCAAGGTTGTTGTCGTTTTCCTGCCACACTTCTCTTAGAAGTTCCTTGACTCTTCCAAACGAACCAAGTTCTGCGGCGTCGCCTAGTTGAGCTGCGCGCTGTGCGAACATTGTGCGGAAAGTTGAGCTTGGCAGAGAGACTGATCCGGCCACCAAAAGTGGCCAGACAAGGGAACGGTCAAAACCCGTAGCACCAGTAGGAATAGAGTCCATAGCCTTGCAGAAAGCGTTGACTAAGTTGATGCTGCTTATTTGTGTGCGGTCGTAGCCGGGGACGAGACTGCAAAGGTAGATCCGAGCGGCCAACCGGAAAACTGCGGTCATATTCTTGCGGAGTTGCTTGGGATGTAGCTCTCCTGTTGAGGCAGAGGGATGGATGAGAGGGGTGTGAGTTGGTTCTGTCAAGCTAATCTGCTCACCGAGGAGCTGAATGTGCTGGCACAATTGCGACTCATCCATGTTCTCCAGCTTGAGTGCCTCAAGGCAGGCAATTTCGGAGATCAGGTACATGATTCGATCTTCGCAGCCCATAAGCTCTGCAAGACCCGAGGGCGCATCGGCGATAAGCTTCTCCCTGTAGGTATCGGCAAACGATGGTGTCTTGCCCAGCATCGTTGCACCAAGAATGTCAATCCAGGAAGCGAGCGTCATGTTGAAAGGGGGTTGGGAGTTTGCTTGTCCGTTCAGCGAAACCATCTGATATGGAAGATCCAGCTTGTGTACTAGGCTTTGAACAGCCTGGAAATGTTGATGCCATGGAATATCCACCAGACCATCATCAAAACGCCCAACGGAGCATGGGAAAAAGATCATACCGAGCGTGGCCTCAAGGGTCTGTGCATGGAGGCTGTCACTGAAGAGGGCTTCAGTGAGCTGTGAGACTGTAGCATATCGATTACGGTAGATGTCTTGATCGATCTGGTCTCCTTGCAACCCAAGGGTTGTCTTCATGTGCAATGCCGATACGCTCAGGCAACAGTGCTGGTAAGCCTTGTTAATTTCCAAAGCGGGCATAATGACCTCTGCACGTGCCGATCCAGGTTGGTTCGCCTCCAAGACAGGGTAGATCAAAGGCATGACGTTGTCAACAAAATGGGTGAGGAGGTGTTGATCGCATTCATCCACCTGGACAACGGGGTTGTGGGAAGGGCTAAATGATCCATGGTTGGTATAGTCAAAGAGTGGAATTTCGAGTGGCTCTTCAGTGAAGGATTCTCGGTGGCTCTCAAAGTAGTCTTGTTGAACCCAGTTGTCAGTTGCGTAACCGCCCATTGATGGAGGTGTTTGGTAGTGGCTATAAGTGGAAATTGTCGAGTCCCGGCGAGTGGGGACATCGTTGATGAACATCTGGCTCTCAGTCTTGATGTCGACTTCATATGGGCCATATTGCCCAGGGAGTGGGAAGGAAGGCGCAAACATGGGTGGAGGCATTGAACCGCTTAGAAAATCTGGAGTGCCGACGGTGTTGAAATTGAATTCTGGCGAGTTTTGCGAATCCACGGAAGCGGCACGAGTGCATGAGATTCCATCTGAGTAGGTGTCTGCAGTTTGCATAGAGTGGCAGAGGCTGGGAGGTGTGTTATTGCCCATGGAGATGCCTTGGGCGGTCTTCTCGGTGAGCTTGGTTCGCTTGATGATATTCTTGATGACTTCTTTTTGATTGCGTCTTTGTTCGTTGTTGCTCCACCACATTGGCCTCTTGTATTCGCACTTGAGGCCGAGGTGGTTGCAGGCGCGACAGGCATTCTTTCCCTCATCGCACTTCTTGCGTCGAAGACGACATGTGAAGCACCCTGCACGGCTCTGTTAGCTAAAAGGCCAAGCACGGAATCCCTGTACCAGGATAAGGATCGAAGCTTACCTGTTCTTGAGCGACGGTGCATTTTTGCTGCGGCTTGTTTTGCAGAGTTGGCGGCGTTTGTGGTTCCTACCATGGTTGAAGACTGTTTGCTAACAGATGTGAGATGGGTTGAGGCGGACATGGACACTTGATGTACTAAGGCCCGGAGCTGTGGTATGAAGACTAGTAAACAATGCGGCAATAACAACTAATGCGCAACGGGACGATTCGCAAGGGACAGGATGGCAGGGCTCGACCCGGCTGCTCGCAATTAAAGATGGGTATTCGAAGCTCGACCAGCGGGCTTGAGGGTAAGGAAGGAGCGGAGCCAAATTATGCGGTCTACCTTTTCGTGGTGGGACATGAAGCGCAAGCTATGTACCTTATAAGTGCCGCAACCGGCACAAAGTTGGCAAATATTGCTCAATCTATTCTTGGAGTAGAATATTATCGGGACCAGATGGTCGCCAACACGATGGGGGGTGAACGCCATAGTGCGTGGCAGCACGGGACGGTGATTGGACAGACTAGTCTTACCGTGCAGCCTGGATTCGACATTTGGGGTCATTCTTGATTGCAGCTATTTTGGGGCTCGTTACCCGCTGCGCTCCAGCCAGGAGCAGGACCGGGCCCACACACACATGCATATCTCGACGGCTATCGATCTGTACACGGGCCCCCGCAATAAGTTTAGCAGCTAAATAGCCCGTCTAGGCGTAGCAGTGGGTGGACCTTGTCGTCGTGGACCATGCTTACTCTGGGCGAGGTGCCCTGGTCGGCGTGCGTCCCAACCTCCTCTTGCGGGGGCATATCGAGGTGCATCCGCGTACAGCCAAGGAAACACTTGCAGCGGCTCGATAACTGGCCGTCCCGGACGTTGGTGGTGGCCTCGCTCGTGTGCGTAGATCGTCAGGAAGCGCCAAGCGTGCACAGTGAAGGAGCGAGAGCGGCCGAGTGCCAGAGTGGAGCGACTGCAAGACTGCCAGTGGCCACTGGTGCAGCACAGTCAACGGCGCCGGCGCGAGGAGCTGCGAGTGACCCGTGGGACGGCAGGCGATGGCTGCGTGTTGCATCGACGACAAGAGGGGCAGGCTAGAGAAGGCCCAATTCGCATCGAGAGCTGTCGTGATCATTTCCACTGGTGGGGAGCGCACACCGAACCGGGCAGGTCGGTTGACGAGCATGTCCGAGCTACGCGAGGGTTTTTCGCCCTCGGCGGGCTGGCGTGCATATGCAGAAGCGAGCATGGACGCGGCATCGCGCGCTGAGTGGTGGTGGTGTGGTTGAGTTTTGCATGACAAGCTTCGCCCGAGCTCCAATCACCGTGCCCATCGCCGTGGGCACACAGTGCGGGGCGTCTTGGCTCGGCAAGGGTGCATCGGTGCCATGCGTTGTGGTGTTGGTCCTATGTATAGGTTGCTAATTAATCGTCGGCCACTAATTTGTGCCCTCGGTGCTGCAGGTAAAACGGACTAATTATGGGCATTAGGGGCTTTAGGGGCCCTTTCTCTCGACACTTTCGCGCCCCGTCTGTCCTTTCCCCCTGCGGCCTAGCCCTGCCTTCCAAGTATTGAAACCCTGTGTCGGTAGCCAATCGCCGCCTGCGCCCGCCCTGTGATTGCGTTTCCACTGTGACCAGTCTTTTATTCTTCATATCCACGAATGAGACGAATCACATCCGCCGACTTTGCATCCCATCACCTCACCTGACCGCGTCGACTTTATGCTGTACCCGATACTTACCCGCGTCAACCCGTGTCTGCTTCTCCTGAATCTCCTCCCTGGTGCTCGGGAGCCGTTGGGCACTCTGGAGCGGAAGGATGCAATAAGTATATTACCTTTCTTTTCCTATCCAGCCTCGTATATCAGGCCTGACCTCGGCAGCACCTTGCCCATGTACCAAGCGGCTTCAAGCTTCCATTGGCAGTCTGTTCTACAGCGTTCATGCGCTGCATGACGGTTGAGCTTGGAGCCACTGCCAGGTTCGCGTCCCTTAGTGACTGTCGACCGAGGTCGGGTCACGCCTGTTGACTTGCGGTGAAATCAACCTTGCACAACCCTACCCTACTTTCCAGTAACATGCCCATCTTTGCATCCTGATTTGACTGTTCCTCTCACGCTTCGAGCGGGTCCTCTATTTCAGAGGGCACGAGATTGCTCATTTTGTCTTCAACAGGTGGACACCGCATGAGAGTTGAGTCACGGGGTCGTCAAGCTCTTGACCGCGGCGGTCTAGAGTCAACGTTTTCGCAAACCTCGGGTGTACAGTCACTGTAGTTGGACTTGACCCACCAAGTACCTGGCAGATGGTACTGCCTACCCGTGTTGCACGGCGGATGCGGCGATAACGAGAAATCAACCTCAAGTGTGCTTGGCACTTGCTCTTCGTTCTATCGTATGATGCATAGTATATACGCAGCCAGGCATATTCACCAAGCCTTGTGCCCAATCCATCATGTACAGAACAAGTCCAAGATACCCAAGTATATACACCAACCTTGGTCACACCAGAAAGGTCTTGTACTCTTCGAGAATCTAGATCAGTGGCGCACGACCATGCCTTATCAAGGGCTACCTCAACATGCGTCCAGCCGCATCCATGTGGCATCTTCCGGAGGCTGTCCGAGTGGATTATCGTGGCTGGCAGCCGCATTTGCAACCTCGCTACCTGGCTACCGATGAGCCCCATACGTGGCCAACAGCATGGCAAAGCCACGCGGAGTGACGCCCAACGTCAAGTCACTTGAGGATGGACCGAGCGGCATTTCCTACGCGACTGGATAACGTCAAATTGAAAATTGGTATTCCCGAGAGCACTGACCCGCGAAAGTGCCTTGGATCACTCGAGATCTGCGTGCCTCTGCACTCATCAGCGACGCCTGACTCACTAGGGTCGGGACGAAGAGGGACCCTGGACAAGTGCTTCAATGCATGTGCGTCTTAGTGCGGCCCTGGCCCGTGTGCAAGTATTAATGGCATTTAAGTTGCTTGATCTGGCCTGCTTAGCACTCTTAGTCACTATCCACCACGCCAATCACATTCCTCAACTGCGCTTCTTGAGCTGCCGGTAAGCGCCCAAGTCACACTCTCCAATGCAGAGCCTGTCTTCCCGCCCGCATGCGATATCACAGTGCTGGCTCTGCAGCAAGAAAACCCCGCTCAAGCGCTCATGTAAAAGCATTGCTACCTCCGATCCACTCTTGGAAACGTTTGACAACTACTCAGCACCTGCCATGCTACAGACATCCTTCGGAATTGTTGCCTGAACACCTGAACAACCATACCTAGAACCTCCGTGCAACTGAGCGCTTGTGCGCAAAACCCGTGATCATGGTAAACTGGGATTTAACCTCGCAACTCATCGAAAAATCCAGGCTGACTATCCCATAGCAGGCCATGATGACACCCATCACTCCATTGGAGCCAGGCGTGGAGATGTTCCAAAGGGCAAAGGTGCAATCCTTCTTCCCCTCTGCACTGACTGCCCGATCATCGCTCGAGCGCCCAATTTCGCACATAAGTCTTGCATACACCGATATTGAGGATGATTCAAGCGAATTCGAGGAATACAGTGGTTCATCTGTATGTTCATATCACAGGTTCATTTACCTTTCTACTCTAATAAGTACAATAGAGTGACAACAGACGGAGTCAAACAACCATCTCCACATTTGAAGAAGTAACAACTCCATCGGACGAGATTCGACCACAATTTGCACTGTGGCATGCCCCAAAAGACGTTGAAGGACCCAGGGGTCCCCATCTTTTCCGTGCATCGCAATCCTCGAACGACTTTGATTATGCGCTACAGATGTCACCGCTGCTTCCAAAAGACTCTCCATCCCGATTCCCGACTTCTTTCAGGGAAGCCACACCAGACACGATAGTTCCTCAGCAGGAGTACAATGACATTGCTCGTGCCGTAGCGCACTTGAACAATGCTGAAGTGCGCGCATGGACTTCGCGCGACGTCGCCACATGGATGTATCAAAATGGGTTTGACAACGATGTAATCAATAAGTTCACCCACCACGACATCACTGGCGCTGTGCTACTTGATCTTCAACTGGACGATCTGAAAGAGCTAGAGATACAATCTTTCGGCAAGAGACATCAATTGTGGCATCAGATTGACTCATTGCGCACAGCCGATGGCTTACTGTCTCCTGCCGCTGCCACGCCAGCCCCAACTCCCTTCGAAGATACCGACCGCCCTTGCACTAAAGCAGGGGGGCGATCGAAGAGCAAGAATAGGAAGCAGAGTCGTCGCGACAAGTCACGCGGACGACCAAATTTTAACGAAAAAGACGACGTCATTACCCCAGCTCACTCAGTCTCAATCGTGGCAATCGAGCAGCTACTTCCCAAGCCACACACATGTGCCAAAGGCGAGCGATGTGCAAAGTGGAGGAAACAGCAACGGCAGCTTGCCCGGCTGCAGGAAGAGCATGGATTTCCAATCTCCCCAGAAAAGGGTGGACACATTTTCATTGCTGGCGATCCGGGGAATGCTCAAACAGCGAACCGAGCTGTAGAGAACGTTCACCGCCCAATATCGGAAACCGCTCCTTCCGTGATAGTGCCATCCGTAGTCGCTTCCTCGGACATACTAGGACCTGGCCAATTGCCCGACTTCACCTTGCAGGATCTTGAGGAGATGGAGAAACGTGATCCCCAAGATAACGTGCGACAATTCCTATCACTGCAAGGTATTGAGCAACCGTACAGCACTGCCACGCCGATCGAAGCTCCTCCGACACCGCCGCTAGAAATGTTCCCCCCGCGTCCATTTTTAGTAATACCACAGCAGCAACACTACCCGGCAGTTTCAGCATTTTCGGCGTCAACCTCAGCGAACACGATGAGATCATTCGACCCGTTCGCCACTCCGAATCATTCCATGCACCCTCCGGAGTTTGTGCCAGCACCACACACCAATCTCAAGAGTCTCCCAAAACTCACCATTCCGCCAGCACGTTCCATGTCGGCCCAACCAATTGGTAACCCACGTAGCGCTGCTCCACAGAGTGCGCGTGTCGCACCCGACACCACTTTTTCTCCCTGTCGCACAGCTTCCCCGGGTGGTTTCTACCGATTTGGTACGCCGTTTTCAGATATGGACGTTCCTGTAACGGCCGTGCCCACTGAGCTGTTATCTCGTGACACAAGTCAGTCTGTCCCTCCTAACATGCAGTACAAGATCCAAATTCAGAGAGCTGGCTCCCGACTTGAGCGACGACGGCCCTCGGTACAAATGCCAGCATTGAATGAGGGTCAGGTTTTCAATTCACAGGGTCCTCACTCGGATGATGGTACTCTTCACGGAACGCAATTTTCCGACGATAGTACCAAATCATCTCCAGTCGAAGGATCTAAATCCTTTGATGGTGAAGCTGCAGATTCTGTGCCTTCGCTACCCAAGGGAGGTTTTTCGTACAGCGGTGTGAATCACCATGGCTGGATGAAGAAGCGTCGCACCAAGATGTTGCGCCATGAGTGGCAGGACCACCACTTTCGCCTCCAGGGTACAATGCTCGCTATGCACCCTAATGAACTCCCGTCTTCGTCCGCTCTACAGACGATTGATGTAGATGACTACGCTGTTGCTTGTTCATCCCTTGCCTCCAACAAATTCTCTGCTAAATTCAAAGCTTTGAAGCTATCATCCAGCCACCACAAAGAGAAAGAGCAGGCTGCGCAGCCTAACTTTGAATTTCAGCTCGTTCCTACTGTACCCAGCAAGAGTGAAGTTAAGAAGGTCATGCCCAACGGCAAGGTTCACCACTTTGCCGTCAAGGGTCGCGACGAGCGCATCGATTGGATGCGCGAGCTAATGCTAGCCAAGGCTTTGAAGGCCAAAGCCGATGGATATGAGGTGAACGTGAACGGTACGAATGTGTGATGAGCCAAACCGAGTGATTCCCTTTTTGTCTTCTCATTTTAAAGTTCTGTTCAGCAAGCGAGTCGGCGTTTTTGAATTTCGTTCTCTCTTTTGGACACTACTCCTTTTGGAGTGCTCATGACTTCTATTATACCCTTTCCTTATTCATGCTGACCGTCTTCATAATAAAGCGTTGCATCTCTCCTCCATCACAATATAGCATCATTCCTCTTCTCGATATTTAAGACTTGGGCATTCAGCAAAACCGCAAGGTTCAAATGGGATAAGATCTATCCGAATCGATAGGTTAATGGCTTGGAGATGGTATGATAGCGTTGGCATTTACATCGGTTTTCTCGCACTCATTGCGCAATTTGGTGAAGGCATTTTCTCTCTCCAAAAGCGGTAGTTACGATAAGTAGGATAAGTTTAGTTAGGAAACACAAACATAGGTATACAACGAATGCAATGATATTACCCAAACGTCGCACTGTCTCAGCTATGGAGTACCGTAACTCAGCACCACCTCGTTCCAGCGGCAGGTACAAGTGTACCGAATGATCGCAGCGGTTCAAAATAGATGTGCTGCAGGTTTGCAAAGTCCGCTAATTAACACTGGACAAATTATGCAGCATCTCGCCGGTGACTTGTAATACATGAACTTAAGACACGGTTTGGTCGTTGCATGAGGGTGTTTTTCCGTTGAGAAACAGCCCCAACATATGACTGGAATAGCCTACAAACATTTGTCAATGGCTACATATGCGGTCGACATGAAACATGTGTGAGCCAGTTACTTGGAAGAGCTGCGCCCCCATGAGCGCATTGTCAAATTCTAATTGAAACTCTTGTTCACCGAAAATGTCGGTTTTGGGACTGCGGAAGTTTATGTCCCGCCATTTGCTTATTTTACAACTCCGACTGGGATGGATCCTTCAAATATACTTTAGACTCGTGTATACGGCATATGCGCATAAGCAATTAGAGTACTGCATGATTGCGGCGGGGCTTCTGCTGTACTTCCCCGAAGGGATAGCTTCTGGCAGAGATAGGTCCATCATACAGATCTTGTAATTTTTAGATGCATTACGACGATTATGTCCAAAGAGTAAGACTAAATTTTTCGGTTTGTTAAACTCAGAGAAAAAATTATATAAACAGCATCTGCATGTGACTGGTAGCATTTACATGCCAATGACAACAGCGGAGATTCAACAGAATAAGGTGAGACAAGTGTGGTGCTAGTGAGAACTACCAGCATGGCATATGATAGCTAGATGACAAGATAAGTATTGAGCAATGTGATTCGGAAATTGTCAATACTGTGACGAGAAGACTGGAATGGCACGTGAGAGTGACAGCGGAAGTTACATCATAGCAGAGAGGTTGTGTTGTACCCAGGGTTGTACGTTATATATTTGACATTGAGGCATGTCACTGAACGGTTCTCTCGCATCAGCAAAGTATCGTAATCAAAGCAATAATAGGTAGAGATTACTGATTGAAATGAATTGCTACTGCCTAAGCAGCTTGAGAAGAGTGTATACGTGAATAAAAAGACCAGCCTTCCCTCAAATGAAAAGCGACCAGTCATGCTCTACTGAAACCTTGCGCGCGCGCTGGTGTACAATGTGTGAGCCAAATAGTATAATCTGTAAGTTCGTTGAACCCGAATTTAGACTTAGTGTATGTGCCGTTGTAATTCTCGTCTATCATCGTCGCAGTATCAACAAAAGCCAAACGGGGCGAATAGAATAATTATAGGCAAGAACGGTGCCATCCTCCAAGGAGAAGATGGCCATTGTGATTGAAGACGAAGGCCACTAGATTTATGCGCGGAAGTCGAGCTCACGCTTACCGTAACCTTGGCCCTTCGGCCGATATGGGCGCAAGCTCCACTGAGCATCAGCATCGGCCTCGGCACCAGCAGAGCGTTTTCCGTAACCTTGGCCCTTTGGTCGATATGGGTGCAAGCTCCATTGAGCATCAGCATCGGCCTCAGCATCAGCAGAGCGCTTGCCGTAGGGTTGACCAGGTGGTCGCCATGGGTACCAACTCCACTGAGCATCAGCATCAGCCTCAGCATCAGCAGAGCGCTTGCCGAAGCGTGGATCAAATGGTGGAGGACCCCAGAACTGGGGTGGGTATGGGTATCGGTGTGGAGCGGCGGGGGTGTCCACAGCGGCCTCAGTTGCAGCAGCCTCGGGGGTAGCAGGGAGAGCAGCACCGTAGGAGGTGACCGCGAAAGTGTAAACGACAATGATTGCGTTGAATCTCATGATTTGAGTTGAAGGTGTCAACCTGAATGAATAGCGGAACGAGAATCGCTATACCAAAGGAATGGGTAAAGATTGTCCAAGATTTCGATGGTGAGGAAAAGAGTATGTGGCCAAAGAGGGGAGTATTTATCTAAAGTTGAAATTATATGGGTACAAAGAAGACCTTCAGGGAATAGGACTGCTAGTCTTCGATAGTCAATAGGTCAATGGCTGCAACCGAGGTCAATAGGCGACTCAATAGGCATCACAAGTGAGTGAAATAGCCTCAAAGGGATCGCCCTGAATAGACCGCGGACTATTCGGGTTTGTAAGATCCCGCATGACCTCTGTACTGCAATCCAGAATATTTCGCAACTGTATCAAGAGCACTAAGATCCAGAGCGTATAAAGCTCATGTAGTTCCTTTGAATGTTTAATAAGGGATCTCTTCTTGTTTGAGGAGGTGTTGAAGTTACCGAATATGGGTCTGAATAGGCTCAATAGAGGGTTTGAGGCTTGGCAAAATCGAGAAGCTGCAGCTCGCATCCGCTAGCATAGTCATAACTACAATTCGTTGGAAGTTCGGTATCGCATGCAAGGGGCAATCTCAGGACTGGGGCACATGGTGTCAATGGGGGCTCCTGCGATATGCACATGGATGATTAGAACAGCTGCGCTTGTTTAACGCCACAACCAAGGCTCAATGACACTGGACATACGACATATTACGGTACAGAGATTTTCGAGGCTTTGAAGTATCCATTACTACATGTGTAGCCATGTACAAACGAGGCATTCGCGACAGTGTGTGCTTGAGTGAGTATACATGTATGTGAGGGCCTTGGCATATCGGAGTTGATCAGCTGCGAGGCACCGATGAGGTAACATGAATAGCAGTAATACTGTTGTGTTAGGCTGGCGAGACCGAACCGTTGGGGCATACAATACATATATCTGGCAAATAGACACGATGGCCCTGAAATTTAAAAAGTGCAAGGAGAAAGGAGGATGTTGTCTTGCCAGACTGTGGGCAGCTTATTCAGCACGCGCTTGAGTCATTCTGATCTAGCGCCATAGTTAGCCGGTGGTGAGGCTCTCACGATTTTCCATGCGGCCGCGACGCAGCGACGAAAGCATGCAAACCCGCGTAGCTAGCTCAGCTACTCCAGTAGTGCAGAGGGCTTTTTCGATACTCTCAAAAAAACCACCATGGATTTGTACCTCATGCCAAGCTCGGAGCGGCCGCAATCGATACGTTTCTACCCAAACGTCCAAACCATCCACCGCGGTAACCAAACCGTACTATATCACCACGCCGATATTCTACGTCAACGCTGCTCCTCATGTCGGCCACTTATATACCATCGTCCTCTCAGACATCATAAAGAGGTGGCAAGTGCTGGCTGGGAACACCGCAATATTATGTACAGGCACGGATGAGCATGGGCTAAAAGTTCAGAAAGCAGCAGCGAAAGCGGGGGCCGATCCGAAATTATTTTGCGATAAAGGCGCCGATATTTTCAAAGTATGTTCGTGGAGGAGTCCTCTACAAGACTATGTAACTACTCACACTTGAAAGGAACTCGCGCTGAAAGCCGAGATCACCAATGATCACTTTGTCCGGACGACGGACAGAGAGCATAAGGACGCAGTTGAATATGCCTGGGTGCGGAAAAGATATCTTCGGCTTTCGGAACTACTTTGGCTGATGGTGCATAGTTTCTCTTACAAGAAAAGGGTCTTATCTATGAGGAAAGGCATGAGGGCTGGTATTCTGTGACGGATGAAGCATTCTATCCACAGTCGGCCGTGCAAGCCTACCTCGATCCGCCCACTGGGCGAAAGATGATGGTATAACATTGACGAACCAGAATTGGTGACCGGCAACTGAAAGAATAATAGTGCTCAATCGAGACCGGCAGCGAGGTTGAATGGTCTTCCGAAACGAACTACCATTTCCGACTATCTACGTTTCGTGTTAAGCTACTGGAATTTTACGCGGCAAACCCTACATGGATAACTCCAGCGCACCGTATGGCAGAGGTAGTTCAGGCGGTAACGGAGGGCCTTGAAGACCTTTCAATATCGCGACCGTACGATCGTTTAAGCTGGGGCATACGAGTCCCAGGAGATGAGACACAAACAATCTATGTCTGGCTAGACGCTCTGGTAAATTATATCACAAAAGCGGGCTATCCATGGGCACCCGGTCGCGAAAATGCCGGCGGTTGGCCTGCAGATTGCCATGTCATCGGTAAGGATATTGTTCGCTTCCATTGCATCTATTGGCCTGCTTTCCTTATGGCACTTAGCCTGCCACTACCTAAAAAGATACTCTCTCATGCGCATTGGACTCTCGGGGGTTCGAAGATGTCCAAATCTACTGGTAGAGTTGTCGATCCCTTTCATGCCATTGACCGGTTTGGCGCAGACATCATGCGCTTCTACATGGGTCATGAAGGTGGCATACGCAACGACTGCAGTTATGACAACCTCAGAATTATTGAATTATATAATAAGTTCTTGAGCAACAAGCTGGGTAACCTAGCCTCTCGCGTTTTACGCAACAAAAATTGGAGTGTAAGGGGCGCAATAGAGCGTGTCGGCAGCAGACCAGGACATGAGTGGGATGAAGGACCAGGCGCGAGATTTTGGCAAAATTCTCTTTCCACAATTGCGTCACGGGTCAATGCATCCTTTCAGGAATATGAACCTCGACGAGCAGTGCACCACCTTGCCGACTTCATTCGAGGGGTAGGTGCTGCCTCCCTTTACTCTGCCTCATGCGCTCATCTCCTCTAGGCAAATGACTTCTTCCAAATGTCCAGTCCTTGGAAGAAGATACTAAACTTTGGCCCACGTGAGCCAGGGGAAGACGTAGATAAGATCATCTTCGAGGCTGCCGAAGCTCTTCGTATAAGTGGCATTTTACTTCAGCCATGGATGCCAAATAAAGCAAGCGTTCTCCTGGATCAGTTGGGCGTACATCGCGATCGGAGAACACTCGAATGGTGTACGCCTGGGAAAGACTTGACGTATGGAGAACCGCTAGTCGAGCTGGGTACAGGTCATCAAGGCGTCTTGTTCCCACCTTTGCCAAGCGAAGAGTAGCACCTGTAGATTTATAGATGTGTATCTTTATGTTGTCATGCGCAAGTTTAGTCAGGACCCAACGTGGGTATGCCTTAATTTTACATTGATAAATAACTGGCGCCTCTGAGGGCTGGTTTCTTATATTCTGACTCTTCAAATACAGAAAATTTGTAGAAGTCTACTTCGCGCATCCTCACAAGAACGAGCGCACAGACCATGAGTCCCGCTTAAACTTGCCTCCCCTCCCATGTTTTCGCCGAATCCACGCCTACAGCAGGTTCGTCACAACACACAGCGCACTCACTACCAATTCCACACTCAAGTTATTATTAAAATTGTATCCCCTCGCTGAATGCAGCTGCTGTTATGGCGTTCAACAATTGGGAAAAGCTCTCAAAGGCCCAACGTGACTATCCGAAGCCGAAGTTCGCAATCGCAGTGGTGGACAAGGCCCTGAAGAAGCAACCCAGTAATCCTTTCCTCATGGTATGTCCATTTTGTACCACCAATTGCCAATTCTTACTAATTCGAGGTAGACATGGAAGGCAGATCTTGCACTACAACAAAATTTGAGTCCCGGAGGCATCCTTCAATCTCTAATAGATGTCCATCAGTTGCCTGTAGTGGATACTCGACTACTTTCTTATATGTACAAATTATTTATCGAGGCTATGCGTAGAAACCAGAAAAGTGAGTGGGGCTGCAACAGCGCTGGTAAAGAAGCTCTTGGGGCTTGGTTATCAGCCGCGAAAACCATGCAGCGTAAAAACGATCGCACAGCACTTTGGGATACACTATTTTACACGGCAATGCAAGAAGACTGCTGGGAGGATGTACGTCTTGTGAGTTAGCTCGGATGGTCTCTTCGGCGTTCAAGTTCATTTGCTAAGTAACACTAGGCAATCGTCAATTATAACAAAGAAGGGTTGTTGGACAAAAAGCAGTCGCATTATGCCCTCATAATTGCGACTCAAATTTCAGCTGAGCAGAAGCGTACTCAAATAGGTGCTCACGATCGCATGGCTCAGCTCCAGGCCGACATCGCAATGAAACTAGTAAAGCAAGCGTACGCAGCTCCTCCGGTATGATCACATTAGCTCCGCGGAACAAAATTGGTGTAAGACTTACATATCTTAGGATGACCCAATTGCTGTAAAGAATATCCGAGATCTACGATTTACAGCAGACATTTTCAACCGTCAAGATCGCTGTCACGAGTTAATCGATCTCTGGGAGAATCCCTCGGAATCTATCCAAGGCATTCTACATCGTCACCGACATGATTTATCAAGCTTGATCACAAAGTTCTTGAGGGATCAAAAAGATTGGCTTCGACTTGAGCGTCATTGCCTAGATGTTATTGACGAAACCATATTAGATGCAGATGCAGTAGCTCAGCCCAAATCGCCCCTCTGGGAGCTGTGTGCGTGGAGATGGGATCTTTGGGCAGCACTCTTAGATGCCGTGCAAGCAATCCGACCTGGGCAAGAGTGAGTCGTCCTGTAACGTTTCCAAGATATATGCTAATGACTTAGGGGCCAAACCCTCATATCTGACCAAATGGAACGATGTTTTGGAGCAGAATGCAAAGCCAAAGACCGACCATTTCAAATCACGTACATGAAATTGCATCAACAGCTTACAACACCTATGTTATCGGATTGCAAAGACTACTTCACGCACCATGCACATATACCTTCTTGCTTCGAAGACCTTCGACCATTTGCTGAGCGTTTGGACCTTGGACAGGCTCGAGAGTTCCTTGATTTTATCATTGCCCACCAAAAACACGTGACTGAACCAGTTTACACTGAAAAGGTATCACGCCATCTACCTAGTATAACTAGTGTTACTGAGCTAACACCAACTCAGATGGGGCTTGACAGCATTGAGCCAGAAGCTGTCAATGTTCTCAGGTTTCAGTACCTGCTGATCATCTCCCAACAACACCCTGCACCACGTGAGTGTATCGAGCAATTTTTTCTCGGCGCTGCAAGACTTTCGTACCTATGGCCTCTGAACTCGGATCTTGGTTGTATAGCAATCTACTCACTTCTTCGGCTACACCATGGCCACACTTATACACCAAATGCAATAGACTCACTTAAAGGTGCAGTCAACACTCGAATATTGCTACAGGCTTCGATGTATGCACGGCACCTTGTGGAAAACGACAAAGAGAAGCAAAACAGGACGCTCTCCCTGCTGACTGCAAGGCTGCACCTAAATCTCGGCCTAGGAACCATTGCATTTCGAATGTACAATTACACAAAGTGCAAGGAAATGCTCATGGATACACTCTCTCCCTATATGCTCTCGCGGATCTCTCAAACACACCCATTTGGTGTTAGTGGTTACGGAGGTTTTTCTACTGACGAAGAGCTGGCAAGAGTCATTAGTACCATCGAAAGGATGGAGACGAAGACAAACGGCTATTTGTTCACTGATATACCCTCTTTCGTCTGGGGTCAAGCAGTAGATACATTGGCGCTGAAACGAAAACTGAACTCAAGCTTGACGAAGCACATCTGCCATGCTGAACGTGTCCGGATAGCTCGTCTGAAAGGAGAATCAGTAGCCAACATACCACGACTCGACTACAAAAGTAAGTAGTGCCTACTTGGGACTCTATACAATGAGAACCGACTTCAAAATCGATTTAGACTAACTTGTATACATCAGCTTACAGTAACATATCTGACAACATCGACCGGGAAATATTTCCTAATTCCGAAATCTCTATTTGCCCGGGAAGGCTCTTAGATCTCGTTATGCCTAGCGGCATCCCTAATGATATCTGGATAGTTCAAACATACTTACATCGCGAAAGATCTATTCAACTACTGTATAGAGAATCGGTACATGATTTCCGCCCCAACATCAAGGAAAAAGACGATGCTGATTTTGATCTCGATTTCGATGGGCCTACCCTGGCGGAACGACGTACGCATGTTTACTGGGCCAAAATTGTTGCATTGGTCGAGGAAATTCATGTCCCAACTCGCAGTCCTCAAAGCAGCCTCAAGCTCTTTGATGACCTTCTCACCGATATCGATGATCTCCGGTTGGGTCTGGAACAGTTGCGCGTTCCTAGAGTCACCACACCGAAGCCTGAAGACGAACCTACCATGATCCACGAGAACATGCTCATGGCGTGTTACTCTCAGCTCGAAATACTGCGTGCAACTCACAAGCTTGTTGAACTCATCCGCGAGCGCATTCTCAAGTCGAAGGGCAAGGATCAGCATGCTTTCAAGAAACTTTTATCTGAAAAGTACGACCAGAATCTACTGGATGTGACAACTAGTTGCTTCCAGGTGATTCAAGATGTAGCGCAAAGCTATATTGATCTCATCAAAACGAAGGGTTTGAGAACGATCATCGCACAAGTGCGATGGGGCATCACTGGCGACATACTGCGGGCACACTTAAGTGATGATGATGTGGAGTATTATGCGAAAGAGTATGTTGACAGTGCGTTAGAAGCATGGATGGGCGTGTTGAAGGTGAAGCTCAAGTAAAGGTAGCAGAGAAGCAATGGGGGTGGATCACATGTATCCAGTAAGATTTTGCTGCTACCCGATGTCTGCAGAGTTCCGAAAAAATCCTGAAGAAATATATATAAGCGGTTCTTCAAGGTAACAAAGAATTTTATATCTGATGGAGTCAATCGCCCAACCACGCTGTGACCTCCCAGGGTATACGAATCTACATGTCTTGCGTATTTCACACAACCCTTTCAACTAGCAATGTGCTTTCCAATCCGTCTTGCAGCTCTAGCCGTCCACTGTTTTCTATCTTCTTTCTCCACTTATTTGACTCGTGCCTTGCTGTCATGATTGTGGCCCTGAGTTCTGGTTCGACAACCTCGGATGTGGAAGGTAATGCCACAGGCGTGAATGTCCAGCGTCCACGAGACTGTAAGCTTCAATTCAAATTTGAGCATCAAGCATGAATACTCACCCAAATGCCCAGTTAACGATATAGCGCGCCCTGCCGTCTAGGACTTTCCGATGTGTATCCTGCTCGGGATCTGAGGATGGTGGTGTCGTAGAAGCATATAGAATTCCTTTTATGCGGTATACTTCGTCTTTGGTGGGGTCGGAGAGAAGTTCAGTGAGTTTAGTGATGTTGACGCTACCATTCCCTTCACGGCTTTGTAGCGTGGCTGTTAGAACTTCTACTTCGCTAGAGTGATCGTAATCGTGTTCGTGCACATGCTGTTCCTTCGCATCTTCTACAAGGCCTGCCAATCGCACGTCCAAGCCGAATATAATGTCCTTGTCTACCCAACCTCTTCTACTTTTTGTCCGTGGTATTTGCGGTTCTACTTCTAATGCAAGAATCGCGTCTTCGACATCTTCTAGTCTTCTATCGCTGACTAGCTCCCATTTATTGAGGACGATGAGATCGGTATATCGCGCCTGCATCTTGGCTGTATAGCTCGTATCCTCATACCCTTTCCAGTTTTCTACATCAATAACACTCATCACGCCATCTAGGACGTAATTTCCCGTCTCCCTACTTAGCCTGTTCACCTCCATGGCCAATGTTGCAGGAAAAGCGGACCCAGATGTTTCGATGACGATGCGATCGGGATTTATGCCGTTTGCGAGTGTTTCGAGTGCATTAGACAGCTGACCAACGAGATTGCAGCATATGCAGCCATTGAGGAGTTCCTGTACGCCGGAGATGGCTTGCGAGGATGCAAGTTGGGAGTCAACGGCGACATCGCCGTATTCGTTTTTGAGGAGGGCAAGTTTATAATTCTTGGGGAGCTGGGGGATGAGGTTGAGGATTAGAGCTAGGAGAAATCAGACGAGAATTTCGAAATGGGCAAACCGGCGGCTCAAGGACATACTAGTCTTACCCGAGCCCAGAAAGCCGGTAATGATGGTGATAGGTATCATTGCTGCAAGACAGCAATGACGATACACTCCAAGAGCAGCGAAACTTGGAATTTGTGAGACACGGTCGCAATTGATAACGAATGAGAGTGCCCTTGCGCGAGGGTATCGCCATGGCCGCTGCCGCTGCATCATAGCTGCCCCGCGCTGACAGGGATCTCGGGCTGCAATGACGTAGACGTTCCAGACAAAGTAACCACAAATAGCTCAAGCTACGACACCCAAGACCTTCACAATCCTGTTAACTGCCCTGCCTTGCCTTACAAAGACTTGACTGTGGTGCTTAAATATCGGGGCTCTTCACCACTAACCTTCTTATCCAATACCCACTCTACTTCACAACTAAACATCAACACCAACAATCAACCACCAACAACCACATTACCATCATGGACTTCGTCAATAAGCTCGCTGGTGGTGGTAACAGTAACCGGCAGAGCGGGCAGGAGCATGCCCAAGGTTCGTCGTCTGGAGAGCAGAAGTCCAGCGGTGGCTTCTTTGGTGGCCTCGGCGACAAGATGAACACCGCGGCAGGCGGCGGTAGGGAGTCTGAGAAGAACGAAGATCTGCTCGACAAGGGTAAGTTGAATCTATACCCTCCCCCTTTCTCTTGAGACTCACCCAATTCCAGGTGTTGACTTCGTCCAAGAGAAGTTCCTCGGTCAGGGTCCACAGGATAATGAGGTATGTCGTCATTCGCTTCCTGTTGTGCTGAAGTTATTGACTTGGGCTAGTCTGCAATCGAGCAAGCTAAAGACGAGCAAATCTCCGATTATATTCGCAAGACATACAAGTCTTCCACTGGCAGCGACATACCCATCAAGGACAAGGAGACCAGATTCGGTTAGTTGATTGACCTTTTACGATACAGCTTCATATACGAACAGTAGGACAAGAGATCCGCTGGCTACAACCAAATAATTCTTGTAATGATACATTGATTACATTTCATTCAAATTGACTGCTCACCCTGGGATGTTTGTGGTCTGACGGCGATAGGTCAGTATCTCAATGAAACAGCTAGGGTATTATCTGTCGGCAAGGTATTACTCGTCTTCACATGCATGGTCTCCGCGTGCCCCTCACCCCCCTTCCCGTGGCTCTTTTGTCATCATGGTTGCACGAGTGTCTCTATACATGTCTCCAGTAGTCTCATCAATCGTGTTTGTATGCCACGTCCAGCTGGCGTGGTTGCATGTTTGCCCGCGCCCCATCCAAACGGCAGGACAAGCCTCCGTCGTCCGCTCGGGTCCAAGACCACAAGTGCATCTAATGGAAACTTTCCTCCGCCCAACGGGTGTAGCAGCCCTAGACGGACAAAGTGATTGTAGGATGGCTCGACAGCTTGTATCAAGGGCAGCGAGAAAGGTGCAGCGGAGGAAGGATTGTGTGAAGTAGGCTCGTGGCAGAGGACGAAGGCTTGGAGTGAGGGCGAGATGTTGTAAAGGCCTGGAAGTGCCAAACTGCGGGATATTAACAAGATTCGTATGCAGCGCATGTGAAGGGCCTACCAGAGTAAATCATAGTGTGTTTGCACATTGCCTTGTACGCAGAGCACAATAATGGACTCTCCCCTTCTGTACCTAGCCCAATTGTCATGTGCTTCCAAGTTTCCACTCGGCGGCTTTGCAATGCGATGGCTGGCTAATATTGCATCGACGTCCACTTTCCACGCTTCTTCCTCGTCTACAATTCCGAGCTCATCTAGCTCACATTGGGTTTTCGATCTCTTTAGAGCATCACTGACGGCTGAAAGTGCAGGCGACGGCTCCCTCCGCCGCTCTATGTCCTCATCGCGGTCAGAGTCTAAGGCAAGTCGAGAGCGTTTGCGACTGAGTGCTACGCTCATAGTCCCAGTCCAGTGGGGCGGAAGAGTAAGGTCGGCCATCTGTGTTGGCAATGCACCCATATATCACTATTGTCCTTAGCGTGGGAGAATGAACCATGCCGGCTCACATGACGAATAGGAGCTCCAGGGGCCACCTCCACGCCAAGCAACCTTAACCGCCGTTGACTCCGCCCCACCCGAACCCCACCCATCCATGTTCTGCCGTAGTCATCTCCAACCTTGACTTTCTCTCATGTCTTCCCGCGATGTCACGAGCCAACTGCGCCAGAGCGTATGGGCCGGGAGCATACCGCTAGAGATCAGGCTTCACAAAGGTGATTGCAGAACATACGATGAATCGGACCCATACCTAGTATGCATTCTTATGTTGCAGCCTAGCGACTTGGGCGTTGACGTTTCGCAGATTCAATTTCCCCGCTTGTCATATCTCGGACTCCTTATCCACAAACTCCATGCCTTCTTTTCTACTAATTTGATCTATCCCGAGGCCGAGCCGTCCGGCTTATGGCTTTCTTATGAAGGTGTCCCACTGAAATGGCACTATCCCCTTGGTTTGCTCTATGATCTCTATGCCGGTGCCGAGCCGGCATACCCTGCAGACTCCACTCTTTCTCCTCACAGACATGACGCTGTTGTAGAAGAGCCTGAGCGCCAGCATCTGCCTTGGTGCCTGACAGTCCACTTCTCTGACTTCCCATCTGAGCAACTGGTCCACCTCGACAACGAAGATAAGCATATTCATGATCTCTTCATACACAGTGTCAAAGAGGCAGATTACTTGAGGACGGGGACGGGAAAGACTGTCATGTTCCTAAGTAAAGAAGACAGCACGCAGTTATGGGAAGGTGTGAGGAAGCATGACTTCAGTTTGTATAATCCGATCAACCAGAAATTATTGAATCCTCAAGGAGTTAATTTGCGGCACCTCCCAGTTCGACTGTATCTTCCGCACGCGGCATCAGATACTACTCAGGAAGAAGCTACTCCAGGCAGTTTGAGGGTTGTACAAAGCCTGGTTCCGACAAATTTATCTTCAAGTAGGTATTGCGTATATGCATAACTGCACAGGGTAACTGAGCTTTATAGAACAACCGCAGACTATTGGTACAGCTTTGAATCAGATTCTGCCAACTTTATTTCCGAGTAGACGGAGCCCTCTTCTTGCACAAGCTGTACTGCATGGTGCAGTGTTACCCCTCAACGCAAGCGTGGAGGAATTGGTGCGAGCTACATCTTATCTAGACGGGTGGCTACACATCGCTGTGGTTATGATGGGGTAGTCGTTTTTGTGCCGCCACCGCTCCTCCAACATCATGACCAGCATATCAGGCGCTTAGCCGGCTAAACGAAGTTTTTGTTCTTCTCACAGCCTCAAATACTCTACCTCATCCCTATATGCGCTACTGGGCGCAATACAATGATACCTTTTGTGTCGAAAAGGAGGGAAACACTGCAACGAGCACACGCGTTCTAGCTTGAAAAGTGACCAATGGAATGTGGGCGATTTTCACGGCCTTAGCCTTGCGGCCGATACTCGTTTGTCATACATCGAGCACAGTATCAGGCTGAAGGACTGCGGCCGCGGGGGTAGCATCTACGGTTAGTGGCAAGCCACCTCCCTTAAATGCACTCGGCTGAGCATCTCGCTTGTCATGTCTAGATCTGAGTCTAAGCCATTTTGAACATAGCCAGTCGAGAATTCAGTGTCGGGTCTTAACTATAGGCAAATGTTACCGTTACCGATAACTGGGTAAATATGCCTACCTTATACCAATTAGCTATTGCCTATCCAATCCTGCTATAAAGAGCATGTAATTCGATGGCTACCTGAACCAAGCACGTCCTCGCACAATGAGCTGAATTATTTATACCAGCGCCCTACTAATCAGCCAACCACCACCCTACTGCCCAGGTTACCGTTTATTGAATGATAGCGGTGACCACGCCACAACGCAAAATACCTAAAAGCACCCGGCTACGCACCTCAGCCCCATACATGAACATCTCACAGTTTTACGCCTCCAACCGCATCGGGAGTGAGGGGGGGCGGGGGGGGGGAAACAATAATGTTCAATGTTCCAAAATATTTATATCACATTCTTGCTCTTTGAAAATGGCTCTTCCAACACATTCTGCACCTCATTACCAGGCCGGCCGCAACTCAACATGTCTTGTCAATTTCCACCTACATATGAGCTCGCACCCAACCATACCTTTGCCAATTTCGAGCCTCTGCAAGAGACATGCCCGCGGACTTATTTGAGGCCCGATCCAGGTGCTGTCGTACCATGTACAGATCATCATCAACATGTTCCAACATCGTTCTTAGGCGGCAGCATGTTGCCTTGGCTATTCAGCCCTATTCTATTGTTTTTACACGTACCAACATGTGTGATACGTGCAGTGAAGTGGGAAAGCGCACAGTATTTGGTGTGTTCTATTCGAATTCGTATGGCACATGTGACTGATCTTGTATACAGGCTCTGGGCCTAGCAGTCCTCAGTATAGCACTCGCTGTACAAGCGTACGTCAGCACAGCACTTGCAGCCTCCGAGGTGCTAGTCTGGATGCCAATCACCCTCATTTTGGACATTGGCGCCATGTTACAGATGGTGGTGCTCATCATTGAGAAGCACGATGTTTGCTGGCGGTACTGGAAGAAGAGTCAAGAAGGAGACGAGCCGCCAAGAGGTTGGAAGGTACTTTGGGATGCAATATAGGACCTTTTGCATGATGTCAAGGCACTGGTTGTAAGAAAACTACGACTAGGGCGAAGAAGAATAAACCCGCAAGATAGTAGGTGGACTCCATCCATACTTGTTCTCCTATTTCAATATCTGACACTCACCGAAGCCACTTGAATGGTACCACTCAACAATAGCCCAGACGATGTAGCCAATAGACTCGAATCGCCTTATCCAAACGCACTACATTACGCCGTGGTCGCTCTCGTCTCTTTCATCTTCTTCCTCATGCTCATAGCCCTGCAATGCTACGGTCTCTACTCTGCGGTCAAGGGCCGCTACGTCCAAGACTTCCGCGTGAATTGGTGCTCACCCGCGTTCCGGGATTTTGCTGTCGCCGTCACAACGGGCAACTGCAAAAAATATCAAGTCAAGGAAAGCCGTAGTAACGATATTGGCTGCATATCTATTCCAGCTGATCAGCAACGGGGCTGGCTACTTGGGACCATTATTGCTATTTCTGCTGCTTTGATATGCCAAGTTTTCGATTCGGTGTTGATGTTGTCTAGTCACTCGGGCTGGCGGCCGCGAGGCGCGAAGGCTCAACGGCCGTGGTTGACCATGTTTGGAGGGTGCATCACGCTGATAGTGCTCATTGTGTTTGGGATAGAAAATGCGAATAGTCTACCCAAGGGCGTCGCAGAAGTGGTGTGGATTTATCGGCAAGAGCCATCGAGGGCTTTTGGGGGGGGGGGGGGGGTCTGCTAGGGGACACTTAGTCCACCAGGGTTAAGGGGAATGATTATGAGGTATTATGATGGATTGTTTGAAAGTTGGGGTGGGGTATTACGGATATTGAAAACGAATAATGGACTTATGAAATCGCGACACTACGACAAAGAGACGTCAGTAACACGCTGATTTTCTTGGGTGGATACCAAATTCCACATCACACAAGATGTGTTTCATGAGGTTGATTCAACCTTCAAGTATGAGTGAATCCTGGCAATATATAGAAAGCATACCCCAGCGGTAACATGTCGCCACCCTTGGTCTTTGGTGCGACGGACGGTGTGAGCACTTGCAGGTCGATCTCCCGCCCGTGCATGCTCGGGCAACCGAGGTCTTCAGCGGAGGCTCAGGCCACCGTGCTTTCTCCTCTCAAACAAAAGCTGGTAGTAAGGCCAGGTCAAGTGATTCTCGGGGTAGGCTCGTAGTTTTGCATGGCTCGTAATTTCGTCCGAGTTCTCAACATGAACGCTTGATAAATGGCATCACGAAAATGGCTCGCAAGCGAGATTGGCGCTAAGTGGTTCGATTTATTGTGCGGATAATTTGTCTGCCCAGGAGAATAAGCTCGATTAGGAAAAAGGATCGCCAGTGGCGAGTAAGTGTCAATAAATATTAGATAGATCATGGATCATGGGAAGCAGTCAATAATCAGGAGATGAACAAACAAGAAGCAGTGGTGGCAGATGCCGATGAAGAGTAGCCTCTATCATCGTAGAGGCAATGTTTGATTGTATTGCGACAACAGATGCTTCCTTTTGGCGCCTGTTGCAGTGTTTAGAGTTATAGAACCATGGCACTCCAGTGGCGCCATGCATGCGCAAATGACAAAGACTGATCATGCTTTCATCCATATAAAACGCCGTGCGGAAACCCAAATGATGTGTCTGGCTGGCCAGGGAAAGCCAATGCTGAAGATGACACGGATACGTGACAAAGAAAAAGTCGAATGATATCTACATGAGTGAGAACAATGAACAGACGAAGGGGATATCGAAGAATGGAGCTGCGGAAGAGAGTATGGGAAGTCGTAAAGCTGCGGCCGTGGTTAGTGAATGGCGTGGTGTATGAGGGCAGGCGATCTTACTGGCGAAGCTTAGTTGTGTGGAATCTCCTTGCTCCTTCCCTGGCCAGCCCAGACGCCGCCGCCGACGGCGCGCGAGATGCCAACACCCAGACCGACAGCGGCAGCGACGACGAGGAGAGCAATGACGATCTTAGCCCATAGTCTCTGCTTATTGGTCAAGTTCTTGAACAGGTTGCAGCCACGAGCGCGCTTGTACGTCTTCCGCTGGTCGATGACGGTCTGGCGCGAGGGCCACATGGTGCACTCCTTGACCCTGCCGTCGACCGACGACTTGGGCTGCTGCGTGGTGGCGGCGGACAGCGGGGGGCCGGCCTCGAGGTCGCGGTCGAGCGAGGCGACGTCGAGACGGACCTTGCTCTGGGGCGCGCTGTTGGCGTCCATGGAGCGGCGGGCTTCGGGGTGCTTGTAGAAGGCCGAGTAGGGGTTGGACGAGTCGATGGGCGCTTCCTTGCGGGCGGGGTCTGCCGACGACGACGAGATGGCGGATTCGGTCGAGGGTGGGGAGCGGAGGGCCGTCCGCTTGCTGGGGGGACTGGCAGGCCGCTCAATGGTGACACCAAAGGTGACGGGCTCGTGCTTCTCGTTTGCAGCCATGGGGGTGGATGTGTCTGTGACGTAGCCAAGGAGCGTGGGTATGGCAACGGGGGGTGTTGTAGCCGCGTTGGAACGGGGCGCTGTGAGCGTGTCTTGGCCGCAAAGAGCCGTGGTCACTCGGGTAGACTGACACTGGCACTGGCGGCGTCGTGCGACTGGGGACAGTCGAGCGGGCGTCACGGGCAGCGTGGCATGGGCAGTCGTGCTGGCGGTGGCAGGAGCGGCGGTCGCGGCGGACAGGAGGCAGGAGCGATGGCGACGGGCGTGGGCGGGAGGCAGGAGGGAGGAGGCAGACAGACCGACTGCAAGGAGCGACTTCCTCTTGGCCCCTGGAACAAAACGAACTCGCTGGCCTGGAACGGAATGGAGGCTGGGTGAAGGAGCGACGCGGGTGGGAGGAGGCACAGAATATGGGGGCACGGCTAGGGCAGAGTCGACGACAATGCTTGGTGGCAGACCACTCCCGCCCAGCAGCTGCTGAAGGGAGGAGGTCTGTGTGTGGATTGCTCGGTTCCAGGCTGCGTCTGTCGTCGGGCCCGCTAGGCCGCTTTGGGCCGGCGTTCCTGCAATGAAGAGCCGCCAGCGCTGGGCACTGGCATGGCTGGTGACGGCTGGCCCACCCGCACTTGTCGCACTGTCGCACACTGTCGTCGCCCTGCCCTCAATTTATGCCGTCTGGTCGGTCGTCGGCCGTCGGCCGTCAATCGGCCGCCGTGCACCTTTGTCCTCGTTGTCTCTCTCCTCCTGCCTGCGCGTCCCCAGCCCGCAGCCCACGCCACCGCCGTCCTCTCCAAAGCGTCCCTGGCCACCGCCCAAAGGGGCTACCTTTGCCCCAGCTATCTCTGGCCGCGTCCTTCCTGGCCCCTTGGCTGTTGAGCCCGGCACACGCCCATGCCCAATCCGGCTAAAGCCCACATGGAACCCATTGCTTAGGCCGCCAGACGACTCACAAACCTGCTGCCCTGGGTCTTGCGTTCGCGGCCGTCATCGGCTCCTGGCCCCTCAACACCTTTCGCACTGGTCCATTCCCAACCAAGTGACGCCAGTTGACTAAAACGCTCATTACCAAGGATCATGCCATGTACTCAAGACACTCCGAGATAAGCTCGCTACCAAGATCGCCTATCTACAACGAGATGGCTGGCCCAGCATGCACCCATTTCTTGCAGACCGGCCATGCGCCCATGTCGCCACAAACGCCGAACCATGCGCTTGCCCAAACTCCCATCAATCACGTTCCTTCAATCACACTCCTTCTCTCGTCCTCCATTGGCCCGGGAACCGCCTCCTCCTTTTTAGCCACACGCTTACCCTGCACGTGGCCTCCCACTCCACGCCTTCGGAACAAAGTCCTCTCTGCGGATTCCGCTGCGCTCGCACATGCTTCTAAAGATACCGCCCTGGTCGTAGAGCTTGACCGGCGTATCTAGTTCTGCAATCTGCCCCGCGTCCATGACGCAGATCCGGTCATAGTCAATGATGGTCTTCAGCCGATGGGCAATGCACAGTAGTGTCTTGCCTCTGAACCCGTTCTTCATGCTAGTCTGCACCAATGCGTCCGTTTCAAAATCCACGCTGCTTGTAGCCTCGTCGCAGACAATGATCTGAGAACCGCGCACGAGCGCGCGACTGAGGGCTAGCAGCTGTCGTTGTCCTAAGCTGAAGTTGAGACCTTCTTCATCAACCTGAGCATCGAGGTGGATCCGGCCAGAGCTATCGTCCACAGTGGACTCGTTGGATACCAAGTTGGCTTGGCGTAGAGACGACCAAAGCTCAAGATCTGAGTGCTCATGAAAGGGGTCCAGATTAGATCGAATCGTACCCTTGAACAGAGTCGGGTCTTGGGGAATAATGGCGAGTTTCGAGCGCAGATCATGGAGACCAATCTTTGCAATGTCCACGCCATCAATGACTATGGATCCTCCCGATAACTCTTGAAGACGGAATAGGGTACTCATAATCGATGATTTACCAGCCCCTGTCCTACCAACAACGCCAATACGCTCGCCAGCACGTACATGCATGTCAAGGCCCTTGAGAACCAAAGGAAGTCCTTCGCGGTACCGCATCTGTACGTTGTCGAAGACAATTTCTCCGTGTTCCGGCCAAGTGGGTCGCACCTCGCCCATGTGCAACGGCGCCTCTTCTTCCAATTCGGTACCATAGTGGTGGATACGCTCCGTAGAATTCATATTGTTCTCAACTTCAGCAAGCTGTCGGACTGTAAACTGGATCATCTGCACAATCGTGAGAATATAGGAAAGCACCAGGCCTGCGATACTTGGATTCACGGAGAAACGGCTGGTGACGACAAGGACACCAGTGGTGAAAACAAGGAAGAGACCAACAACGTCGAGGCGAACGCTGAGCCATCGTTGATTCGCAAAAGTGAGGTAGTACTTCACATAACAACACAATCAGCTACGGTTCCTTAAATCATTGGAAGTGATGGCGACTTACCGCAGCGTTCATATCATCAATCGATTCTCTCACGCTCTTCGAAAAGTGATCCTGAAGCCCATAAGCACGAATCGTTGCGGTGCCCATGACAGCTTCGCCAAAGCGCGCAAAGACTGTGCTCCGCAGAACCGACTCGTGCCGCTTCACCTCGCGAGCAGATGACCTGTAGTAGGCAGCTGAGAGTAGGAACACAACGAACAGAGGACCCAATGCGATTGCGTAGTAATAATAGTACGATATAATGAGAATGAAGACTCTGTGAATATGCTTAGTCGAAATATTCATCAAATCACGAGGCAACTTACGAAACAATCATGGCCAGTGTGATAAAGTACATTCGCATAGAATCCGTGATGGTATTATCCAAGACGTCGATATCCTTGCTGAAGCGATTCGTAATCCGACCGAGCGGCGTCGTATCAAAGAAGGACATAGGGGCTCGAAGTACACGAGTGATGGCTCGATGAAGCATCGTCTTACCAGCTTTGGTTCCGAACACGGCTACGGCCCAAGAGAATAAGAACATGAACATAGCTTGGCTAAGGCCAAAGGCGGCATATGCACCAATGTATGCGCCTTCGCTATACCCGAACTTGTTAGAGGTCCAGTACGAAAGCCACAGTGAGGTGACAATGTTCGCGCCTTGAGAGAGAACGAGCAGACTACACTCAAGTCAGTTGAAAGCGACTAAACACCTTCGCAACACTTACATGAACACGAGTGGGCCAACCCAGACGCCGCCCCCAGCTCGTATATACGCCATCCATATACCCCATGTCACGCTCTTCGTCGCTCGATCTTCGACCTGCATGAGTGCCACAGCCTTCTTCTGCCTCTTGGCTGTCTTCTTAGCTTCTTTCTGGTTGCCTTTAATGTCCGCGACTTCTTCAATTTCTCCATCTTGATCATCCGGTTGATCTTCTTCCTCCCCCTCCTCCTCCTCCTCCTCCTTCTTTGTGCTCTTCATCAATTGTTGGAACCCTTCATTGTTGGCCATCAAAGCATCGAATGTGTCCACGGCTTGAACTCGACCTTCCTCGATCCAAATGACCCTATCACACCGGTCAAGTACATGCAGTTGATGGGTAGCAAGAATGCGACACTTGTTTTTGAGAAGACCACATATGGCGTGGTCCATGATATGTTTGCCGACATGCGCATCAACGGCGCTCAGCGGGTCGTCCATCAGGACGATATCCGCGTCAAAGTATATCGCGCGTGCAATATTCATCCGCTGCTTCTGGCCACCGGACACAGTGATACCCCGTTCGCCAATTTCCGTCTTGTCTCCTGCGGGGAGCATATCAAGATCTGCACGAAGGGCACAAGCATCAACAACTTCATCGTACCATGCTTGCTTGAAGCCTTTCCCGAACACAATGTTCTCCCGGACCGACGCGTTTTGTATCCAAGCATATTGTGGGCAAAAGGCGCGCGAAGCGCCAATTACTACATCACCATTGGTTTTTCGCATGTCGCCTGCTAAAGCTGCAAGGAGCGAACTCTTGCCGGACCCTACACTGCCAATGATTGCGACAAGCTCATTTCTGCCAAATTTGAGATTGATTTCCTTCAACTCGAATGGCTTACCTTCTTCCACTGCTGTGGTATCAGATGGTGTTGCAAGCGGGCTTCCGTCCTTGTTCGACCGGATATTTGCTCTCTGGCCTTTCTTGTCTTTCTTCGAAGACTCCTTCTTCTCTGCTGACCCACCAGGGCCCGATGCTGAGTCTTCGACATCCTGAGTTGGCTGGCGCTCCCACGTAAAATCCGCATGTTTGATTTCGACAGCATCTTTGGCATTATAATCCCAGGTTGCAGTTTCCTCCGCTTCTTCTGCCAGGAGGAACTCTTGGATCCGTTTAATCGAAGCGTTCGCGTCGATGACTTGACCAATGACAAGCGGAAGGAAATTGAGCGGGATACGCATAGAGTTGAATAGCGCAAGAGAGGAGAAAATTCGTGCGGGATCCAGGTGGTTGTTCACTTGTGAATACGTGATAAAAGAGACCATGGAAGCGAAGACAGGTATTGACATACCAACAGCAAGAATGGCATTGCGAATCGTGAGCAGAATCTGAATAGAATATATCTCTTTTTTGCGAATGGCTTGAATGCGCTCCAGAAAACTCGTCTCCCAGCCAAAGTATTTGACAAATCGGACTCCTTGCAAGATTTCTTGTGTCAAAGAAACCCGCTGGTCAGTGATTTTGTTGATGGCAACTCTTCGGCGGAAGAGCACTTTTACGGTTTGGCCAAGCACCGGCATAGCGATCAGGATGAGTCCAAGACCAGGAAGAGCGCTATACGTGAGGTTGACCAAAAGAAGAGCCGTTGTGATCAAAATACCGATAGGGGCAGTCCAAATCATGTGGAAGAACCCGCTAGCTTGGTCGACGCGATACGTATCGGTTGACATCAAATTGATGATTCTTCCATTTCCCCAGCCCTCGCCATCGCCAGCAACCCCGGCAGTTCCTGGTGATTCCTTTGTGTCGTCCTTTCTATTTTTCTTTAGCATCTTTTTGTACCATTTGATGTGGGCCTTGCTGCCAGGTTGAATATCCGGAGGTGGTGCTTCTAATACAGCAATTCCCCCTGCTTTTGCTCGCCCTGACAAATTCATCGCCTTGTTGAAGATGAGCGCAATAAGAACTCCTCTTGCCTCTCCGCCAAGCATCATACCACGGTACATGAAGTGGTTGGTAGCAAAGCTTTGGAGGAATTGCAAGATGGTGATTGCAATTACAAGCCCGAACCCCTCTCCCAGGTCTGGCGCAGGCACATCAACTCTTCTTTCAGCAATATAGGCTTTGACAGCGAAGTTGATGAGGTATCGGAGCACAAATGGCGCTATCGATTGAATAACCGATGAGCTGAGCTGGCAAAAACCCCCCAGAAGAAACTCCCATTTGAATGTATCAAACAAGGCACCCAGTAACGGACGAGTTTTCCCTTGTTCTAAACGCTTCTTGAAAGCTGTTTCCAACTTCTGTGCTAGCACATCAGCACTTCTCTTTGGATTGACGATCCATAAATCATTCTTCTCGAGGGGTCGCTTATACCCGACGGACATTAAAGGCTGCATCCAGTGCCAAGTGAGACGACTGAATACACCCGCTGTATACTCCGGGCAGATATCCCGCGTTTTCGGAACTGGAGGTATAGGCCCCCAATTCAAAGGATTTGTGTTGTACCACTTTCTCCGCCTTAGAGAATTGTGTGCGTTTGAGTCCTCGCTAACGTCAGTGAATGCGCTAGTCCCGCTCTGTACTCTTGATAGATTGTTCTTTGAGTTGTGGCTGTCAGTATTTGTGACGGTCTTTAATCCCTTTCTGGTCCTGATTGGTTCAAATCTTGGGTCGTCCAAAGGCTCAGATTCTATGGGATCTTGAACTGCCGCCTGGGGATCTGCCAAACCAAACACCTCATCTTTTTCCTTCTCGTCGAACGATTCCAAAGATTTAGGCATCATCAAGGTTGAACCTCAATAAGCCGGAATTGCAGTGGAAACAGTTTGGTGTAGAATTGCTGTTGTGTGGCAAATACGGCTATGCAGGTTGTTCCGGGTAAAAAGAAATGATTGTTGAGCGTTGGTGTTGAAGAAATATCGAACAGCGTCAGCAACTGTAATACAGACATGACAGGCAGGTGGATAAGGTCAAATACAAGTCATAGTTCACGGTCGAAAACGGAGATAAAATCAATGACGCTAAAACGATGCATAATAGAGACGCCATTATCAAGCTTCAACTCGACAAAGCGGCTTCGGGTCCTGTTCTCCTCCGACGACCCGACAACCATGTATGAATGTGCAGCGGCAATACATTCTTCCTTGAGTATGTTAACATACAATATAATACCTATTACCATTGGCATCATTGCGATTTTGATTGTCTCCTGATAGCTGTTCCTTGGATCACTTTTCCCCGTCCCCAAGTTTGTATTTAGGTGAAGTAGGTATCGTCGATACAAAGCGGCGAACAAACGGGCCTCGGATCGGCATGTGGGGCCGCCTCTTAGCTCACTAGCAGTCACTAGATCAGTCCGCGTAAGTAACTCACCGACAATTCAGATGACTGCAGCTACCGTTTTCGTATCCCTTGGAAAACTCCCTAGGTTGATCAAAAGGGGAGAAAAAATTCCGGCAGAAGAGAAGCAATCAACACTAGATTTTCACCGACGTACTTGAAAGTCTCGTTAAGGGAGATAATGATATTTACTATGATGGGCAAAGGCCATCTTCGACTGTAATGGATTTGATATCTAAGTAGCAACATCTATAAAGGGCGATATTTGTTACAGTCATAGCAATACGAATATGGCACCGTCCCCTTGCAGCGATCACTTAGAAGATAATTTCCTCATATGTCTTGCGTCAAGTTATATCATTAACCAATGGTAACAGTGATATCGTCAGCACCACATACTTGTGCATAGAGAAGGCTAGCGATCAAGGTAATATTTCGGCCTCTTCCTTTGCAAACTCAGAAAAGGATGACATCATCTCGGAATAACGGTTATCGAAGGAACCATTCCACAAACCCCGATGCCGTGCGTACCCAAATTTAGTGACTGGATATCACTTTCAAAATAGCGAGCCATCCCAATCAATTGTCCACCCCAATATGCACGTTCCTCTCTCCTGCTGGCAAAATCTCCTCCTCTCGCTTCCCTTTCAAGTTTGGCAGTTCTAAAATCGCTTCTTTGATGATAGAGAGAGCAGTGTCGATTTCTGTTTCAGTGATGACGAGTGGCGGTGCGAGGCGGATAATGTTTTGGTGGGTAGGTTTTGCCTGTCGAGGGGCGTCAGTACTTTCAGTCATTTTGATATGTGCAATCTTAAGAGCTCTTCCTACCAGCAGTCCCTTCTCTTTGCAGAGCATGCAAAGATCCCACGCGCTATGGCCGTTGGTCTTGCTTTCATCGATGACGATTGCGTTCAACAAGCCTTTGCCTCGAATTGTAGTTATCATTGGACTGTTTAGGTTCTTTAAACCTTCGCGGAACTTGTGTCCTAGTTTTTCTGCTCGCTCAATCATATTCTCTTCTCCAATGAGTTCCAGAGCGCGAATCGCAACAGCGGAACCCAATGGGTTGCCTCCGTAAGTTGAGCCATGTGTACCCGGTTCGATAGTGAGCATGACTTCTTTTGAGCCTAAGACACAGGAGACAGGATACATGCCACCTGAGATAGCTTTTCCGAGGAGAACAAGGTCTGGCTTGATACCACTCCATTCGTGACAGAGCATCTTGCCTGTGCGCGCGATACCGGTTTGAATCTCGTCGCAGATGAGTAGGATATTGTGCTTGTCACATAGCGCTCTGACCTCGCGCAGGTAGCTGTCATCTGGTACAATAATACCTGCCTCACCCTGTATAGGTTCGACTAAGAAAGCAGCAGTGTTCTTCCCATGCTTCTCAAATACCTCTCGAATATCATCTACGTTGTTGTACCGAATAGGCTTGCCGGTCGAAGGGCAGACACTTCCAATTCCCGGAAGGTATGGGCCGTAGTTGTCGCGTGACTCAGGGTCGGTTGACATGGTAATGGCAGCAAACTGAAATATGACGGTCAGTTATCCGTCTACTTCGCTGCAATTTGTACTCACGGTACGCCCATGGAAGTTCTCTGTAACAGAAAAAACTAGGGCCTCATTTTGTGGGATGCCCTTGACCTTGTACCCCCATTTGCGGGCAACCTTGACGGCAGTTTCAACAGCCTCAGCACCTGTGTTCATTGGCAAAATCATGTCGAATCCAAATAGTTTGGTCGCGTATTCGGCGAAACGCGGGAAGACATCGTTGTAGAATGCTCGACTGCTGAGGGTCAAGCGTGAAGCCTGTTCAGTCAAGGCCTTGACGAGCTCGGGGTGGCAGTGGCCTTGGTTCACGGCTGAATAAGCCGATAAGAAGTCGAGGTAGTGTTTGCCTTCTGGATCCCAGACGCTGGTGCCGCTTGCACGCGCAAACACTGGCAGATATTAAGTTTAAAGCATCAACCTTGTAAGGATACGTACCAATTGGTAATGGGTGGTAGTTGTGTGCGGCGAACTGAGCCTCGGCGCTGATGGCGTCTGAAGTTGACGAAGAATGGTACTGTGTAGGATCCGGGGTGCCTGTAGGGTGGAAGGCGCGCGCAGTTGGCTTCAGCGTAGTGCCATTGGCCGTGTCGGAAGGAATTGCGCCTGGAGCCATGGTGGATGCCGCGTAGTCGATCTGATAATTGATGGTAGCAGAGACGACTAGTTGAAAGGTAGAATAATGCAGAAACTCAGGAAAGGGCTGCCCTTTATTTTCTTGCTGTTCCAAGCTGTGGTGCCGAGTGTAGCCTCTTTTTGCTCATAGCAATCATGCTTCGCGCGGCATCGCTACCAACTGCACTTAACGGTCGACTACAGTCCCCGCATGCGGCTGACCGCGGCCCATACATTTAGGGCGTTTGTCATTGGCTCGAGGGGGAGGCCCCGTGATGCCACTAGAAATAGCCGAGTTGCAGTGTACAGTGAGTTGTGAGGTGAAAGATATCTCAGAGAAGATTGCGACAACAGGGAAGTGAGGGATAATATTTCGTGTGCATGCCTGGTGTAGCCGGCAATACTTTCCATATACTTGTTGTCCTGCCAATTCGATGCGCGCGCTATTTACCCTTTCGGCTCGAGCAACCACACCACACCATACCACACGACACGTGAATATGGTACAAGCGCCAACTTTATAATTACTGTCAGATCACCATTTTCGTGCTCATGTAAGCAACAAAACGTAAGCGGTAAGTTTCTTGGTACTGTTGCGAGGGATTGCAGTAGCCGTAGTAGGTTTCAGATGCAAGTAAAAGTCGTGGCTGTTGGTCTCTCGCCACCGAAGTGACATCTGTTGCCTCTTTCTGACCTTGTCATGAACGTGGAGGAGAGTATACTATCTTTTTAAGTCATTCTTAATAAATGGAGTATCTGTTCGGACCACATTTTGCGTTCCTTCATGCCTTTTCATCACTGTATTACATTTCGACTTTTTCCTTGTATCACATTCTATGTTTCATGGGATCAGTATGCTTCTATAACATATCGCTATAGCATATATGCGACCCATCTCACAATAACGAACGTATATTGGCGATCTTTTGCGATATAAAAAGGTTAACAGACTTGTCACGAGCGATTTCTATATGAACTAGGCGTACCTGCGGTCTCATTGCCACAGCGGCCTCTTTGAATTAATAACTTGGCTAACTAGCGCGGTGAGTGTCCCTCACCACAAGAAAACTGACAAAGCAGAAGCCTTTTCACCGTCTCCAGCTTTGATGTACCTTCCGCTCACCTTCACCCTTCACCCCATCCGTTGGACCAAAACGGAAGGCACAAATTTGAGTGGCCCCACTTTAGCTTTGATACGGCCTCCAAGCAAAGTAAAGTCGAAGCCAAACCACCTTCACGTCCGCTAGCTAAGGAACGCTTAACGCGTCCTATTGTAATCTTGGCGCGCTCCTGTCTACAAGTACTGCTTCTCCACTTGTGCCTCACTATTGACACAGCATCTAGCATCTAAAATTGCCTTCAACCATCCCCCCATTGTCACATCTGCGCTATCATAGCTGTAGAGATATTACGAGACACCATGGTTACAAAGCAGGTCAGTAAATTTGCTGTCGCTGTGCTTTTCCCGTCGGCTACTAACAAGTCCTCGAGTTGTGCACACCCACTAAGGGCAATTTCGACAGCTTCACAACTCGCAATCCATTCGAGGCTCTGAACACGCTGGCCAGGGATCGGTCTGATGGGAGTGGTGCCTCAGGCTCGCCCACCTCGTCTGACGGCTCCACAACTCAACACGTCTATTCCGGCGGTGAAACAACTCTCGTGACTCCTTCGCGAGGGCTTGCTATAGGCGGAGCGCAATTGTTACGGCAGCAGCGTGTGAGAGTGCAGATTCTACTACCTTATTTACAAGTTTACTGACCTTCTCTAGGGCAACATTACCCCACAGAGGCCCCAATTGGCCATTGACACGAACAGAACGCCAAACGCAACAACCTATAGCTATGGCTCGCCTCGCCCGATGACGAATTCACGCAGGCATGTCAATAACCTTGTAACTTTGGGAAGTCCTCAGGGTGTCGTCCTAAACCAACGCCGTGACTCTTTTGCCAACCAGAACTCCCCTGCGTCTCGCTCTGGCAGGACATCATTCAGCTCCAATCTCCGGGCACCCACCATATTAGCAGCACCCAACGGCTCCTCCCTCACCGGAGTGCCTGAGCCCCTTGCAGTCCAGGAAATGGCTTTTCGTCAAGGCCAGCATGATCGCAACGTTTCTCGAGAACGTATGCCTTCTAGTCCATTCGCTGTCCATTTCGACCAGGTTTGGGTACAGTTCTATAACCTCGGAAAAGCCTATGGTGGTATTCCTGTTTCTCGCTCTACTACTGCGCCTTCTTCACAACAGGCCAACTTCCCATGGCCGATTCTAATCAACCCATATACACAAGACTTAGAGCGCCCAGAGGGAACTGTTGACGCTGAATGGGTCCGAAACATCTGTACCATTGCCTTGAACTGTATGGCAGCACTCATCGGCACAGTCTGCAAGCGTCAGGGAGAATGGCGCAAGATAATCTGCGACATTCCTACTCAAATTCAAGAGGCTCTGGTGAAATTTCCAGACTTAACTGCCCGATATGAGACTCTTAAGAGGGATGCGCGCTCGGCCATTGGCGGAGGTCTTCCTTCTGGCTACTTGCCCAATACCGCTTGACCAGCATCACTCGCATGTGGGCGATTTGGGCAACGTTTCCGTCGTTTTCTTCTTGCCCATAGACCTTTTACACCAAGTTTTAAAAGAGACGAGGCTGTGGCTCTCGGCATCTTCAACTGCCACTGCTGGTCATATGTAAGGATGTGGTTGTTTCTTTGAGGGGAAGTTTTTTTTTTCTTTTTTTTCTTTTTCAATTTTCATACGGGCTTTCAAAGGATATCGGGGGCTTTGTCATGAATGACTGCGACTAGGTTACTCTGACAGCTTTTCATTTGTTCTTAGGCAGACGTGCTCCACAACATTGTAATTGAGCAATATGGAGAAACAGGGAGAGTGCACTCCAGTGTCTCTCATGACAGAATGATATGAGAATATCATCCACAACTACATGCCAGCTCCTCTGTTTCATGTGTTGAATTTGATGATTGATGCTAGACCTCGATGGTGAGATAGGTAAGTATTTGTGGATGAGCTAAGTATGCTTACCTGAAATTAGTAGGAGCACCTAGACTGCGTCATTAGACTACTAATCTCCATATACAGTCCGATATTTCCGCTCCCAGGGTTGCGTACGGGCCGTTTCAGCCGCATATTTTGATAACATGTTCCATAGCAACCACCGTGCTTATCACCGGCTCCATTTTCATAGAGCACAGTCGGATAAGTGCGATTTGGGTATGCCTCCAACGTAGGGCACGGATAAGACGCTATGTGTCGCAGGGAAGGTTCAGGTATTGCAGTTGGTTAGTCAAAGCCACACAGTATAAGTGAACAAGACATGTTAAAGAGTTTGACTGTTTCATTATTACTACGAACCCTTCGTTGGCGTCCGTTCCCCGATACAATTCCAAGGAAAGCCAGATCCTTGAACCAAATGGTGATAGTATCCATACAGATTATACACAAGGTCCTCTTCTTCACATTCAACATGCCTCCACGCACGGTGTTACAAGGTACCATCGATTTCCTCCTGATCAATCATCCATCATCCATCATCCTACATCATCATTCGCAGCGCCTTGGCTCGACTCGACTCGCGATGGGGTATTTTATGTAGAGACCGGCTTTGCGTTCTTCTGCATGGGGTGTCAGAAAGGAGCTCCTCGTTTAATTGTCTGGGGCTAGCGTACCTTCTTGTTGATGAACATGGCGATGACAAGGATGGAGACCAGGAAGACGATGACTAAGACAACGATGACACCGACTTCGCGCTGCGCCCAGTTCTTGCGCTTCATCAATTGATGAACAGCATACTCGCTGCGCGAGACAAGAGACATGTTAACGGCGGCCATTGCGAATATGGATGCAGTTTCGAGTTCTGTGCAAAGATTGATTAGCAAGCCAATTTCGAACAAGGATGCGGAAACATCAGAAGATGCCTAGATAAAAGATAAAAGACAGTGAGAGGTTTCCCTCGTTCCGCGAGGCTAAAGTGGAGAAGGGTCTGCAGCCAAGCTTTGGCACATCACATGAAGCTTTGCGCAACAGTGATGGACTACCCATGTGGAAGTCCAATCGCTCCAGAAAACGAATGAGAAGCTTACAGTGGCGAAGCGACTCTGTCCAGGTAGATGATGCGTAAAAGGTGTGGAATAGTGAAGCTCTGGACGTTGTTATGGAGCTGTTGAGGAAGCTTTTCAACGCAGGCAGATCAACGTCGCGGCAGCAATGAACTCGATGAAGCTTGTCGGAAGAACGAGTACGAGCATCAACGTGAAAGAGAGGTTCAGAGCGCGCAGGCAGCTCGTCCGCTTTTAAAGACGCCGGCGCGCCGAAATTTTCTGCGATAATGAGGCATTTTGTTTGGCCTCACTGGGATCCATAGCCTGGCCGCTCGGGCCCAGCGGATTGTCCGAAATGGGCGGGCATGGGGGCAAGCGACTGTCTGTCTGGGTACTCGCAGCAAACAAGAGAAGTTACTTACCGAGTTACAGATATTTTGATATTGGAATTGGGCGTAGAAAAGATACGTTTGATGAGAAAGTGAGGAAGTCGGAAGCTTAATGAAGAGTCGAGGATGGCTGGGAACCACGAGCAAGCTTGACACGCGAAAAAGGAAGCTAACCTTGCCAGGAGCGAAGTTGCCTCTTGCATGGGCCAATCGCGCCAGGCGCATCGTTTCGTCGTCTACGGGAGACGATCGACAGTTTTGCTTGACCGTGGCCCGTCCCCCGACGAGAAACATGTATCACTTCACAAGCACAACTCGACAAGGCGAGGCTCCAATTGTGCATTCAGCGACCCCACAGCTGCCGGATGCGCGCAATAATGAGAGCTCAACATCGCCGGTGCAGTAGTGCTCCATAGGTGCCGCTGACGCTAACACACAGCTCTGCTCGGCCCAAGCACCCCTGCACGACCGTGGATGGTCTGCTCGCAGGCATGCAATGCACAGAGGTTATGTCATGGTACGCTGCTTGTCGTTTCTGACTGAGGCAGCCCGAGCTTCGGCAGCCGCAGCGCTCTGGAGTCTGCAGTGGTTGCACGCGCACAAGCATGCGCACAAGCACTCGAGAAGCAGCTTCCAAGCCATTCAAGAAACACTGCGTGTGTGAGTAGCGGCACCGATAGCACAGAGTTTCACGGCCAAAAGCTGCGTGGGGTGCTTGGCTTGGGCCGCCTCCTAGTGTTGCTGGCCTGCATTTTGCAGATGCGATCACCACCAAGCTTCAACACCCCAGATCTTGGCGCAGTATTGGCGTTTCTGTCTGAAGCCGCCGCTGCTTATGCGACCAAGGAATGCGACTTGCCGGTGACAATTCATAGCGCCGAGCACTGTGGTTATCTTGGGTAGATTCACCATGCTCCGGTGCTCGACTTGAACCACGTCGATCATATGGCCATCAATGGCTTTCGTAGCCTGAGCCAAAGTCTGAAGGTCTTGTAGCCTGGCCAAAACATTCTTCGCGTTGCTTTGTTTGCCATCCGGACAAAGTACCCAAACAGGTTATCCGTCTTGGATGCCCCACTATAGCATCCCTGTCTATGCCGACACTCGTCGAGACCCTTTGCCCAGGATTGTCTCAAGTATCCATCTACAACACTTTGGTGACCGAGCACTTGTCCAGAAGCTGTGGGTATACAAATCGTCTATTGGGTATCAAGCAACAATGCACTGCCGCCTTCATACGGCCTATCCCTCAATTTCTCCATATCCGCACCTGTTTATCAGCTCCTCCACTCCCTACTTTATCGCCATCCGGACTCCAATCCAGGGCAAAGACCTGGTCTTTATGGCCAGGCAAATCTTCCTTGAGCTTCGCCGTTCTCATGTCCCACACCTTCAACGTCGTGTCCTTGCTACAGGTGGCTAGCAGCCGGCTATCCGCGGAAAAGCACACCATATAAACGGGCCCGACATGCGCTCGCAAGGTATTGACATATTTGCCATCTCGAGCAGACCAAAGTTTGACATGGTTGTCCCACGCCGCAGAAGCCAGAAGCCGTCCGTCTGGAGAGAAGGTAACCTGGTTGATTTGCTTCTGGTGTCCAGTCATTCTTGTGACTGGCTTTATACTGCTCAGTGGAGTCCATAGGATGAGAGTGCAGTCTTCTGAAGCGGTCGCCAAGCGTTCCACTACCTCGCCGTTGATCGTGGCAGCTTTGTCAAACCGCAACTTGGCTTTTGCCACTTTCTCCTCAGACGTTGCGGGGACTTTCCTCGTGTGATCGTGGTAAGATGTCCGTAATACAAAATCAGTTGAAAGAGCCAAGTGATTTACCCAGTGGGCGTGGCCTGACAAAGTGCTGATCAATGTACCGACATAAGCATCCCAGACCTTGATGGTCTTGTCATGGGAAGAAGTGTAAATTCGTCCAGTACCTCCCCATTTGACACAGGTAACATTGCCCTTATGTCCAGATAGTGCGTAATCGATCTTGCCACCTATTGCATCCCAAACTCTTACTGTACCGTCTTTCGAAGATGAAGCTACCCTCGGACGTCCTGGCTCTTGAAGGTGGTATGGCTCCCATGTTAACGAAGTGATGAAGCCTGTGTGTCCCTTCAATGGCCCTCCAACTTGCTTCCCAGTATTTGGATCCCATATCCTAACTTCATTATCGTACCCTCCGGATGCCAGAAGCGACCCGTCTGGCGAGTAACTGACTGCCAGAACCCATTTCGAGTGTCCCTTCATTGTGTGTACTGGGGTGCCCGTGTCGCAATCCCATATTCTCACTGTCTTGTCTCCACTGCCACTTGCCATACGTCCTGAATTCACCGGTGAAAACTGGACTGCGAGTATGTTGTCTCCATGACCTGATATCGCTGCTGCACATCTTGACACGGCTTTTACCCTGAAAACAGCTTGGGGCGCATACTGCAGCACAATCTCGCTTTCTGCTGAAGCTTTTCCTAGCTTTACTAGCGCATTGTAGAGATCCTCTTTATCTCCAAGTGCTTCGGTGGCTCCGTCTGGGAAGAACCTATATGGTACTTGATCGTCGGCTTGATCTTTGAGCTCGTTCAACAGAATTTCGAGGTTCTTAGTTGAGGCTTGTGATAACGGTACGGTGATTACGGGAAGGCTGCCGCTTTCTCCTGTGGCCTGATCTACAAAACGCACTCGCACTGTGCCATCGGGAATTGTCGTGTCGATGTCTTGCTGTTTGCGTGCGACTTCTCCTTGCTCGCACTTTTGGCGCTTGGAGGGTGGCGGGTACTGGGTCGCCATTGTCAAAAATCCGGTATTTAAGTAGTGTTTCTAACAGCGAATTTCTGGCGAGATAGTGTTTCCTTGATCAAGTCCGTACTGCCAATGCAGACCCCACTGGCAGTTCGAAAAAAAATGGGTTATCGGTAAGCAGTAACCAGAAGCCGCTAGCAGGGATGACGCGCTGGCGACTCGCCCGACGCGTTTGCGGAATTACTCCTCCATCTGTTGTAAGCAAGTGCAATACGCTGAACCATCTGGAATATGAGGAATGCAAGATAGCAATCATTGATCAAAATCTGACCATACAGCACTAACAGCCATGTCAACACGTTTCGGACTGTCTACTTCCTACAGTACCGCTGCATCTACTTCGTACGGATATGGAGATTATGCGACAACTACCTCACGCCTAGGCACTCGAAGGGGCGGTACTGGCAGACCTTCAACTGCGCGACCCAGGACTGGGGCATCCACAATCGCAAGGATTGAAGCCCAGAATATTGTGTGTGCAGTTGCTGAGTCTCGTGGCATCTCACCCACAGTTGGCTTAGCTTTTGTCAATCTAGATACCGCAGAAGCAGTTCTTTGCCAGATATGTGACAGCCAAACTTATGTTCGTACTATCCACAAACTGAAGGTGTATGGTCCATCCGAGATCCTCATCGTATCGACGGCGGCGAGTCCAAAATCAAAGCTCTTTTCCATCATCGAAGAAAATCTGGAAGATATAGGTAGCAAACTATCATTGCTCGATCGTCGCTACTGGGCTGAATCTACGGGATTCGAGTACATTCAATCCCTTGCTTTCAAAGAGGATGTCGAAGCAATCAGGATCTCAGTGACAGGCAACTACTATGCCGTTTGCTGCATTGCGGCAGTGAGTAGTGTTTTCCCTGTATCGGATATGACTTAATACCTACTTAGGTTCTCAAACACGTTGACCTGTGCCTAGGTATGGTCTTCGCCTATCACTCACTTAGGATGAGATATGAGCCTTCTGAGGGCTCAATGATGATTGATGTATCTACAATACACTCTCTTGAGCTTGTCCAGAATCTGCATGATTCAAAGTCGAAGCATTGTTTATATGGCCTTCTCAATGAAACGCTGACACCCATGGGAGCACGGCTTCTTCGGAACAACGTTCTACAACCACTCACTAACCCAGACGTACTCACAACACGATATGCAGCGGTCGATGATCTAACTACCAAGGAAGAAATGTTCTTTGCAACCCGTGCTGGTTAGTCGTTCCTTTATGGTGCTGCAAAATGTCTAATAGGCTCCAGCATTGAAGAACTTCCTGGACGCTGACCGAATATTAACTGCGGTATGCATAATGCTCATCGAGTGCTCTTGACATACCAACATATGTAGTTGATCATCACACCGAGCCGGCCAACCATACAGACGACCGAACAAGCCATCAATCATATTATCATGCTCAAACACTTCATACACTCTGTGCATCCCATCTACGAAGCATTGGCTGGCACGAAATCAAAGATGCTGAACAATATCCGCGAAGTCTGTAAGAGCATTTTAGGATGGAGATTTCCGACTGACTCATCTAGCTCTGCGCCCCGGAGAACGTCGCGCCCATCCAAGAGCTCATCGATCGAGTTATCAACGAAGATACTACATACGCGAGACAACCACTAGAGCTCAGGAATCAGCGTATATATGCAGTGAAGTCCGGTGTTAACGGTCTACTAGACGTTGCTAGAACAACGTATAAAGAGGCTTCAGAGGATGCATATCAGCATTGCACAGAAGTCGGCCGTAAGATACTGTTCATAGCACAACCAAGTGGTTTCACTGATGAGCACAGAGGAATACGAGTATCGAATTGATGTCAAGTACGATAATGCCCGCCAGTTCTACATTAAGATCTCCGAATCTGAACTTGAGGGACGAGACCTGCCTCCTGTCTTCACCAACATAATTCGCCGCAAGAAAAACATTGAGTGTCAGACAGTTGAACTTATGAAACGTAATCAGAAGGTGGAAAATTTGCTACGATTATTTATTATCTTGTGCTGATGGCTCCAGATTAACGTATCACACCAAGAGGTAATCTTGATGAGTGCGTATCGCATCTACCTCCATTCTCTTGCCACTAATGATCACAAGGTGACCACGCTCTTGAAAACTTAATCAAAGAAGTTCGCAGTCATATGTCTATTATGTTCAAGATATGCGAAGCTATTGCACTACTAGATATGGTATGTGCTAATTTTATGGATGAGAGGATGTTTGAATTAACCGACCAAAGGTGGTTGCATTTGCACAACTTGTCACCGTGAACGACTACAGTGAGCAAAGGCTTTTTGTATCTTTTGATGTAATTATACTAACTACTTCAAGCCATGCCACAACTTACGGATACGTTAGCCATCCAACAAGGACGGCACCCGATTAAGGAGAAGATCATGCAAACTAAATTTATCCCTAACGATATTTATTCCACCCAGCAGACGCGGTTTCAGATCATCACTGGGTGTAACATGAGTGGGAAGAGCACTTACATTCGATCTGTGGCTTTGATGGTGATAATGGCACATATTGGTTGCTAGTATGTGCTACTGAACGCTTTCTAACTTATGCTGACTGGCCACCTTCAGTGTTCCAGCGGCCTATGCTTCTTTCCCGATATTCTATCAGCTCTTCGCAAGGTTAGGTATGGACGATAATATCGAGACAAATGTGTCGACATTTGCCGCAGAAATGAGAGAGATTGCGTTCATTTTGCGCAATATTGATAAGCGTAGCTTGTAAGTGATTATTGGCTAACCTTTTTCAATATTTTTTTTAATGATGACCTATTTCAAGGGCTATTGTTGACGAATTGGGTCGAGGCACTAGTACGAGAGATGGTCTGGCTATCGCACTAGCGATTGCAGAAGCTCTAGTTTCAAGCAAAGTGAGCGTTGAAGAGCTGGTATATAACCCTTACTAATTGACTCATAGGCTCTGGTCTGGTTCGCGACTCACTTCAAAGATCTTGCAATCATCATGGGTGAGCGTGCAGGAGTACAGAGTCTTCATCTCGCTGTTGAAGTAAGTTCATCCTGTATGTCTAATACCTTTATTCTAATATAACATGCAGATGGATAACGACCAAAGCATGAAAATGTTGTATCGTATCACCCCAGGTGCTGTCAAAACAAGTCATTACGGCCTGACTCTTGCCTGTGTCGTTCCATTGCCCTCGGGTATTATCGACCACGCTACGCACGTTGCACGAGAACTCGAAGCACATATGCTAAAGAGGAAAAAGACATCGGAGACTGTACTACGGGAGAAGCGCCGCAAACTCATACTGAATCTTCGTGAGCATCTCTTCCAGGCTCGGGATGGCGTTCTAGAGGGTGATGTGCTCACGGCATGGCTCAAAGAACTCCAAAAAGAGTTTGTCAATCGTATGACGGCTCTTGAAATTGAAGTATCAAGCATAGGTCAGGAGAGTGAAGACGAAACCGACACGATGAGGGACAGAAACGTGGTTGATGAAGATGAGGAGCGCCCGGGAACACATGCAAGTATAATGTCAACAGATTCCACAACTCCAGTTGAGTCCGAGTCAAATTTCCGTCCGCAATCGGCCTCGACTGTTCGAGCAGTGTCCGATAACGAACGGTAGAGCAAGTCGACCGGTGTTTCATCAATGTTCTCAGAGCTCTCACCGTTGCCAGGCTATTAGAGCTGTTCTAGCACACACACATATAGCAGTAATCACTACCATTTGTCCCACTGATTTATTAGCAATAATATGCGAGTGTATGGTACTGCGCGGGTTTGTTCTTTCGAAAAACTTTCGCGAAGTCCGCTATATTTGGTTTTTACTTCGTTAACGGGACCTTCAATACAAATCCGTCACAACAATACATTCGCACTTCCCAATAATTTCGCCGTCCCATCCCTTACCTCTCTCACAATATCTCCTGCTCCTCTAATACTCTTCACTAGTCCCACAGCACTCCCCGCATACGTCGTCATTCTCCCGGCCTCTCCCCACCCTGCATCTCCCTTGTTCATTTCTTCTTGATACAGTCTCTTATTCTCATTGTCATCCATCCCAGCTAGAGAGTCAAAGTAACTCAGATTGAGAATACCCCTCGCATTATGGGTCTCCGCCCATCCAATCGTCCCCCTTAGATTGTCATAAATCTTAGTTCTTGCTGTAGTCTGCCCGCCATCCCGCGAGCGAATCACCTCACCCTGATACCCCTTTGCAACATTCGCTTCAGTTGCCGCCAGAAAGCGGGTGCCCATCACCACGCCCTTGGCACCTAGTACCAGCGCCGCAGCAGCACCACGCGCCTCCACAATCCCACCCGCAGCTACGATGACAGGTCCTGTATACTCCCTGCCGTCGCCATGTTGTAAACCACTCAGAGCATCACAAACTTCAGGAACCAGGGAAATGACTGACGCACCCTGTGCCAGTCCATGACCGCCTGCATCTGTCCCTTGCACAACGAGTACATCTGGCCTGACACCACTCACCACATCACTCGCTTCCTTGACACTACCAACCTGTACCCAGATTTTCGTCTCGGCACTGGCCTCCCGTGTCCTCGCAACCCATTCCATGAGCGAGGACACAGATGTCGGCGCAAAGAACCATGCGGCTGCAGGACGGTACTGGCCGATCAGTGGGATTGCGGCGCCCATGTCGGCGCCCCAGTTGATAAAGCCTACCCCGATGGGAAGCGTTGGCGATTTTGCGAGATGTGTCGATGCAAGCAAAGTGGTGGCGGTGGCGAGGTGAGATGCAAGGTCGGAGACGTCTGTTCCTGCGCCGATGAAACCTATGCCGCCTGTTGAATGAAGTCGAGTGGTAAGCATATTCGTTGGCTTTCTTTGTAAGGAGATTTTGATGAATGTAATTGGTATAGGCGTGAAAAATAATTCGACATGTACATACCAGCTTTTGATATCTCAACGGCCATGTCTGCTAGGGCAATCAGACGCATTGGTGCACCGATTATCAGCGGTGTCTGGATCCATGGGTAGTCTCGTTTCAATTGTTGGAGTTGCGCCATAATGTGCTATTCCCTCTCCTGTATCTTATTGTGATGTTTATGGAAACTCTCGACAAAATCAAACACGATAGTTTTTTAATCAGCAACTCCCTCGATCTTACTAATCAGGGCGTGTAGAGCGCTTAGTAGTTCAAGAAAGGAACTGGTTGCAATATGCGGTTGTGATTCATTGTTGGACTTCTCCTCGGCTATGATCGGAGGGGTGATCGGACGCTCGGTTCCAAAGTCCAAATTACATTCATGTTCAACAGAGAGAAAAAGATTCGCAACCGTCCAAAGTTTATGACTTCGATTAATATTATATATCTCAAAGTTTATCGCACCCGAGTTAATACCCTATCGGCGTGCTCTTGAGAAAGATACCCACGCCATCATTATCGTTCATTAGTTCCATACCTCTACAGTTATTTACCCCTTCGCTCCCACTCTATGATACTAGGCGCGAGCGGCCTCGAGAACAGACTCGTGTAATCTGTGCCAACAATTTCTTTACTGCCTCCCACGTTCCTTAACTTGAATTCTCGCACAAAGGCAACAAGAATGGTTTGTAACTGAAGGTATGCGAACTGCTCACCAATGCATCTATGTCTTCCCGCACCGAATGGGAGGTACGGTGAGTTGGTGCCCTTGGACACAACACCCCAACCGTAATCAATCTTTTCATCATCGCCGTCAACCTCTTCGTAATTGTGCTGACCGGAATCCCAGCGATGTGGATCCCACGTAGCGGGATTAACAAAGTGTGTATCGAGCTGTGCCGAAAAACCAGGCGAAGACATGAGGTTGTGGGAGGTGGGAACGACATAGTTGGTACCGTCAACGACGAGAGGTTGCTTAACTTTGCGCATAATGGAGTGGATGGGTGCGTGAAGGCGGAGGGTTTCTTTGATGACCTGGGCATGAAGCGGTAGCTTTGCGAGGTCTTCATATGTAAGTTCGGGAAGGTCCTCGCCAAGAGCAGATTTCTGCTCAGCAAGAAGCTCCTCAACGAGGTGCGAGTTCTGAGCAAGGCGGAGCATAATCCAAGCGATTGTAGCAGATGATGAATGTTGTCCTGCCATGAGGAGAGCAATCATGATACCGGCGATCTCGTGCTCAGGAACCTGTGTGCCATCTTTGTATTTACAATCCATCAAATGCCAGATCATATCGTGAGAGTTCTTCTCCATGTTGCCTGCGCGGCGCTTACGGACAATTTCGGAGTACAAATTGATCATCGTCTCACGCGCGCTGTCACGAGCGCGGTTGTGTGGGAGGGGTGCCCAAGACAGCATGAAGTTGACGGGAGAAAAACCCATGTCGAGGTCATGGTAGAGTTCGGCGAATTTGGAGTTGAAAGAGTTGCGGATCTCCTCGCCTTGAAGAGCGTGAGAGGCGGTATAGATGGTAAGCTCAGCCATGACCTTGGGCACGTTGAACGTTCCCCCCTGCCCCTTGAATGCCTTGTGGCCCTTGAGAAAGTCCTCGACTTCTTGAGTGATGATGGTAACGTAGGAGCGGAGAGCCTCTTGGGTGAGACCAAATTTGACAAACTGGCCCGTGGATTAGCAATATATTACATGGTACTACGACAACATTGGTATGCGCACCTTTTTCTGCTCCATAAGCTTTGAATTGGGGCAGTCGTAAACGACGTCCTTGCCGAAAACGGGTGTGGTCAATGGCGCATAGATCTCCTCGGCATTGACGTCCTTTATCTTGCCATTCAGGATGAAGTTGTTGCCCTTGATGTCCAGACACACGGTCATCTTGCGGCCCAGGAGGATGAAGGTGAAGACGTTGCCGTATTTCTTTTGATTTGCGAAGAAGAACTTGTACGGGTCAATACCATATGTGATGGTGCTACCGAGGATAGGAAACCAGTGGAAGACAACTGGCGGCTCGTTGGGCTTCGTCAGCAGCAGCTGGCTCAAAACATTGAGGACGACTGCGAGAACGATAAAGGAGGCGAAACCGGCAGCCACGAGGACGGGAACGGAGGAGTTAGCGGCAAAGTCGCCCAATGGGCCAGCAATATCAGCGAGAATGCCCATGATGCACACAAAGCAGAGTACGCAATTGCAAGGCGTTGGGTGGTGGTGTTGACGAGGGGGGCGGGCTCGTCGGGATAGATATATTATTTTCTGTCAACCTTTGGCGTGCACCAATGAGGCAATCATCCTTCGGCGTTGAAGGCGGTCTGGCAAGCGCGTGTCTTGGCAGGGACCAGGGACCGAATGACCGGCCTGTCAACACGACAATCTGACCATTTACGCACGACGTAATGTCCGGCCCCCTAACACGTGACGTGTTTGCGTACAGAGCTTCATCCCATTCGCTGCAAGCCAGGCCCGATCATCTGACCATCCATGAGCGGGTGCAAAATAAATATTTTGCATGCTGCATTTGCAATTGCATGGTGACTGGAGACAGGACACACGTGTAATACCTGCCCAGAATTTATTACTCCTTGTCCTACACGACTCCGCATCTGCCCCGAACTCCAGCCAATCATGTCAGCCTAAGTACGCTTAAGGTTATGAACGAACCCGAATCCTCTCGTCTCTCGCCTCATCTCGTCAAGAGTCTTTGCCCTTCAACGATGCAACGCTCTGGTCTGTGACGTATCGAGATCCACCTTCCTCTTCCGAATATAACGTCTCGTCACCTTTCCCACCCATCTCAACAAACTCCTTTGGTGCGCGTTCATGGTCCGGCCGCACTTCCTGCACCATCTTCATCTTGCTTACCTTTTGACTTGGGTTCTTCTCATACACCTTGACAGTGTCATGCCCTTCTGGAGTTTGAATCACCCTTCTGACTTTGATATCGTTGATATCACTTAACATGGTGCGTTCTCGTTGCATTTTTCGCTTCGAGAAATCGAGTTTAGAAATGGCACCTGTTAACCCATCGGTACTATCGGTCAGGCTGATGGAGCCATTGGTCGTCCACGGATGCTCGAGGCACTCATCAATAGATATACGCCGATCCACGTCAACTGTAAGCATTCGATCAATGAGGTCAAGGGCTGGGTCGCCGACTGAGTCCCAGTATGGTGATGGATAGTCGAATCGGCCGAGCTTGATTTGTTGTGACAAAGTATAGGGGTTGTCAGGACTGTTGAGCTCGTCGGAAAACGGCGGGAAACCACATAAGCAGATATATAACACCACACCCAGAGACCATATGTCAACCGCCCGAGTATAACGGCGATGGTTCGAATTTTCAAGGATCTCGGGCGCGACATCTAAGCAGTTTAGCTATTGTCGACTGAGGAAAAGTAATCGACATACATGATGGTGTGCCGCACAGAGTGGTTGTGAACGACTCTTCGCCGATGATCTTGGCAAGACCGAAATCTGCTAACTTGACTCGAAGTTGTTTGTCAGTCAGGAGAATATTCTCGGGTTTGATATCACGATGAACAATGTTTCGTTCATGCTAGCAAATATTAGCGAAGACATGTAGAGTATGAAGACTGTCCTTACCAGATACTTTACGGCTTGGAAGAGCTGAACAAAAACCTTGCGCGTTTCCGTCTCGGTCAGTTTTTGCTTCATGACGATCCAATTGAACAGCTCGCCCTCGGTCGCCAATTCAAGAACAAGATAGACTCCGTCGTCTTCGTTGAAAGTGTCTTTCAAGCAGAGGAGTGTGGGGTGGCTGACACCCATTAGAACGCCAATTTCCTGCTGTAGACCATCGACCTTTGATTTCTCGCCGGGGCCTGACCGCTTCTCAAACTTCTTGACCGCATATTGAACTCCCGAGGATTTCTCAACGCATAGATATACGGAAGCAAAGTGACCCTTGCCTAGTTGCTCCTGCATGGTGTACTGCTGGTGAAACCGGTGCGTATTTCGTATTAACGGGTACCTGAAGACAAAGCGAGCTTCATCCAGGATCGCAATTTCGTCGCCATCGCGCAATTCGCGACGCTTGTTGCGACCAACCATAGCTTCGTTGACGAAGGTTCCATTTCCTGAAAGATCTTCGAGGACCGCGACAATATCGCCACCTTTCTTTTCAGCAAAGAGAAGACAATGGCGGTTCGAAACTGTAGGCGATTCTAGGATACGGTCTGTAACCGTTAGATCAAATTGTTGGCAGATTCGCGCCAAAGCTACGTACCGCACTCACGGTGCCGGCCAATTAGGTATCCACCAGCAGTAATACCGTGTTCTTGCTTCTCTTTCTCATACTTCTCCTCCTGCACTCGATACTGGTCTTGCGTTACCCTCTCTGTTCCACTTGTCTTACCAATCTTGGTAGGAGACACGGGGCAAGCCTCTCGTCTCCGTAGCACCATGACCTTACTGAATTCATCGTCGATTGGTACTAGGTAGCCCCACACTTCCTGGCCTTCTTCATCTTCTACTGCATACGTTCGGCTTGGGTACTTGAATTGCGAGAATGGCTGCGTGTCTGAGGGAGGCGATGAGAGGCCATTCTTGGGGCTGCGAACAGCTTGAGAGGTAGGTGCCTGGCGATTGTTGGGGGGCGTGATAGTGCCTTCCTTGAAATCATCGGATGCGGTTGATTCTCTATGGGTGACGGGCGACGGCAACTGCCCTTTCTTGAGGCGGCTAGTTGGCGGTGGCGAGAGGCGAGCCTTTTTGGGCTCTACAACCTCGCCTTGAGATTGCTATCAAATCAGATGTCAGCGGAGGATTCTCGTGCCAGAGAGCACCAGATATCTCGTCACTTACACGGCCGCGCTTGAGCTGACTTTTCTCAGTCTGCGCCGGCATCTCAACGAAGGCTGCAGTATGGCCGAGGCAGAAAAGGATCAATGCTGAGGCAGATTATGGGAACGTGCGAGACGACGCCGGAGGCATGCCAAAGACTCGAGGCAATTCGGGCGACGGAGGTTGCGGAGCTAAACTCTGGTAGCACGGGTGCCTTGGGTGGTCCAGGCAGACAGGTACATATGCCAAGCCATCCTCATCCTTGCTCCTGTCTGGGGAAAACGCCGACTCGATCGCTCCGACGATCATCACCTCCGTCGCCAAGCCATGTTTGCGGCACCGCTTTGACTGCATAAGTATCGGCCGAATGCATACTCATGCTAGATGCTCTCCTCACCATCGCTCCTAACGCCTGCTGAGTTCAGCGAAGCATGCAGCAGCATACTTGCATGTTTTGACCAATGCAAACACTTGCAAGTTGAATGGCAGACAGCTGAAGTCATCTGTCACTGTGAAACCAAATATCTCAGAATTACAAAGACGCTCCCTGACGCTGGCGGCACAGGGAGTGGCATTGGTGGCGAAGATGTGCACGATGAGCTAGACGAGGACGATGACGAAGCACTTTCTTTGCCAGGAGAAAATCAAGCACTCGTTCACTACGATGTTCTCCTCTCCCCAGTCTATCATGTACCAGTCCTGTATATCCATATATGGGATCCGCAGCACCGTTATCCACCAACAATGGACACGTTATACTCGCATTTGATACCCTCACACTTCAAGCCACAGACTGAGCACGGAGGCGTTATTGGAGGCGCCACTATAACAGTGAGCAAATGCATCGTGCAAATATATTCGAAACTAACATAGACAAGGATCATCCAACCATGAATCGTCCAGTATTCTTCATTCACCCTTGCCAGACAGCTGAGGTGATGCAAGCTAGCATTGGCAATAGAGAAATAAACCCGGAAGAGTATTTGATGATGTGGATTGGGGCCTTAGGAAAGTGCGTTGGGCTGAATATACCCATAGCCCTAGCTGCGGGCAACGAAGAAAGAGCAGGCTACTCACAAGAATCCTATGTATAAGTTGTGCGAACGATGCGTCATTGCGGCTGCTGCACAAGGCCTATAAAACATATAGGTCCAGATATGGCACAAATCTCAATGCCATTTCAGCCACAAACAACTCATATCCTCAGCCTTACACTAGTCCTCTCTAGTTCACCAATATTACCCATGCCTGCAAGACTCCACTTCTCGCTTACAAGGCTTTCACTGACTTGGTGCCTTAGCAAACCACTCTCAGCATAATACTCCATGATTGCTCTAGCCTCATCCTTAGTCAAGCCTCCAACCTTGATAATATCAAAGTCTTTGTTGTTAGAATTGAACTCCTTAAGAGCCTCCATTACCCTCGTGTCGATTTTCTCGTAGGGATTCCATTGCGGGACATGCTCTGATGTCTTTTGCTGTGCTTCGGCAACCTCGATGCGGAAGTCCAAGGCAGGGGATGTGGGTGCATTGGAATGCGATGTTGCGGCTAGGACAATGCCACCGTTTGGAAGCTTTCTCTGGCCCGAAAGGTGGTCAACAAAGTGTCGAACAAGAGTAAGATCATGGGCGTGAATTGGCTTGACATCCGCAGAAAGATATTTAGAATCGCGCATGATGTGGGATAGACCATCAATTGCGAGCGTGATAGGAGGACGTCCAGATTGCGATAATTCAGTCCACAGAGCTAAAAAGACAGGCCATGATACTTCCGGGTTTGCTGAACCAAGGAGAACGAGATTCTTCAAAGTGGCCTTTACAGGGAGGGGAAGGGGAAGGTTAGGTTTTGTGGATAATGGTGTTGCCTGGAGAAATCGCTCATTGGACTTGAGAATTTGTTGCAGCAGGGCTGCGGTATAGGTGTCTTGGGTATATTGGGTCGGTTGCGAGTCTAGGAGAGGGGCATATTCGGTGTGAGCGTTGACAATATCCTGGGCTAAAATATAGATCAGACGGTGGAGATTGGTAGTTGTATCAAGCGTCTTTACCTTCGGGAAGATTGATGACGAACCACTCCCTCAAGAAGCCCATGGACAAGGCTTGGAGCAACAGTGTGGACTTCCCACTCATCCTCTCGCCTGACAATATCCTTCGTATTGTCTTCTTCTGCCCAATCGCTGAATCCTCTACCTTGCTGAAAAGCTGTGCCAGCTGTATGGCTTCCTTCCTCATCAGCACTGCCGGCCTCCGGAAGAGGCTCCATCCTTGGGACGTCTTGAAGGCATCAACAGCTCTCAAAGCATCCACAATGGACTCGGGCAAGCCCATCATGCTGCCTTCATTTTGTGTGCTCAAGACATTCTCCTTGCTCAGGTCCTTGAGAGAGGAGACGTCGAGGGCGTTGTTGTTGCTGAGCACGATTCGCTTGCGCAGCGCTTTCCTCTCGCCCTGAGCCGGCCGCTTGCCCGCATCGCCGCTGGGGGCATTTTTACCCTTTTTGGTGTTCAGCGACTTGACGCCCTTCTTGGGAGCGGCGGTGATGCCTTTCTTCTTTGGCGATGGGTTCGCACACCGAGCAGCAGAGGTGGAAAAGAGGGCAACGCGGGGATGCAGCAGGCGCAGTGCAGTCCGAGGGTGTGCGACGACGTCAATGGAGAGCTGCGGGAAGCTCCGGAGACATCTCGAGGGCGCCATGCTGGCTACAGGAACAACGGCAATGGTGCAGAGAGGTGGTGCACTCGCAAGTCCGCACGGGTGGTGCACGGACTCGCCGTCTCCAAAAAATAATCCGCGCCGATAAAATAATTCACGGCCACGCGATAAGCACCTCACCGCGCGAACAAGGCACGACCCACGACCCGAACCCACCCGCCTCCAACAATGTCTGACACGGAAATGGACGGCGGCGTTGCGCTGGCCGACCGCATCAACGGTGGGGCCATGGACGTCAAGTCTCCCAGCCTCAACGGGGCCGCCTCTGTTGCAGATTCGGCCATTTCGGCTCGACCCGTCACGGTGAACAAGCCCACGCCCTTCACCTTCGACCTGGGCAACCTCCTCGCCAACGACGCCAATCCCGTGCCGGTCGCCGCCAGCGAGGAAGTGCTTGCAGCCACCGCCCGCGACGCCGCACAGGCCCTGATCAACCAGCTGCTCACCACCTGCCAAATCAAATCCGACTCCGAGGGCGTCCACCTCGTCCTGCCCAACCCAACCACCCCGCTTCCCCGCGAAAAGCCCATTCCAGCCGCCAAGGAGCCCACCAAGTGGGAGCGCTTCGCTGCCAAGAAGGGCATCAAGGACAAGAAGCGCGACGGCAAGCTGGTCTACGACGACGCGAGTGGCGAGTGGGTGCCCAAATGGGGCTACAAGGGCAAGAACAAGGACGGCGAGAACGATTGGCTGGTCGAGGTCGACGAGAAGAAGGAGAGAGCGAGCGGAGAGGCCCATGATGCGCGGGCAGACAGCAGGAGGGAGCGCAAGGATCGCGTCAGGCGAAACGAGAGGAAGCAGAGAGCCAATGACCGGAACGGTAGGAAAAATGGAGCTTGAACCCTTGTCTGCCATCTTTTCTTCGTTTTCTTTTTCGTTATATGCATTGGGCGGCGCATTGGTGCCTGGCAGTCTGCGAAATCCCAGGTGCATTCAGCACAACAGTCTGGCTCGTATTTACTACAATTTGGCATCTTGGATTCATTACACACGAATCCAAGATAAGGCGCGAAATTACAGCATGTACAAGAAGTCTGGCTTCTTGTCCCCCATTTCAAGCACCTCCTGCTCACCCTTACCCTCAACCCACACATCTCTCTTTCCATCCCTCCTCTTCTTATTTTCGTTCGCCAGTAAAATCCTCGTAACAACGCTACCCCCAAAAAGAAACAATGTGAGATACGCCAACACAACCCCATGTCCAAGGAAGAATCGCGGCTTATCCCTCGCCCGGTAAATATTCGAACTGACAACGCCATTCAGATTGCCCCAGCCGATCACGAAACCAAGCGTAACACCGCGTTTGTATACGCCCTCGACATTGTTAGAGGCCCAGGAGATCGTATTTGCGATGCACGGGTAGATACCCAACGCACCCAGGAATGTGCCAGCGTATTGCACCCCGGGCTTCGAGCTTCCTAGCATCATACTGAACCCGATAATGCCGAAGAGCGACATGAAGATGTTACAATATCCTCTTTGCTGCGTACGATCTGCAATCCATCCAATCAACACGGTGACCACCGCTGCTGCAGCATATGGAGGCACACTCAACAAGTTCGCCGTCGTAGATTTGTATCCTAGATTTTGGATAATGGTCGGAAGGAACAAGGCGAAACTATATAAAGACCCATCTGCACCCATGTAGATTATAGAATACGTGAGCGTTTTCCAGTCTTTGACGCTTTGCCAGAAATATTTCATCTGGAAAGACTCGTGATGGGCGGATGCTTGTTGGTCTGCCATAAGACGCCGTAAGACGCGCGCGCGGTCGTCAGGCGTGAGAAAAGTGGCTTCAGCAGGAAAATCGTGGACCATCCAGTAAGATGCTATACCAACTATGATTGTTGCAAGGCCTTCGAGGATCTAGAAACTTCATTAGTTCCCCTTTTTCTTGTCCAGCAGATGCAGTGTACTCACAAAGATCCAGGCCCATCCAGGTTTGCCACCAACTCCGCCCATTTGAGCAATACCTGCAGCAAGCAAGCCACCAAAAGATCCCGCTAGAGCAGCCGCAGAAAAGAAGATCGCAGCACGAATTCCAAATTCAGATCTTTTGTACCAGCAAGAGAGGTAGTAGTTGACTCCAGGAAAAAGACCAGCTTCGGCCACCCCTAACCACCAGCGGGCGGTCATCAGGCCGGCATAGTTATGGACCAATCCCATGCACGTCATACAGATTCCCCACCATATCATTATGATTGGAAGGAATATACTTGGTCGTAGCTTCTTCAATAGCACATTTGTCAACGGCTCGAATACAGAATAGCTGACAAAAAATATAGTCAAACTCTCATTGTACTGCCCGTTGGTCATCTTTAGGTCTTCTTGCAGGCCATCGACTTTCGCATTGCCTATGTTTGTACGGTCCAAGAACGAAATCAAATATAGGAATGAGAGCCATGGGATCAGCTTCATATCAAGTTTCCAAAGCAATTTTCGGTCCTTTGCTTCGTGAGTCGGAATTCTTTGGTAATAGTGTGGCTATAACAAATGAGGGAAGGTTGCAACATACGTGAGCAGCACGTTCTTCTTCACTGAGACCGGCATCGGGATCTGCCAGGTCTTCGATAGTATGGCTCTTATCTTTCAAATGTTCGTCTCCAATGGTCTTCTCGTCGCCTATGCCGTCGCTGGGTCTATCTGTTGCTGAAGCCATGTTATGAGGTGAGGCCAAACCAGTTGATACAAAATCTGGAGTCGTGGGAGCGGAACAAGGGCGCTTCCAACCTCAATGAGGTTGGCTACAAGGCTATGATCACAAAACGCAAATCAGATAGGAGGGGCGACAGTCCCTTATGAACGCTGCGAACCAAAACATCCGATCTATTCCCTTTCCGGGACCCCGAGTCCCGCTGTCGAACCACTTTGACAAGGTTGTTTCTTCATGACCAGTACAATACCCATACCTAGCCCACGCCTCCCCACACCCCAACTTAGCGCATGCTGATGCTCCCTGGCAGAACAGCTGTTTAACGCATCGGCTGAAAGTTGAATAGCCGCATCGTCGCACGAGCTAAACACCGGCTCAAGCCCTGAGTATCCCTCAACAATGTAACGTCATGGTGCTAAGCGGCATAGCTTCGGAAGCTTTCCTCGGTTGCGGGGTGGTGAACCCTAGCAACCAATGAAATGTGGAGTCAATGCTAAGCTTCTCCACAAGTGACCCTTGTGACGTGCTTCTTCGAATGTCTCTATTCGATCAACGTTCGGCACATTGCTGGTGTTTTGCGCCAGAAGTTGCCCCGAGCGAACAGTAGATTTTTGTGGGATTTCTAAGCAATGGCTAGGCCCTTATGCACCTCGTTTTGCCTCCGGGACCACACGATGCCAGGCCATGTTAATGGTTTGTTTTACCCTAGGAAATACCTAGGTTGACAGATTCGGCATTTCCAACGACCAGTGTCCCTTGCGCCGACCGGGACAAGGGAAAGGGCAATACAGTATGAGACTACTGCTATACTTAGGTAAATTCGGGTATGTAAACCACAAATCCCAGAGGGTGGAGGGGCTGCCTCTTGGTAGCTGATTTTGGCGCCAGCCCAACAATTCCAATGCTAGATACTGAGTTACCTTTACCTGGCTGGCATTATGAGACAAAATCGCTTGTTAAAATTCTTCCTGCAGCATCGATATTGGCAATGCCACACTTGAGAAGCCGAGGAGTAAGGACAATCTTATATCGAAGCTCAATTTTCACTACCTTGAATGAATTACACTTTTCTGTTTCTCATCTGGCTGAACTGGTTTCACCTCTCTATACAAGCAGCGAGAAATATACAATTTGTTTCTTCTTGCGCAGTGGCTTATTTCACCTGCAATACTCTGTCCCAGGCCGATCGACGTCCTTTTTTTGGTTGTGTGACCGTGATACCCTCGGCGCACTGGTCAGTATCCGACACCTGAATTGAAGGGTTCATGGCAATATTTCCTTGGTCTTCCTTCGGTTTTGAGTCGTTTGCCTTTGACTCTATGACCTTGGTAAATTCATTGTCTTCTTTCCGTCTAGGCATCACACCAAAAATACCCATCCATTTTCTAGCTGGGACCATGATGATAGCAACGACAATGTTCAGCCCGGCAAAGGCCAACATGATCTGGAACTGCCTATTATAGTTGCTACCAAAGATGTGACCGATGCGATTTCGTGTGTCTTCAGGCAATTGTGCAATGTAACCGCTAGACTTCTACACGACAGATATTTGAGCGGGCGAAAGAAATGCTGAAAGTCGATCGCTGATGAACTCACAATGCATGGCCGAGCATATGGAAACTGCCACACAGCCCCCAAGTGTTCGGACCATGTTTAGCGTGCCCGTACCGACAGGTATGTCCTTTTCTAGGATAGAGGTTACGGTGAGCATGAAATAGGGAGGGCTCGATAAACCCAACCCTAAACCTGCGATGACTTCATAGCCATACACCCCAGAACTCAGAGAGGAGTATGTTGGTAGGCCCCCAAGGAGTCCGACACCAAGGCATACAATAGCAGTGGAGACGATCAACACATACTCGATAGGTGCCTTCTTCGCCACCAGGCCGCACGCCATGACCCCAATAGGGGTCATTAGTGTTGTAGGAAGAAGACGAATTCCTGTATGTTCTGCGCTTGTGAAGTTGACAACTTGAAATCGCTGTGGAACCTGTACAAAGATTACATAGAACGGCATTCCGAGAAGAAATTGAGACCTATTGCGCAGTCAGATCGGTAGTAGGAGAAGCAACTGGACCCCTTACAATAGAATGAGCGCCATGGAGGGGTTTCGAAGGAAGTGCATTGGAAAAATTGTCTTTCGACGATTTATAAGTAACACACTCTTCAAATAAATCGAATAGGAGGAAGAGCACAATGCCGGTTGTCAGCGTACCGATGATAACACCACTG